>CM077473.1:6597388-7197388 GCA_039654755.1 Calcarius lapponicus | reverse complement strand
TGCTCCTCTCACTGTTGAATTTTGTTGCAGCCTTGTCAGAGAGGAACTGGAAGTGGGAGGGTTTAAATGCATCACATAGAAAGGAGGAAAAAGCTGAAGCTGGAGATCACTGCTGGTCATGGACATACCAATGATTCTCTCTGGAGGATGTATCAACAAACAAGCAAACATGTCCTCAGCCTCTCTCTGCAGTGAAAAATAACCTCCCAGCATAATCACCCTGCCTGTAACCCTATTTTCTCCTAGTGTTAAACCTTCTTTCCATCATGGCATGTCCCAGTTCTTTGGAAGCTGCCCAAAGCAGGGATGTGGCTGTGTATAATGAGCCAAGCACATCTCTGATACAGTTCATGGACTAAATAAGGCAGGAAATAGCTTTACTGAAATTTTTCAAGAGATGAGACACTCTTGTGTGTGAATAGAAAACAGAAAAAATATTTTAATGTGATTTAACAGGCCAAGTTCTCCACAGTTACAGCATTCTCCTGAAAGGTGTGGTTTTCCCCCACTTAGGCAGGGAGCGGAGACCCCAGAAAGTTCCCTGGCCACAATTATCACCTGTGCAGAAGGGGAATTGTCCATTCTTTTCCAAAGAAGTTTTACCTATTGTATGAACAGTTACCAGTGCTGGTAAATAAAGAGTCCCGAAGCTTTAAAGATATGCTGTCCTCTCCACAATGAATTGGAATTGCCTTGCCCTTCTGGCTTTCTGACATTAAAATTCCATCTACATCACCAAATCTAAAGGGGATGTGTGGTCTTGCACAGTTTTGCTTTTGAGGAAACCATATGTTTTATTAAAAGCAGGAACACTGCTTCTGAAGGCTTGTAATGAATCTAAAATGAACCTTAAGCAGACACATTTGCAGTAATCCCAGAGTACAATTCTGCCTTTAATTGCTTCAATAAAGTAGTATTTTAGGACATAAATGAAACAACTATGATGCTTGCAGGTAATTACACCTGTAAGAAATACACTACAGCTACAAGATGCCAGCGAAGAAGGGCTTTAATTTGCCCTTTGTGTCTGGATTCAGTTGCTACAAGATGCCTTGCACACCTTGTAATGACTTTCTAATTTCTCCTCTGCTGCTCAGCAGCTCCCCAGACAGCAGCCTGGCACCCTCCTGCCTGAGGAATGCCAGACAAGGCTCTGTTTAGTCCCTGACCTCACCAAGGGAGGGGACCAGCTCTGTTCTCACGCAAGATGACTCCAGCTTTAGGAGCTATTGCTTTCCCTTCCTTTGTGGCTACACTGCAAACACGAATGATGTTAACTTTGTAGACTCCCAAGGGACTTCCCTTCCCAAAGACTCTTTTTGACAAGGACTTTTGCATCACACAACCCCTCCTGAGAAAATGTGTGCTCAGCCCAAGATGCCCTGGCTCTCAGCCCACCACAGCCCACCCTTTCACCAGCTATATAAACGTAATTAAACGTGGTCTTGAATCCTCTTTGCTGTGCCTGAGACATGTTTGGTCTTGTTTCGAGTGTAGGTTGGGATTTTTTTTTTCCTTTTTTTTCTTCCTGCTGCAAATAGCCAAGAGAAAGGTGCAATTCATCGCTAAGGCTCGAACTAATTAGTTTTTCAGAAGTTCCCAGGCTAATTGTAGACTGCAATATTTATAATTGATTTGGCCAGATTAGAAATGGGTGTCTGGTGCACCAGTTAGATAAGTAAAGGGCAAATGGGTTTTATTTAGAAGAGAAGGGAAGACAGCTTGTAAATAAAAGGAGAGCATGAAGGGGAAGAAACAGGCTGACTCCTGGCCAATACTGTCCCCTAATGTTCATTCAGGCTTGCAACAATTTAGCCCTGGGTCAGCAATTTACTTGCATCTACCATAAACTGTTCTTATCCCCAGGAATGGCTGCCTCCAACAGTGGTGAGAAGGCGGCTGATGGTGCTGTAGGGGCAAGGGAGGTGCTGGGAACACACCTCTCATCCCAATTTTCCATTTCCATCTTAGGAAATGGAAGAGCCTTCCACTGAAAAGCAGAGAACTGCATTTAATTGAATTACACCACGCCATTGGGACAGCTTTGATCTTTCTGTGAAAGATGAGTTTTCAGACAGGACAAGAAGGCATTTTTCTCCTATTTGAAGGCTAGCTGACATTGCATGACATTCCTGGGTTCCAGGTATCCCAGCTCAGATCCAGGTGTGCTTCCAATGCTAACCAATAAAATTCACACAAGCTGATCTTCAGACTTGCAGGATGGAAAAGCTGCTGAGGAGCCAGAGGCTGTGGATTCAGTCTTATGAACAATCATTAATTTCCTCCTAATGGAAGACCAATCTATATATCAGAGCAGGGCAAACACTGCATCTTTAGCATTCTTATAGCTGTAGGCTTGTAAGCATTAATAAAACCCAGTGACTTGAACAGATACAAGTCAGCCACGAAATTAAGCTCTGGCAGTTGCTGCAGACCCCAAACATAATGAGTTTTTCTTCTCTCACCCTTAGACTGCTCTTAGGTCTTATATTTTTTTTTCTTTAAATACATTCACATTTCAGCACAGGAAAGCACCATCCTGTGGGTATTTTATGAAAGATTTGTGAACTGGCAATATTCATTTTAGTTTGTGATAATGTTTTCTTTCACATGATACAATACCTGGCTTGGACAAACCATTAATAATTCCATTAATCAGCTGCTTGCAAGGGCAGATATGAACAGAACAGCTGCATCCCCATCACCACTGACAAGCTAAACCAGGGTAAAATTTCCACTTATTATGGTGTGAAGTTAATTTTAAAAGAACCTAAGCGTGGAAAACTCTGACTTTACCTTCACAGACATTCCAGGCAACCTGTTAAATTTCATTCACACCAAACAAGTTCAGCCACTCCACCCAAGCTGGGGGAGCAGCTCATTCACCTAAAATTGGCATCCAGCACCAGTTTTTGTGTTAATTCCTTGGCAATATGAGATATGCCCGAAGAAATCTTGAGACCTGACTGCCCTTGTCTGTACAGCTCTATATTCTTGACATTTGGGCCAAAATCCCAAGCACCAGGGCTCAAGCCCTGGCATACAAATTTTAAGCAAGTTGAAGACTTTTATAAGAATCATATGCGATATATACAGGCACTATTGGGAAACAAAAGTTTAGAGTGTTTTGGGAAAGCATAGGCCACATCTTGCTTTTTAGATCCATACTACACTACAACTTGGTGTTTATTTAAGGGATGGTTTAATACCAGGTCCACTGTGATCTTGTTATATTCATTAAAAATGAAATATACTCACAGGGAACAGAAGATGGCTGATGTAAAATAGATGGAATAATACCCATCCACCAGGCAGCACAAATAGTGGATTAGATTAAGAGTTTAAGAATCAGAGGAAATGCTTCCAAACCAGGTAAATTTTGGCTTTCTACAGCTTAAGCTTCCTATGGAAATATGAGCAGTCAAGGCTCCTCGTATGGGAAGATATTTAGTGAGACTACCAGAACCCATTAGGATACTAAATAATGAAAGAGTTGCTGAAAATATGATTTTGAAAGTGTTTGAGAGCTTTTCTCACAGTGTCTCTATCTCAAGCAATTTCTTCTCAAAAAGATAATCATGTTATTGATGATACTTAGCAGTCCAGCCAAAGTAATACAGGAAGATTATTGGAATCCTTGTAATTGCTTTTAGATGCTTCCAGTAGTTGAGATATTGGCACTGTGTGTGGGGAAAGAAATGTAGAAAGATTTTGGCTCAGATGCTAAAAAATTGTACTGCTGAGGATAAAAAATGTAAAGGCAGACAGGTTCTCCTGAGATCTTTTTTCCCTCGGTGCTCTTTCACATAATTCCACTGACTCTATCCAAGTTGAATAAGTGGTTCTATATATTTAATTTCAAAAGTCCAAGTTTTATATGTATGTATCCCTTAGTTCTCTCTGGGCAACTTAAAGGATTTGAGATTTTAAAAGCAAAATGTTTTAAGATGGCCAAGACATGTCTAGCCTGTGCCTTAGTTAAATATCTGTCCTATGTACAAGGTATTTTGGGGTCAGATAACTACACATGCAAATATTTGTTTGCACAGCAGATGACAGATATCTAATTACTTGACTGAACTAATAATTGCTGTAAATTACTAATTTCCAACCACTACACCCTGTGAAGGAGAAAGAAATCTCTTGGTTGCTAGTTTTTCTTCATGAAAATGTATTTTTAGCTGATACCCACTGTGATGTTTTAGAGAATCTATGGCAGAGGACAAATTATGAGGCTAAATTATTATAAATTATATGTGTCCATGTATGTAAATAAGTTGAAACAAGCACATAAATACAGCACCATCGCTTAGCTACCTTTCCTTAAAGACAGATAAATAATAGATATACACACATTATACACACACCCAGACACCCACACATGCACTCAGTTATGTGATTTGCTCTGTATTCAGAGCACAATTTTCATTACAAGACATGGGAGGTCTCAGGAGATGCTCCTACAGCTCCCTGAGAAATAACAATAGGTGATCACTGAACCTTGATGCTGTTGCATTCAAGTGGAAGCAACCTGAGGGAAAGAGCTGCTTATGACCAGAGCAAAGCAATTCTTTGACTCCAGTCCCCAGGTGAGTGTTGACAAAACAGGAGTTCACCTGAAAGGGAAATTAGACCATCTGGGTAGGACTGGCAGCAACTGACAGAATGAGAGGACAAAGTCTTAAGCTGTGCCAAGGGAAATATAGGTTGGATATTATAGGTTGGTATTATTATTAAAGTTTGTTACAGAAGGGGTGATAAAGTACTGGAATGGTCTGCCCGGGGAGGTGGTGGAGTCACCATCCTTGGATGTGTTTAAACAAAGCCTGGATGTGGCACTCAGTGCCATGGTTTAGTTCAGCTGTTGGGGCTGGGTTGGACTTGATGATCTTGAAGGTCTCTTCCAACCTTGTGGCTGTGTGGCTTGAGATATGTTAGGATGCTCAAGAGGCAGGCAGAAATGGTTGTCTAAAACATCCAGTGCTGTCATCAGCTGTTTGGAAGCATAAAGCAAGACTGTGGCTAAAGACCTTGTATTCTCAGTAAGGAAATCAGGACATTTTCCTATTCCACATGGACCTGACTCATTCTTGTACCTCCTAAAGTAAGGAATACACATTTTTAGAAACCCCTCTGCACAAATATTTTTTTTTCCACAATTTTTTTTCTGAGGGAGCTGGCATTGTTTAGCCTGGAGAAAAGGAGACTCAGAGGTGACCTTATCACTCTCTTCACTTCCTGAAGGGCGGCTGTGGTGAGCTGGGGGTCGGTCTCTTTCTCCGGGCAACAACACACAGAACAAGAGAACACAGTCTCAAGCGGCGCCAAGGGAGATACAGGCTAGAATTAAGGAGGAAGTTTTTCACAGAAAGAGTGGTCAAATACTGGAATCATCTACCCAGGGAGGTGGTGGAGTCACCATCCCTCGATGTGTTTTAAAAAAGACTGGATGTGGCACTTGGTGCCATGATCTAGTTGAGGTGTCGGAACATGGGTTGGACTCGATGATCTTAAAGGTCACTTCCAACCTAGAAATTCTGTGATTCTGTGAATTTTGTGCTTCAAATGGGTAAAGAACAGGTGGGACCAAAAATACTCAACTCTGGTAAAGAGAATGATTCTTGTTCTGAAGCACCCAGAGAGGGGACAGGGTATGGCAACACATGGAGGTTCAACAGCTGTTCTTCCACTGAATTCTGCTTTTAAGGAAGGGCTTCAGACAAATCTCAGCTTAAGGGCCACAGAAAACAATTCTTGGAGTGCACTGAAGGCAGTTAAGGCCAACATGATGGCAAAGCCCTGAAGCCTCAGAGCTTCCAGGTGATGAACATCATTTAACACAGCCACCTCTCAAAGTAACTTCACCTATGGTCCTTTACCAAGGTCTGATGTTATCTGTTATCTGTTATCTTTATCAAATCTATGTTATCACAAATTTCTTGGAAGGGATTCAACACAAATCTGCAAAGTCATAATCCTCCTAAAAGTTACACATCTCATTCAGGGGTGCTCATCATAACTGATCTGAGAAACCTCCTGCATTGTAAAAAGTTCTGAGACTGATATGAAACTTTTGGTCTCTCATCCTTTCCTGAGGAGAACAAATATATTTAATCAATATTATAGTTGGTGGGGGAGAGAAAGAGACCCTGTGTGTACCCATAAGAATGAAAGACAGCAAGGGCAAGGTCAAAGAAATCTATTGTGCCTTTAAAGCAGATTGAAGTGGGGTTTATAGCAGAAACATCTGATGAAGTATGTGTGATCATAAATAATCAACAATAGATGCAGCTCAAAACTTCAGCTTCTGCCCTCATCCTAAATCTCTTCTCAGACATAATGAGATTCAGATAAAACAAATCTGAATACTCATGTTCAATATCTTTCAAAACATTCTGATCAATTATGTTTTTAACACCATATGGACCCAAATCCAAAACCTTGCTTAACCTCGCTCATTACACAGCTGATTTGCATATGCTTTGGACTCCATTAAGGACAACAAAAAATGTCATCTACTGCATATAAAAGTGGCAACGCTTGCTAATTCCCTGATCTTGCCAAAGCCCTGCCAGATGTTTCACGAAGAATAGCAAATATTTCATTATGTTCTCCCTGCTTCCTAAAATTTGTCTGTCAGGAACTGCAAGGATGAACAAGAAAAACAACAGGCATGGCGAGCTGACAAAAATATGAAGCATCAGTTTCAACCTATTTCAGAGCTCAAACAGGGTTCTAAAGGGTTTCTTTGTGCCAGAAGGACCTTCCAGCCAGGAAAATATGACTCCCAGTAAAGAGAGGAAAGAGGAAAAACAACCATTTGCTCTGATCTAAGGAGACAGCATCGCCTTGCAAAAAGAACAGAGTAAAGCACATATAAAAGTTACCATTGCTGTTTGTTGTACAAGAGATCTCCAAATTCTCTTCTGTGTTCCTGTTGTAGGTATTTAATAATGTTTCACCTACATAACAGGCAGATGCAGTTTTCAAATGAATCCATTTGTAGCTTGTAGCATCTATCAACTCCCAGCTGGGAACATTTTTTAAAATCGCTGTTAACACGAGTATTTTCTGAATATTTTATAAAAATCAATTTTCAAATACCTGCCAAAATATTCTATGTGTTTTACCTGAAAGTAGCAATTATATTTTCTTTCTTTTTTCTGTATGTGAATATATATGTCTATATTTATATATGCTTACATAAATTCTTTAAAGAACACTAACCCACCATGGAAGCAAGCATATTCTGAGTGAAAGCTGAAGCAACATAAACTGACAAAAGTATTCATTTAATTATGGTGAGACATGTATTTGGATGGATGGGGCAAATTATAGCACAGCTTGCAGAGCAGTGAAACAATCACTTTATAGAGAACCACCCTGAGCATTTAACGTCACTCTCTGATTTACAACTAAAAATGATAAAAGGTCAGTTCTTGTGCACAGTGTAAGTGACTGAAAAAATATGTCAGGCTGTACATCAAAAGAAAATTAAATCATGAGGTTAAAACACTTGGTTTTCAAAGACACAGGTTCTGTAGTCACTGGGCTTGCAGTCACTGTGAGCAAACTGCTTTTCTCTCTTTTTCCCAATTCCCCAGTAATGGGGACACACAAGGCTCCATCCCTGCACCTGTCTGCATGGCAGAGCCAGGGTGTGTCTGAAGCCTTCCAACACCTGCCTAGTCCAAATGAGGGTGCAGAGCTCTTTAATTGCCTCTTCCATGTGTGTGCCCTTCTCTCCTCTGAAAGCAGTGACAAAAAGGTACTAAACCTCACTGAGCTTGGTCCAAAAACTCCTCTCAACAAACTGTGACTTGAGTAAAGTAGCAAGTTTCCAGATCCATGAGGGACAGAAGTTCTTGATTCTGCCAGACAGGAATGAAGAGTTTAGCTGGAGGAATGATGAGCATGTAGGACTCCTGTTGACATCAAGAGTGGGGAGAGATGCTCAGTGACACCAAGGATTAGCTGCCAGATCATATTTTGAAACAGAAATGCTGTAATTCTTGTAGTCCTGAAAATAAGTGATGTTATAAAAGTAAAGGGGAGATTGTTTAGAAGGGAAAGAAACAGCCAAAAGCTGCCAGATTTTCTGTACCCAGTGTGATTTTAAAATGCCCAGCAATCCTGGCTGCCAGACCCAGCTCAAGCAAACAAAGGTTGAGGACTTGTGCACACTGCTTCCACTGGACCTGAAAACCTCATTAGTCACAAAATCTTGTATTTCCTGACATTTGCTGTTGTAGTTATCTTTTCCTAGCTCCTCATTTTGTCTCTGCTTCAGAAAGCTGCTTATTGCACCAAAATTAAGTGACATCTGCTCCTTTCAGGGTGGATTCTGTCTTCCAGGAACTGAAACACCAGCTGAAGAGCAGGTCCTGAGTTGTTCTGGCTCATGAGTTGTCACCAAGGCGTGGAAAGAGCCCACAGAAATTATATTTTCCAGTGCAAACAGCACAGAGCCAAGTGCTAGAACAGACAAACACACTTCACAGAGGGGATGCATTTAGGAAGGTTATATTCACGGATACATACAGGGTTCTTGATTGATGTGTTCTGTGATAGAATCTCTTCCTTCCCCACCAAATCATCACGGCCTCATTTTCTCTACAGACATTTCTGCTGCACCAGCAATAATGAGGAACCACCACAGCAACATTTCAAGTGCCAGTAACACACAAACCCTTAAAAAAACCTTGCATGATGCTGAGGGGCCCAGGCTCTTGGAATGATGGAGATGATGGAATGGCGGAGTAGCTGCAGCCAAGTCAGGCTGCTGCTGACTTTACCCTGAGATTCCCAGGCTTACACTGGACTTTCTCCTTTTCTGCACAGCCAACCCAGAGATAAACCGTGTCAGATTTAATGGTGCATGATACAGGCAATTCAGTGTCAAGCAGAGGAGGGGGAGAAAAGGCATTTCTGAGGCAAGATGGGTTATCAGCTCAGCTCAAAAAGCAACCCATCAAGAAACACTGCCAAAGCGACTTCAGAAATCTATAATTTAGGTGTTACCTTAAGCCTGAAACTTTGTTTGGAAATTTCATACTTCTCACAAGCAGACTGGCAAAGCCCAGGAGGATCAGGCCAGCTATCAGTCCAGATGACAAAGTAATACACTTAGTGTATATCAAGTGCTGTGCACATGAAAGGTACAGGAAAGATGGCGACATTATACAGTTTTATCCTGCAAGGAATCAAAGCTGTTATTACACAGCAGTTTTCCAAGGGCTATTACACTCCATTGCTTACCCACCAATCAGCTCACCTTACTGGGCTTCCCAACAGTATGAATCACTTTTAAATAACAATGCATTTACTTTACATACAAACTTTGCAGCCTGAAACACCCCATACTGCTTTCTGAAAAGGGAAGAAGCCTGAAGATTTATCAGGAGCAGGGCTGTTGATGTGCAAGAAGCTGTACCAGCATGTCCCAGCTGAGCTCCTGAACAGCATCATTCACCACTAATTTTGCAGCCATTTCTGAGGCAGGGAGTGACACTTTACTTTAAATCTTGTCATTTTTTAGAACAGAAGGCAAAGAATTCTAAAGTCAGTCAACAACCGGTGCAAAAATTTTAAGGAACTGAAGAAAAGAGAAATATGCCCTGTGTCAAAACTTGGCAAAGATGAAAGCCCTAGATCCCCAGATCTTAATACTCAGAGTATTTCTTGGTTTGCAAGTGAATAAGGAGTGCTGTGTAAGGACAATCATTCCATGGAATCACTTAATGATCTGGCTTGGAAGGGACCTTAAAGATAATCTCGTTCCAGTCCTCCTTTCATTGCCAGGAACATTTTCCACTAGATGAGGTTGCTCAAAGCCCCATCCAACCTGACCTTGAACACTTCCAGGGATGGGGGTCATTGGTTGATAATTACAACAGCAGTGAGAGCCTGTGGAACCTTTCATGCCAGCCTCACACCCTCACTCACAGAGGGGCCCCATGGCAAGGCAGGGTGCAAACTGCAATCACTGCCAGTTGCCTTTCTCTGACACACACGGATTTGCTGGAACTGTCTCCTGTGAGTTGAGGAGGAAAAGGCTCAGAATTAAATACTCTTACACAATTAGGGCTGGATTAACCTAAGCTGCTAAGGGTGAATTCCATAAGCAAAATGTGTAAATTATGTGTCCAAAGATCTGTGACGATGGAGGAGCCCAGCCAAACACCCCAAACCAATAGCTTTAACCTCTGGAGGTGTTTCCTCCCACTTCTTCATGCTGTTGTAGATGTTTCCAATGCAAGAGAGGTCCATGAGGAGACAATCAAGAGAAAAGAAAATTTCCTGAGCTGTCTACTCCCTTGCTGCTTTCAAGGTCTTCTCCCCATCCCAGAAGTTTCACATATCCTTGTACCACACTACTCCCTATAGTCAGGAAATGCCTAATATTTCCCTTCTTACAGAGGGTCTCCTTTAAGATGGATTAAACTAAAACTCCTTAAACTCAGACCTGTCAATTTCCTCTGCTGGAGACTTTGGATTTAGATATCTTTGCTCTACTGGAAAATATCCACTGATAACAAGCAATTATTATTATGAGATACATCCTTAGAGATAGAAACTGGCTGCTAGGAAAGACTGAAATGAAGGAAAGAGGAGAAAAATAAAAATACTATTCCCACTTACCCTGACAGGGATTTAATCACCTTCCCAGCATGACATATCAAGAGTCCTTGGACAACCTCCTGAACAAGACTCAATTGACACCTATAATGTAAAGCACTTGATTTTCTCATGATAACATTAAGCATCATTACTAGAAATGGATGATACAGTTCAAAGCTAATTTCAAATTTAATTTGAAACCATTAAATATATATGTAATTGCCTCTTCCCACAAACCAGCATTTGGGCCCTGAAGGCAGCATCCATAGTAAGCTAAAAGACAGTATATGAAGCTCTTTCTGTGAGAATTAACAAGTGTGCATGATATTCAATGATTTATAAAATACATACATGAGGCCTCTATTAGGAAGAACTGAAATCAGATGTTTTGTGTTTACAGCTGTTTTAAAGCAATAGCTGTAGTGGGGAGGAGGTGCTGTAGGAGAGGAACAGAGGGTTAATGTGCTCTTCTTGCCAATGCTGTGGACCTGAATGTTCAAGTCAAGATGGAAAAACCTAAGCAAACCAACTGTGGCGTATTCCAGAAGGAATTTGGGGCGCATCATGAATCCTCAGAGAGTTCAGAGCGCAAGCAAACTGTGCTGGACAAGCAGCACACCCCTGAGAATGGACCTGTCTGCTTTAAGGGCAGTGCTGAGACTGACAGCCTCAAAATGAGCATCCCTGGCACAGAGCTGGGCAACCAACAAAAGGAGAGATCCTGCCAAAGCACAGATTAGAAAATTAGTTACAGAGGTGAACAAAACAGTTGCTGGTACAGAATTTCAATGGGGATACAAAAAGTCTCAGTCTAGAACACTAGTAAGGAAATGAGCTCCCTGTAAAGCTCAGGAGAGGTGTGAAGTGAGGCAGGAGCCACAGGGAGGGTGGAAAGATGCTAAGTATTAAAGCAGTACCTGCACTGCTCAGATGACCTGGACTCCAGGAGCGCCCAAGACTGCTGACCACAGGAGCTACAACAGTATCTGCCTCCTTGGAAAGGCCCTCAGTTTGATCAGCATCTGCCAGGTGTAGGAGTAAGCTGAGAGCCTAGCAGGAACAGGGCTCTGGGTAGATGACAACTCTTGCCCAGAGCCTTTTGCAGGAGGACAGGATGTTCCATGCCAGGACACTCAGTAGCAGGACTTCTGAATGCTCACCAAGGTCAACGAGGCAGCTGAGGACAGCTGGGAATGGGGTTACCTACAGGGGCTTGTGGGGTGCAGCAGCAACGTGGGACAGACACACCCCTAAGGTCAGGCTTTGGCCACCACACAGTGGTGGAAATCATTTTGAAATGTGTTATCCCTTGGTAAGGCTGGATACAAAATGGGGAGCCCATATCCAGATTGTGGCCTTTTTCCAGTTCTGAAATCCAAACATTGTATATTCCCGTTTCCTTATGCAGTGTTGCTTCAGTGCTTAATTATCTACCTGCTGGCCTGGCCTTTTCTGCCATACTGGTGCCAGACCATCACTGATGTGCCTATCAGGGTGAAACGAGCTCTGAACTGGGTGATAAATTGTTGTTTTTGCTGCAGCTGCTCACATCTCGTAAATGTTTAAACAGTATAATCACACACATATCTAGTAGCTGCTTGGTTATGTTTATTTTGGATGAGGTGCTATGAAGTTTCTTAGATGTGTGTGTCAAATATTCATAGATGGCAGGCTACTGAAATATTTTTCTTTAGTATTTATTTATAGACTTTATTTATCAACAGAATCAATCTTCACGTTCCCAGACGCAGCATTACTTCTTGCCTTACCCATTTTTCCCAGACAGTGCCTGTCTATCTAACAATATCCCTCTTCCTGCAACATCTATTCACAGAATATCTGTGCAAGGTATCTTCCCATGGGTACTCACAGCATCCATCTCTTTAATTCCAACCATATATCCCCTCCATCTAATGCTCGTCATCTCTCTGAAGCACTTGCGCTCTCTCTCTCTCTCCTCACCATCTCTTTATCTAGGCAATGGTATCCGTCTCTGTTGTGATTCTCTACCCCTTTCAGTCACTCACCAGGGTATAATTATGGATTTTGGACCGCAAGAGGTTTCCTTTTTTTTTTTTTTTTCTCCCCAAATTGGGCTCACAAATCACCAGTTAATTTATTTGTTTTTATGCAAAGGCTGGATGTGAGAAATGAACTCCAGAAGGGTACAAGTGCCTTTGGGTCAAAGCCTCTTTCCCAGGATTTTTTGCTTCCCTGCTGTGTGTGAACTGTTCACTGCTGTGAGAGCTGCTGTTATCTGAGAAACTCATCTTCAAACAAAGATGCTGCAGTGACTACTGCCTCCCTGTTCTCTTCCTCTTTTCCCTTTCCAATTCCCTTTTTCTCCCATTCCTTTTTTCTCCTCCCATATTTCTTCCCTTCCCTCTCCCCAGTACTTTGCATCCACTACTTCAAGTTTTTCCTTTCCCTTCTTTTGTCTGCTTGGTATTCTGAGGATGACAAGTGAAAGTCCCTCCCTATTAAAAATTCACTGTCAAATAAATATTAAAGCAGGCAGGAAAATCCAGTTGGCTCTGTGTGGTTTATCACGATCTGCAACACAAGACCCAGGTTTACCCACTTCACAGGGGTATGAAGGACTTGGTGACCCCCAGCTCTCAGAAACCCCATGATGGGGACAGACTCCCTCCTCACCATCAGTCTGAATGAGATGGGCAGGGCAGGAGAGGAAGAATGTAAAAACTAAAACCTCTCCTTGGTTTTTTTTCTTCCTACTTTTTTTCTGTTGCAGAAAAATTCACACAAAAACTGTGCAAAAAATTATCAGGTCACATGGAAATTATTGGAGAGGAGAGGAAAGGGAAAAAAAAAGGAAAGAAAAAGAAATAAAGCAGAGCAAATTCTATGAAAGGAGGGAGGGAAAAGCTTCCATGTCTCTGGTTTTGGTTCCCTGTGCAAAGAGCCCAGCATTTCATAATTTTTCTTCAGGCAGGGCCAGTATGGTTCAACAGCAGAATAAAACATGCAATAATTAATTAATAGCTTCGCAGTTTTATGGATAGGTTTAACTCTCCCTTATTTAGAGCTGCTGGAAAAGACTGAGACAGATGCAAAGCACAACAACATCAATTAACTGGTATCAACATGGAAGGAGAAAATACTATTTTCACTGAAGTGAGCAAATTTGCTGATAGCTTATGGACTTCAGAGGGGACCCAGATTTAATTTGAAGAGTAAAGATATTTCCCCTCCCACCACAGTCTGCCATGTCTGTGTGAGCTATAGGATTGCTAGCCTGTGCCTCAGCTCCTTCACAGCAAAGGATGGGAATAACTGTGCTCCCAGGAGTGGCAATCTGCCAAATGATGACTAATTCTTGGAGAAGAAGAGTCAATACAGCTTTCAGAGGAGAAGGCAGAAGAATAACCCACCACTCCCCTTCCCTTTATTGGTTGGGACTGCTTAATAGTGTTTTAAACATGTAACATGCATGAAGGAGACACGAGCTGTGAGTGGGGAAAGCTTCCACACAGGAGCAGTCCATGAACACATCAACAGGTCCATAAGAGAGGTCTGCTGTGAGTGCTTGTCTCACAGAGAAAGAAGCTTCTGCCATGCCCAGACCCGCAGCAAGGAGCAGAGCAAGAGGCAAGGAAGAGAGAAAATGGAGAATGATGAGGTCAGGGGTCAGCTGCTCAAGAGGTTTTGTGTCTCTCCTCATGTTCACCCTTATCATGGTGGGAAGACCCAGTAGGAACCATTGGAACAGGATGTGGAGGCGCTCCAAAGGTAGATCAGAAAGAACAATCCATCTTGTCTGACTTGTCTAATTTACTTATTGTGAGCAGATGGGTTATGAGGTCTGCCATCAGTGATGAATTATATTCATGATAAGTCATTCCCAGCTAATGAGGATCCATTATCATTATCTGCTAAGGAAGAGTAACGGCTTGCCAAGACAGAGTGGGGGTTTCACAGTTTCCAGGGAGAATATTCTGGGCTGGTAGCCACCTGGCTATTGAATTTTCAGGAAACCGAAAGCTTTCCAAGATGGATACCTTCTGCTTGTTTCTGTCTTGGTTTTTAATTTCTTTGGGCAAGTTTAGGAGAGGGAATGTAAAAGGAGGTGGAGGAGGAGGAGGAAGTGAGGAAAAGTAGTAGTAACTGTGTCTGATAAGACTGTGATTAAATCAAGGTCTCACTCTAATTACACTGCATTTAAATAAATTTTGCCTAGTAAGTAATTGTAATTAAACTGCAATTAAACATGTATTTATATCACCATTTCCTCCCCTGCACAGCTGTCTGTTTCCACCTCCTGTTGTTGCTGTCTACCTGCCAAAACCTCTGAATTATCACGAGGGATTTTACATTTCCTTGGACTTCCTGGAGGAGATCTTGTGGGGGGAAAGGTCTGAGGCTCCCCCACAAGAAGCTAAAAGGAACTTCTGTTTTCAAGCTGTGTTGGAAGGAGGGTGCAGCTGATGCTGTGATAAACGAGACCTGAGGAAAATGTTGTGAGGGGCAAAGGTATGAATGAAAGGAAGCAAATGTCTCTTTTCCTCTCAGAGGAACGGGAAAAGAGACACATTTTCACCTCTTTGAAACTTCTTCACATTTGGGATAGAAATGAATGTATCCTCCTTGTCTTGTTCAGAGCACCTTTGTTATGAGTTTCTTTCCTAAAGCTCCAAATCTTTGTTTACAGCATCAAGTTTGTGCATTCTTTTACGTTATTGAGGAAAAGAGCTCACTTACCTGCACAGTAGCACCTGCAGGTGAGAGTCCAGACCCCAGAATACAACTCTTGAGCTTTATTTTCAGCTTTTTAGGAGTATTCACTAACTCTAACTGTGTCTCAGTTTCCTTTATTTGGTGCTCTGAGCTCCCTACACATAACAACCCTACAGATGGTCTTTAAAGTTTACTGTAGTTCTCAACAACTGGGTCAGGAAAGTCTGTTATGGAAAAACAGGAGGTTCTAGCTATTTGAAATGAAAGCTAGCTCCTGCTAGGAACCTGAAGGCAGTAAGGAAAGGAGAAACAAAAGAAGAAATAAACAGCTAAAGGGAGAGTGATAAAAATGAGAAGGTGAACATATCACAGCAGGAAGAATGCCCAGGGCTAACGAAAGCAAACTGGTTTCTCTGCCTTACCTCCCTCCTCATCAGAGATGATGGAAAACATCTCCATTTGTGCCTCTGCTCTCACAAAGCTCTAATTAAGGGGCTGGAGAAATACCACCGTCACCCTCATCTGTTTGTGCTCAGTTGCTGAAAGGACACCATGCATCTCCCTGACAGGTAGTCATTACAGCTGGCTATGGGCACCCCTCCTCCCAGCAGAGCTCCAGCCCTCAGTTAAACACCTCCAAGGAGATCCTCCATGAGCTATGGAGCCCTTACCATGGAAATCACTGCTGGCAGGGAAAGGGCAGCTGGTGGGGCAGAGACTGCATTCTGGACATGTTGCTTCAAAAGACACACAGCAAATGGGAGAATCCACGTGTACAAATGTGCGGTATCCAGAAGTGCATGTGGGTGCGATGTATACAATAATAATAATAATAAAAAAATTATTATCCAAATTACTTAAACAAATGTATTTAGTTATTGACAATTCCCATGTGACTGCTGTGTCGCACTTTTTCACTCCCTCTCTTCCTTCAGACATTTCTGTTTTCTCTCTGATTAACTGATCTCAGGAAGGTCCTTGTGGCAGTGTTTGGTGAAAAAAAAAAAGAACGAGCATCTCAAGCTTGATTTTCTGATGTGACCAATAGTCAGCCTGATCTGGAGTAATCTGTCACGTCAAAGAATATAGATCCCAACTCTGTGACTGTCTTTTCAAACCTTTCTTTAATCTATAAACCTCAGTTCTACTCTCATAAATAGGAGACAAAAGCAATGCTACTGGAGTGACATTTATCAGAAGAATGATTGGACATTACTTTCCCTGCAGACTCACTCTGGAATCATTGTTTATTTATTGGTTTGTCAACAATATCTTTCACTCATAAACAGTTTGATCTTAATGGTATCCTTTCCACTTTCTAAATCAAAATGGGAGGAAACCCCCAAGGCTGTCATCACCCACAGTTTTCCCACATAGCATCTTTTTTAATCAGTAGCCAGGGAAAGAAATGCCACCATTTTAGGGTACATGAACTGCTGCCCTTTCCCTTTGGCAAAATGCTGTGCACAAACCACCGAGTACATGACTACTTTCAGTTTGATTCAGCTCAACTTAGAGGTGCAGTCAAAGGAGGAAAATGACTGTCATAGGTCAAAGCCCAAACCTTCCTTTCTCTTTAATGGCTCTGTGACTGCCTCAGGCTTTTTGTTTTCACTTACAGTGAACTCCAATCTGCCAGCAATTTTGTTCTGCTATTAGACAGATGGAATAATGTGAACAATTATCACCTCTGTGTGCATTCTCTGTTTCTCTTTTGATGTAAATACATCTATTTGCAATCACGGATGGCCTTCAACCCCTTTACAAGAGACCTAAGACAGATCTTTTAGAAACGAGGCTTAGACAAGAGTCTCCTGAATATTTGGGACTCAGTGGAGATATTCTAGAACCATCTGGATGCAATCCTTTGCAATGTGCTCCAGCATGACCCTGCTTGAGCAGGGAGGTGGATGATCCACAGATGACCCACAGTGGTCTCTTCAATCTCAGCCAGCATGGAGAGAGCTCAAGAGAAAACTTTCCCATTTCTGCCTGTCCCATCCACCAGCCACTGGATCCAGGCTATGCTGCCCCTCTGAGTGCGCACTCAGTCACTTCCACAGCTGAACATTCACCCTGAATCCTCACTTTGGCTGATTTACTGGAATCAAAACAAACCATGGGCAGATTAGAAATGAGATCAGCCTCCCCTTCCCTTGTGGATTATTTGTAGGCAGCACTAACGAAGATGTTTCAATGCAGGGGCTATTTTCTTCTCAATGGTGCACTAGACTGGTCATTTTTACACACCAGAGCATGACTGACATTCCTAGTCCTAGGAAAAAATGTTTTGCTGATTTAGCCATGGAAGGAAGAACGATCTAATTTTCAGCAAAATCCACATATTCAGTTTGAAATCTCAGAGAGGAAAGCAGTGAGAGGAGGGGGAAAAGCAGAAGAGAAAACCTCAAAAGGTAGAAAAAGAATGCTGTGAGACATTATCCTTCATTCAGCATGCAGATGAGTTTGCCAGGCAGGCAGCAAAATGGAGAAAAGGTGTCTGAGGCATCACATGCCATCTCTGCTGCCACTCACACACTTTAATTACCCCTAAATCAAGTGCAATAGCTTCCCCAGCCCTGAAATGCACGCTGCCTGTCTCCTTATACACATAATAAGGCCTGCAGGGATTTCAGAGACTTTAGCCTTGCATGTCTCATTGCTCTGATCCTGAGGCTTCTTTTAGCATAAAATCAGCAGAAAAGCATTGAGAGACACAACCTTATTTTAACAAATCCCTATCCTGCTTGCCAAAACTACCTGAGTCAGTGCATGCCCAGGACTGTGATTTGGATTCTCTTGCACAGGGTATATTTGTGTACTGCTGTTTCCATATGTCATCCTGCACTTGTTATGCTGCTCGAAACTCCACTGGAACCTACACAAGGAATGAGACCCAGCAGAAAATCTGCAATATTTCTAATTTACATGAGATTTCTAGGAATGGGCAAGACCTTTTGGGAGGAAAAAAGAGAAGAATCTCAGAACACTTGTCCCCTTCCCAGATAGGAATCAAAATTAGTTCCTCCTAGGGAAATTAAGGTTACAAAAATTTAGCTGAGCTCTTTTTTCTTTCCTATTTCTATCTCTGGTTCTTGGCCTTCAATTTGTTAATTACTGTGGGTGACATCCAAGGAGAAATGTACAAAATGAAGTATTAAACACCGTGAGAGGGGAATTAGTCTCAGCCACCACAATGGCATCTGGTCTAAACTAAATTTTGTGGCTGCCCCTCAAATCTATGAAGGGAGACAAATGATACATTGCAACCCTAGGTAAATAAAGTTAATAATTTGATCATCTTTCAGCCACCTCTTCCTCTCTTCATGAACTACAGAGGAAGGTAGGTAACCAGCTCTATTTAGACACTCAAATTTTACAGCCAAAGGCTATATTTTGCAAAGGTTTGTGCTGCTGAGAAAACATGCCCCAAGGAGAAGTTTGAGAAGAGATAGATGAAGGATATTAAAATGGTCAATGAAGAAAGAGATGAGCCTAAACTATTAAATCCATATATTCCTGCAAAGTTCAACACCAGGGCTGTCTGAACATCCTGAATTTTAGATATATATCACTGAAATAGGGAAGGTCTAGGACAGGCAAAAGATAAGTAGAAAAAAACTGTGTTTGCTTAGGTATTTATTGGCTTTTCTTGGCAAAAACAATGAATGCATCACCCACAATGCAGAGTGAGAGCAATCCTTCCCCCAAAAACTTGCACAGGAGTGGGCTGGAATATAAAAGCAGTATGATAATATATTAAGGGGCAATATAGTGTTATCTTGAAAATTTCATCCTGTTAGCAAATTATGGTTTTACTAAGAGCCATGATATGTGGTTTGCTGGCTCAGCCTTGCAGGATATTTTTTGTCCCATCTGAATGTAAGGAGATGATCCAGAGCCAGGTTGAGCAGTCCTTGAGGAGGACACCTGGGATAAACATAGTTCCAGTGGAAGGTGTGGGCTGGAGTTTTGAGTTTGCTTTGTGAATAAATGGAACCAGAAAGCTGCCACCTGCTTGGGATGCATTTGAAAGTAGGGAGAAAGATAAACATTGCAGGAGCTTATGGTATTATAAAAACCTTATTCTTTAACTTGATTCCCATCTTGGAGACACCCACAGGAAACTATTTACAGGAGGGATCTGAGAAAGGAAAGGGCAAGGAATTAGGGAATCTTTTCTGCAACCACTATAAAAGAAAGTGCATTAGAATGTGGGGGATGTAAAAAGGTTTTGAAAGCTGCTTTGGAAAAAAAAATTAGATTGTAGCAGCTCTATTGGTACCTGGCTTTTCTCTGTTGAACAAAACTCTAGCCCCTTCCCATTATAAATCTAGTTTAAAGCTCTCAACAGCCAGCTTGTTGACCAAGCCCCTCTTGCACACTTGGTTATTTTGTGCCCATGCCCAAAACCTGAAGAGGAAGGGGAGTGTTGGGGGAGGATGTCAGTTCTCTCACAGTAGTGTGGACAAAGTAATCACACTCACAGGCCACATTCTCATTATATCTCTCTGCTGCTACCACTACTTCCCTTCTGACTGCATTCTATCCACATTAAAATAATTGCTATTGGAATGATAAATAACTGGTAGTGTGACATGTGACTGCTGACCTCACACATGCACCCACACCAGGGAACAGAGGAGATTTCCATGAAACACAGGAAGAAAAAGGGGAGCTCACTTATGATGTGGAAAGCAGCCTGGTGTGGCTTGCAAGAACTCGCTGAACCTACAGGCAAAATCCATCAGCAGCAGCTGTGTTCAGTTCTGGTTCTGAAGTTCTGTCACCTGAGCACCAGCACTGCACCTGCCCCCTGTGTGTTTCAGAGCCCCCGGTACCTGACTCAAATATTTCCCTTCTTGTTTGTCTCAGAAATGCTGAGCACACTGTGAAGAATCAGCAAGAGCAAGGAATTATCAGCAAATTTGAAAGCAATGCCACAGGTAGGTAAACATCTCAGGCAGAAATGAGCTGCCAAACATCAGCTCCTTGACTCCTTTGAATATTTTGTTTCTTATTTTTAGATATGCACGTGCTGTAAAGCCTGTTTATCTGTTTGCTGTTTGCCCAATGAATCTCCAAAGCCTCCTGTGCCTCAGCTATGATTCATTTCTGAATGAATTCATGAAAGGCAAATAGCATGCTTCCAGATCCACACACTTGTCTGATATTACTGGGCACTCCATCATTTGGAGGAAATTTTTTGCCACTTGTCTCAATCTTCCCTTTCCCCTCATACATGCAAAACCATTGCCCCTGTATGCTGACCAGTCAGAGATTACAAATCATTTTAAGTGGAGGAGAGGCTGAGCCCCAGCTTTGTGCTTGCTGCATTTTGTTTAAGTTGCTCGTGCTGTTCCAACATCTGTCATATCCTCCACAGCAGTGCAATCAAACTGTCAGGGCTGAGTGAAGTTTTGCTGATCCAATCTGCTCCTTCTGTGATTCCTGTCAAAGGCATCAGGAGGGTGGCAGATACAGTTGTGTGCTCTTTAAACAACAGATCTTTATTTTTGCACATTAAAGGAACTGTTACTGTTTGTTTCTCTTAAGCTCACGAAGCGTGTTCAGACGTGGCTGCAGCCACAAACCAGGCTGCACTTCCCAGATTCCTCTGCATTCCCATGGGTCCCCAGTTTCACCTCCCACCTTCTCAGTATTGCTGGTCTCTGTAATTCCACAACACATCTTGGAGCACCTAGAAGGAAGTTGTTTTGTGGATCCTGGATTATTATTAATGAGGTAATTAAACCAAGTTGTATGGAAAGGGGAAGAGTCATATTTTAATAAGCTCCCTTCTGGATACTGCACTATGAGTTGCCAGAGAAATGTTATTCCCTGTTAACTATACCAAAAGGATCTGATACTAATTGATATTATTGATACTAATATCACTAATCACCTTGACTAAAAGGACAGGATGTTCTTTCATCACTTAAAAAGTATGTACCTTTGATGTACCTTAATAACCAGAAGAATTTGAAAAAAAAATTATTCCATTTGGGCTCTGTTAATATGCAGCATGTATTTTTAATCAGCTTTCCAGCATGATGCACCTTTCCACACTTCTGACTGAAGCCTTAAATTCATGCTGTGAAATGGAAACTTAGGGTTTTATCATTTCATAAAAGGAACCTGAATCTGAGGTGAATCGTATGGTCCTGCCCCATTTCTGTGCTGGCCTCATAGCCTATGGCTTTCCCATCAGGGCAGAAAGTCTTCTAATTACAGCAAAGCACCAATGGAAAATGAAACCTAGGATGCCATTGTGCCCTTTTCTCTAATACTTGTATTGGCTGGTGACTCCTGCTGTGATAAAAAATCTGGTTCAGAAATGCTTTGATTCATTAAAGAAAAATGTTGAAAAAAAAAAGGTAAAAACTCTAAGATAACAGACTTTTGTTCCCTAATACATTTGCTTCTTTAAAAATCTCAGTTTCCAAACCTGACAGGAAAACATATTCAACTTTCCATGATCTGTTTTTACCCCCTTCCAAAGCATCCTAGCCCAGGACTGGATTATTCTGCCTTGAACAAAAAAAGAAATCTGAAATTCCTGGCAGAGAGGGATCCTGTCCTGCCTATAGGCATGAAAAAGGATTGGCTCCAACTTCCAGCTTGGGTACAGAATTTCAAAATATACACCAAGTAAACCCATAGATTAATGACAAATTAAACCCGTGAGCTCAAATGCACAAGGCTCAGGGCTCTGAAAATCCCACATGGTATGTGGTTGCCATCACTAGGAGCTGTTCTCTTTTACCTTCTTTACTGGCTGTTCTGTAACCCACCCTTTCCAGTTAAAGTTCACAATAGATCCCAAGAAGAGTGTCCCAAGGAAATGCAATGAAAGGAATGAGCACTCAGAGCATGCTCCTGAAAATCTATTTTACCTAAGCAAATACTTTATAACGATATTTCCAAGGTAACAGAAAAGTGAATGGCAGCCCTTCCATGAGCTCGAAGCTCAGCAGGTTGGTTCTGCCTGGGAGGGCTTTTGCAGCTGCTGGCTGCACATCTTCTCACACTGCGTTAACAACTCAGCCTGACTCCAGTTGTTGCTGAAATTTCTTTTGGATCATATCTGTGTTGTATGATGGAGTCCAATTGTGAGCTTTTTGGCAGCTGAATAGACTACTAAGTCTCCACTAATTTGATTTCTTGTCTGAGAGTATACATCTTTAGGGAATTTACTGCTTGCTCATCTCTGAGTTCCAGTAATATGGCACAAACAAAAACAAAATCCAAGGATGACTTATAACAAGAATTTTGCTGGTCACAGGACTTCTCCTTATAAACAGGATCCATTAGACCAGATGAAATGAAAAAGCAGTCAGGGACAAAAAATTGCAGTCTCTGAGAAGTAACCACTCTCTGAGGAAGAGAAAACTGTATTAACAATTTTGACTAAAAAGATGAATTCTCAACCGTTATCTCAAGCAGAACTTTTAGCAGTGCACCCATCTTACACTGTAAATGAAATGGAGTTTGGAAAATTAAACAGAAAATGGGAATCTGTGGCTGTGGTTGACAAGAAAAGGGAAATAAAAACATGCTCAAACTTTTTTTTTCCATATTGGAAAAGAGGAAATTAAATCTGAGTTGGCCAATTAGCCCCCACAGTCCCCAAAGGCAAGACAAGATCTTTTTGCAGGAAAGCCTTGAGGTGAAGCCAATTCAATTAATTTCCACGGCAAAACTGTCAAGATCCAAAAAACTAGGTGGAATAATGAACTGATTAAAACTTGTAATTGCAATTCAATGGATGAAACCATTAATCACAGACATGGCAACATTCTCTCTTTTCAAGACTGTGCTCGGATGAGTTGCCAACAAAAGGGATTGTAGGAATAAAGGGATAACATAAACTGGAAAAGGAGCATCCAGAAAATTGTGTGGTTCCATGACTGACCTGAGGAAAAGAACACCCTTCTCTAGACAGTAAAAGAATATTAAAAAAAAGTTTAGGCATATTTTATTCTTATTCTTAATTCCTCAGCTCTCAGTGGTTTACACCACTCAGCCTAAGTGCCAACGATGCAGTGAACAACGCTCAAATCATACTCAAAAGTCATTTCTTCCACCTTTAATTTCATATATTTCTCCTCTTACTTTTTTCTCTTACCCAGCCCTCCACTGCAGGCGCCTTGGCCTCATCCTCATTGTGCTGACAAGCTGCTCGTGCTGCTCCCAGAGCAGCAGCTCAGGAGAGGGGAGGCCAGGCAGCTCCTCCAGAGGTGGTCAGACACCTCCACCATCCACACCCTCAGCTGCTCCCCCAGATGGTGCCATGGCACAAACTGCAATAGCAGAGGGAACCAGGAAAACCAGCCCCACTTCCCCTCAAACAAAACCTGATTTCAATCAAAGGCATTATTTTTATCTAAGCTTTTGGAGATAACTCCACAGCTCGGACGAGTCATGCCGTGACTTTTCACCGTCTAAACTTTAACCCAACTTCTTTCTCTCCTGCTACTCTTTCAAGATTAAGGCACCATGATTAAGCTCAAGAGGTCAAGCAAAGTCCCTCACCCTGTCTTTTGTCAGCCCAGGATTTTGCCTTGGCTGGCTCCTCTATATCCTCTCTCTGAGGGGAAGGGGTCAACTGGGGGGTCCACTAAGCTGCTGAAAGTGTCAGCCAGGCTGGAGTGAGCGCTGACAGGATGATAAAGGGAAGTGGGTGGTGACAGAGAGGGTCAGAAGAGGTCTAAAAATCCTGTATTGTACCAAGTGTACAACGCACAGAAAATCGACCAGGAAATTAAATAAAAAGCATGATAAGAAGGCACCACTGCATTCATGCCAAACCAGAATTGAAATTAGAAGAAGAGGAAAAAAATTGGATGTCATTTCATTTTGGTAGTTGATTTGTTGGTGTGTAATATTTCCTCATGGTTGGACACCATTTAACTTAAAATTCCAATGAAGTCTACAGATTTTGTAATTATCAATGGCACCACTAAGTGGCTATTTTACAAGCAAGGAAGGTTCAAACCAGGGACATGAAAATATTTCTGCTGGGAAGAAGGAATGTGAAGAAATAGGGTGAGAATGAGTGAAAGCTCCTCTTAGCTGAACAGATTCTTCCCCTGGAGAGCCCTGGAGAAGCAAAGCTTAATTAATTGGAGCACCATTGAAGCTCTGCAAAGAAAAAAGCCTGTTAAGTCATGTGCTCCATCCTCCAGAGCACAGCCCAATTCCCACTGAGCCATCCAGAACAGTGCTCAGTGTCTCTGGGGGTGAACTTTCTGGAAATCCAAATTCACTGAAGCTCTTGTGCTCTCAGAAGCAAAAGAACTCCAACAACTTTGGGAAGGAAAAGGCAAAATTGCAGATCTCATGGTCTGCAAGAGCCTTTTCAAGGACTGGGTCTTTGCTGAAGGAATAAAGCAGAAGACATAAGAACATGAGAAAAGTAAAAGGTGAAGGAAGGAAAGTGGATTTTCACCTTCTCTTTGGCACTAATCAAATTCATCCTTCCCTCCAAAAACATGTTTCCAATCAGAAGACTGCTCTCTGTTTCAGGTGTGAGAGCTGCAGGGAGTGGTTACAGGTAGATTTTCTATCTCTCACAAATTATTGCATGCAACAGAGATGCAGCTATATACAAACAAGCAAGATCTGAGCTGTTTGCAAAGCTTTCTGACCTCTTTGGAGACTTACCAAGCAACTGCCACCCACACCACTTAAA
The DNA here is from genome assembly GCA_039654755.1 of Calcarius lapponicus. NCBI lineage: Eukaryota > Metazoa > Chordata > Aves > Passeriformes > Fringillidae > Calcarius > Calcarius lapponicus. The sequence continues at coordinate 7,172,379 of CM077473.1, read as the reverse complement.
GAGCAAATAAATGCAGCCTTGAATTAAGTGGTGCTTTAATAGACTGACTTGCTCCCTCTGCATTTTTTTTTAATTTATTTTGGAAGAGAGCTGCAACATCCAAATCTTTCTCTTAATATGTAAAAATCCATTATTAATTTATTATTAGCTTATTTTGCCACTAATGATCCAAATGAAGACTTGCTTGTCAACAAACCCATGTCAAGAGAGATAAAAAAAGAACTCTTCAACTTGATTTAAAGGCTACAGCTCCACAGCTCCTAAGTTGTGGGAGCAATGTGGGAGTTCAGAAGTTTTAGAAGCTCTAGGGACAGTTTAAAGGAATGGGTGCTTTTAGCATGAAAGGAGGGTGAATGTTTTCTTTTGCCATAGAGAAATGAAGAGCTGCATTGAGCAATTCACATTCTGGACACAACAATGCTTCCTGGAGCACCAGATGGGACCAAAATAAAAAAAAAAAATGGAAAAAGGTTCACTTATTTCCATCTGGAAATAGCCTTCTTGGCACTTAACAGAGTGGAAAGCTCCCTGCCTCCAGCCTGCCTTGAGATGCCATATTTTCAAGGTGTTCTCTGAATTCTTAGTCCTGTTGTACTGAATAACACCAACAGGATTCTCAAAGCAAGCTCCCTCCCAACAGCCTTCTATCCCACAAAATTCATCTGACCTCAGTTCTGCACAGGAACCTATTTCAAGCCTTCATTTTCCCAACAGTGCAAGAGTAGGTGGGAACAAGCTACCTTGTGTTCATCAAGGATACAGGGATGCACACAGGCAATGCTTTGACCGACTTGAACTGAAAATCCAGTGTCCCATCCACTTGCCAAAAGCTTGTCACATAGCCAGATCACAAGGGGTACAAGTCAAGGGACTGGTGATATTGGACAGGCACTGGGATGATCCTAAGATATCTGGGTATATTGAGCACTTAATATGAAATTATAGTGCTGAGATAGGGTTCTGGGGCTTCCACACCATTTACACACCCTGGACTCTCCCTGGCTTCACTATTTTAGGATCCTGGAAAATATCAACAAATTTAGAAGACAGCCAATGCCAAGATCCCTTTTTAGAGTCTCCAAACCCTGCTGTTCCCTTCCAGGTGACCTCACCAGTCTTTCTGAAATCTCCAACACTCCTGCAGGTCCCCCAGAGATCATGCTGGGATATGTTTACACTGCCTTTCACTTTTCTTTTCAAGACCTTGGCCATGTTTATTGATTTATGTTTTGTTTCCCAGCACTGTGTTTCTGCTGAAGGTGACCCCGTGCTTCCCAGACTGGAGTGCTACTCTTTCAAGGTCATGCTCTAATGCCTGCCTGGCTCCTGTAAAACATCACTCTCTGCACAGCTCCTGATGGATGTTTTGGTCAAGAGTTCTGCTTATTGCATGTCAAACATGGCTCAAAAATGAGCACAGACTGAGTGCCTTGATGAGGTGAAGCCAGGATCACATCCAAAGTTCTTTTTGTTCTAAAGGTCAACACATCAACTTTTCCAACAGGCTTTCCTATGGCTGTAATTCCAAATCTTTTGCTTGGTGTAGTCAAACAAATATGTTTTGGAAAATCATGAGTTTGTGAAAAAAGGTGTACTAAATTAGCACGTGGGAAATAGAACTTTCTGCCTTCAGATCACATGAGGAAATCTACTTTTATCCTTAGGAACAAACTATCTTGCCATTTCTCAGTTTCCCACCTGCTTGTTGGCAACTGATAGAGCTCCACTGGAGCCAAGCTTTCAGACAAAGAGTTCCTACAGGTAGCCCCAGCAACTCATACTTGAACTTTTTATTAAGGTGTTAATTTAAAAGTGTATTAAGATGAGAGTCATGTCACCTTTGTATTTAAAATTGAGAGCGGAACCAGTTTTTTCATTGGGTTCAAGACTGTCAGCATTCCCTCCCAGCAGACACCACACCAATATGTGGATGTGCTATGTGTATGTGCTGTACATACACCCACTTCACAGGGTTACCATCCTAATTCTCATTACTAACAAACTTCTCAAACTAACTCAAACATTTCCTTCACTCATCCAAACCATTGCTGCTTGTGCTACTACATTTAAAGAGAAAATAATTCCGTTCTCCAAATAGCTTGCATTGTTTTCTGAAGATGTTTATGGACATCGATGAAATCTCCCTCCAAGCTATTTCTTTACTACACTGCAGAGCTTTGGTTCCTCACATCTCTCCTCCCTCTGTTTTTTCCTATCCCTCCAAGGCATGGAATTATATGTGGAGGATAAGAATCCCACACTACCACAAAGTACTACAAAGGAGAGTAAAGTAGCAGTGCTAACAGTGCCCGTGTTTGGGATAGCCTGAATAACAAAACAACAAAACACAGGGTGTTTCTGTGATATAAAACAGCACAGCCCTACAAACAGCAAACTGTCTTGATATACATCACCAGAAATCTTGTCATAAATACATCTTTATACATCCTCACAAAATGTTGTCCTATGCTTTGCTGAGGATTGGGAGGAGAAATTTATGAAGAATGACACCGTCATATCAATAAATTAAAGTAGAGAGGATGGACAGAAGAATGGGAAAATCCAATCTAGATTTTTCTCCCAGGGGAAAAGAAATGCTCCAGAAGTATAATGGAGGCAGTGTGTTTGAGTCTGCATTTTCACAGAGTAACATACCACTGCAAAATGGGATTAAAGTGTTCACAGCAACACGATTTCTACCACAAGGCAGAGCCATCCCCCTGCAATGCTGAGTCACACAGGCCATCATTACCGAGATCTGTGAGCTTCTTCACCTGATTAATTCAAAGATGGATCCATGAAAACAGCACTACTTCATGATTTTTCTGGCAGCCCTCCATGAAAGGCCACCCTTAGCTGTGGCCAGGCAGACATTCAGGTGGGATGGAGCTGCCATGGATCACCAATTCCCAATCTTTGTCCATTCCAGTCCTCAGCTGCATGTGCTTTTCCTCATAGAAGGAAACAACAAACTTCAGTCCCCTCCCATCACCAGAAATGCTTTCAAGTTTTATTTATACAGGATAAAGAGGTGTTTAATCACCAAAGAAGATAAAATATAATTCTTTCCTATATTTAATAGCACCCTTAAACTTTCAGTGTATTTTTGGAGTTTGGCATCTTCTGCATAAACTGACCAGATTCTGACCCTGCTCTGAAAGCATTTCAGTTTGCCACAAAGACCACCAATGACCTCCAGTGTTTTTGTAGTCACCTGAAAGTGTACTAATAGTGTTTCCTGAAGACCCATGACACCTGATGACCCAGACATCACTTTCCCAGCTTCCCTGAGAATGTCTCTACACCTCTCTCCTTTCCTGAGAAAACACTCCTAGTTTTCAGCATCCCCTGAAGTTTGAAACACCAAACAAGCCCCAAACTGAAGAATATAAAAATGAGACAAGTCAGTAATGCAGATAAAATTCTGCCATTCTGTGTAAAAGTAGGTTTCATCCTCTGCTGGAATAATGTGCTCAGGCTTAGTCACTAAAAAGGCCAAGCAGAGACAGCGGAGGCAGCAAAAGTAGGTTGGATTATTATGCGTTATTATAGAGGGGGAAGAAAGTAATCCATTAGAAGGAAAATGAAAAGCTTCAGGATGATGAGGGGTAAAAAGTAAAAGAGGGAGAGTAGACATATGAGAGAGCACTGCAGATAATGTCTAGAAGGGCAATTACTGGTTCCCTTTCTCTCTACTCTTTCCCATAACACAAGACCTGAAGGGCAACATGCAATTAAGGGCCACCCATTGAAAACATACCAAAATGAAACACTACTTAGTGTGTAATTAACCTGTGGAACTCAGTCCCACATGGCATTCTGGGGACAAAGAACTCAGAGCCCAGGAAGGATTAGACACTACTAAGAAGTGGTAAGATAGCATTTCCCATTCCACCAGCTGGATAAAAATAAAGTACAAAGAATATCAATCCTCCAGCTTCAGGGCCTAAGTTGTTCATTGTGATCAGCAGCAGGTAAAGCTCAGCAGGATGTGAAAGATGCAGTTCTGCCAGTGAAAGCTTTAGTGCACAGCCCTTTCCTGTGTGCTGCTTGTCACTTATCTCAGATGCTTATATGGCTCCTACAGCTCCAGTATGAGTTCATTACAATCAGTAACATATTCATCATCACAATAGCCTGAGAAGGCACAGAAGAACTTTTTTCCCTATTGTACAGACTGTGAACAAAAAGGTTAGGGACATGCTGGAGGTCACACAGGAGAGAGGAGCAGAGCACTGCGCTGCTCCCTGCATCCATCCTCATCACTGGACCCTCCAGCAAGGCAGACCAAAGAGCCAGCTGGGAAAGGAGACAGAGCTCCATCTCCAGGCCTCTGTCAACACACAGTTGTCCCAACACTAAGCACAGCAGCAAGTTAATTAGCATCCCTAGCACAATCCACACAACATCCACATCAGCCAAACCATGACCACAGTTCCAGGGACCCAGCCCTCAGGTGGGACCTCCCAGCAGGTGTCTCTGACCTCGCTGACACACAGCACTAGCTCAGGAGCTGGTTTGTCCTTTGGGATGAATTCCAGCTGGCTGTGCTGGAGGGCACAGTGGCTCAGCATGCAATATTTCCCTCCTGCTGTGATGCATCTATAGGAGTTTAGTGCATGCAGCCCATTCAGGGTCAGGCCATGAAGCTGCTGTGTGTTTTATTTACCCAAGCAGTGCCAGCCAGTCCAATGCAACACCTCCCAATGGGTAGCACAATCTACCAAGCTTTTAAAGGGACAGATGTACAGAAACCAGGGCTTTCCTCCATGTGGAAGTGAGCCACTTTTTGTTTTTTGGGGTTTTTTTTTTACAAATGGCTATGTATATGCACCCTGTATAATTTTTAAAATTATCATATATTTCAATATACTTAACAGAGTGATTTATCAGTCATTCTCTGATGATAACTACAGCACCCCTTTAACATTCCTATTTCTTTTCTTTTCTCTATTACTCTTTAACCTTTTCTTTTCCTGGAGCAGCTTTGCCCCGAGGTGGAAATGTAAAGGTCCACCACCATCTTTACTGGAGAAAAAAGTCCCATTTGAAGCTGACTCAGTGATACAATGAATGCACAGGTCATTTTGAGAATAAAACATAAAGACACGCCAACCATAAAAGTTTTATTTCCTTCACAAGTGATAAGCATGTATGAAGGAAAGACTTTTCTTTTTGCTACCTTTGGCCTGCAGTGGAACACTTGTTAAAAAATGTTCCTTGATACTAATCTCCAACTGGTGTTTGACTTATCTTGAACTCTCAAATGTCACCAGCTTTCAAATGATGCTGTGAAAAGACCTAACTTACATATCTATAAAAGAGCTCTATTTTAACCAAGTCTCATTCTTTCTTCCTTCCTCCCTGGCTTTTTTCTTTACCTCCTTTCTTTATATCTTTATTCTGCCACCACATTTCTGCTTTGATTTTGAGTTCTAATAAAAAAAAAAGGGCAAGGGAGAAGCTATAAATTATACAGAATAAAACTACTCTTAATTTGCCTAAGCCCCCTTTAAATTAACACATTTTTTTTTTTTTTACTCTGACTTAGCACAAAATTTTTAACTAAATTTGCCTTTTAAGAGGTTGTTCTACTTCACCTGGGCAGTAGCCAGCCTTTCTGAGCTGGATAGTGGATCCTGAAGAGATGCCAAGAGCACCCTGCAAAGGTGAGGAAGGCACTTCTTCAGAAATACAAAGACGTGGGATGGGAAGGGAGAAGTGGATGCTCACAAAGATTAGGAATGATTTAATGTCACCTGTTCCAACCTGCAGCTCTATACTGAAGTGTTCCCATAAACCAAAAATCTCTGTCACTTTGATTGTATATTCCTGAAAATGATAAATCTTCATTGTACAATACATTTCCATGGTCCCCCCCCTTCCAAAGTCAAATAATGCAGGTGATTGGGATGCTCTTCAATAAGGGAAGCATCAAACAGTCAAGGATGAAACTCAGGCTGTACCTGACAAAGATCAGTAGAAAATTGCTTCCTTAATGGGATCTTGTTATGAATCAGTAGATCAAAAATCTAATCAAGCACATTTCACCACTCACATCACAGGGAGATCACAGGCAAGTGCAAGTCACAGATTCCTTGATCATTGGCTTGATGGGCTCAAGATGATGCAAAGCTGAGTCACGCAGCTGGACAGAGGGATACAGGAATAATGATGGCATTGCCCCTTTGAGGAAAGGAAGGACTCAAATTCCATGTTCAGAAAGACTGCCAGAAATTGTCAGTGCTCCACATTATTCCTTAATCTGAAGCATCATTAGATTATTGGCTCTGAAGTTCACACTCTGAAAAGTAATTTGGTTCTCTAATAAGGCATCGAGGCAGGGCACCAGTGAACCAACACAGCATAGGAGGATAATGATACGGGTAGTTCTCTCCTTTCTGCTGGTGCCTTATCCCTCAGATCTAAGCACTGGACACACTTTCCATAGTACTGCTCATCTGAGCATACCAAAATGCTTTATAGATGTTCATTATAAGTAATTACCAGGCAGCACGTGTGAATAATTTACAGGATGGTAGAGAAGTGAAATTTCTACTGCTCTCACACTTTTTCTCTCTTTGCAGTTTTAACACTTTGAAAGTTTGTTCTCCCTCTTTTTCTGGCCAGTGTATATTAAGAATATCAGTAATTTGAATAGCTTCCTAAATCACATCTGTAGGTGCCTGTAGTTACAAATGCCTAACCCTAAATTTGGAAGCAAATCTAAAGCAGTAACCTGAGACAGAGATCCCTTCTAGAACCAGCTGTACCAATGGAAGGATTTCTGCCTCCAGCTGGATTTTTTTTAGCTAACATGAGCTGTTCCATCAGCACTAACTTAGCTTTTCTATCCAGGTAAAACATTAACAGTAATCAGTAAGGAGGTGTGACCTACCAGGCAGTAAGTGGGAGAGAATCTGACTTCAAAACACACCCCACTAATATCTTGAGAAAGTCTGAGAAGTTAACAGACCTGACCTCATTAAATTCAGTCAGAGTCACTTCTCAATGTGTCTCATTAACACAAATACAATTTAAGCATATGAAGATCCTTTATTGATCAACAGGGGAAAAGAAACGTTTTATTTTCAGATTTGCTGGGGTTTTCTCCTCCATTTTCTGCAGAGATTTTACACAATTCTGTTCCCTCAGTCTCTGGCTTTCATTTTTCCCAGTCAGCTTTGGGATTCCCAGGGCAGTCTACATTTAACAGTCACGAGATTTAAAACATAACTGTGTATTGTCATAATTGTCATTTTGAGCAAAGGCTGGGATTTCTGGGGTTTGTTTCCTTTTTTCTTTTTTTTTTCCCCTACAGGTTCCTAATTGCCTGTTTCATCAGAGATTTTCAAATAGAGTTGATGCTTGGGAGAGTTTAATACTTGAAAAAGAAAAGAATGGTGCCCACCTCAGACACCCAGAAGGGAAAGTGAGTCAAAGAAGCAGAACTAGAAAGGTGTGTCAAATGGCTAAAGGTGTGACACAAAGCCCAATAAAGTACAAAGCTGAACACAAAGGAGGAAGGAAAAATACAGCAGCTGTCTACCAAGCCAACACGAAAATGTTGAAAAGTTAAAAAAACCAGAAAGGAAAAAAGGGGAGAGCTTTCATGGCAGGAAAATGAAAGGGCAAAAGAGAAAGAAGCAGCACAAAGACAACAAAGTCTTAGACACAGAGAGGAAAAAAGACATGTCCAATGACAGAACATACGGACGAAGAAAAATAACCCCAACCACAGATGGATTTCCAAGGCAACACATAGAAACCAAACAAAAATCAGAGGCAATAAATTAATTTAAAATCTCCACAAAATAATTAAGGCCCAAAAATATTTCTGAAAAAAAAAGCAAATAACCTTTTTCAGCTTAATAAAAATGTTCATTTTCTAAAAAGGCCATTTTGCAACACAAGTTTTTCCATTCAGCTAATGTCACCCAGCTCCAGCTATTTATTCCAGGCCTCCAGGGCTAAACATAACCTATCTGTGTTTGAAATGAGAACATCTTTGTTCAAACTTTAGGCCAACAGCAACCAAAAAGATTTCTTAGTGCTCTGGTGAAAAGAAACAGGAAGGGAACAGTAGGGGTAGATTTGAGCATGCTTTGAACATCAGTGTCCAGTCAGTCAAGAATACCTGAGCCAAACTGCCACTTTTAATACCCATAACTCGTAATGACACCCTAAAAATGTTTCAGAATGACTCCTTCCAGTGTGTAGCCCTGTAGGAACTGCAATGTCCTGTTTGCAGAGCCCTTCCAGGATTTCCAGGTCCCTGGGAAGCTGCTCTCTAGCAGGTCACTCAACTCACTGCAGCAAGGAGCATCAACACAGGACAGTAAAGGTTCATTGTGTCAGGGCAGCTCATGGAAGGGTTCACCCACTGCCATCTCCACTATTGCTGTGGAAACAGAGTCCAGTGTACTTTATACTTCACCAATCCAGACCTTTGAGCCCAGCCAGGGCTCTTTTTTCTAAGTACCACAGCTGTGATTAGAATCAATAGAGTGAATAACACAGCTGGAACTGCCTGGCACATCTGTTTGTTATGGCACTGGGCAAGTCAGGATGTCTGGGGAATAAGCAGTCTCTGGCATGGGAAGACCTATGAACAAAGGGAGAAAAGACTGTTCATGTTGGAACATGGACCCCTTTTCCCTCCTGTGGCAGCCTGGAGGCTCATGAGCATGTGTGTGCACCACATTTGACTGCAGGAACATGTGATTCACAGCAGAGCCTGTGTGGCACAGCAGGCTAATGCACCTCTTCTTCATCTCTGGAGTTAGAGGTGGAAAACATCTGACAGATTCAGGGTATTCCTCCATGGATTTCCATTTGCTTTAGACCTCTGCTCACTTTCTTCACCCAAAGGAGATTTCATGACCAAAAGTCATGGCAATGTCACAGGCCGGGATTTAGTAGAAATGAAAATTGCTCAAGGGGCAAAACTGGAGAAAACGGATATAAATCAAAGACTTGGATGCATTAGCAGAGGTACATGAAAAGGCTGTGATGAGAATGGCTGGAAATATCCAAGTTCAGGAGAAGAAGAGCTGAGGAGAGCTCTGTGGAGACTTGGGACTAGCACAAGTTGCCATCCAGAATGGCAGAGGTAAAAAATTGCTGTGGCCTCTGAGCAGCAACACTAAAACTTTGTTCACCTTCATAAAAATCAGGAAACACATTCAATGTTTCAATAATTAAACAAAACACCTTACAGCAAATGCAGATTTTTAAAAGAGGGTTCTAGCTGTATGTTCTATCCCAGTTGGTTTTGGTCCACTGGTTTTAGCTGCTTCCTGAGGCATAATTGCTTCCAGTTTTGGAATGCATCAGTGCTCAGCTCAGCTCCAGGCACCATTCTAAAGGAGAGAGGCAGGGTGAATTTTTTAAAAGAGCCAGATAGCAGTATTCTCCTCATACGAGCTGTTACTGTTCTTTCTCACTGGAACACCTCCCTGCTGGTACTGCTGATCCGAGCCAGCCCTCACCCTGAAGGGCACTTTACTTGTAGTCCTCACTTCACTCAGGGCTGTGAGAGCTCAGCCATGAAAGGAAGCAGTAGGCACATCCTACATCCCAGCTGCAGCTCTCCGCCTCTCCGCTCCTCCACCCAGCTGGAGAAGTTTGGCTCCGCTGTGCCCTGACTGAACTAACCCAGGCTCAGGCAAGCTCAGCACAAGCTGAGGCCACTGGGAATCGTTTAGGATGACGTTACTAGTGCAAACACATAACCTCTGAGCTCTTGGAGGTAATTTCATCTCTGTTTCCATAGCTGATAGAGTCTGCTGTGTACAGAGTTGAGGAAACCGGAGCGGGATACTCCGAGTCAATCTCAGTTAAGCCTGAGAACTCCCCCCACTTCCACCTCCTTTATTTATAGCCAACAGCTGGACATTGCAAGTCAGTGACCATCGACAACATGACACGTGGATCTACAGACCCAGCAAGTCTCATATCAGCTGAGCTGACAGTGCTGGATCCTGGCTATCATCAGAGGAGAGACAAATATTCCAGCTGCCAATAGATGTGCCCTTGCACAGACCTTATGTGAAGCACCCCTGGCCTGAGGGAGCAGTAGAAATCAATTAAAATTCTTTTTGTGCCGAATTCTTCCTACCTTTCAGCAGCTCCCTCTCCTCCTTTCTCTGCTACTAGTGGACCACTAATCAGAAACTCTTTTTTGTGCAGCAAACAGCTAAAGCTTTAAAGAATTAACAAGATGGCAGGAGTTTTTTTGTTTGCTGATATAATCAGGGATCTCACCTCCTTTTCAAAGCCCACAGGACCAAATGTGTGAAATCTTTCATTGATTCTGCAGCTTCCCTTTCCAATCTTGTTTGCAAAAAGCTCTTGAAATTTATCCTGCACTTGAAGAGGGCATTTACAGTTGTCACTTTTGCCTACTCTCAGCATCCATCCTCCACACAAACAGCTTCTCCCTGGAGTCAGAGGACATCTGATAATTTCCAAGAGGCAGGTTTGCAGTAAGGATCTGCTCACAGGGGAGGAGAAGAGACTCTGAAAGTGTGCTCCAGCTGCTCTGCTTAAATGTCCCTTCAGGGTACACTTCAGCTGACTGAGAGGAGCTCTGGCCAGACCCTGGCTAACCCCAGGATCCATTCCTACCATAGACAGAGCTTCAGCACAGCTGAGAATCAAGCCTGAGGTCCCAAACCAGCTCAGCCCTGCTACTTTTTAAACCCACATGTCAATTAGAAGTGAATGTAGACTGCTCAAAGTGATCAGGGGACAACAGATCATTTCTCACAGCCCACCCAAGAGCTGTACAACAGCAACAATTCTGCATTAATGAGGGCCTGGGCTGCAGCTGGGACAGCTGTCTTGAAGCACAAGGATCCCAGCTTTAGCTCTAATGCTTCAAACCATGAAACCTCCCACAATTCTCTGTGTAGACTCACAAATCACTTGCTCAGCCATTGGAAAGCATTAACTGTGTCATACCTCCTTGAGCTTCCAAGAGTCAGACTCAAAGTAAGGAGCAGAACATGGGAGAACTGCGAGTGTGGACAGAACAATGGGACAAAAGGCAAAGTGAGAAGAAATCTCTTCAAAATAACAGTAATAAATCAGGAAAGCACTGATTCTCTGTCTGCACAGTTGGTGGCATTGACAAACCATATCTCCTTTGCTTTTTCCACAATTACACTATCAACCAGGCTTCTGGAAGCAATAAAAACTCTTTATCTATTATCGGTGTACACTGAGATTTGAAATTACTTTCAATGACAAAATGCAGGCTAAAGTGCTCTCACTGGCATGTAGCAGGTCTGAGACATTAGCATCAAGAGATGCTGTGAATGAGTCCTGCTCCTTCATTGCTCTCAGAATAGCAGATGATCTCTGCTGAAAAGTCACTGTGATTTGCTGGGCAGAACCTCAGCTTAATAGGGACAAAGTACCCCCGAGTTTGAGAACAGCTTCTGTCTTCATTACAAGCTCTTCACCCACCTCCACAGACACAGTCCTGTAACTAATGACTGCAAGAGGCTCACCACAGGCTCTGCAGAGCAGTGCTCTAGCATAACAGCAGCTGCTCATCGCTGAGTGGTGATTATCTTGTCACACCAGCACTTCCTTCTCCTAGGCAGACATGGTGAGGTTATCAGGAGAATGCCTAAAACACACATTTTTGAGAGGGAACCGTGGGGTGATGGATTATGGGAGGCTGCCAACACAGGCACAGGAGCCATTAAGACTGACTGAGGTCTGATTACAGTTTTGCATAGTGTAAAGGCACATCTGAAGATGTGTAATTTAATGGCTCATTGCTTGCTTCCTACCCAGAATTGTGCAAGAAGGAAAAACTGCCCGAGTCTGGTCGATTTGAAATCACCTGTTTGTGTTCTACTATGGAATAGTCTACAAAATCTCATTAAATACTAAGCAGGGAAAATGCTTGGCTCCCTCTGAATTGCTTCAAAGTGATCAGCCAGCAATTGAAAAGTAGAGCTGGAATTGCTGAAACATTCCCTGATATTTGCTTTTTGTAACTCCCTTCAAGTAGGAAGCCTCCATTTCATTACTCTCACTTTCCTGAAGAGAACTAGCTATTTTCTTACGCTTTTCCTCATGCCATTTATTTTTTGCCCTGTAAAGCTACTGCTGGTGCACACATGTCTTGCAATACAGGACCTCCATAAACCAAGAGCTGGTGTAGGAAAATGAGTGTCACCTTCTGCCACTGAGTGATAGAGGCTGGGAAGAAGCAGCTTTTCTTCCCATAGTGACCTTTGTTTCTGGCCCTGCTCTCTTACTCCCATCCAGCCACAGCAGTCAGGGCTGGCAGAGTGTTTGTCCTGTTAGCTCAGGTGCTGCCTCTGCTCTGACCCAGGTAAAGAGCTGAATACTGATTTAGACTTTCTCTGTTTTCAGCAAGCAGAACCTTTACTTTAGCAATACATCATGAAGCAAGGAAAGATTTGGCTTTTGCCATGAAAACACAATTCTTCACTAGGTTGTGATGTGGCCTTGGGGTGGCTTGAGGTGTCTGCTTTATGTTTTCACTGGTGAAGCTCTTGTTTAAGAGAGACAATTTTTATTCTGGCTAGCTTCCACATTCCAGTGCCAAACAACACCCACTCTGACAGCATCACTTTCTTTTTTTCCTGCCAGCCTCTGTCATGTTGTTGTTCATATTCTTGTTTTTCTAATCCCTGAGTCCCTTCTTTCATTCACTACTGTCAGAGACCTTGATCAGGCAGCAACAGACCTAAAAAGTCCTCAAGGCTTAAACATATCCACAGTCAGGCCATCAGGAAAACTACTGCACCAAATAAAAGAGAACTGTCCTTGGCCATGAGGAGTAGGCTGAGATCTACAGCTGTCAATTAAAAAGGTGCACAAATTACCCTGAGCCAGGGGATTTCACACGCAGACACACAATATCTTACATTAGCTAGAGAAAAATCTGTGTTCCCATCAGCAGAGAAGGAAAAGCCCCAAATTTTGTGATTGTTTGTAAATTCAGTGAGCACTTTAAATCCTCTTTGGGGTGATCAGAGGTGATTAGGAGCTGGCAGCTGCCTGGCCCTCAGCAGAGGGGCTGCAAAGCTGGTCCTGCAGCCTTGGGAACACACCACGTTTCTGTTCCTGCTGAGCAAGCAGGATATGCTCCAGCAGTTACAAAAAGGGGCAAAAAGTACTACTGGATTTAGAGTAAGAGCTTGGGTTGAGCCTTTGGGGTTTTTTGGTTAGTTTTTTTATTATTATTTTTAATTTTTGTCGGTTGGTTGGTGGTTGGTTGGGTTTTGTGTACATGTATGGTGTGTTTGGTTTTTGGTTTTTTCCCCCATAAAACTGTTGGTTCTTAATTCTTTTAAAATTCTACACTTCTTGTGTGCTACAGGTGGCTGACTAAGGTGATGAGAAAGATGAAGTGAGCAGGTATTTTAAGGGTGCCTTAAAAAAAAAAACCCAAAAAACCCAAACTTTTAAAAGTACACTGTGATTGGAATCATGCAAGTCCTGCTAAGATCAAGTGGAACACGCATCTAAAGAAATTGCAAGAAGGGGAGGAAGGAATAATAAAATAAAAATTATTTTATATAGGGGAACATATTTTTTAGGAAAAAAATAAAAACACAGAAACCCCTGCAAAAAGCCAAACAGAAAATCTGAGATTTCTACAGAGGAAACACCAAGCAATTTCACAGCAATTCCCTTGGGAGTTGGTTGCTTTCCTGAGACTCCTAATTAATTATACATGCTAGTGAAGAAATATAATATGGCTTTGAATAAAATAAAACTCAAAATTTAAAATGAAAGAGCTAGAGAGAGGGAAGACAAAATTATTTTGTTAATTCAAGTTTGAGCTAATTTAACTTTAATCAGAAGCTGACAGGAAAATGGTAAGCTCAGCTGCTTGTCACATTCAGCAGAGATGTCCCCACTGTCTTTAACAGATAAAACATTTCACTACTGACCTCCAGTGGGAGCAGAACATTGCCTTTAATGCTGTTGAGTGCAGTTTCAACAGATCTCAGTACTTATTATAATCTGTTCCATGGTCATCTCTCCATCAGCCTGAACAAATGGGATTTTTTTTTTTTACTCTAAAAACATTGGGGTTTTTTTAGGGCAGTAGAAATATCTGGCTTCTATAAACTGCAATGACCTCCATGACAAGGCAAGTCAGGGCAAATCTGGGTTTAAAAAAAGACTTTGGGCTCACCAAAACAAAGGTGAAAAATCTTGATTTCAAGTGTTATCAGATTTAGGCTTTACAAACCTCAAGTGTTCTGATTCCTTGCCCTGAGTCACATAGAAAATTCCCAGAAACCATGTTCATCCTCTCTGTGGCCTTTTCCCCTTCCTTAGACTTTCTAGAATGTAGCCCACATCTGGGGTTCATTTATTGAGTTTTATTTGGATTTCTCCAATTTAAAAAAACAGCAAACAAAAAAAACCAGACCCTGGTTGCCCTTGACTCCAGTTATCATAACAAAAATAGAAGAGCAGCATATCCCAAGAGCCAAAAGGGTCCTCCAAGCAAAACACAAGAGTTGTTGTGTGAGCAAACTCTGTCCATCCACGCAAGCAGATGTGCTCTGTGCCTTTCCCTGTGCCATGATCCCAGCTGCTCTGGGCCAGGCTGGGAACTCCTGCCACTGCCAAGCACCCTGAGCAGACAAGGCTTCTCACAGAAGCTCAAATGCCTCCACTGAGCAGAGCTCAGAGCCTCCCTTTTCCCAAGTAGGACATTTCAAACAACTCAAGGCTTCAAGTGAGAATCAATTGAATGTGAATATTAACAGGCAGAAGGCTTGGGTGCTGCAGCACACACAGTGCAGGCTGCCATGGAAAGGGACACCCTCTGCACAGTGTTGGTCATACCCCTTGATGGCCTGGGGAGTGCCCTCAGCAAGGTCTCACTGCAGGGAAAAAAAAAACCCCAAATAATAACAAATCATCAGAATAGCCATCTTTAAATACATTTTTTAAAAAAGGTATAGCACCTCTCAGCATTCTGCTATAAGTTCACATGCCAACGACACAGGACCTAACATCTTTATCAGACTGATCCATTGTGGTTTAGGTGCCAAAAGCACCATCTCTTCATGGCTTCCAGTTCTTCCCATTTATACCAGGGCATTTTATTATCTGCCTTTATACCATCAGACAGTTCTTATTTAGAGGTTGTAGGTCAGTTGTTTTCTCACACAACACCAGCTTCATCACAGGCTTGCTGGATTTTCAAGCAAACCTCTCAGAGACTCATCTCAGACTCACAAGGATATTACAGATATCCTTCAAATTCCTCATTAACCTCCTATTTTCTCTGATGCCTGTAAGAATATGGAAATGACAGGCCATAGTTTATGAGAATTTTACTGATTAGTACTGGCAAATCTCCTCTCTCTTCTTTTTGGATGCACCCCCTCTCCCCCCATCTGTGCTCTTGTGCTGTACCCAGAAGTTGTGAGCTCCCTGGGGAAGAAACAGCCCTTCTGTTTCGAGTTTGCACATTGCCTAACACAGCAGGGCCTCGGTTCACAGCTCCAAGATGCTGCAGATCCAACTGCAAACAACAGCAACAGCAAACACCACCCATCTCTGCCCCTGCCCACTTGAATCTGGACTGAGCACATAGCTGGCATGTTTGTCTAAATCTCATTTTACAGGAGTCCTAGGGGCAAGAGTCACATCTCATCTGCAGAGATGAGATCTCTCTCCTCCCTGCCCATTTCCCCACAGCAGCAGACCCCAGCTGCTCCTCACCAGTTGAAGACCAGATGTGCCCCTGGTCTGATGCCAGTTGGCAACTATTATGTTTCTGTAAAATAAGGGCACTAAAAAAAGCCAGGTTAAGACCACAGTGATTCTCTGGGACCAGCTAGAAATAGGGCAGTTGGAATATGAGCAATCACCTAAAGAGGGATGGATTGAAACCACCAATTAACCTCAAGTAGGTCAAAGAGCCACTGCAGGAGAACACGTCCCAGTCACACATGACAGGGGCTGAATTTAAAGCAATGGCCTAAAAGAAGAAATCATTATACCACATGCCCAAACTCCTGTACCAATCTGCCTTCAGAATTAGGTGTTTTAGACTCTCTGTTTTTATCCAGACCCATTTCCATGCACAGCACTATAGCTCTTGCTGTGGCAGCACAGATCTGACATCGGTTAAATTCCACTTTCAAACACGTACAAGTTACGTGTTGCAGAGTAGAAACCCCACTTCACTTTCATCAATTATTAGGAATGTTGCTGCTTTAATTTTCTTCTGATCCTCCAAATAAACTTATTGTCTGGAGTATTGCTGCTTAGCAAAAATTTTGTAATATTTAATGTTCTGTCTTAATTAATATCTCTGAATTTGGATTTTTGCAGGTGCATCTCTTGTTCTCCTGGCCAGATTTGGGTTGGCAAAGTAATTTCTTCTTACAAAAGCACTTAAATCTTCTTGTTTTAGAATGACTTTTTACTCTCCCGTTTATGATTTTCTCATTTATGTGCTGTAGCCTGGAGCTCTCTAAGTCTTTGTTACCACCAGCTTTTTAATCAATGACACACCAATGATTTCCTCCTTTGTATTTTGCTCAATGGAGCAACATTTAAATTCACACTATGGGGTTTTTCTGCCTGTCATTTATGATCTGTAAATTGCAACAGAAGAATTTTGTTACATGACCCCACATACCTGCCAGGACCATCTCTGCAAACAGCTTCTAACTAGAGACACTTTCATTCTCCTGTTGTCTCTGCACAGATTACACTGCTACTTTAATTTTATAAACACCAACTCTTCTGCACTTTTCATCATTTCCCATCCACCCAGCACAATTTCAAGAGCATGTCTACCAAGGTATAGTTTAGCCAAAGAAACACAGTCCTACAAGAGAGGTTTGTACTAAAAAATAATGCCACATCCCATCCTTCCAACACACAAATGACCTCATGTTCACAGTTTGGTGAGAGCACATTAAGGGCCAGAACAGAAAAAAAATGATAGAACAAGGCAGAGCAACCTGTGGAGTGCAGAGCATCACACAGATTTCCTCAAGGCTCTTTCTGCCTCTGCTTCTCATTCTGGCATCCTCCCTAGCATTCCCCAGGAATTCTAAACTTGTCAGTAAGCATTCCTGCTCTTCTTTGCATGGCCCCATCATATGGCCCCGTCAGGAGAAAGAAGTAGAAGGTTAAAAGTCTCATACAGACCCTGATGCACAAGATCTGTGCTTTGCTTCCTACAGCTCAATATAGGTAAAAAAAATTAGGGCAAATTTTGAGGTAGACTGGTCTGTTGAGACCCAAAAGTGCAGCAGGGACATACAGCCACTTTTACTCCAGAATCCCACATTTCCAGCACAGGACCAAGACGTGGATAATTGGGCAAGAGGTTCCTGAGGACAGAAGCACTGTTCTTGCAACAGCTGATAAAAGTCAGGTGTAGGCTGTCATTACCTTCTCTTGCTCAAAAAACTCTTTTCAGTTCACCAAAGCAAAATAGCACCAGGACTAACACAGAGACATATTTTGATCATTCACTTCTGCATTTCTTTCACTGTCTGACAAATGAGATGTTACTTCAAGTATATTCTCTACTTATCAGCCTGGGCTCTTGTTTCACATTGGGTTTTGCAGACACTGTACCTAAGGAGTCAGAGTATGATGGAGTGCCAGCTAAGGCTTGAATAAAACAGTTTCTGAATTGTAAAGATGAAATGGAGAGAAAGAAAGATATGTCTTGTAGAGATATGTCTAACTTTATTCTCAAAGTGGCACACTTCCTTTTGGGAAGCAGCCAGAATCCATTTGAACAAATCTTCAATCTGTGTTGCTCACAAGAGGAAGGAGTTGCTGCTCCATCTTTTCTCTACAGGCATTAGGTCACATACAGGGAAGCAAGGGAAATTTGTGCCACTTGGTACTTTGAGCCAACTCTCCACATTTTCACTCCCTTCTCCCTACAGAGGCTCCCTTAAACCATCCCCTGTTGATATGTCCAGATCAGGATGGAAAAGTGGCAACAAAACCTCACAAGGATGTCTGAAAAGGAGGTGGCCACAGTCTTCTTGTCAAATGTGGACTGGACCCATTATCCAGCAGTTTGAACTAATGATGCTTCCAGTTTTTCAGAAGCACAGAGCAGGGATTGAACTGGTCCCTCTCCATGGGATCAGAGTGCTCAAGGACACTTCCAGTGAGACACAGAACTGTGGACCTGCTGTCTTTCAAGAACATATGATTTTATCTTGAGCTAAACCTATGTTATTTCACAGAAACCCACATCACAAGGCGAGCTATTCCACCTTGATCAGTGCTTGGCTCACAATTTTACAGACAATTCTTCCCCCTACTACAGTTTTCTGTGGGAAATCCCATGCCAGAGGCAGTCATGCTGACCACCAGTTAATGTGATTAACTGTACAGGCAGCAAGTCACAGATGTTCTGTCTAAAAAGCAACAGGAGTTTGGCATGGGAACATCTCTTACAAGCTGCAAATACACTTGTGAGCATCTCCTGTGAGTATAAAAGGAATAAAAAATACCCCACTGATCTATAACTTGTTCTACAGTTACCCCAGAAGTTACATAAAAATAATAAACCCCAAAATTAAAAAGACATACATATAATTCTGGCAAATGCACTGGAACTAATTTTTAAAGTTCGCTCTTGCTTTTCAAGCTATAGCAACAGTGGGAATCTGTGCAGAAGCTTGGATTACACAGAGCCTCTGTGGGCTGGTGGGCAAGGGACAACTGATGAGGTGAGAAATGCTGGGAGGTTCATCACAGAGCTCTGCAGGTTATCACATGGACAGCACACATCCACAGAAGTGCCCAATCTCCCTGGCTGTGAGCCTGTGAAGGAGACCACACCAATGCATCAATTAATGAAAAGGGATTAGCAACCCAGAGCAGAAAACGTGGTACCACTGCAGTCTCAGGGAAGAAAAACAACACGCTGACTTGAGGCTGTGAGTGAGTTTCTTTCAGATCAAATAAAGGACTGGCAGAAGAAGATGAAATTTTGCCTTAGCCTTTGCCAGTGAGACACACAGTTGAGTTATGGGACCCTTATGAGCCATTCTGTGCTGGCTGAGCAGCACCGGCTTTGTTTGACCTGAATTTTTAGCAAATAAATGTGACCCATTTTTTTTTTTTTTTCTGTGCCACTTAAGTGAAAAGCCTAATCTCTGATCAGTTTTGCAGAAATTGGATCACAATGGTAGATTGTGTGAAAGGCCATGAAATCGACAAAACTATAAATGGGAACATACAATCAAATTAAAAAATCTTATTCTTGTCCATGTTACCTCTAA
Organism: Calcarius lapponicus; assembly: GCA_039654755.1. Lineage (NCBI taxonomy): Eukaryota > Metazoa > Chordata > Aves > Passeriformes > Fringillidae > Calcarius > Calcarius lapponicus. The sequence continues at coordinate 7,153,087 of CM077473.1, read as the reverse complement.
ATCTTCTGCCTCTTTTTATTTGGTGGAGGGGACAGAAGTCTTCCAAGCTAGAGGTCACTTGAACCTTCGTTCATTTCTAATTGTGAGGAAAAAAGGGTACAGGCATGAAGAAAGGAAAGGGGAAAAAAAGAAAACAAACAAAAGACAGGCACATCCTTCAGCCTTTTGTTTTCATAGCATCCACTGGTATTTCACCACTTCTGTGGGTTTTCGCTGCATTTAGAAAGTCATTGAAAAATGTTAATGGTCTGGTGGCAAAGCAGCCATTGGGAATGAAGAATGAGCCAGAGAAGGAATGAGGGTGTGCAGCTAATGATTTCCTACAAGAGCTGATTAAACATTGCACTTCCATCTCTTGCCACCTAATTCCCTCCACTGCTGATTTATGGAAAAAGCCCCACCATCTATGGCTCCTGCAGTTTTATTAGCCAGTAACAATTTAGCACCACGAGAGGCTTTCCCAAGCTTCTAATTTTCTTATAATGAAGAAGGAAACGGGATGAATAGAAAGAAAAAAAAAAAATAACATTGCAGTGTCTTTGCTTAAAGGTGAGGGTAAAGGAAGTGAGGAAAGTTAGTCCAAAAATCCTAATAGAAATATCAAGGAGGGCACCAGGTTCAGCACTCAGGATCCTGTTTATGATGAAGATCGTTACTTCACAGAAATAATTATCCTTTTCAAGGCACAGAAGAAGACAAGTACAAGTTCCTATAAATGGAATTTGTCTGGTACTATTTCAGTGGGTTTAAAAATAGTTCTTCACCTCATTTTCTCTAATACAGCCCTGCCTGCTGCTAGGTCCTTTCCAGTAAAAGATTCACAACATTTCTTGAAAAACTAAGCAGAGAGGATAGGGGGAATTTGCCTTATTTCTTCTTGTGATTTTTGACAGTCGTATTTTTCACCAGTAGGCTCAATTCTAGAAGAAGAAGCGCAAGGGCAGGACACTCTACCTAGCTAGCTGTGCTCCTTGGAAGAGGAGGAAGTGAAGAAGTGTGGGATACCCTCTGCAGAGGAGGCTGTATCACTGTTCCTGAGTGACTGGGGGAAAAGCTGCAGCCAACCAACACTGTGAGCACCCTGCAATTCCAGGCTGGGAGAGGAGAATTTTTCACACTGGGACTCAGGAAAGAAGTCACCATGAGTTTCAACCCTCTGGGAGGAACTATCTATGCATTAGCAAGGAGTGTACAGCAGCTCAGATGCTATTTGCTCCATTTGGCACCTAAAAGCCAGATGTTTAATCTAAGCTAGTCAGTTTGGCATCCAGTATTTTAAACAGGAAGCTTGATCCCATCCCACACTGGGTCCTCCTGTTGGTCTCAGTGAATCCAGCACTTGGACATGTCAGTGCACTCAGCTGGTAGATGACTTTTCTCCTTTCTTTGTCTGGGTGGGTTTTCTGCTGGCCTGACAAGCTAAAGTGGTTGTGACAGCAAGACAAAATCCAGAGCCAGTAAAGGAGCAAAGTCAGGGATGTGCAGCCAGGAGTGGGCAGCAGTTTAGATTGGAAAGTATCTAGGTAGGAGTTATAATGTCTCAGGAATGCAGGAAATGACATACTAGATCAAACCCATACATATCCTATCTCTGACATCAATCAGACAGGCATTTTAGAGGGAAATACAAGATACTGCCTTTAGTAAAAGATTATTTAACCTGTCTTGCTGATTTTTTTCCCTCTACTTCCCTCACTGGCAGGCTTGGTTTGCACTAAAAATAAAAGGGATTATTTAAGCTCCTTCCTAAATCAGTGCAATTTTCATACAAATTATAGAAGTTATATGTAGAGCCTTAGAATTCTTATGCAAATCTTTCTGTTCACTGTGTGAAAATTTTAAAGACATCACTGCAAAATTGATAGTGAAAAATTATTCCCCAAAAGTGAAAGATGCATTTTGCTTAGGACCCTCTATTGCTACTGCAGTCAAGTTGGTTTGGACTCAAGCCCTGTACTGTATTACTGGCATGATGGGCTTCTGACAAGAGCTGATGGTAGGGTCCTCAGAAATTGGTGTAAAATTCAACTGCAGTACCTGAGGAGGGATCAGAGGCAGAGCTGGTGACAGCATGGACTTCAAAGTTGTGCTGGCTGCATTGGTGCCAAGAAGACATAAGGGACAGGTTTTTCATGGCTTCTGTGAGGGCAGGGCACATCCCAAGTCCTTCCTTGGCTGCTGAAATCTCAGCTTCCCTCACACTGCAAGGAGCACAGAGGCTAAGCCAGCTTTTCCCCAGCAACCTCCTGTCCCAAGAAACTGCTGTGCCTAAAGCTGGTCTCTGATTTCTTGACACTCATTTAAAGAGATGGATTTTTCACTCTGCAGCATCTGAAAGCAAAAAGTCTTCAGAAACCAATCAAGCTTTTTGTTACATCCCCGTGTAACAAAAAATAATCAGCAGTCACACACAAGCAAATCTCCAGGATCAAACTGGGTCTCTGTTAGATTTGACCAGAAGCCCAACAACAGTGATGACTGTGCCAGCTGAGGACTTTTCTCCTAAGCCTCCTGGTTTCTTGGAGAAATCCTTCGTATCTAGATTGCAGCCAGTACAATGACTTCATCTTGGACAGGGCTTTAGCTACCACAGCTACAACAATGAACCAGATCATCAACAGGAAGAAATCAGGGAATTCCATGAAAACCCATGGAGCTGCATCTATTTAAACCAGATGATGAGACCAATAATTTCATGAGATCAATGTAGAGCTGTAATTGAAAACCAAGATTCAAGAAGACAAGAGTTCAACTCTTCTTCTGATTTCCCTCTGGAGATTATCTATTTGGGTTTTCAAAAGCAAGAGAAACAAATTTGGCCAGGATATCTCCTCAATTATGGATGCCAAAGAGTAGTCATCAATACCTACGTAGGTTTTTTATTTCTTCTAACTCTCCACACACACATTTTTTATTTCCCTGGAACAGACACTGACACCAGAGTCCATCATTCTGCTGCTTCCTCTTCCCCAGACAGATATACGGATGATGCAATTTCCCCTGCCATCGTTTTGGAATGAAAATATTTTGATAAATCAAAGATCTCAAAGGCATTTGTCCATCTCATTCTCCCTGACTTGTGCACGGAGAATATGCTACAGCAGATTGAAATCCAAGAGAGAAAAGAGTGGATAAGTGTGGAGGAGGGAGGATGATTTAAACAAAAGAAAGGACACAGACAGATTTCCCTGGAGATCAAAAATTCACATTGACCAAGAGGTCATCTTGGCATTGAAGGAGAGCTGAAAATTTCTAGAAGGAAGGCAACAAAGAAACTGTTTTGCATGAAGATACTAAATCCATTAGTAATTATGCACTGAAATAAAAGGTGCAAAACTGTTCTTTAACAAAAAGGCTCGTGCTTCCTACAGAGTATGCACACAGCTTCAGGGAATCGTGAGTTCAGAGAAACACATTTCCCTTTGTAATTACACAATGTCAAGCTATGATGTCCCCAAGTCTTAATTGGGGTCTGCAGGCCCTATCATCATCATCATAATAAAAGCAGCTATTTAAGTTGCTGCAAATAACATACATCAGTGCAAGTCAATCAAAAGTCTCCTCAGCTCTCTGTCACCAGGCTGTGTGCAAAGGTAAAATGAGGAAATGCATGATCTACTTGCCTGGATCCAGTCTTGCTCCCACTGAGGCCAGCAGCAGAGCTCTTGTTGACTTCACTTACAGCATAATAGTGTTTATAAGAAAGAAGTATTATTTCCCTGTTGACAGTTCAGTCTTTGGGCAATGCCATAAATATAGGCTTTGTATTCTCTTCTGTGCTTTTTACCCTGTTGCCCAGAAAATGCAATTTTTGGATTTACAGTCTGTACAAGACAGGTGAAACAGTTCTGACACAGAATGGCACAAGCCCACAATTCAGATTATTTACAAGTGACAGGTCAAATAACAGGAGAATGATTTGCACCAGCAAAATTTCACAAGGAAAGCAAGTAAGGAAACTATACTTTGGCATGTGTAATTATGGGAAGGCTTAAGAGAGTCAGTGAAAACTCCAAATTTATAGAATTGCGCCAAACTGGAACATACAACTACTATGATATTTTTTTTCCCCTTGAAAAAGGGTATTTTAAAACAAATGGCATCTTTTGTATTAGTAATACTAATACTAGTATGAAAAATTGAGACGAACACTAAAAGTAATAGAAAATGAAATTAACTCTTTTTTTCCAAAAAACCAAACCAAAACAACAACAAAAAAGGCAATTTCAAAAAGGATTTGTGTCAAGAAAATATGCTACAGGCAGATTCTTGGAAATGTTGATTTCTGAAAAAGATCCATTTTGCTAAAGCTGTGTTTTCTCATGGAAAATGGCTTCAATTAAGTTTTCCTGAACAGCAATATGTCACATCCCATATGCAAGTTACAGCTGAGCAGTAGTGATTCCCATGTTTGCTTAGATATTTATGGCATCATTTATAGCTACTCCATTATGGTGAGAAATATTTTGATTTCATTCTCTGGATACAGAGTGATGGGGCCTAGACAGCTGACAAATGACAAATGAGAGCTACTCTGTGCTCACACCCAGCATCTTTTTGGGATGCATTTCAATCACCTGGCTGCATTGCTTCCCCTGACCTGCTGCACAGCATTGGCAGTAATCACTAAAACCACGGGGCTAATTTGTAAACCAGGAAATCTCTCTTGACAAAGATGACAAATATTAATTGTATTAAAAGAAAAAAAAAATGTAACTGGCTCGGTGTAAATTCTGGTCTAAGATTTCCAGCATGTCCTTGGAAAGTATTTTATTGTCATATTCCTTTACATCGTAGAAAAAGAAAGATTGTGCTATTGTTGTCATAAATTGTTCATGGATGTCAGTTTACAGAATATGCAGAGCTGTTTGCCTGTGTACCATGCGTTCTTGCAGCCCAGGGTTATATAGATAAAAGCCTGCAAAACATCCAGATTACAGATTATTCCTCAAGATTTCCACAAAGATCTGTGATAATGCCAATTACCAAGGTTTCAGCAAACACCATATTCAGAAGTGGCCGCTGCCCTTCCCTCTGTGTGTGCCTTCCAAGGATATGAAAGGTCTTTAGCAGTCAGCAGGCTGCTGCTGGCCTGGTGAGTGATGCTCTGACAGCCAGGTTCTCCAGCACAGTCACTCTGTGTGGCCTATTTCTCTTACCACCATTACCTGTGGAACAGCTCTTTCTTCTCCCCTTTCTCCTCCTTTATCTCAGCACAGCACTCCTTAATCACTTGGCTCCTGGGGATGTGTCAGACCAGGTCTGTACAGCATGGAGCAAAGCCAGGTGTGGCAGGAGCTGAGCAGATGCAAACTGTGCACTGTGCTGCTATCACTTTGGAGGGAAGTTTTAAAAGACTTCACTGTGGAGACCAGGATTTATTGTTCCCATTTCTACAGACAACAAAACCAGAGCACAAAGTGTAAGAGACAGTACTTTGGGCACTTTATGAAAAATGCAGGAGTTGCTGGCTCCCAGCCACTGGATGTGGGGGACATTCAGCCCAGAACAGCCCATTACTTTCACAAACGGTCCTTGTTGAGTGGTTTCAGCAGCATTTTCAGAATGGATAAGATTAAAAAAAAAGTTTCCAAAGAAGACCAAGTTCCTTTTGATTCAACCAAACCACTTCTCCACTCTGCAGCAACCCAAGTTCCCCAGCAAAGTCCTCCATGAATAACAAAGCACTGGAACAAGTCCACATCAATTTAGAGGATGATAATAATACAGGATATCCATAATACTGGATATGCCAACTAGCCAGGCAGCTTTCTGGGGCCAGGAAGTTCTACCAGCCAAGTTCTGCCTGCCCTCACCAGTGGGGGTGCAATCAGGGCTTTCTCTGCTCTATTTTAACACCCATTTTCAATCTACCTTTATACTCTTGCTAAGATTTTTACTCCCTCTTCCACATTTGTTTGCAATTGAGTAACACATTCAAATGTTATCAGAGAAGGTAAACTATAACTAAGATATTTTTGAGGAAACCATCAGCAATACTGCTGGGAGTTGGTCATCAGTAGCCTCGCTGGCTATTGGAGAGTCAGTGTATAACAAAGGCTCAGCTGCATTCTGATTTCTGAAGCTGGTTAATAGGAATCTGACCCAAAGATAAAAAAGATGGTGCTGTCCTAATGTTCCTCTTTTATGTACCAGGAATTTAGGTTGTGCTGTTTTCAGCCTCTATTTTGGTTAACACTTGTTCAACCATTAACAATAAATTCATCAACATTTCCCTTAGTTTACAGAAACACACATCTCCAAAACACTGCTTCATTTATGCAGGAGAATATGTCTTACAAAACATGGCAGGAAAAGAGATCCTGATAAAAACAATAAAAGACAAGGGATGAAGTGGAATGAAGATGATGACCTGATGCTTACAGCTATCTTCTTTCCACCACACAGCCAGCCCAAGGCCTTACTGCTTTTAGATCTTGCACTTGAGTTTTCTTGTCTCTATCCAGCCCACATTTACAGTTTGAGATATTAAAGCCAAAGCAGAATGATTGATGTTCTTGTGTTCTACCATAATTTACAGCTTAGTTTTTCTCATTTATTTGTTCTGTGGTTGTGACCCTCAACTCCTCATTAGTCAGGAAGGTCACTTAGAAAGGAATTTTTTCTACTGGCTTTCACTACGTATCAGCTCTCAATTCTCCTACTGCTCAAAGGGAAAGCCAACCTAAATCTCAGTTTCTTATTTCTGATAACTACTGGGTAGAGATATGCATAGATAGACAGATAAATATTAGCATTTTTCTTAATATTATTTTGTGGCAGCTCCTAGCAGCCTGAAAAAGCAATGAAGGCCACTAAGGTAAATAATGTGCAAACCTGCAGAGTTTGACTCAGGAGCAACATTCTGCAGGAAACACACCAGCACATGGTTTCCACTCGATGGTACCAACAGGATACAGCCCCTTTCACCCTCCAGCAGGTTCTCACATGATCTCACCTGCACTAACATGACACTGAGGTCATCCTGGAGCAGCAGGTGTGCTGCAGCCATCTGCTCTGGGCTCTTGTCAAGTAATAACAGACAGGTTCTCTCCTCAAGCTCCCAAAGACATCTTCTGAGCTCCAAACACCTAGTTCCGTGTTTGGCAAAGGAAAAAAAGGCAAATGTAATCCAATTTCCATTAAGAGTACCTGGAACTCCTTAAGAGCATGATTTCATGATTTCTTATTAATCAGGAAAGTCTGAACCTGGATGATGGAATGGCCTCAAAGGAAAACCCAGATGCTGTAAAGATCTAGTAATTAATACAAGATGGTCTTGCTTGTTATTCTGCACTGAACTGGTGCCCAAAACATAGCTGTCTTTTGGATAAGATACAAAAATGAAGGTCCTGATAACCCATCCTTCTTTTTTCTTTTTTTTTTTTTTTTTTTTTGCAAGCACAAAATTTTAAAATCAAGATTCTGGACAAATTCCAGTTAAGAAGATTACATTCTGTCTACAAAAAATACTACCATTGTTCCTCTCTTTACCTGTTAACAAATTTTATGTAGTTCTTGATGGAGTAGAGCAGTTGCTGTGTTCCACCCCAGAAGTGTTGCATTTCAGCAGGGAGTGAGCAATCTCTTTGTATGCTGTGAGAAAAGCCCTCCGGGATTCTTTCAAATGAAAGGAGTTAAATAAATCTCAGTTATTGCTATTATGACTTTCTCCAGCATTTATCCATGGAATAAATGGATAGGTAAGTTGATTTTCAGGCTGCTCTTCATTATTTCCTGAACAGAACTACCTGAAAGTGGTTCACTATTACTTATACAAAATTTAATTTGGTGACTAATAGACCCAGGCAACTAAAGCAGGCAGAACTCCATAATCAACATAAGGAGAGTTGTATTTATTAGGTGGTGACTGGTGAGTCCCAGGGACACAAAGGTTCTGTGAACTTTCCAAAATGCATACTGGGTTTTGTAAGGTTCTCCGGACTTATATGAATTCATGGAACTTTTCTTCTTCTGTAACACATTCACAGAGCTAGATCCTAGTCCTTACTTTGAAATACAGGAAGAAGTCATCCACTGCTGGCTTCTCTCCTACCTGTCTGCCCACTCTCACAGCTTTCCCATAGGGAAAAAAGCCTGAAGATAAAGCTCATGTGGCCTGGATGTCTTTATGGCCTCTGTTGCTTAGCTACCAGCAAGGTCCTACATGGCTACTGAGCTGGCACAAACACGAGCAGCTTGACACTGCTTTTCTTTACACCGGGAACTTGCTGGATCCATTATTCATTCTGCTGGTGTTTTATTTATATTTTACTGGGCTTACCCCTCTCCCTGGCTTTATTACTCAAATGAAAGTCAGTGCAAAATGAAAGCACAAATAGCCCAGGTCTCACTGCAGAAGTTTCGATCTTTGACATCATCCAGAGGCAAATGAACACAATCCTCCTGCTTAATACTTCAGGAGGGGATCTGACAGCAGCACAACTCAGGCATGTTCACACTATTTCTCACACCTCGTCCTAGAAAAGCCCACAGTAGGAGCATTCTAAAACCAGAACCAGAAGGATTTTATTGTAGCAGGATCAGATTATTGGAGATTCAACACTGGCCTACTGCCAGCCTGTTGGTAGTCATCTTCCCAAACTCTTTCATATCCCCACTATATTCCTTTTGCTGATGCAGCAGGATGTAACTGACTACAATAACATGGAACTTGGACTCTTCCAGGCAGGAAGAAGTATATTCCAACCCAATGGGAAAGGGTGCTAAGAGCAGCTGCTCAGGAGAGGTGCTCTCACATCAAGGTACCTGTGGCACAGTCACAAGGTGAACTTCAAATGAAAATAATCTTTCCATTTAATGATAATTCATTAAACACATTCCTAATTCCTGAATAAAAATCCTTGCTGACTGATGCTGGGTCTGCAGAGCCCCGTTCTAGCATCTTTTGGTAATCCAGAGATGTATGTTAATAATCCATGGACACCCTGCCCTTCTGTACTAGATGTTCAGGTTACCTGGAATGGGGATGGATGAAGGTACACAGATGCCTAAAGGGCAGCCCTTGTGTATTCCTTATGAGCACACTTTGGACCACTGAAATGCCAGAATGATTCTCAAAGGCCTGGCAGCCCCCTGCACTATGAAGGTTTATACTGTCTCAAAAATCCTGGCCACAGAAGCAGTACACTCATATTGCAACTCTTACTCTGCAGAGTCTGCCTGCAGCTCAGTTACTGACTATAGTTACCTATGTTGATTAAAGAGTCTGTGCAAGTTCAGTAATTAATTTTCATAATTAGCAGCTACCTTTTTAAAGTTTAACTTTATGGCTATGCATCTCCCTAAACAGATAATGAGAGGTGGAGGTATCAAACTTCTATGGAATAGGGGATCTTTTAAAACCTTATCTGGACTAACCAGGTGAAAACAGACTGTAAAAGACCTGTGTAAAACTTTCCCTTAAGTGTGGTGATAAATTATTTGCTGCTTAAAGTCCTTTTGTCATAGAGTCAACCATAATTCTTTGTGTAACTAAATTTTTGAAGATATCTTCCCCTAGGACTGGGAGGCTAGAAGTGCCCATTGCATCCCTCTTCCCTGGAGGATCTGATGTCAAGTTGTTCAGGAGAAATCAGGAGTTGTGCTGCCAGGATTAGGTGGAGATCTAGATCCAGACACAAGAGTAAGAGAATGTGGGCCCAAAGAGAAAGAGGAGGGAGCCTTGGCACAGAGATTCCCCATGACTCTGTGGTGGGTGGGCAGCTGGCCCCAGAGGGGTGATGCACACAGAGAGAAGCTTCCTCTGTGTGTACTGAGCCAGGCAGAGGGGAAAAAAAAATCACACAATATGAACTATTAATCTACTGCTCAAAACTGAAATGGAGAAGTCTGTGCGTTTAATGACTAGACACCAGCTTCTATCACAGGTACTAAAATGACAGCCAGTAGATGGAAGAGGTCATAGTTTAATCAATTCTCCCTCTTTTTGTTTTACATAACTGAGGGTGATAGGCAGCTAATACATTTCACAGCCATGTGATAAATTGCACTGTCACCTGCACTTTGCCTGGCACTCCTTCTTTGTCAAGGCTATTTCCACCATCCCTACTTCCACTCTGACACAACTGCACTAAAAGTCACAAGTGTGTCAACTTCTCCTCTGACAAGCAGATTTTTTGCATCAGTCTCTCTAGTGCACATCCTTTCTAGGATGGGGAAACTGTAGGGTTAAACTAGTGAGAACTTTTATGGCCCAAATCAGAAGCTCTATGTTACTGCATAAGGAAATGTCTCAACTTTGCCATGTGGCTGATTCTGTTTCTTGTTGCAGAAGGGACAAAGAAGCCGAGTTTACAGTCATGACATTTTCAAGTAGAAATAAAAATATTTGTGTCTTTTCAGTGGTTATTTTCCCATTTCCAAAATCTTGTCTAAGCCATATTCTTGGTGGCCAAATCATTCATTTTTACAGGCTGTGTGACAAAAGAGCTCCCTGGCACTTGGAAGGATGACTTTCCACACTCATTCATGTCTTTGCTATGCACAATAAAGCAGCTATCCCAAAAGCAGAACTAAAATCAGTTCAGATTATTGAGATTCTCCTTCAAGCCTTAACAGCATAAGTAGTAGGGAGCTGCATGGCTGGTGCATTGCCTGTAGTCCATCCATCACATTTCAGGGACATGGCTCCTTTCTGGCCTCGTGGATTTATGGAAACAAAAGACTGTGGTACATGCAAGCACTGAACTGATACTTTGCCAGGGTCCTGAAATTCAGACATATCCATATAGAGGGGGATGCAAACAGGACCAAATTCTCATTCCACAAAGGGCACTATTCTACTTATGTACTTGGTCAAATCATTACCTTTGACACTAAAGTAATAAATCTCAACTGCCTCCATAAAATAAAGTTCCCAGGCACTGAATTGAGCTTGGTTCAAATTGTGGATGAGTGCTGCGCTATTGCTCTGCTCTCTGGATTCAGCCATCCTGAGTAAATATAGCAGCAGCATGATTGGAAAATTGCCCTCAACGGTGATAAAATACAAGAATCATCAGATTTTGATGTGTTCTTGAAAATGGATAGTTGTCCTTTCTCCTTGACAGCCTGGAAGAATCAGAACTTGGAAAAACACTGCAGGAGGGAGGACGTATTCCTGGAAGGGCCAGACTTCACTCCTGCTCTTCTGCAGCCATCCTTTTCTCACTCCCTATTTATCTCTTCCCTTCTCTGATGTGATGCTTTCCTTTTTTCTTCTCCTAAGAGGACTCCAAAGGAGGTGTTTTGCATTGCAGCTTTCATCTAGTTAGAAGCCAAGCCACCATGACCACATTTCACATTAACATGTTCAGAGTGAGAGCAAAATGCAGAGCCAGATAAAGCCTCCATCAGTGCAGGGCAATGCCGTGCAGGGTGAAGGCAAGCAGTTCCTATGTCTTTGTTTCTGTTTTCACAGTTTTGTTATCTCAGAGCAGCAAATCCCTTCCCCCTCCACCATCAGTGAAAAAGAATGGCAGTAAGGGAAAACAAAAAGGCTTTATACTGTACTTGGATTTTACTTTAGTGGAGTTCCATGTGGTGGGAACAAGACAGCTCTAGGATGGCTGACTAGGAGGTGTCAAGTGCTTGCCACTTCAGAGAGGTATTCAGATAATCTTTAGAAATTGTTTCCCTCCACAGTCTTTTCCTAGAAAAATAGACAATTTTAATGCTTCTGGATCTAATTCTTTGCTGAAAGAAAAGACATTAATAAAGATGATGGCAGATGGATGTAGAGGAAGTTCCTTTCTCATTAGTCTGCTCCTCCCAATTGCAGTAATCTTTCACCTGTGAAGATCAGGCTAGAAACATTCCTGATCTTCATTCCTCCCAGCCTATCTGCACAAGAGAGGCTGTCCCTCCCTGGCATTCTCCAAGAGAGATGTGGAGCCCAGCTATGAAAACACAGCTGAATCTGCTGCCTAACTTCTGAGTTATTTCAGTGCACTTGCATGTACAAACATTCTATTGGACTAAAATCTGATTTAGCTAAATTGGAGAATCAATAAATTTTAGCTAATTTAATTTGCATCACTGCTATTGAAGAATCTAAATTGTAACAAAATCCCCAAAAGAGCTATAAACCAAGGGGCTTTTAAAATTTTTTTATTATTATTATTATTTTGGTTTCTTTTTTTTTTTAACTTCTGACTTAGGGCATAGACATACTTCTACAAAGATGTAACTAAACTTTATGACAGGTTAAGATAAAAAAAATAATTTTAGGTCATTAAATAGCACTTTCAGAACCTCAGAAAAGGAAGAACATAATAGTTTCCTTTGTGACTCAGAAATGGGAACAAGGCATTAATACACCACTTCTCAGGCTGTTGGGCACAGGCTGCTATCAAGTCCCATCAGCATTCAACACTTAAATCATTCCTTCTGAAACAATTATTTCTATACCTGGAAAAATTACAATGAGTAAGTTTATTTTGCAACCTTTGCCTCTCTTCCATTTGTGAAAATCTGGACATAAGACTATGATTGCAAGACTATGATTTTTCTCCAGTGTTTTGCCATATGCACTGGAGTCATGGACAGTGTTTCTGTTTTGTTGCTGGAAAAGCTCAGCTTTCAAATCAACAATGTGCATCACTGCAAATTCTGCATCTCCTTTCTATGAGTGTTTCATAATCTGTTCTTCCACCTCCCCCTGTCCCAGATCACCCCTAGCCCCAGGATGCTGGCAGAAAGCAACACAGAAGGAATGCAACTGTGATCAAAACAAGCACAAAACCTCAAATTTGTTGGAGACTCTTTTTGTTGTTATTATTATTGTCTTTTCTCTCATGACACAAAGCCCTGGACACTGAGCAGATAAATACTAGGCATGATGACATTAACAGCATCAAAATATTCTTTGGAAATATTTATATTCTGTGGAAAAATATTCTTTGGTTGTAGTTCTTTACACCAAAAGCTCGAAGGCATATTCTGTTTCCTTTGTGTCATGCAGTACAGAGGAAGGAAAAAGCTAATTAGACATTGAATTTGTTGGAGCTACCACAATATTGTTATATAAGTAAAACAGTTACTTCACAAAAACAGGCAATTCTGCTTAGAGGTTTTTGTTTCCATGTTTTGTGTCAGTGCAGCAGCCAAGGAGGCAGCCAGCTGGTCTGAGAGATCTCAGGTGGTACATCTGGTGACAGAGTGCTTGTGTTTCAGGGGTGGGGACAAAATATCCTTTGATTGGACTTGGACATCACTGACAGAGATTGAATATGACACCCCACAAGCTACTCCTTGCTGCCACTTTTCTGAACTACAACTGCATTTCAGTGCTGGAGTGAAAGGGAAGCAGAAGTCAATGGAATAACCAGGACTCCAAAGAGTTCAGCACTGTTCTGGCTTCATCTCAGGCTTATCTGAGGGAGCCAGGTACTATTTTCTAGTCTCATTTTGAAACTAATCTCCTCTTGGATATGTGTTACAAATGCAGATTAGGAAGCCTTGGCTTCATATAATGTGGCTGGAACAGAGAGAAAAGCAAAGGCCAAAACCATAAATGAAGAAACCATTAGAAATAGGAAGTTGTTGATACGGGATAAAGCAAGCAAAAGAAAACAGAAACAAATGGTCTAGGAATTTCCAAGTCACATTCTCCAGGGTTTTTTAAAAAAATTTTGTTTCAGAGTTTTTCAAAGTTGTCATCCTCCAAAAATACATGTGCTGGGCAAAGGCAGGTTCTCACGTACACAGTAACTCAGCACAATTAAGGCCTTGTCTCTCAGCACTGCTGGATTTATTAATTCTTTTATAATACTGAACATGCAAATGTGTCTACTCCTTCTCTGAAGGCGTAAAGAATAAGAACTCAAGAAAATTTTTCGTCTTTTTTTCCCTGGTTATCTTTTCCTCCCTCTTAACATTCAGCTAAAAGACTGCATATCAAGAATAATCATTATTCTCCAGATTGCAGGCAGGACATCAGAGCACCTTTTGCTAAAAAATCAAAAAAACCCAAGCAAACAAAAAAAAAAAACATTATTAGAAAAAAATGTGCTGAAAAAATAAATGAAAGTATTGAAATTTTCTTGCTCAAGACTACATTCTCTCATACACTGTGCACTTGGGGTCTAATTCAAAGCTCACTGAATTCAATAGAGGAACTCAAACTATATGCATGGAGCTCTGGTTCAGCCTCTTTCACCTCAGGTCCACCTCAGACCAAAGCCGTACTCAGAGAACAGTTTTCATCTCTTCAGAAGCATAATGGCATTTAGAAATGATGGAAGCTCATGTTTTCCTTCTTTCCACCACTGCAGGGTGAGGTGAAGTTCCACTGAACACAGGTAAACTCACCTGGAATGGACAATTCCCTGAATGACAACGCTCCATATCCTCTAAATGAAGGTCATTTGGTCCTTTAAATCCGCCTCTGAAAACCTGTGGTCTAAAAGGCCAAAAGGCTTCAGAGCTAAGAGAAAGGGGTATGGTCAACAGTTATTGTCACATTCCCTCTTCTTTTCAATTTCTCCCTTTGGTTCCTCAGTATTTTTTCCAGCTCAGATAAAGTTGGTCTTCATTTTTCATTGGTATCTGTCCTGCCATATAAAACTGCACATCATGCTTTCTATCCTATGGGATACATGCTTTTCAGCAAGCTATAAATCAGGATGAGCTAGAAGACACTGCAATTAGAGGAGACACAAACCCAACAGAGTGCAGCCACAGATTTCAATCTTCAGATAATAAGCACTGGGGAAAATTGATAATACACTCTAAAACACTGAGGGAAGCACATTCCAGCACCTAAACCCACCCATCCCTGAATGTACACTCAGAAATGCTGTCTGTTCTATCCCAGAAAGCCTACAGCCTTTGTAAAAGAAGTTGTAAAAGTTTAATATTCTGGAGTGCTCTGTGAAACAGAGAATTATCACAGGGAGTCAAGAAGCCTTTACTGGAGAGAACAAACCTGCTTCATGAACATAGAGATTCTCCTATCAAAACAGGCTGAGATGGCTGGGGCTGCTCAGCCTGGAGAGGAAAAGGCTTCAGGGAAACTTCATTGTGGCCTCCCAGAAACCTCACTCCAGCAGAAGGCACAGGATGGCCAGTAACAAATGGAATAGAGAATTACATACACTTAAGTCAGAAGAGAGAAAAAAAAAAGCTGACCCTGAGCAGTGTCAAGGCTATTAAATTTACTGGATTTCCCCTCATTCCACAAGGTAGCCCAAGGGTATCCAGCAAGAGAGCTGAAAGCAAATCTCCCTGGTTTACACTCATCAGGCACCCAGCCAATATAATCAGATGATTTGTAGGCCAGTTCTGGGCTATTATAGAGCATCACCCAGACTAAAGGAGCAGCAATACACTGGAGTCTAACTCCAATCTACTTTTAACATCTTCAATCGATCAAAAACCCCTGACAATCCCTTCAAAGAATGAAGAGACTTTGGGAAACAGAATTTGCAGAATAAGAGATAAAGCCAAGGCCTTTAGATAAAATGAGCAAAGGTTTTGTGTGTCATTTTGCAGCAACAAACATGTGATGAAATTTGCAATCTTTGTTTGAGACACACTTTAACAGAATAATGGGGGTTTATTCATCTTGTAACTTTGTCTGACTACAAATATGGTTTGCAGGCAAAGGTGCCTCTGAACAGTTTCCTTCACAAGCAATGAACCCTGATATTGAGCAAATTTTCTCTCTTAAAGGCCCTGTCAACCCAGCATAAAACACGAACTTCTCAAGCATTAAAGCACAAACTCACATTTTCCTTGCAAGCAGTGCCATAAGAAAAAGACAACAAAAGCCCCAGAACCATGAAAGGTGCTTCCATGAAAGAACTCCACCAAAGCTTAGTGAAAGAGTAAGATCAAGCAGCCAAGGTTTTATGTAAATCTTCCACAGCCAAGAATTCAATGGAGGTGGGTGGAAGTGTGGGGGAGGATCCTTGAGAATTTTCTTTCTATAAGAGACTTTAAAAAAACCCGGTGCATTCCTGAGAAAAATGATGAAGTTGAGCTATTTTACTACAAAATAATGCAGCCAGACCAGCTTGGTCATACCAAAAGGTCTTAACTGACTTCAAATATATGCTGAAAGTACAAAGGAAGTTTTAAAAAAATAGCCTAATGAGTGCAAATGTACCAGAAGAACAGCTAAGGAAAGCATGAAAAATCAAAGTACAAAGTGAGGTGAGACTGGCAAAAATATCCCACAGCAAAGGATGTAACTCTTTAAGTTTATTACTAATAAAATGCAGCATAATTTGTCAGTCCACTTTTCACAGAAGGAAAACAACAAGACAGAGAAGAGTGATTTTTGCATAAGTTTTCATAAAAGGTCAGCTGTGATGAATTAACATTGTTAAGAACTAACAAAGGAGGCCCAGAAGACAAAAGGGATTGGTTAGAGAAGTTAAATTGCTCAGATTTTCCAAATGATCTGAATCTACTGTATTCCTTCTGCAGCTCTGACTCAATCAAACTCAAAGCTGTTAATGATTATTTTTTTTGAGCTTAGGAAGGACTGGTGATGAACCAGATAAGTGACACAATAGAGTGACTGTCTTTTGAAGACAGGAAAAAGGAGAAGACAGCAAGCGATAGACCTGTCAGGTTGACTCCAGTTCCTCAGAGCAAAGAAACAATTTGGAAGCACTTAGGAGAAAAGAAGTGGGGATCAGTCAACACAGCTTTGTCAGGAACAAATTACAATGGCCCATTCTAATTTGCTTCTCTGAGAAGGTACCAGGGGAATACCCCGTGGACAAGGTGTCACACAGGAAAGTTTTTTGAAGCCATTTCAAGTTCTTGCAGCAAATAAGCAGCAGCATCTAGGTGAACCACAGCAGAGTAACTATATAAACTGTTTAGAAAATTGTACCCAGAGCAGTTCTCAGCATTTCACTGTCAAAACAAATGTGTTGAATGAGCTTCTGCAGGACTTGGACATGGATTTGGTACAATTCAATATTTTCATTAAAGATTTAGGCAAAATGCAAAGTATGTTAATTCAATTTGCAGATGAAACCAAAGACAAAAATTGCATTAAAATTCAAAATAATTTTGACAAACTAGAGATATAACCTAAAAAAAACCGTCGCAATTCAATAGGGTCAAGTACAAGTTACTTCAATTAGACAGGACAGGAATAATCAATGGTACAAACACAGAAAATGAGGAGCAATGACAAGGTAGTGTTTCTACTGGGAAAATATACAGATTTGCCTTATTGAAAACTGCAAGCTGAAAATGAGCCACCCATTCCTTTCTTTTACAAAAATGCAAATACAATACTGTGTGGGTATATAGAATTTAGGCTGACATATAAATTAATCTGTTCTTTCTTCATCCAGTACTATTAAGATCTCTGCTACAGATCTGTTTCCAGCTTTGGAAAAGCAATTCAGGGAGGACTTGGTTCAACTGAAAACGGTACAGAAGACACATTGAAATAATTAATTCTATATCTAGGCTGGATAGGTAAGAAAATGACTGTCCAGGACTTCCTGTATCAAGACAGGGCTCAAGCCAGATACCTGGAAAATATAAAGCTGGTAGGAGCTAAAATAGATTATTTGGAGAAAGTCTGGTAATTCCATTATTAAAGCTCTCCTAAAAAAGATTAGATTAACATAGCAAGAGTGGTACAGGTAAAGTTGATCCTCACTGCAGAAAGCTGATGACCTCTGGAGATCCCTGCCAGCCCTTAACTCCTCCAATTTCATGCAAACACAAATGACGTTTAAAGTTCATTCCCCACAGTGATAATACAGGAGGAATAATTTCCATACCAAGTGCCAGAGCAGAGGCAAAGGAGCAGCAGGGCTGTAAGAGCTCAGGCTGGCCAGAGCACTGCAGGGTGGCTGCCATCCTTTCCCACCAACCATAGCAGGAATCGCTGCACATCCACAAATGGGAGGCAGGAAAAAGACTGCACATGCCTCCCAAACCACAAAAATCAGTCTCCACTGGAGGCAACAGCATTAAAAGCCAGTCACTGTAAGGTCAAAAGACAGGGAGATGAGGAGGTACAGGTCTATATCAACATGTCCTGATTAAACTGTGCAGTGTTAAAGGAAAGCTTGAATAAAACTTGTTCAGGCTACACCAAGAGAGAATCACAGGTCATTTCACTGTTGCAAACTCATTCCTGCTCTTTAGAAGTCCATAGCTGATCAGAAGGAAGGGAATTAGCAGGAGCTTTCACTGATGAGTTGCTGGGCACAAATGCTTTAATGAAAGCTGTGTACAATACATCAGCAGCAAGCAAGCTTGGCAGGGCTGTTATGGCTGGGTATTAATTTACAGCAGCAGAGATGAAGGAGAGAGGCCACTCTGGGCAGAGCTGCCAAGTGAATCATGAGCAAAGGGCTCCCCTTCAGAAGACTGAGCTGGGAACATGGCACTGGGAATTCTTTTTCTTACAAATCTCATCTAATCTCCTCTCTCTAAATCCCTTTTCTTTTCTAGGCTTTCTTTCTTTGGAGCCACTTCCAACATTCCTTTGTTGTGACTGAAGGAAGGAAACCAAAGAAGCAGCAAAGCATTTTGCTGTATTAAAAGCACAAAGTAGAAATATTTTCCCCCTTGAATGTAAACTCTGCTTTCTCAACTGTTCTGTTCCAAAGCATGGAGAAGTCTTCAACTGCCTTGTGTCACATCCACAGGACAAGCTTATATTTTATCAGCCAGGTGTGAATTACACAGGACTGAATTATCACAGTGTAAACTCTGGATTGAATTCTGTATAACTGTATAATCCATTAACCTCATATTTACTTTCCCATCTTCATTTTAGCAAAGGCTGCTGGAGTGTGTTTTTAGATTGGGTCTGAGGAGATGCATTTCCAGCTTTCACACTCTGATATGAAGAGGTTTAGACTCCAAAAGAGAAAGGAGAAGAGATTTCAGCCCTAGACTATGCCTTCTCTTCTCTTTTTATATTTTTTGCGTCCTGCTGGTGAAACAGCACTCCCCAGTTAGTTACCCTGCTACCAGTAGAACCTATGAAAGGTGTGTAAGACAGATGGGATGAATTGCTCTCAATGACTGTAAAGAAAGTGCTTGAAAACTGGCATTGCCAGATACAAAACTTTTACATGGTTAATAAAGTTGGTGAATGGGCCTGAAGGACTTGGGTATTGATTTCTTTGTGTATATGTGTTTGCCCCTCTGCCATCAGTAGAGGGCCAAAGACATATACAATTCCTGTATTAAGTGGAATAAACTTTACCATGAGAAGCTATAGATAGGCAAAATAAAAAAACCCTCGCCTTTTCCAAAACTGAATTCATTTTGGTGTTATAAAATCTCTATCATGTTGATTTCAAAGGCAAACTCCTCTGACACTTTATGCACTGCTGCTGCTGCTGGGAGATTTATTCACATCCCAACCAAAGCACTTCATGTGTCCAGGAAGACTATGTCCTTTGGCTTTTACCTCTGGTGACATCTTCAATGCATTAGTTTTCCCATCCACAGGCCAGAGTATATTATAGAATAATATGGCTCAGCAACTCAAAACACACAGATTGTCAGCCTCAGCAATCAGGCTGAAGAATTTTGAGGACAGTTGTTATTTACAGAAGGTGAGAAGAGACCCAGCAGAACACTTAGCTCTAAATAAACAACGTGGAAACTTCACTACCCAGGAAGTCCTAAGTGGCAAATAGGCAGCTCAGATGTTCCCCAGCGTGGTTTGATTGCGTTCCTGCTGAGACTCAGTGAAAGCAGGAGCCAGGAAAGGGTAAGTGAGCAAGCAGGGGGCCTTTCTCACATGGATTCACTCTCATTTCAACCAGTTTTTGGCTCTGCTTTGTTAGTTCATTAAGATCGTGCTACAGAAACCAAGCTCAACACTAATCCCAGCTCTGCTGCAGCAGCCTGGCCCGGGGACAGGGACCTTGTGGCACCTGGCAGCAGCAGGACTCGCCACCAAGGCTGTGGAGGCACCTGGCAGGATTCTGCAGCACAGAGCAGAGAGTTACAAGAGAGTTCTTTTCCTTCCTCCTCCATTCCCCTCACCAGGGCATCCGTACTTGGCAGCACTAAAGGAGACATTCCACCTGCACTGCAAGCAGGCTCGTGCTAAAGTGCAGCAAGCAAGACAGGCAGCATAAATCTTGATTTAACAAGAATTGGGTTGTGTGGGTCCTAAATTAACCCTGAGTTCAAGCTACAGCCTAAGAAAGATTCATGGAGAGAAGCTTCCCATTAGAACAGCGAGGAGACTCCAGCCAAACCCCATCTACTTGGAAACACACTGGAATTTACCTCCATCCTCCCCTGCTGCTGAGAACTGGAACAAAGAGGGCGTGCTGGGGGTCCTGAGAAGTGCCACATGGAGGATGGTGTTTTAGCACTTTACCTCACTTAAATCTGCATGTGGTTTCTGCTCACCCTCATGCTAGGGGAAAAAAACTCACCAGCAAGCAGCTGCTATTGACTGGAGGATTTGCAATCAAGCTCTAAATTTAGCAAGGTGCCATAACAGAGAGGGCTCCCACACTGCTGTTAACACCAGGAACCAGAGTTTAGTGATGTGAACGGGCTGATAATAGCTTCTGTCCTCACACTTTGTGGTTAGATGATGCCAGCTGCTGAATGCCTTCCTGCAGCTTTTCTGATACACCATTATAACCAGCCAAATGCTGGGCTAAAAGAAAACCTTGCCAGAGTTCTGATATAAAATTTTCTGTACCCCAACACCAGCTCTCGCTGAACTTTGAAGTCAGTGGTTATCTTGAAGAAAACCCTTTTCTGAATTTTGGTATGAACCTAATTAATGAGTTAATTCCCTGATAATCTGTTCTCTTCTTTGTGCCTGTTTCATGATTAATTTGGTTCCAGTGAATTTCCTTTACTGACTGCAGAGTAGAAACAAATTTCCTGTCTTATTAATTTCCACTTCTGACCCATCATCAGGGACTAAACAAGGGCACGTGTCTCCATGTCTTAATTTTCTTAATCATTACAGAGCACAGGTAAGTTCTAGAAAAAGCAAGGTGCAAACAAGGAAAACTCTCCAGTTTTTGTTACTACCACAGAGAAGATGGAGGTAGGCTGAACACTCAGAAGGTGAAAGGTTGTGAAGTAGTTGAAAACCCTGCCTGATTACATTACCCACAAAACTGAGTCCTGCAAGGCTGCAGAGTGCACAGAAACATCATTCAGTGACAAAACTCCCCCAAACCTAACAACAAAAAACCCGAAACAAAATAATAATAATAAAAAAAGTCCACCAGAAACTACAGGGATGGAAAGGTCACCTTCCTGGGACCAAGCTGTCATATGCCTTTGGGGTGCATTTTTTTCCTAAAAAAAAAAAAAACAACAAAAAAAACCAAAAAAAAAACAAAGTAGCAAAACTAAACCAGCTTCCCTCTCTCAAAATTAAAACAAAATGTACAGGGCTTTCTGTGTGACATCCATGGTAGAACAGTGCTGCCAGCAATTAGCATCACAAGCCTCCCTCCTGATGCCACAGTGTGTCAAGGACGCTTCTAATGACAGATCAAGGGCACTGCTCTCTGTGAGGTGTTTGAGCTGTGTTAACAGCAGCAGCCTTCTTGGCACACAAGCCCAGTGCCCCACAAGGGAGGCAGTAAGGGCAGGAAGGCGTCACAAGGCAGGAGAGATCTCCATGCGAACAGGAATGCTGCTTCCATGGCTGTTCCTGTCATACCTGCAGGGCATCAGCTCTGAAGTTTCACTGAACATTTTTCTGTTGCTTCTTCCCCAATAGCTGGCTGCTGCTAGAGTCACTCTGAGAGTGGATGGAAATGCCAGAAAGGAGACATGAGGAAAAATATACTGAAAAGGGCAAGGAGCTCAACTGTTCCTGGCCATTATCCCTTCTCAGGTAAGTTTCAGCCTCAAAGCCAGAGCATTCAATTCCTGAGAAAATTCAGGAAATTAGTAGATGCTGTGTCACAGAAGAGCCTTACAGACAACCTGACACTGGTGAGGGCAAACTCCTGATGGACCATGGAACCCACAGGAAGCTGGGCTGGCAAAGGGAGCAAGGACCAAAAGTCAGGGAAGGGCATGGGGTGCACTGCTCCCCACTTCACTGGATCAGTAAATGCTGGGTCACGCATGACCAGATTTCCCAAACAGCCTGGGATACAACCAGCTGCACTGCAGGCTTAGCCTTCAGGCCTTGCTCTCCAGGGACTTTCTCTGCTCTGAGATAAGTCTTTGATCATGAGCAGCACATTTGCACAAAAAGAGTTTGGATATGATTTTAAAACGTGAGGGAGAAAAGTGAACAAAAGCCATGTTTCTGCATCTCATGTCTCCAATCTGTTTCTCCTTGAAAGGGGCAAAGACACCTCAGAGACATTGTCAAAGTGCCTAAACCAATTTTTCAGCCTAATCCATTATTTATATTTCCACTCAACCCCTTTTTTAATCCTGAGTTCTTGAAATTAGGTTCTGTAATACTGAGAATCACTCCCATGAGCTGAGGGGAAGGCAGGGAGAGGGCTTAAGTCTTGTCCTGCCCTTACCCTTCCAAATCCATCTCTGACAGGGCCTGTCCATCTTTTTCTCTCTGTTCTGTACCTCTCACAAACTACCAGCACCACATCCTCATCCATTTGTTTCTCTATTTTCTGCTCAATCCTCTCTGGGATATTTAGGTAAGAATAAGCACTGTCTTCAGGACGGACATTAACACTGAAATCTAAAAGGTCTGAAAAAGGCATCAATTTTTATGGCTATGCACCTGAGAGACTCTGGTGTCCTTCACCAACCCCATTTGTGGCCAGCAATCCTCCAAGAAAACTGCTTAAAGGTAAAAGGACTTCTCCAACAGAGTTCACCAAACCAAATGAGAATAGAGCTGATTAATCCAGGAAAACACCACCCTTCTTGAAAATAATAAACCTCAATTGCAAGGCCACCAACAACACTAAAAATACTACAAATTTTACCTTAAATTATGCCACACTTTCACTAGGAAACCCATTCTGAATTTTTGGTTTCCTGTATCTCAAATATACCACATAAATAAGCAGGGTCCAAAGTAGGTGATAAAAGTAGTTAGAGGCATGAGATTTAAAAAAATTTTCCTCTTTCATGAGTAGATGCATGAGAAGGGAGGTGATAGCTGTTTACAAAATGCCTGGCAATTTAGGCACTCTCAATTATTCTGTTACAGTGGAGGATAAAGATGGATTTGCAAAGGTGAAAGAGCAGTGGATGAAAGGAAATATTTTCTTTCCTCACAACATGCAGATAATCTATAAAACTCACAAGATAGCAGGGTGCAGTGAGGAGCAATGCAAGATTCAAAAAGCACTAGTAAGTTATACAGAAAATGAGAGCACTGGAACATCTCATTAGATTGAATTATTGTTATTATAATTATTCAGAAATGTTACAAATTCTCATGTTCCCAGGTATAAATAAATCACTTTCTGAAGATAGAAAATCATTCCCCCAGGGGATAAGGGCATTCTGCAGTTGCTCACTATGGCAAAGTGGTTGCATCCCTCTATGAAATCTCCAGGGCTGAGCACTGTCAGGAAGGACACTTGACTGTACTAAAGTACTACAGCACATCCTCTTTCATGATACATTTTTTCATAGAAGAAAACACAAGTTGTGCTCTAGAACAAAAAATAAGTAATAATTCCAGGAAAAGCCTGACGAGATAAATCCGGGTAGCAACACTTTCCCCAAATTCTTGGCTGCCCCCTGCAGTTCAATGGAAGATGAGGCACGGCTTTATTCCCTGGAATGGGTATTTGCTTTCTCTTTGAATTGCATGGGACTTTTATCTTTTAACGAGATGCTGGTGCTTTTTGGAGGGTGCTATAAAATGGCATCTTCAGAAAATAATTCTCAAGTACAGAGTGTGATGTAAAAACGTGTTGGGTAGGCTAGACAGAACAAACAGATTAGACAGAGAAATAGGGAACAGATGCTTTCTATTCTTCAAGTTATTCCTAATTTCTGATCATACTGGCCTGATAGCAGAATCTTGTTCAGGCATTCAGATGCTTTTATTGCTTATTCTCCCTTACAAGTCCAAATCCTCAAATTCATGTTTAAATAGGGATTTAAGGTAGTAAGTAACTGCTACAGCTTAAAAGGAAGCCATTATAGATTAAATGGTGAATAATGGGCCATAGATAAAGCTGCTGATTAAGTATTTTTAAATGGTTAGAGGTATATTTGAAAGTCTAACCAGAAAGCATGCTATTGTTACTTTAAAAATGAAATCTGACCTTCCAGAAATTTAAATATTCCTCCAGTTAAAAACGAGTTTTAACAAGAACAAATAGAAATAGAATGGGAGATGGCCCAGGAGGAGGAAATGGAGAAAAATACCCCCAAACAGAGACAAAGAGAATGTTTTTTCTTTCCTCTTACACTGTTCTGAGTCTGTCTCTCCTTGCTGCTGTGACAGCAGCCCTTGCCCTGGCATGATGACTTCCTTTAGCACTCATGTTTCAGGCAGCAGCAGCCTACACCCTCAGCATCTTCCCAGAGATACAAGAGCTGAAGGAGGTGACAATCCTTCCTTGAGAAAGGCAAGCTCACAAGAAACAGGTGTGGTATTCCATTTGTTTTGGCCATTTTTTGTATCCATTTGTATCCCAATCCAATTCTGGCAGAGTCACAATTTTCCATAGAGTTCTGCTGGTGAATCTTGGCTCCCTTTCCCACTACCCCCAGCCCCCTGCGCACATTGAGCCCTTCCAGCACATCACAGCTCCATCTGCACTGTTCCAGCCTGGAATCAGCCCCACACCTCTGACATTGCACTGTGACATCAGTAAGAAAGTGGCAGTGCTCTGTCTTGGACTGGTGGAGAGGATCCCTGCACCTGGGCTGCATTGCTAAGAGCTACAGAGTGGCCATGGCCAGAGACATATGGGGCTCCACCAGTACTGAAAGAGAAGAATTGCTGTACTTGAAGGAGAATTTTCCCTACATTTATAAGAATAGGATCTGGGATGTTAAGCTTGAGTACATTTTTGCTCTGCAGACAAAAAAAGAAAAGCTAAGTATTAATTTCATGTGCATCTTCCCCCTCACATCCTTCTACTCTCAACTCCAGCCTAATTCCCATAAGTTCCTTTTTTTACAGCACGTTAAGCATACACATCCTAATAAATCCACATGGTTTCTGAGAGAATACAATGAATTCTCAGGGGCTGGAGGGATTGCCTTTCACGTTTGCACCTCTGTGCATAAGCACTCATCCACTCTGGTGCACGTGTGTGCTGGGGCCTGAACAACAACCTGCACGGGTTTATCTCCCGTCTCACACAATTCCAATGCCTGTCTCTCTGTACAGCACCTAGTGAGGCAGCAAGAGGCAGGGTCTGTGTGTGAGTCACAGCCACAATACACTGAACAGCCAGAGCCTCTGACAGAATATACAATGCAGCTGAGATGTCAGTGGAGGTGGCTTTGGAGTGCTTTAAAATGCTGTTCAAGTGCCAACTTTCACCTGCAAATATGACACTTTGCTCGCCCACCCGCCTTCCTTCCAGCCTATGTGCTCCTCTTACTGCAACTTGACAGCTTTAATTATAAATTTCTCTGCCTTCTCTACCCCCTTAACCATTTAGTCTCTGATTTGTCTTGCTAAGTGTTTGATATGCTCCTGGATAGCAGCTGAACACTGTCACACAGCAGAGGAGAGCTGGTCAGACTCTCATTTGCAGGCTGGGCACCAGACCAAAAGGACTTGCACCACTGCATTTACCTCGAAAGCAGAAATCTCTGCTCTTGTTTTCTCTTTGCAGAGAAAGGAGGCAGCAATGGGGACACAATGAGACTATGAGGGTTGTTAAGCCAAATCCATTTGGGACTCCTTAGCTCTTTTTGTCTGAATAATTTATACAGGTACAAACTTCTGGTGAAAAACTGGATCCCATTGGTGGTTTTACAGGGGATTTGGTTCCTTCTAGCCCTGTATTTCACCCATGACAGCAAAACCTACTTCAGACAGTGGCAATATATGCACTGCTACTCCCAGCACCACCTCCTGCTCTGCAGGACTGGAGACTCTGATGCTGCTGGTGGGTGGGGAGACATTCTGCTCTCTGGAAGATCACAGAGCACTGGCATTCATTCTGGTTTGCCTCTAAGTTCTGTGATTCTTGGACATCTGAGCCACTGTGCTGGATTCAAGGGGTGAGGAATGCCACATGGTGAAGCCTTTGATAATCCAGCTAATCCAGATCTAAGTCTCTTGTTCCTGTGTTCTATGCCACATGATTAACTCTCCAACACATGGGATAGAAAAAACTATTTTGATCCTCAGCCAGTCCAATTTTCACCTGCATGATTGTGTTCTTTAAAAAGCTCTAGATTTAGACAGATTTAGAGGTCAACTGAAGTGACAATTGCAATGAAGAGAGGAAAAATACACAACACCCTAAAAAACATGCTTACTTCTAAAGGTTGGAAGTGCATTTCATCTAACTACCATCCTACTCACTCCTTCCATTGCTTTGCCTGCCTGAAAGAAGCTACTGTAGCATGTACTGGTATGAAAAATCTGACTGTTCTCTGGTTTCCACAGGTCTCAAGTTATTTTGGGACTCTGGGAATACCATTTGGAAAAGCTCCATAAGAAAATACTAAATAGCCAAGATCCTTGAAACAACCTTAGCATTTATTTATGGTTCCCCCCACATGAAGACACAAGAACTCCCACTACAGGGAGTGCACAGGGATACACTTGTACATCCATATCCTCTGAATAATGTCAAACTGAAAGCAAGGCACAGGGATCACCAGCAGAGTTGTACTGACAAAGTTTTCTCCTCCTGATCTTGTGCCAGAGCTCTAAATCTAATGCAACTGGTGTTCAGCTGCTGCTGCAGTATGGATAGAGTCTGTACAGGGCTATATATAGTGCTCTGAACCTGCCTCTTCAGCACCAGACCTGTGACATCCTCAATCTGAATCCCACCTCTGCCTGCATTCAAAATGATCAATAGTCTAAAAGACTGATTCTCCCATTGCCCTTTGCATCCTCTCAGGAAAAAAAAATCCAAGCATTTGTTCTATTCTGGTGGCAGCAGTGTTCTGGTCTGTATAAAGGCCACCTCAGAGAAAAGAGTGCACCCCTCACAATGCATTGCTTTGGGGAATGCTCCATAAATGGGAACTTCTGGACCCCTGATGGCTCTCTGCTTTATTTTTCTATCTCAGCATGTGAAGGGCCCCAGTGGCTTTCATATTTCAAGTTAGATCTTAAGGGAGAAAGACTGCAGCACAGAAATACAGATGCTCCTAATCAATACCAAAATGTCTAATGCCAGACAGCGCCATAGCAATATGCCTCACAGAAAGGGCACTGCAGAGCCCATTTGTTCTGCTGGGTATATACAAGTTCATTATCTGTAGTCCAGTCAGATCTGTGTGAGTATGGTAATTTGAATAACCTCAGACAGATACAATAGCAAGCAGTGCTTCTGTGCATGTTTGAAGTTCCTCCTATGATCTCTTTCTCTTCCCATTTGCTCTTTTCCTCTCCTTTCTTTCTGCATCTATTTAAATTGCTATTATTAGCTAAAAAAGGATAAATTAATTACCTCTGAAATGAGCATGAATACTTATACCCAGCCTGGCATAGCTGGAGCTGGCATTTGATAGCAGTCAACAGAAGCTGAGCAGCTTGCAAGGCATTTCAGAACAATAATAAAAATCAATAGGAGGAAAATAAGGACAGCTCTAGAAAGTGTTAATGAAAAGTTGCTGAATTTCAGCGGCTCACCTGTGAACAGCTACATGAAAGCCTTCTGAATACCAAATATATTCATTATAGGCTGCATTACTTGGCTGAGCCTCCAAAGAATTCTCTGGGCTTGTATTCTCACAATAACAAAGGAGAGGCACAGGAGAGAGCAGGATAAGAGGGATGGAGGGGTGGACAGAAGAAGGTTCACATTTTTATTTTGAAAATAAGATTATCGAGGCATATAAAAACAATAAAATCTAAAATCTGTAATAGATTCAAACTTGAAATCTGAGGTTTTTTTCCTCTCAATAGCAGAGGCAGCAATTCTTTAGGTCAGACCCTGGGGGTGCGAGGAGGTACCACTCTTTTGCAACATCAGTGTGAAAGATTGCTGGAGAGTGTTATAAAACAGTCAGGAGTTAAAGCATTTCCTGAACTGATCCTAAATGGTTACAGCAACATAAGACTGCTCTGAAGCCAAAGCCCAGCTTCAGCCACTCTCACACCTGTCATACTGAATTAATGTTAGACTGTGCTCCCACAAGTGTTTTATGAAATGCATTATAGAAACCCCTTCTGCCCCATGCTCTGCACCAAAGTGACAAAGTGGTGTGGTTTACTTAGGTAAATGCATTCCCACAGCACTTTTCTTACCCGCATCCAAATACAGAAATACCTCATCCAGAGATGCTCATATAACAGTAGAAATTTCAGATTCCTTTACCAGCAATAAAATTTGTGACTAAGCAAAAAAATAGAATCAATAAACACCCTCCTCTTCTGAAAGCTGCCACAAGGTGTTTAATGTCTACAGAGATCAAGGTTAAAAATGCACCAAATCTTTACTTACAGAAAAATGGAACTCCAGTCAAATAAAAACCCAAATCAAATCTGGTCAAATAATTCCTGCTGTGGTTAGATTCTCTAAGGGATGAAAGAGCGCTCTCATCTTCAGCCAGATGTCAGAGGGCTCCCCAGAGTCCAGCTGCCCAGTCTGCCTCAGAACTGCACACTGAGGCTGCTGCACCCGAGCTGGGAGGGGATGGGGTGCTGTGCAGGGTGAACTTCTATCTTGCACCTAAACCCTCGAGCTGCAATTTGTTTCAGGATGTGTAACCAAAACAATGTAATACTGACATCCACATTCACCTGTAAGAATAGGAAGAGCCATCCCACCCAGCAGGGGAACCATTTTCCATTACTGCATGTGGATAAAACACCACATTTCTGCTACTCAAACATGCACTAAGGATGCCTCAAATGAAGTGAGCATGCTTTGCTCCAGCTGCATTTCTTGTTGTTTGAACTTTCCCTTTTTTGTTTGCTTCATTTCCACAAAATCACTTCCATTTGATCTGAATCACCTTTTGGCCACACAGTTTAAAAGATGAGCGAAATTGCTTGCAGAGCTATAATCAGGGGAAGGTGCATTATAGTGAAAAGATGGGAGATTCAACAGTTCAATACTATCCAGGATCATGATGGTGCATCAATGCGGTATAGAGGAACAGCGCACACATTTCCAAATGACCTGCAAATGCCTCTTGTCAGTTCTGCCTTTGCCATCTGTACACTGACCAATCTAACTCTGCTCACTGTATGGAAGATGAAGAGATTACATCTGGACAAAGAAACAGAGAAATTATTAAGCCTTCTGTTTTTTGATTAATAGCAGAGCTAGATATATTTACCATCTGGGGTGGAAAGAGATTTGGCTGTGCTCAAGAAAGGTAAGAAATGATGAAGAAACACAGGAGATAAATAATGTCTGAGTCAGCAGAAAATGACTTCACAAAAGTCTGTCTCAACACCTGAAATGTCTCATGAACAAATGGCTGCAATTGCTGCAGTGTATGCAGAACATTTCCTAGCACAACTTGGAGGGCAGGGAAAAAAAGAAAATTAAGGAATGTGCGACCAGTTTAAACCACAAGGAAGGGGATGATATTGGAGCGGGAAGGGATTGCTTCTTGTCTCTCTCCAACCTGCTTTAGGTGAACAGTCACTTCCCATCCTCCTTGTGGTCATGACAAATGGGAAGCTACCTGGATAGCAGTGACTTAAAACTTATTTACTTTTATAGGAAATGAGGCATGAAAACTATTATAAAAAAACCCATGACATCCGAGGTACAAGCTGCATTTCACTTTCCCCACAGAAAGGTTCTGAATGCCAGAATTGGCTGTAAAGCATGGTGGGATGCTGGAAGCATCAGCAATTCTTCCTAGGGCATGGCAAAACTGACTTATGAGACCAAGTTTGAGAAAGCAGAATAAATTGCTTGTATGAGCACCTGACACGTGGCTTTGTTTGTTGAAAGTGATTGCAAAGCTCAGAAAATTCTCCACATATTTGGCCTTTGATTTTGTCAGAGTGGTCCATAAAATCAAACCTGGTGGAAATATCATTAGTGAAAAGAAAAGCCAGAACAACTAAGTCCCTACAGAGATCTTGTGTAACATGATGGTGCCTGAATATGAGAGTCAATATGTGTCCCAGAAGCACAGGTTGATAATTAAAAGATCAACTAATGCCTGGAGCAATTTAACCTTTCTGCCTCTCATCACACATTGTAGCTCTAATGCATCTTCTGTGCTGCATCTTGTACTTCCTCCATTTTTGGCATGTTCCTGAGACAGCTGCCACATGCTGAAAACAGAGCTGTTAGACCAGCTTCATGGTATCCTGGGACATGATGTGTTTAGGGGAAATATTCTGTGTCCCATTAGCCACACAGCCCCACTGGTGGAAGTTCAGCCCCTCTTGGTTATTCTAGCACTGTCTCTGCTGTGAATTTATTCCAAGTGTGGCCCCACTCATGCTTCTGAATTATTCTTTTTGCAGTTGACAGTTTAGAGGAAAGAGAGACTGTGAAGTGGGGACAGGATGAAATTCTTGTCTGTGCACCCAACTGTGTTTAGTTAGGTCTGCTAAAGGCTTCTCCCACCTTTCTTTGGCTCATTAGAGACAGCACACTGAGCACAATGGACTTGATGTGGTGTGAGAAATCCCCATTCTCACAGGGTGCCTCCTTCAGAGCAGGCACTTCCCTGACAGCTATTACCTGCCTCCTATTTACTGACCACTGCCTCTGACGGAGCTCTAGAAAGCGCACAGCAAATAGCTTATTCCAGGGAAGCAGGGTCCAGCCTGTTCCTTTATCCCCCTCACAGCTGTGGTGAGAGAATCAGGCTGCAGCACACCCAGAGCACAGAGAGCCTGAAGAGGAAAATTAAAGGACACAAACAGTTATGAACCTTGACAGGTGAAAATGTTTGCTGTCGGAGGGAGATGCTGAGATGCCAAGTCAGTGCCATGCACAGCAGACACCAGGGCAAAGAGAGACAAATGCAGGACACGAACTGCAGGGATTTCACAACAGAAGAGATCTCTGGCTCCACAGCTTTTGATCTCTGTACCTTTGCAATGAGACATTTCATCTGGGAGTCAGCTTTATCCAGTGCTGGATTAACTTCTTGTTCCACAGCTTGACCTGTCACCCAGAGTATTACAGAGATGGGCACTCAGAAGCCCATACACAGAAAACACATTAGATTGAGATAGATGTATTTAACATCAGCACTGTGCAATACATCACACTGCTCACAGCTTAATTTCACCTTGATTTCCACAAAACAAAACCCTAACAACTAAGAAAAGCTCATGTTTTCATCCAGGCTGAACAATACTAATATTTTCTTTTGATTTTGGTGAATACTGCTATGGAAAGCTTCACCCATATTTGTATCTCTTTCTAGACTCATCAGCAGGACAGTCTTTGGGACACATTTTCCTTTGCCAGAAAACATTAGCTACAGTAAAAGCTATTGCCTCCCACTTAAATATCTGTCATGCATATCATTTCCTGGGACCAGGACACTGCAGACTTCTGGAACAGGGACAGCTTGTAAGCTGTTCAAAACACACTGCTGTTAACTATTTAAAGCATTTAAGAAAAAAAAAAAATCACCAAGTGACCACACAGAACTTCTCCTGTGTTACACCTGAAGGATCTCCAAATCTGATTTTGCTTTGGCAAAGGTACACAGAAATGTGGGTATTTTTATTCACACCTACTCACACTTTCTGAGGCAAAGTATAGAAAGCATGCAAGGATACTGTGCATTTTCCTGGAAAGCACACAGGAAAACAGAGCTAATTTTAAACTACAAACATTTCACTCAATCCCACAGAGGAGGGTCTATCCTAGGAAGCAGCAGGGTATAATTTCCATTGATGTCATGATATACCAGCAGTAGAGCTGCAAAGTTTTGGTGCCACCTCTCAGAACTAGATTAGACTTAATATTTACAGATTAATATTAGAATGTCACACCTCAGCTTCCTCCAGAGAAATGTTTTGATAAAGAATATTTTTTTTTTTCAAAACCTGTGATTAGAGAGAGGGATGTAGAAATAATAGAAATACAGGCCCTCCTGTCTGTATCAGTGAGCCCTCTGTATTCTGCATTCTTCCATTGGTTCCAATATTCCCACTAAAATCAAACCATGGAATTCTCTTGGTTAGGCTCAGAGAAACATGGGAGGAAAGTATTAATTTTCTGAATCAGAATCAATATGCTGCACAACCATTTTTCATAAATTATTTATTCTTAAAGAGAATATGCTAGCAAACACTTTGGTCCCTGCACCTCCCTTCACACAGCATTTGCAACCAGCTCCTGCAATGTGACACCTCTGGGTGGGATTATCAATTCAGCTGCTTACCTGGTCTGCAAATAGTAACGAATTACATCCAAGCTAGTAAAATTTAACAAACTTGCAATTACACCCAGTGAAGTGAAAATTAACAACTACCTATCAATTGCCTTTTAGCGATGACATTCATTCCTGGATTCCACGGAGTGCTCACTACTGCTGGGCAAACTTGAAGAGGTAGAAGACTTTGCTTTCAGCTGCTAAGGACCCCTGGGAGTTTTACAAAGTAAGAGAACTTTTCCTTTTTGTTAACTTCTTTAAAAATATTTGTCACTAGAGATCTTCCTTCTGTACTGATCAACTACCACACAGCATTGGATAAACAGAATGAATTCCAATTAATATAAAGTCAGCTAAAGGAAAAAGTAACAGAAGGCTACAAAGATCAGTGAAAATGCTCACTGAGTTACTGTGACCAGATGGCTTTGACAATGTTTGAGAGAAGTCAGGGTTTGATGTTTTTCTTCCCCTACATTATTTTCATGCAAAGGCTCTTCTAGCTCCAGTTCAAAAGTTTGATTTATATCCCAAAACCATCCACCTAGCCAGGCTCTAGCAGCTCTCTCTAATGACATAGCAATGATTTTTTTGGATGGCTGTCCACAACATGGATGGTGTTTAGCATCCACCTTAATTGCTTCATTTATATGTTCACACTACAAGTGAGCACATCTAATCCAAAGGAATGTCTCTACATTTTATCCCTCTTTTTAAACCGTCCCTCATAAACATTTAAAACTGTGAACAAGCTTGCAAGAATGGGTTTTGGCATGAGGAACAGGTGGTGCTAATGTTGGGTAAATGTTCCTGCAGGGGAGAGACTGGAAGTCTGCTATAAATTACAGGGGTATTTCTGCAACTGAAAAACTTGATGTTCATTGATGAAGCTGAGAGAACTCTTCGATGACAAAGCCATCGGGGAGCTTCAAATCGTGTCACATCACTAAGTCTTCTTTCTCCATGTGTCTTGGAAAAACATTCTTGCAAACATATGTGATGCACATAGCACTAACAAGTGATGATGGCCTAGAGAAATTATGTATTTCTGCTTCATCACAAATTCAAGTTGAATAGTCTCATACTCTGACACTTTTCCAGGTCAAATTCCTCTTGTATTTATAATGGGACAAACTCACTTAAATACCTCCCACTGAACATAGGAAGCAAGTAAATTAATTTTGCAATCTGGTAAAACATGTCCTAAATAAGCAGCGGGACCAAAACTTCTTTCTGCCCATCAAAAAGTCATAAATCTATGACTAAATGAGTAAAGGACTCCATGCAGTGAGGAAAAGAATTTATAGGAATATACTTGCAGTACGAGATCCACAATTTCTAAATCTTGCCATCAATGTCCTTTTATAATCTGCAATACTTGTTCCCTACAGTGCAGCACTCAGACAATGCCTTTCTTATAAGAGATCCTCTCCATGGAGGCTCTGAGCTGGACAGAACCCCATGTTACAGTGAGCAGGAAAATGTTTCCTGCTGATGAATTTTTCTGGGGCAGTACCATCCCCATCTGCCAGTGAGCAGTTTTGATAGGAAAATGGAGAATCACTGGAAAACAGAGAACAGGTGCTTCCCTTTCACCTTTTGTCTCCACATGGATGGCTTGAGGGTACGGACCCACTGTTTCAGTAGTTTCTTTGGGAGTCAATTACCTCTCAATTCCAATTACTCTCCATACACTGCAGTTTCCAAAATACAAATCTCAGCCATAAGGAGAGTCCATTTCTGCAGATTTGAACCCAAAACATGCCCCACCAACTGCATTCCCACAGCAGAGCCCTCTGCATACAACAGTCACTGACCTTTGTGCCCTGTCTGTGATCTCCTCCTCCAGATCCAGCAGGAGTGCTGCCTGAGCCATCAGCTCCTTGCTGCAGGGCAGGGATTTGAGGTGCAGAATCAGCAAACCAAGGCAGAATTTGCTTCCCATCTCCTCCAGCTCCTGCGTTCCCAGCTGCAGGCCCTGATGGAGAGAAGCACAAGGTTTCATGATTCCTACATATGGAAGTTTCCCCTACAGAATCATTTGTAAATTAATTAACAGCACATGGTCTACAGAAGCTATCCTAAAATAGCCTCTGTTTTACAGCAGGGGAAACAGAGGCAAATGGTTTAAATGTCTCAAATAAA
This sequence comes from Calcarius lapponicus, assembly GCA_039654755.1. NCBI lineage: Eukaryota > Metazoa > Chordata > Aves > Passeriformes > Fringillidae > Calcarius > Calcarius lapponicus. Next base: position 7,118,548 of record CM077473.1, on the reverse strand, counting down.
TTTTCAAAAGTCGTTGTAAGAATTAGACTTAAGAATCGGACCCCAGGAGAATCTGGCTGTAAATCCACTTTAACAAATCATCCAGTTTTTCTTTTACTCTTTAGAGGAGCAGTCTACCTAAGTAATGGGGGGAAAAAAATAAGTCCTGTGATTATAAACATTAGGCAGTGGCAAAGATGGAAAAGGGAGCCGGACAAGGGGAGAAAAGAGAGGAAGAGATCTTTAACAAGTTATGAATTGTTTTTTAAGAAAATCAATTGCAAAGTAATTGCAAAATAACAGACACCTCCAAGGAATTTCTCAGTCTGTTAAAAGCCGGTGGCACAAGCAGGGTTTGGATTATCAACTTCATTTTACACAAGAGGAATTCTCCAAGCTGTGGATCCTTGCTGGTTGTGAATATTCTGTGTTTTTACACCAAGGGCCTGCATCTGAGTAAGTCAGTGTAATTGATGGCAGTTTCATGCTTCTGGTGAGAGGAGGGCAGGAGACAAACAGAGTTCAGATAAACCAGAAAGAAACTAAAACTGCAGAGTCGCTCATCTTTGGCACTTAGAGACTGCATCACCCATCAGGGGCTGGACCAGCTGCTGCCTCTGCCAATAACAGCCCTGTGTGGTGTTGCAGCAAAAAACACCTCTGCAGCCAAGCTTCTGAGAGACTCCCAGCTCCATTCCCAGGCTGTTTCCTTAGCAACTCTCAGGAGTCCAGAATAAGCCCTGGCCCTAAGCATGGTGTGAGCTGCACACCACTCTCCACTAGGTATTTGTTAGTGAGCATCTCATGAGTACTGAACATATTACAATTTATATTAAAAAACATAATGTGTTCAGTAATCCGTGACAGGGGACAGAGCTCTGCTCTTTTCCTATATAAAGTTGTTTTTGTAAAATGCTTTGGGATCCTGGGGTCTGAGCACCTCTGTATAGCTGGAAGATTATCTCTGAGCCAAAAACACACAGGTGGATGGAAGAAAGAAGAGATTTCACACATAAATGTCTGCAGCTCTCCTGAGGAGTTTTTCAGTGCATTCTTGTTAGAGGACAGAAACCATTTGAACAGCACCACCATAACTTCCTCTCTAGCAGGTCCAGCACATGCAAATATCATCTGGCATAAAAACCACCCTCTCTGATCCCATTTCCCTATGGACAAGATATTGTAATTCAGTTTCTTTTCTGAGGCCCTATGAGCAAAGCATGAATCCATAGTTATGATGAACATAATCCAGAACTCAAACATGTTCTGAGTGGCTGGATAAGGAAGGACCTGCTCAGAAGAGCACACTCAATCTGAGGGAACAGCCTCAGTGCTAAGCAGGGTCTAGGGCCCCAAGTAAACTGACTTTTGCCCTCTGAACAGTCTCTTAGGCATGTTTATCACAGTGGTTAAGTGTCTAACATCATTTCTACTCTCCTCTTATTCACCTCTACTGCAGGTTTTGCCAAGCAAGATATGGATATAAAAAAGTTTAGTAATAATTTATAAGAAAAACAAAAATGTAGGGAGAAGTTTATGGGAACTGAGGGTCATTAACACAAAACAATAAGAATGCTCAGCAGCTCTAAACAGATTCCTAAATGTTTTATTATTTTACTTTAAAAGACTGAAGATATTGTAGTGAGGCAGAGTTACAACCAGCAAGGAGAAGTGGTGACATTTCAGAGAAAAAAAGATGTCATTTCCACAGCAAGAGAGTTGTTTTCTCAGGGGCAAAAAACACAAAGAACATCTCGAGGCTTTCCCTGGGGTGCATCTCAGGGTCTTGCTTCCAAGATTAAGGCAACATACTAAACAGCTATCAAGGAGATGCAAACAGTGCCTGAGCTGAAACTCAGCCTGTGGCTTTATGACTCCCTAGAGCTTTACTCAGGATATGGAGAGGCCTTAAGAAACTATGAGCAAAACAATAATAATAATGATATTAACACTATAACACACCTCAGAAGCCTGAGACAGTAACTGTTCATGCACTGAAGTCAGCTGCTGGCTGATGCACCCATATTGCTTTGATGTTAGACAGCTCAGGAGTAGCAGCTAGAGACTCAGGCAGAGGATTGCCTGTTAGCATACTTTATTCACTTCAAACATGGACACCTATTTGTTTTACCTCAGCCAATTTTCTCTCTCCTTTCTCCCTCCCTCAGCAGAGGGAGGAAGGAGCTGGAGGTGCAGAGCAGGACTGCCATTAAACTGAAGCTGGGGACAGAGCTGACATGTTGAACTAATGTTATTGATGGCATCTGCCAGCAATGCCAGGACCTGGTGTAGTGGTTAATAATCAGTCCCACCTGCATTACTGAAAGGGAAGCCTGACCCCCAGGCGTTTCCCTTGCGGCCAAGTGGCACAGCCAGCTGCAAAAATTTTGAGATCGTGCTTACAACACAGACTTACGAAAATATCCTAAAAGAAAGAAGAAAGGTAGAAATGATGCAGTCTGGTTTGTCTGAGGAGCTGGTAGGAAGCACAGCTCCATGGCAGGGAAGCTGTCTGGGTGTTACCAAGTGACAACACACGGTCTGTTTGTCACAGCTGTACAGGAGGAAGCTGCTCTGCCTGCCAGCACCTCCCCTGCAGTGTCCTGCCAGCCTGGATTCTCAGTGACCCCATCTTCTTCTCTGGCACAAGGCTTTGTCCCCTCCTCTGGTCATATCTGCGTGACCAGTGGAGCATGGTGCAAAGCCTCCCATGCCAAAAGGACCCAGGTGAGTTCTGAAGGAGGAAGCAGCACCCCTGCACCAGAAAGCTGCAGATAAGCTCATCAGTCCTAATTAGTCCAGCCTCAGAAACATGCTAACTAAACTTTAACGATCAGCTCAAAGCTCCACACAGGTTTTGCTCTCCATCACATCAAAGCACCAGTCTGGACCAGCTTCAGCTTGATGCACCAGATTCCTCTGCACAATGCAAATTGGTCCCTTGGGCTCTGTCATGCAATAATCTCCTGCAGACATCATGTTAAGGGATAACAGGTTAATTGTTTCCTGGCTATTATAGAGAGTAATGGAGCTGAAAAACTTTTCCTAAAACCTTTTCACATTTTTATACTGCAACAGACAGAATGGGAGGAGGTGATGCCTAATAACAGCCCAAGTTCAAATTATATTTATTTTCCACTGTAATACAAAACAGGAGAACAAAAATAAAAGACTTATCATTTGGCCTCGACACTGTCAATACAAATTTTCCTAAACAAAATGGATCAAACTGTATTGGAAAACCAGTTCATTCATGCTCAGCACTGATGCATCAAATGAATACCCAGAACTAAATATTTCCAATATCTCTCAGCTTGCCCTCAAAATTCTTCCCAGGCTAAATGGCAATGTAATGGAAAAACTTTATTATTCATTACTCATGTGCTTTAAATACTCCAGGAGACAAAGACATTCATAGTTTTGTATCACAGATATTGTTGAAGGAGGTGGAAAGACTCCAAGAGTTAAATTAGAGATTTCTCCACAAGGGTAATGAGAATTACAGTAAAATTAGAGCTGGGAGATACTAATAAATACAAGTGGAGAGAAAATTTCAGAGGGATCAATTTTTTCCTAAAAGGGATTTTTGATATTCAGCACAGCCACATCAGTGGCCTCTCCTGCTTTAGGTCACTATTCAGTCCTTGGGGCAACAGCTTTTCCCTGCAAACCCACTTCCAGTCAACACATATACACACACACTTACAGAATATTCCCTGCATCTCAACAGCTTTACACATGCACAATGGCTATGCCCTCAGGCCGGGTATAAATAAATTGACAGTCTGGTTTCTCACTAATTCCATCAGTGAGCTCTCCCTCAGAATACTAATCAAAACCATTTGGAAGCTCTAGAGGACAAACTTAGGGAGCTGAATGAAACATTTGGTGCCTGGTGTCTGCAGCCTTAATTTTAGCTTGAGCCAGCCCTGAAGGTTACTGTACTTTCAACCCCTGTGAATGAAAATACACAGACACCTGCAGGGGACCTGGCTATTTGGACAGCTAGGACAGCAGGGAATAACCCAGGTTTTCTCATGCCCCAGAGATCCCTCAGCAGCAGGAATGGTATGCAAAACAGATGAAGTGGAGGGGATGGGAATTTGGGCCAAAACATATCAAGAGGATTAAGCGAGTGGAAAAGGCTGAAGATGCAAGGGAAAAAATAAAACAGGCTAGCAGGAATTTCTAGAAAGATGAGAGGGACTGGAGTTAGAGACAGGAGATAAAAGGGTGGGGGAGATAAAAGGATGAGAAAGAAGAAAGGGTTGTTGAGGTCAATGGATGCTGATACAGAGGAACGGTAACAAGAAGAAAGCTAATGGCAACCTTGACCACCTTGGCACCCCTGGGGAAGTTGCCTTGCTCTGCACATCTGTCCTCATTACATCTGGTGCTCTGCCCACACAGTGAGGAGAAAAGGCCTGACTTGCTTTGAACCTCCTCACAAAACTTCTGCTGATCTCAGCTGGTGTTTCAGCTGAGCAAACTTCAACAGCACAGAAGTAATTATTGTTTTAATCATTCAAATGGGCTCTTTTACTATTGAAAGGTATGTATGTCACAGGCAGCACTGTTCAAGGACCAGACTGAAAGGGAAGATGAAATACCTTCTCCTTCCAATCTGCTGGAGAGAGAGTCCTGGACAAGCTGCTCATAGAAGAACTAGGGATTTAACAAACAGAACTTGTTGCCAATTTCTCTAGAAAAAACAGTTATTTAGGTCATGAATTCCCCAGTTCTATTGTGGGAAAAGGTATTTTCCTTCTTTCCATTGATGAGCTATTTGTCTGACATTTCCATTTCCACACATTTCCATCTTTCCCTCACAGTATTTCCACAGCTGTTCCCCTCCACCCTTTTCCCCCTCCCAGATTTCTTCTCCTTCTCTGTTCCTTCCTCAGCATCCTTTGTCCCTTCCTTAATCATCTCCCATGAATGACTCAGTATATGGCAAGTTCATCATGTGTTGGAGGAGCCAAATTTTATTAGTGCTGCACCTGAGCTCTCTTTTTTCTTGGCCACTCTGCTGCAACACTGCTACTAACGTTTTATGCCAACAATTTGCAAACTACACAGGATGGAGACAGGAGTGGATTTAACTTCCCCTCTCCTCAAAGACTGCATACATATACTAAAGTAGTAGTTGGACAGGGAATAGCACAGTAACTTTTTTTGGTTTGGGGTTTTGTTTGTTTGTTTGGGTGTTATTTTGCTTGCTTGTTTGTTTTCCCTGGTTTGTTTTGTTTTGTTTTTTGTTTTTGTTTGTTTTTGATGTGGGCCATAATTGTGATGGGTGGTCATGTCAGGAACAAAAAAGAGAATGACAAATGAGGATATTTTCTACCTATGCAGACAAACCATGTAGAAAGATGCTATTCTTTGCAGAGTTCCAATAAAATTGAGTAGTACATTGGTTTTCTGTCTCATTCATTTCCTTGTGGCATGCTGGGGGACCTATTTTAGGCCCTGGATGAACCTGGACTAAGCTTATCCCTCTCTGCAGACACTGAACAATCTTTCTCCTTGTTCCACAATGTCTTTTCAAACAGAGCTGAAGAGGCTGAGTGAAGGCCAGGTCAGAGCTGCACATTTTAGTGGAATCTGCACTGTTCCACAGTAACAGGATCAGAAGTGCCTCAAGCTCCTCTCTGAGGGCTGGAGACAGTTTTGGGAAGGAGAAGCCTTCCTGCACCATCCAATAAAGATGTGACAGTCCAGAGAGCAATATTTTTACTGTAGACCTAACCAATGCCATAGGTGATGCCATAATTTTAAATAATAACATTAATTAAAAAAAAAAAAAAAAGCCAAACACCCCAACATGCTAACTTCTAAAGAAAAATAAATTCTGCTTCAGGACACTTAAGCTGCCAAGAAACAGACCTAGGGACTGTTCAAGTCACATAGGAATTCTGAGGCAATGCAAGGAAATAAAGCAATTACCAGTTCCTGGAGGCTATCTAGTGCTTTGCTCTAGAAAGCACATTTCTTCTCCATGCTCCCAGTATTTCCAACAGGCTAACTGGTATCTGATGGTGCCTTGAAAATTCATCAGTAGTCTCACCATGACCTCCTCTCACATATGTTCCTTTCCCTGCTATCTGAACTCTGTGGAGCATGGAACAAGTCACAGACAGGTTATAGCCTGAGGTATCTGGAGATTAAGTGTGAGGTGGGGCTCTGTCTCAGAATCTGTGTCAAATGAATTAGCTTTTAAAAGCAGTTTGGGAAAGCAGGAAGCTGAAATTTTTCAAGTCCTAAATTGGCAGCCTAATCCCTGGATGACTTTTCTTCCCCTCTTATTCCACTTAAAAGTTTGCCTCTATAAATAATTCTGAGGTACAGAAAAGTAAGCAGACTCGTGGCCCACTCAAGCCTTTTTATCAGCTATGAATTTACCCAGTTTGGCCATATTTCACCATGGGTGCAAAATAATTTTCTAATCCTGGATGGTGATCATCACATGCCTTGGAAAAAATTATTTATGATACTTATCCTGGCTAATGTAAATGTAGATGCTACTCAAAGTGTCAAACCCACTTTAAAAAATCTCAGTAAGGTATTTGTCTTCATAATGCCATTCACAGTGGGGATCCCCAGGTTAATTATGTTATACAAAGAGGCAGTTGTTGCATCTTAATTTCATGGAATGGTGATGCACATTTTTGTTATATTACACAACACTTTGTTGCTTATCCACCTGGTTTTCTGTAGTGCATTCTATTCTTTCCCACATGAAAATATTTCTTGACCACAATGACACAGCAAGACCAGTGTGTTTTAATTCCCCATCCAAAATGAGACACCAGGACAATGGAGCCTTTCCCCTTTGCACCAACACAAGGACAGGGGCACGAGGAGAGGTTTAGTGAAATCCATCACAGCACAACTCAGACAACAGCCCAGCTGCTCCAGCGTGACACCCCACACCATCTCCATCCCTCTGCTGCCACACTAGATCATTGTGGAGATCTAACAAACCACTGCAACTGCGTCTTGGCCTGGCAATGTCAGGTGGAGGAGAGCCCTGTGAGGTGGGTTCTGCTCCCTGTTTGCTGCCTCCAAGCACCCCCAGCACAGCAGAGCCCCCCCAGCCCGCGCTGGCTGTTCCTGCTGCTGCGCACTCTGCACTGCTGAGCTTCACTCCTTCCCTTTGTAATCCAGCAGCTCCAGGATCCCCATGCTTTCCCTGCACTGAAGCTGCCTTCCAGGCCACTGAACACTTTCATCTGTTCCCTCCAGCCCGTGTGCATCACTGCTTTGTCTCTCACAAAGGGATGACCCGTAACACACGCAGTACTCCACAGGAGGTGTTACCACGCTGCTCTACAGGGATATTAGAACATCTTCCAAGGCTCCCTGTTTCTGAACACACACAGGCATCTTACTCACTTTTCTCCCTTTATTGCTGCTGCTTCACATGGCACAGACATCCTTATCGAGCTGTCTTTGTAATAGCTACTTATGTTTTCCTGAATGGTGAGAGCTAATTCAGAGCCCAGCCATGTGTCTGAATGCTTTAAACTATTCCTTCAAACATGCTGCACCCTGCCACTGCCTATGTTTTATCTTCCATTCTAGTACCCACAATCTTTCAGCCCTTCTTCCCACAGTATAATTTGCATCAGCTGCTAGCAGCAGATCTTATTATCTTATTATCTCCTTGCCTTCCAGTCATTCAAATTAGAAATACTGACCAGCACCAATTCAGAGTGGTAAATGGATTCACCTTACATTTCTTTCCATTCCAGAGGTGCCTTATCCTACCCACTTTTCCCAGCCTTTTAAGTAGGTTTTGACTACACATGGATCCTTTCATTTCTCACTCCGTAACTCCCAACATTTCTTGATTTTTTTTTCTTTTTGTGGGAGCCTCTCCTTTCATCAGCTCTGACTCATCTGGGATGCCCACTGATACCATTCTGCATGAAAATTAGCCTAAGTTCACCCTTGGAAGCCATGAATGAAATTTTATATACTAATTTCTCATTTGTCCTCTAGCTCCTGTACTTCTTTAAAAAAATAAAAATCATATAATCAAGGCCCTATCCATTCTATTAATACTCTCAATCATTGGGTTTTCTTATCCTGATGTTAGTCCAGGTCCTGTGAACCACCTATTGGTGGTTCTCCCATAACATCAGATAAGGTTTTAAATATAAGGAATCATAATTATGATTATTTACCATGTTGAACCTGGTATAGACAGTGAACTACTGAGTCTGCTGGCCAGTTTTAAAGATTTCTTTTTAGTAGTTCAATTTCTTAATTTCCTTACAACTCCTACAGGAAAAAAACACTTGGGCTTCACCTAATTCTGTGAGTTACAACCTTAATCAAATATCAAATAACAGAGCAGACAATGTGCAAGCACTGATTTGTGCACAAAGCAGCCAGCATGGTCCCACAGCATCCTGCTCTGTTCCCATCCTGGCTGCCTGCAAACTCTGCCAGGGAGCTGTGGCTCCAGAATGCCTCCAAACCCAGCCTATACAAACTCTTATTGTTCCAGATCCGTATTGTTTTCCAAATCACACCTTGAAGCATAGAAGCTTCCTTCTTTCTTCCAGGTCTAAGTCTGCTCGCCACAAAATCTCTCGTATCCTTCTGCCAATGGCCTCAGAGCAGAGCTTCCACCTAGGGGTGGCTTTTCTGGGCACATCAGATGGCACATGACAGCTTCCATGGCCAAATAATTACATGCACATGTCCTGAAGAGATTATCTTGAGGTCCTCTGTGTGTTAGTCTCCTTAAAAACTTACTTTAAATAGGCCTTCACAGGTGAGAGGTAAGGACACAGACCAATCCACAGCCCTGCACCTTCCTCTCCCATTTCAGTTTTCATTACTGTAACCTTTCATGCCTTCTATATCCATCCCCTTATTCTGATACATGTCAAGAGCTACCTGAGACTTTTTCCCTAAATTATAAATGGCTCCCCCAGGCTAATTTCTTTTTTCCATATCACAAATTCTCTTTGGTCAACTTCAGCAAACACCATCAAAGCCAGCCTTCCCACCTATCCCTCCCTACAACCTCAGCATCAGTGACAGGAAGCAACTATGATTCTACAATTTATTGTATTAGCACTTCTAAAACAACAAAGGAGGCATTGATTTTCCAAGCCAAAGGCACATGGGAAAGCACAAAAAGCCTCTCTGCCCAGCTCAGATCAGAGGAAAGAGACACTGCAGAGGAGAGGGCTTCCCTCAGCCTGGTGCCTGCTCCCTTTGAAGAGGGAGGATGGAAGTACAAGCAAGGAGCTGGCTGACTGTTCTCTTATAGGTGTCAGTGTAATCATTCTGACACAGGACCCTTCTTGCTGCTTGTCACATTTAACAGAGAAATGGACAATAACAGGGAAAATATGACCCTTTTTTTTCTTTCTTTCTTTTGAATACTCTATACGAGTCACCTGGAGAATGGCTGATAACAGTGAGGGTAATTCAGGCAAAAATACTGCAGGACCCTCTGTGAGGTCTGCTCTGATTTAATATAGGTTCACAAAATGAACATGTAATACAATAACACCACAGAAAGTTACAGAACACATGAGAAAGCTGGGTCAGAGGCAGATTTCACCAGACAGCCCAAGGGCAAGCTACTAATCATTTCATTCAGAGGCTGGGTTAGGAAGGACATCCTGCAATGAGTCCCAGGGATGCGATACCCACAGTGAGAAATCAGAGATCAAGGAGGTCCTTTCAGGTGAATCAGCTGCCATTAACCACTAACAAGGGTTTGCAGGCCTGCAGAGCCCAAAGGTTCATTTCATCAGAGCCCACTTGTCCAGTGGCACAAACTAAACTGAGAGCCATTAAGATACATATGCTGGATATTTATACCTTAAATTTCATTGGAAAAAAATATTAATAAAAGGAAAGCAAAAAATGAGGACAAAAAAAAAAGCTTTTAATTTATTACAGGAGATAGGAACTTGTGGTCCTTGTCCATGAGGAGCTGACCTGGAGCATGGAGATAATTTCAGACATTTGGACATATTTACCAAGGAGAACACGGGTCAGAACTGGCAGCTGGATGCAAACTTTTGCAAACCATCTGTCATTATTTTCCCTTCTATAATCCTACCAGCACAGGGTCAGTTTAATACCTGCACAGTCTATGTTTTAAGAGAGACAGAGACAAAGAAAATCTTTGAAGACTGTGAGGAACAGAGTGAAGAAAGGGAGACAAGTTCAGAGACACAGAGCTATGGTGAGGAGAGGAAGCTATCTCAAGTGGGGTAACAGATGTGACCCCCAAAACAGCACATGTTGCCCCTTGTTCTGCCATGAACATGTCCACATTGACTTTTTCAGAGATGCAGACCAGAAATAAGCAAATGGAGGGCAGCTGAGAAATGTTTCACCCAGAGAGAGCATCAGGTGAGAAGCACACGGGACTTGTAAAAACAAACTACAAGTTTCTGAGTCTTTGAAAATCTACTGACCAGCAAAGCAGACAAACATTTATCAGCAGAGGAGAGGCTGACTCCAGATTACAGGCTCTCAGGATTTTTCATCTTGCAGATGTACTACCTGAGAAAATTTGCATAAGAACACGCTGCCTTTTTCTTAGGAGTCCTTTTATGATTTCTACTGAAAATGATAATCCTCTGTTTGTGACATTGCAATCATTTCTATTACAATCAAGTGTTCTGTCCAAAAGGAGGATTACTGCTTCAATTTGGAAAGTGTATGGACTTTCAGAGGAGCTAAGGAAATTTTCCCAAGAAAATGACCTTGGAAATAGAGAACAAAGAAGACAAAGATATAAAAACAACACTGCATATGATCAGAACTGCCTCTTCCAAGAGACATCTGAAGCCCTTTAAGTTCACAAAACCTGATATTCCTACAGATGAGGAGATGGAGACAATGGAGACAAAAAAAAGCATCAAGACATTCCTCAGTACTGCGCTATTCCAACATTCTCTCAGGTTTTTCCTTTGACAAGCTATTAATGTTTTAAAACTAAACATCACAGAGACGTATAGAAAACCCAGAGCAGTCTTCAACTCCATCCTTTCAGCAGTGTCCTGTGGGGAGGAGCATCACTGCACATGGTGCTGAATGTCAAACAACTCACTTAAACCTGTGCCTCTGGCAGCTGCTCAGAAATCCACAGAACAAACAGTTAAGAAAAAGGGGGAAGGAAAAAAAAAAAAAAGAAAGCCTTTGTTTTTCTGCCTTTTTTTTTTTTCAAGAACATAATTTAGCACGACTTTCCACAGAATAATTTGCATGGGATTACCCACAATGCACTGCATTATGGTAATGCATTTCAGCCTCTGATGCATATTAGACTGACAGTGCTAAGAATCTGTTAAAGGAAAAATAAATTATACAGGATAAATGATGATGTAAGACAGGACAGCAAACATCCCACACTTGTGTAATCTGCCAAATTTCAGTCTAAAACTGGCCTAAGAAAGAGAACAAGACTATTGTGCACTCAGAACAGCTTTAGGGAATGTTCCCAACTCAAGCAGAAAACAATACCTGACTGAGACATGGATGTAATCACCAAGGAGTGGAAAGTACAACAAACCAGAACTAAGAGCTGAGCAGAAGACAAGGAGAGATTTTCTTCATTTCTTTGATTTCCCAGAGGGTAGCGCTGGAGGGAATATTCCTTCCTGCCCATCCAAGGATGGCTCAGTTCACTGCACTTCACCACACACATTCACTCACTCTGCCTTCTGCTCCCCTCCAAGCCCTGCTGCACCTTCTGATGCTGGTAGCGATCCCTAAGAGATCCTGGACAGATTCTGTGCTCAAAAACAGCTGTCCCAAAGTGCTGAGCCTCAGGGCTATGTGGTCACAGAATCCAAACTGCTGACACCTCCTTCCTGCACCCACGGATGGCAACTCAGCCCTTCATGGGGAACAAACACTTCCTTCCGAAGTTTTCCAGAACTGGTCTTGCACTTTCCCATAGGAAATATCCACAGGAAAATAGAATCAAGTATTAACTGTCCCCCTTCAATCAATCCCACACACTGATTTCCTAGTAATTGAAGCAATCAGCTATCACTCCTCAAAACCTGAACTGAGGGGTAAGTCTCTTTTGCTATGTGATTTAACTGGCCAGGGCACTTTCCTGCAAAGCCCTCAAACAGGAGCAAAAGGCAAGAAGGAGGGAACAAGTTATAGGGCTGGTCAAGGGGAAGGTATATGGTGAAAAGCAGGATTTTTCCATCAAGGTCTCTTCATTAGCTCTCTCAAAGCTAAGTCACAGAAAAAATGAACAAAATAAGGGTTGAGGCCAAATTATATTTGCTGAAGAGGAGTTACAGAGATTAGTGTATTAATTAATTGAGACAACGATGTCAGCAAGGGCCTGACCTTTATTCCTGCCCTAGTAAGAGCTTTGTCCCTGGTGACTTCCAGCCTGCATGCTGAAGCCATTTAGATACATCCCTCAATTAATCTCAGGATACCCTCTGGGACGTAGGAGAGCAGCAGTGTGAGCTTCAAGCAGGGATGCTGAATCAGTGGAGGAGTAACCCAGTCAAAGGCACCTCATCAAGGGCATTGGCAGAGCTAGGGAGAGAGCCCACAATTCCCTTTACCTCTCACACTTCACCCCTCGTGGATAGGAGCAAAGCTCTTTGAAGGTATTAATCTGGAATTCTGCCACACTTTATTTAAAAAAAAGAAAAATCAGAGACTAACAAGAAATAAAGATTAGGTTTCAAAAAAACCTCACCGCAAAACCACAGTAAAGAGCCTGGTTTAAAAAGAATTTGTATCATTTATATTCTGTAATAAAAAGCCAGGAATACATGAAACTTGGACAAAATGACATATACTACTGAGACCAGGACAGCAGGCTGGTCTTCAGTCACATTCTGCTTCTCCCCTTTCCACTGAGACCAAGTCCTTCCCTCAGGCAGATGAGCTGCCCATCCCCTGAGCTCCTGCCACTCTGACAAAGGATCTCCAGAGCCCACAAGTGCAGCTGGATGGCAGGACAGGAGGTAGGATAAAGAGCTGGTGCTGTCCCACACAGAAGGGATGGACAGGGGTGGAATCTGTCATTGCTCAAGAAGACAATAAACAATCACAGTTTTTCAGAGGCAATCAGGGGACCAAAAAGCCACATGAGTTGAGGAGAGAGTGGTGATGTTCAAGGATGGATGCAGAATTGGAAGGTGCCTGCTGCTATCAGAATAGATGTTATTATAATGACTGAGAGCCTGGATTTGTTTTGCCTCGCAAGGAAAAGCAGCAGCCACATCAGCCCACTGGTCTTGCCCACAGGTTGCATCAGTCCAGACTGAGTTCCTGGTTTCACTTGGGCCCTCATCACTGCAGATCCACCAGTGATTCCTAGGCTGCCCCCGTCATCACCACTGGACCTGATTCTGATTCACTTTTTTGTGCTCCTGGCTTGACCTGGTTCTGCTTCATCACCAGGGACCTGCTCTGGGTGAGATCTGCCCATCTTTCACAGGCCTGCTCAGCTGCAGGCTGGTCTGGCAAGGAGAAACATCTGGAATTAGCTTCATTTCTCTCATTGCTTGCACTGCACTTAACTCTTCTCAGTACAGGCTCCAAATTCTCTCCTCTCCTGATGAGCAATAGTGCAGAGGCTGCAGCTTAGACAAGAAAAATTGTTCCCTCAACATGTCAGTCCATCCCGAACTGAGCTGAAACTGCCTGTCCCTTCCACTTCAGCTCCACAATCCTTCACATTCAGTCCTGATGCTGCAGAAAGCTGATAAGATGATGTCTGGTGTGGACAAAGCCTAGACTGGTGCATACTCAGCTTTGTTCCATACTCTTCGTTTTAGAGGTTACAACATCCCAAACCACACACAAACGTCACTGCATTACACTGCACTCACTTGTCTGGCACCTTCTTGTCCACAAGGAGCCAACACCTGTCACCTCTCAACTGTCATATTTGAATTTGGTCAAAAAAATTTTTCCAGTACGAGTAAGCCTTTAACTTTAGGTGCCGAATTAATTTTCATTAAAGCCTGCAGGGTTACCTCATGTTAGAACCCAGCTACAAAAATAGATTTCCTTTCCTCTTCCCTAGCTATTGTTGGCAAACATTAGTAATAGTGAGAGAAGCTATTTTGGGCCTTTTATTGGCAAGTCTTATGTTCAGACACTAAAGGAAGTAATTGGCTGACAGTGGGGGAAAAAGCGCTAGACATGGTTTTCAAGAAAACACCACTTTCTGCCAAGCTCTGTATGCACTATTTTACTGGGAAAAAACCCCAACACCAAACCCCCAAACAACAGAAAACCAAAAGGCTTTATTAACTGCTCCTAATAGAGGATGCATCTGTGAGGATGAATGAGAGAAAAGGGCACAAATGGAAAGTTCTGTCTCAGACTGACAATCACCAATGTTCAAGGACACATCTCTGAGACACAGGTACTATAGCAAACACACCCATTCATAACTACACAATTAAAATGACATGTTCACCATGTACAGACACACCAGTGCACATTTGCATACTTGGAGGTGTGACAGAAAGTGTTTTGAACTAGTTCACTCATGTATGTGCCCACATCCAGTCAAAGTCTTCACCAAAGATGAGTTTGCACTCAAAAATATTTCCTGCACACAAACACTCCGCCAGTACAAACACTCACCTCTTGTGAGTCAGGAAAATACAGGCAGGAGCTAAAAAGAAGCACACAGAGATTCATATCTATTTCTCTTGTAAATTGTGCAGAAAGTCTTCACTCATTTATTAACACCATGCTAATAATTTCTGTTAATTAGTGTTAAAATGGGAAAACACGATAATGCAGATCTCGGTCCTTTGCAAGTGAATTAATTACACTCAGCAATACCTGTCACCCCCAATACATACAAAGGAGTAACAGAGACTTGTTTTTCTATTTCCCAGGCATTTGCTTCAGTGTAACTAGGATTTATTCATCAATGAGCTAAGAAACAATACAATAAAATTCACTAAAAGGAAACATAAAAATTAAGCCCTTTCCCACAAAGCCACGCTGAGCAGTACAATTACCCAGACTCTTCCAGACTCCTAATGAAAATCAAAAATGATTGGCAAATGATTTAGGAAAAATATAAACCTGCTCTTTTTCACTTCTTTGTCTGGGTGTGGAGACAGTACATTTGTCAGCAAGCAATGAATGATGCAGGTTATATAATGCATAATCATAAACTTGTGCTGTGTCTGGTGCCACTAACCTTGCTGTGCACCCAAAACCCACTTAGGATAACGTGCAATCAGTGAAGACAAAGTCTTTTTTCAGTCCCTGACTGTTCTTGTACCAGGTTTGCTGTGGGCACAGCCATTCACAGGGACTAATCACCCACTCATAGAAAAATCATCAGCTCATTACATGGGTTACACATGGAATTATTCTCTCCATGTACCCTACTACTGATTTTTTCTTCAAGTGGAAAGCAAACTCTCTAAATTCCTGATACAGAGAGACTAAGTTCTGTATACATAACAAATAATTTTGTGCTGCTGTACAAAAAAACATGCTACAGGCAACGGAGGAAAAAATACTCAAGGTTTTATTTTTTCTTTTTATTTTTTTTCTCTTTTCCTTTTAAATTCAAGAACATATACCTGAATGAGATGTATTTTGGGATTATGCCAAGCCTCAGTAGTATTGACACAGAAATATGGGTAAAACATTTCTGGTTGTCTTGGGAGCATTCTGGCTGTCTTAAAGGAGAAGGCCTTCAATTACTGATTCTGCCTTTTTGGAATCTCTTTAAGGTTTGGATTCTGGGTGAGGAGTTATGAGAGCTCACATTTAATTCAGTTTATCATAGCTGTACACTCTCAAATGAAATCAGTGGAACTGACTGGAAAGAGAGGATATTTAATGAAGCACCTTGGGGCTTGAAATATCTGTTATTCAGTCTTCATGAAATAAACCTCTCTTCAGAATTTTACATTCCCTTATTTCAACCAGTCAGGATCTCCAGCAAAGCCAGCCTGACCTTAAATGCCATCTGGACTGTACTTATGTATTCCAAACACACTGAGAAGAGCCACATTCTTCTCATTCTTGGGCTATATGAGAAGATAATAAGCCAAATCTCTACCACAATAATTTGATTTCTCTTCAGGCTGTGCCTCTTTTAAGAACCTTTTCACGTGAATTCATAAATCTACCCAAGCTTTTTCTTTCCCAGAGAATGCAACAAAAGATTTTTTCCAAAAATACAGGAGAAATCCTGATTTCTCCTTTCTAGCAATGGAGCCATTCATGCTCCACCAGTGACAGCACCGAGTCAACAGCACACTCACTAAACTGTTACCTCAATTCCCTGATAGCAAGGTCTAGCCTTGTAATTAGGATCAAGAGCATGAACCAGTCACCATTTACACATCTGTGGGATGCTGAGCATCTCTCTACCAGCAGGCTGAGGGTTCTTCAATAGGCTCTGACTCCACATCTCCATCTCCAGCTGAAATGGTCTTGCTTTGCCCTGTACTCCTCTGCCACTAAATCCATCCACCTAATTTTAAATCCAAAATGTTTGTGCTGAGAAAGACACACCTGAAAAGCTGTAGAAGACCCAAAAGAAAGGTAAGGAGAGTTAAGAAGATATGAGAGTTGCTTTCCACCTTTTAGCGAACAGCATATGAGCAGCAAGGAGGAAACATTACAAGGGATGAGCTGCTCTCCCTGGCCCCACAAGCAGCAGCTGTGACAGGCACTGCCTGTGCTGGTTTGCTTTCCACAGCCCCTCACATCAATAAAGGTGTCATTGAACAGGAGTGCTCCGTGCGAGGAGCTGCCCCACCCTTCTGCTCCCCTCCTGGCTGGAGGAAGGGATGGGGCAGAACCTCACAGGGCATTCCTCTCCTCTGCTGTCCTTGCTCCCACAGGCGAGCAAGAAATGCCCCGATGGCAGCGTTGTGAGCAGCGTGTCCTTCAGAGCTCTGCTGCAGTCCTGCGCTCTGCACACCTCCGCTCCAATTAGTTACAAACGGAAGGGAACTGAGAGACAGAATTCCCCCCAGCTTTGCATTTATTAAAAGGTCACCAAGGAAATGTGATTTTTTTTTTTCCTGTGAACAGATATCAGAAGCTAATGAAATCTGAACTCAGTCACTGCTGTGTGCATCTTCTTTTCAGTCTTGCTTTAGAATTGAGCTTCCTGTCCCTTTCACAGGCTACTGCAGACTCCCATATGTGCTATGGCAGGCAAGATTTAACAGGAAGGCTGAGGTTATGCACCTCTGCCTTCTTCCTACCCTAACTGCAGTCAGTGTCACCTGGCAGCAGAATGACACAGAGTTCATCATCATTTTAGCTGCACCTTTCCTGGCATAGACCCACGGGAACATCTATGTGCATTCCATATATCCACACAAAGAACCGGCACTCATGTAGTAAAATCATAAAATCATTTAGGCTGGGGAAGACCTCCAAGGTCAGGTTCAATCTTTGTGTTAGGCTCAGGCAATGCTGATACCAATTACCTGTGTTTCATGTTCTGCCTATAAGCAGAGGTAAATGTGCATTCACACACGTACACACAACCTTGTGCACACCTTCTTCCCAGCACAATCTCTCATTTGCACACAGCCAGAATAAGCAATTCCATGGGAAAATCATAATTATGGGCATCCCGTCACTCACCCATGCTGCAATCCCTACAAACCTGCATGCTCTGTCCCCAAGCACACGCCCTTCCTGACCCCCACCTCTAGGAATGCAAGAGGTCTGGGAATCAATAACCATTTGCAGCCCTTCAATCCACCACTGTCAAGTTTGTTCTCCCCTGTTTGCAGTGACAGACAAGCAGAGTAAAGATGCAGGACATCAGTATGCAGAGGAGGGGACGTGGGCACTGTGTCAGCATAAAAAGCAGGAAGACACTGCTGAATCCAGTTGAGGTTGCTCTTGCCTCCTGCAACCAACTGAGCAGAGCTGCCACTGTCCCAGAAATCCCCTGCTTTGCTCCCAGGAAATGCAGAACAGAACAGGGCAATAACCACAGGCCACTTTTCCAGAAATAACATAACTGTACATAGGAAAATTCAGAAAGAATCCCATTTACCTGTTTCCAAAGCCTAAGCAATAACCTTACCCGCATAAAAATGTGCTACATGATCAATACCATACCAAAATGACTTGATCCTATGTCCTACAGAGGAGACAGCATGAAACTAAACACACTTCAGGCACAGCAGGCCACCCTTAGAACTGTCAGGATGCTTTGCTGACCTTTTAAAGAGAATGAACACGCAAATGCAGTGCGCCTGAAAGCAGTCAATACCTCTACCAATGGATTTCAGCCAATTTTGCAGCATCCAGAATAACCAAAATTCTGACAGTATTCCCAAAGTCTGACATGAGCTCTAACCATGCACCTCTGCCACAGGTCACAGCCTCACCTGCAGACCCAGCATCCAAACATTTCTGAGCTAGTCAAGGTCAGCCCACAACATAGCCCTGAGTTTGCCACTACCTATATTCAGAGATCTCAATTCTGCATTACAAACAAATCCTATTATGCCAGGCCTGAATCTCTCCTGGGCAGAGACTGGCATAAATATAAATATAATTATGGTTGTTTAATAAATGTACAATGTCTGCCGATGTATCTCGTTAAATTAACCACAAGAGTGAATTTTGCATTAGTCCTGACAAGGCCTATTTTCAAAGCTGACATTTAATACCAGCCCCCAGTACAAATCATACTTCAGGGCACGAAAATCGATGGATTTGGTGAGAAATAAATGTGTGAAACACAGAAGCAGTTTTGGTGGCTTGTTGCAGGTACCCAGCCTGTGCAACACTTTTACCTAGAGCTGATCAATCAGATGAGAAATTCAAGCCATTTCTGTGTATGTGGAGGTTAGCAGGGTTGTTTCTGACCTAGAAAAATCTTCAATGCTCTGACCCCTGGAAGTCCTTCCAATCATTGAACACCCAGGCTTGATCAGAAAAGTGACCTTTCTGTCGCTCTTTCCAAGCCAGCCTGAGCTCCACTTTCAGATCCCATTTTTTTCATTCTCCCTCACTGGAAGAGACAGAAGGGCTGCTCTTAAAAGGTCATTAGAAAATTGGTGTCCAGCTGCCTACTGCACACTCACAGCTTTCATCTTGGGTGGAATGGTTCTGTCTGGTGGCACAGGCCCCAGGGGTGACTCCAGGTGCCAATTCACCTGGTGTAGGAGAGCTGAAGGTTGGGAAGGAGTCACCAAGTAACTCAGGCTTGTTTGTTTGTGTTGTGTTCCAGGGTTGTCTCCCTTCCTCCCATCACTGCCAGCCAGCCAGGCATACACGCTCTGGGCCATTGGGGTTGTGCAGCCCTTCTCCCTAACTCACACAACAGATCCAAGCCTATCCCTCCTCAAGGCTAGAAAGGAAAATATGAGAAAGGCAGTAAAAATAGAACTGGAAGTATAATGTAATATAAAAAAAAAAAAGAGAGGGCTAAAGTAAACACCATCAGAAATGCTAGATTCATACTCCATTGTTTTCATGTAGAGATAGCAATTCAAACCAAATAATCTCACTTGACTTTCAATTATCTTGCAAGATAAAATCATTTTATCAACTAGCAGCTTCCCCTCCAAACCAGAACAAGTCTCTGCACAATCTGCTGAGCAGTATCTTTTAAACAAATGACTAGTTTAAAAAAATGTACCTATGAGCCAATGCAAACTGCCTCATGGATCCTGTGGCAAAAGAAAATCTATATATCTGTTCTAAATTGTATTTTATCAAATAAGTGATCTCCAGCAGGACTAAGCTACTGTAAACTGGACAAAATTTCTAGGCCTTTTTTAGCCCTGGTAGTACACAGCTGCATTTCTCTCCCAAAATCATTTACAGTATCTTCCTCAAACTCATTATAAAACATCTTTTTCATTGTTGCTTTGTATGAATCTCTGATTCAATTTCATTGTGGAATTCAGTCATTACTTCCAGCACCCCCAAAGGAAACTTTCTGCCTTATTCATAAAATTAAGAGGAGGTGGGAAACAGAAAGAGATTTGGTGAGAAATGTTTTGAGAAAGATGCTTTGTCTAAGACAAAACTTCTTTGTGAGAGTACGACAGGATACAGGTGACCTTTCTCAGGAAGAGCTGCTCAGCTCTTGGGGGATGGTTTTGATCAGAGCCCACAAGAAAAATGTCCTTGCAAGTTGAGCTCCCTTCTTCCCTACAAGGGATGGAGGCTGTTCTATTTTAGGTGAGTACCATTGCTCCTGGGTTGTGCAATTAAGTCTTTCTGGCTCAAGGAACATCTCATTATTTACACAAAATATTACAACTCTTACATGAGAAGCAGGGACAAGTTCAACAAAAGACCTTCTAGCAACCTAAATCCTTGCTTTGAAGCAGGCAGACTGGAATCTGAGTTTTCTCCAGCCAAAAGAGGGTAGTGACCTGCTGTGTGATCAGCTGTTTTCAATTTTTACAAGTTATTTTAAAAGGCTGCGTTTTCACCCTAGTGCAAAATGGGAACATTGGCTTGAAATATCAGAAGATTTCAAAGACAACACCTGCTTTCCCCAAGTACATATCAATATTTTTATCTTCTTTGGCAAAAGGTGCTGAGAAAGTGTTGACTGTGGTGATGATGACGACAATGGAAAATAAGGCAAAGCATCTTCAGAGGTGTAAGTCCTAGCACCAGCCTAGTAAGAATTTGGTCTCTTTAAATCCAATACCTAAAACAAAAATGTCATACTAGGACTAAGTATACAGCCAACAGAGTAGAAAGTTTCCTGTTTCTGGGTCAGAAATAACAAACTGAATAACTGTCTTATAAATGCCAATCCATGGAAGATAGAAAAGGTTGTAAAAAGAAACAGTTTGTTCCCTTTGCTCTCAGTCCAGTGACCTAATAAATCCCAGAAGAAGAAATGATAAGGGCAAAGATAATCAGCAGTTAATATCATCATTATTGAAAACACCCAGACAAGAACCATAATCTTTGAAAAGATTAACATGGTAATGGGTGGAAAAAGAAATGCCTCTAACAAATGATAGGCACTACTTTAATAAAGGTATCTGTTTAAAAAATCTTATCCATGCAATAATTTCTATAGTAGCGTTCCAGAACTTATATTCGGGTGATGGTCTCAAATAGTGTTCTAAGGACTGCCATGAATTTTCACTCTTTATCTTCTTATATCCATTTCCAACATTACAATGGCTCGTGTCTATTTTCCCTATTCTCTTTGTTCAGGGACAAGAAGTCTATGCTATCATTTTTCACAAGATTATTTTCATGAGCCACATTTAGGGAAATGACCTCTACTCTTGTTTACTCATTACATTCAGAAATACTAGTAAATTAGTGCTAACAAACAAGGAACTGAGACTGAAATAACAGAAATGTGCTTCACTACAATCAGTCATCTAGATTTTTCACCAGTATTATGAGTCACTGTCCTCTGCACTAATTATTACTTTCTTTTTTCTACTCAACCAGCATAATTTTTAACCAAACATATCCTTAATTCTTTATATAGAGAACTGTGCCTTTTTGGATATGTAACAAAATGCTTCTTTAGAAAAGGACTAAATTTCTATTCGTAATACTTCAATTTTTTCCCCTTGTTGTCTGCTTTAACTCTAATATATCTTCAGCTCTGAAAAATCACCCTTGTTAAGAAAAAAAATATACAAGAAAACATGTTAATAGGAACACTGTCCCCTGCCCACATTAAATGTAATTGGGTCATGATCACTGGTGTCTAGGTAACCACAAACTCCCACAACAAAGATTAATTCATAATTTCCTGTTACAAAGTAGTCCAAAATAGAACTGCAGTAGATACTACATCTTTTGTGTTATAAGTTAGTCTTCTGTAATGTTTGGAATCCTTAATAGTATTTACTGGTGCCACACGAAATCTCAAGTAGATCTCACCCAAACTGAAACCCATGGATACACATTTACTTTTCCTGCATGGAATAAAAGTGCTTCTGAGGCAGCTTGTCCCATATTCTGGTTTAATTCAGTGTTCCAAAGAGGATCATTTCCTAGCCTTTGCCATCCTACCTGCAGTTTGTAGACCTGAATTAACAGCAAATGAAGATGCAGCGCACTGCCACTCCCCTCATTCCAGCCAGACATGCTGCTGCCTTTTCTGTCCCCCCCAAGCAGGGAGCTGACCAGTAGCTGGACGTGTTTAAATTGAGGAATTTCCAAATTTTTTCTAGCAGGTTCCAGAGCAGCCAGTTAAATTGCAGCTTATCAACAGAGATGATCTTTCAGTTAGTCTTGCTCATTATTCTTTAGCAGTAGTGTGGAGACATTTGAGAAATTATTGCATCTGCAGTTTTTCCTGCACTGGCTCAGTTTGTTTATGACAGGGTGTTTGAGTTTTGGCTGCATTTGTTTTCATAGGGCTATCACTTCATGAAAGGTTAGTTCTCTTCCTCCAGAGTGCAAGGGAGCCTCATCCATGTGATCTCCCTGAGCTCTGGAACGTGGCTCACTTCTCCAAAAAAGGTCTTCTGCTTCAGATCGCTTTATGCAACCAATAATCATCTTTCATTCCTCCCTTGATTAAAAAAACTCTTAAAAACTCTCTGGTAAAATCACCAAAATTTTTGTCTTTCCTTTTCACCAAAAGCCCTGAAGAATCCTGCCATATAGAACTATATGTATTTCTCTGCCATCTGCTCCCAAAATGCATCATCCAAGTGTGCCTTTGCATCTCACACTTCTGGTCTAGACAGACAATGCAGCGTCACGTTGTGCTTGGGTTTACTCCTCTGCCCACTCTTGCTAAGTGAGGCTCATTTATGACAACCACTTGGTGGAAATATCCCAGTGGTTGTTTGTTTTGCAGCCAAAGACATTCAGAGATATCCTTCTAATTCTCTGTAGAGAAGAGTATCACACAACATCAGCATTGAATGTCTCTGAATTCTCTTTCTTCTCTTGGCTGTCAGCAACTAACTTTTTTTACTTAAATTATTATTATTATTATTTCTACTATCTTCAGCCTCATCAGGTCTGAGCCTTCCCTGCTTATGACAAGTATGCAAATGATTTCTGAATTGTCCCCAACATCTGCATCTCTGCACGTTGCATGCTGTGCCAAAATGTCTCTTTCTAGACCACATATCTTCACTTGTAGATCTCCCACCATCTGGAAGCACATGTATTCCTCAGACAAAAATTAGAATATAACACATCCAAGGCAGATCACAGCAGGTTTTTGGGGTTTTATTTCATCATGCATATGCAGTATGCAATGCAGGGTCTTACCTAAAGATAAGCCATAAAACTTCAAATTCCGTCCCAAACTCTCCTGCTAGGCTTATCAACTTCTGTCTCAGAGTTCATCTGGCATAAGCGTACCCCCACTTTACAAGTTTATCACACACAGAAGAACACATTTCTACTCTGGTATTCAAAACTAAAGTGTTTACAATTTAGTTTGGCTTAATTTACTTTAGAAATGAGTTAAGCCAAATTTAATTAAGGCCACCTTAATTCTGCTTCAGAGTGTTGACATGGAGCTTAATGTGGTTTAGCACAAGAATTTCCACTAGCACCTTTAGCTAATTCAGAGGCACTTTCCTGCATGCTCTGATATAGACAAACTATTAAAGAATTAAGCATGTTTAATTAATTATCAAAAAAGACTGAAAGGTCGCTTAGGTTGCATTGTGTAAATACCTTCAAGAGAACAAACTCTAAGTTACTAAAGGTCTCTCTAAACTAGCAGAGAAAAACAGCACAAATGCAGCTAAAACATCAGGCAGATGAATTCAAATGAGAATAAGGCAATCATATTTAACAGTTACTGACACCTAGAAAGTGCCAAGGGACCAGATAGATTTCCAATCCTGTGATATTCTCAAATCCTGCCTGGATATTTTTCTGTTTACACAAACACAAGTTAACAGGCTTTGTACAAAGCCGCCTGGGTGAAGCCCAAAGGCTTATCATGTACAAGAGGTCAAACCAGAAGAACTAACAGTCTCATCTAAGCATCAAAGCTTCGTGAATTTGTTATTAAAATTCTGTTTTCAGTGCTTAATACCCTTCCCAGCAACTGCAGCCTTCCCTGCTACAGGACAGGCTGCACCTGGACATGGTAGAGGAGGGCAGGAGCTTCCTTTGTTCTTGCTATGACTGGAATATTTTTGAAGTCTTCAGTCCAGACTCGAGACAGAATTACAGAAAAGCAGGGAGGCTGTGGAGCTGTGCTGCAGAGAACACTATTAGCATACCCCAGGAGCTGCAGTAGGAGCAGAATTTCCAGATGTGGACTGGTGCAATTCCTACCTTCTCTAGCTGGCAGAGCTGACTCTTGCTCAAGGAATAAGCCCATCATCCAGCATAGTTTGCAGACACACAGGTATTATTTATGATGTTTAAAGTACCAGGCAAGGGCACACGTTCTGATTTAAACAAAAAAAATATATTAGCGCTCAGTCAGTAAGGAAGGAATTTAGTACTGTCAATGCAGAGAAATAATAGTCAGATCTGCTATACTGGGAAACTGGAAACCATTTTTGTGGTAGAAGATAAATAAGAGAAAAGGGAATAATTAGTAAAAGAGTTCAGCACACCTGAAAGATAAATAAATCTGAATTGGAAACTATAAGAGGAAATGAACCAAACAGACAAGAGCTGGGGGGAACCAGGCTGTATCTGCAGATTTGGAGACTGAAGAGAATGAACAGACCATCCAGTGTGATTTCAGGGGAAACCAGAGCAGGGGACCTGGATAACACAGTAGATAACAGAGGCACGAGGATGGCAATGAGTGTGGATAAAGAGCTGACAGCCAAGGAAACTGGGAACTACTGCAGCTGTGAAAAGCACAATTTACAAGGATACAGAAACCAGCAAAAGGAAGATTAGATTTCAAAATATAGTTTATGCTTAACTACAGATGGCATATACATATTATGGGCATCAACTGGTAGAATGCACTGCTGAAGGAAGCCCTGTCTGATAAAGGATCACAAAAGAGAATGAAAAAGTCACATAATTATTCACAGAGACTGTAGCTCATTATTCCAAGTTTTGAAAATGATAATCAGGGCTCCTGTTATGGTGTGTGAAGCAGAGGAGAGGCAGGTCAGGCTGGTAGGATTATTTCCTTTCTGTGTCTTAGTGCAATTGAATCAGTTGCCTTACAGGCAGGTTTTGTTTCCTTCAGAGCCATGAGAAAACAGAGTCTGCATAAGGCAGGATACCTGATTATATGGACCAGTGATCTGATCCAGCATGGCAAATGTTATGATCCTAAGAGGAAATAAATTCATCTTTACAGAAAATCCTGTAATCAAAAACTTTGAACTTGAGATGCTCCTAAAATTCCATGCATAGTCAAAGGCATACATGGCTCTTTTAGCCTGTGCTTTTCCACCTACCCATTCTTATTTTCCATGCCTGAGGAGTTCATGATTAGACTAGGAGCTTCATCAAAGGGCAATTTTCAGCTGCCAAATAGATTTGTACAATAAATCCACACGGGGCCAGATTAACAAGCAAGAGAGACATCAGAAATCAAAAAGCTAGCTGCTGTAATTCCCCAGAAAACTTGAAAGGATGATGTGCAATGATATTTGGGCTTTTAAAGGGGCACCATTGAAATGCTGCAGTTAGTTTTCATTAGCAATGTTGCTTTTCTACTCCTTATCCTTCCCAAGAGGTTTGTCTTCAGAAGACTGAGATCCCATGGACATTCAAGGTCATGCCATTCCTGATTTCTTAGTGGACTTCAAATAAGACAGTAAGATTTCATCCAGCAAAATCATATGTGTGTGTGACTGCAGTTGCCTGATTTGTCAGAATAATATTTTAAATAGAAAATGAAAAATAATCTTTAAACATTGAGTTTGCTTTATTTTTATACTTTTTCTGTCTGCCGTAATAACTTTTACTGTGAATGTAGTTAAGGCTCTAACATCTGAAGTCAAACTAGGTCCTCAGCTATGCCCATAAACTGAATAAACACAATTCAGAGATTAGCCTCACCATAAATTGCTAGACATTTTTCAGCCTTCTGGCATTACAAAAGACTGTTTGACTTCTGAGCATGACAGCACTGATTTTAATACTAGGAGAGCTTGTTCCTCCTTGCAGCACACGGCCAAACCTACTCCCTCAATCACAAGGTGACAGCATTTGTTGTTTTTATGTCTCCACATGAGTACACTGGTTTTTTTCATTTTCAAATGGGGACACAATAGCAGTCACTTGTCAGCAGGGTGAAAATATGGAGGCGAGCCATTGATTCATGTCTTGTTCCCTCACAAAATGCAATTTCTTCTCCATGCAACCCCAAGTGCAATAGCAAATAGCTTTATTTTTTTGCTTCAAGTGCCTGGGCTGCCCAGATTGGTAATGTCAAAACCTGGGATTCTTCCATCAAGTCCTGTTCTCTCAAATTCTGCAAGATGGATATGACAGGACACTTGCACTTCTGATTCTGTGCAGTCTTGTTGCTCATCCACTTTATAAAGAAACAGTTTGATAGCCCCTGTCAGTACCTATCAACTCCTTTCTGGAGTACAGCTTTGGAATCTGGGAAGACTGGCCTGCAACCAAGTATCTGGGGAAGTGCAAAAGCAGCTGAGGGGGAAAAATCCCATAAAAACCCTAGAAACATCAGTTGTTTACAACACACTGGGGGAAGAAAAAGAGAAATCTAATGATCAACATTCAGAACAAGCACTATTCAAGATGATGCCTGTTTTCCACTCCCCAGCCCCATGGAGCTTGCCATGTCCCTAGGTTTAACAAAAAGCCAAGTACCAGGTAGGACGCACCAGTAACATTGCAAACATCATAAACAAGTGAAAGGAATGCAGGAGATTTCCAGGATTTGTTGGAATAATCTCTCCAAGGGTGAGTCACAAGCAAAAGGGGTAAACAGCAGAGCTAATACAAGTGTATGACAGTGGAAAAGGGTGGGCCAAAAAAGAGGTACATGACAGCTCTGCTTTTCTATTCTACATGCCAGCCATGTCTACTGAATCTCAACAGGGCTGGATACCTCCCAGCTTTGCAGAGTCAAATCTATTATGATCTCACCTCTGTTGTCATATTTTATTGTGCTGTAATTTAACCATATGGCATGGGACATCTTCTCAAGGTCATAGCAAATTAGGAATACAGCTGGCTCAACATCTCAGGAGAAACAATTATCAAAATAAGATGTGAAAAATTAATTAAGTATCTTTGTTAATGATCCAGCTATCACTAGTGACCATCATGTGTCATGCATACAAAAAGAAATTAATTCCAATATATCTTTCCTTGGGTGCTCAGCAATACTGAGAAGGAATAAAGTCTTATTTCCCATTGCTCCTGATAATTCTTGCATTGTGTTTTAGTGCTTCCTGGGTGCTTTGGGGACATGGAGGCTAAAGAAAGTTCAGTGTTGTTCTTCTCCAGAGTCTTTCTCCCCTGTTCCGAGTAGCAGTGTGAGTTCAGGCACAATGGAACATTCCTCCATCCCCCAACACTCAGATCTTGCAGCCCAGGAACAGCAAAGCAGATGGCCTGAGCAGCAGCTGAAACCCACTGCAGCAGGTGCTGGGAAGGACTTTTTCCAAAATGTCTTTCAATGCAGCATCCATGGGACACCTCACCAGATGGGCCAGAGCAGGCAGCCACCCCTGCAGTGGCTTCTTGAAAGAGTTAACGAATCATTCAGTCATGGAAGGAAAACATTTGCTTGTTTGTACAGCAGCAAACTCTGCCTGCTGGACTGAGGGCCCAGGGCTTTTCCAGAATCATTCACAAAGCACCAACATTCGGCAAATGTGGAAAGAGGGGCTGAGTGCTCTCAGCAAAAACTTTAATACAGTTATACTAATGCCAGAAAATGAGTTTTAACCCTGTATAGGGTTGGAAATCCCCAAAACAATTCCCGTGTCAGAATAAAAACCAAAAATAAACCAAACCAAACCAAGCAAAATCCCCTCACCACAAACAAACAAACAACCCCAAAAAACAAACCCAAAAAATAAACGAACAGATAAAGCCTTCTTCAGATGTAATGCTAAGAAAAATGACCCTACTCAATAACTGATCTTTTCCAAAACAACAAGGTTAAACTGAGTCTGGGATGGATAAGGAAATGGGAAAACAGAGTATGGAGACCAGCATTACCTTCTTGCAAACTTTACAGACTAACTTAAATGCATATAAATAGCCCTGCCATATGCCAACATTGAGCACCCTCAACATAAAATAGCAGATGGCAAAAACATCCGTGACTTTTGGAAACAGAGATGGTGTTTACACCTCAGGTAGTATTGGTCACACCTGCCTTAATACAACTGTCTAATTCCCCATCAAGAAAGATGAGATCTGCTGGAGTGGTCGGTCCTAGAGACACACTCAGGTTTTCATGTAGATATCAGGCCCAAAGAATCCTTACAATGTTCTGTAATTTGTTTTTCCAAACAATCAGAGAGCTAAAATCAACACACCTTCAAACACATCTGAGTGTGGTTAAGATGTGATTTCTTAGTTAGCATCCTGTCAAATAATAAAACAAACAAACCAACAAAAAGCACTTAACAAGGGGAAATACTCCTGCTGTTCATGTAAGAATTTCATATAAGAACTTTGTAGATTTAAGTATCTACAGGAAGAACAAACACCCACCATCTCCTGATTTGTTTGCTCAGAATCCCCTTCTCTCCTCTTCCCCCACTTCCTAAAAACCATTAGTCCCTGCAAAGCTCCATGAAGTGAGGCCCACAAGCCTAAAAGGTACAATTAGAATATCTTACAAAATGAATCAGCAATCAATTAGTGCAAGGGGTGGGCGGAAATAACAGAGGCAGGAAAACAAAGCAAATAGGATGCAAACTTTTGCCTTGGGTAACAACTTGGGAAAAACAACAGCCTTAATTTGAAACATCAGTCCTTAGATTAATATTAGATAACTATTTTTTTCTATACTTTTCTTGCTGTTACAGCTGCTCCCAATTTGAGCCACTTTGGACCAGAACTGGAAGCAGACTTAGCAGAAAGAAAAATTCTTCTTGCTTTTTCTCAGCATCTGCTTTAGAATGGTATCTCTAGAGCACTGAGGGTCAGCTAAAAAACACACGTTTTAGAGATGATTTTTTTTTATAAAAGAAGTTTTTGAATGCTTTTGAGACTTACTCATACTCAGGAAAAGTATAAGCTCTGGGGCACAAAAGAAATCAGAAATGGCAAAGTCTGTAAGACTTGCAAAGATGATGCCGTTTTCCAGAAATGTACACCAGAAAGCATAAAATATATCCCATTGCTTTATTTTTTCTGTCTACAGCTACTTATCAAACATGATTTATGGCAAGAATATTGCTGAAATAATTTTTGTTTGTGGCTGAATACTGGCAACAGGCCAAATTAAAATTATTTGCAAGTTTCTGCACCAGACTTCCAATTACAACAGCAATATACATCATACTGGAGAACAGAAGCAGCACCATGTGACCTGCAAACTCCATCAAAACAACTCAATTTCTGACTATTAACTGTAATAAACTGCTTATGAATAAAAGATACGTAAAAATTCCTCATAGAAATTTGGTAAGTAATCTTCAAAAGTAAGAGAGACAAAGAAAATATTTAATTGTGTACTGATAATTATGAAAAAATAGTGCTGCAATTCAGTGGTCAATCATACATGGACAACAATTTGGCTCATCTGGGCAGAAAGAGATCAAACCAGAGCAGGCCTCTTCTGAAGGATGAGGAAGAGGGGAGGCTTTCATCTTGGCATATTCCTTTAGTTCAGCCAATCTTCCATGGCAAATACTTCACCACTCATTTAAATATGTCAGCCCACACTGGTCAGGCTAAAGGGGATGGATAATATTAGATCTTCTAATTAAACTAACTCTCACCACTTCTGTCCAGCAAAGGATTTTTGAATTAGTATCAAGAGTGTCTTATGAACTTATGACCACACTGGTCAGGGCTGAAGTCTCCAGTTCCATCCAAAGGGATGGCTTCTTCCCCTAATCAAGTCCTGTGAGAAAATTTGGGTTTATTCAATTCCTCTGACTCAGAAGAATTAAAAGGGACAGGGAAAAAAATCTTATTTCTCAGCTCTCCCAAAAGCTCTCTTCAAAGAGAGCCCCATACCAGCAGTAATATCTTCACAGGGTACTGTCAGGATACCTGCAATAACTTTAAACTCATTTGTTACTCCTTGTTGTTTGTAATCCATTTGAAGCAAAAAGCTAAAATCTATTTCCATTAGTTCCCCAACTCCTCCATCAGGCATACTCAGGAAAGCACTTTTCCAACATAACATGTACACAAAGAGCATGAAACTCGATTTTTTAGATTAGCTGTATGACCAAGACATATGGTTTGGAACTCAGCTGTACACCCTGGCACTGAAGGCATTAAGTTGGAGGACGATGGATGCAATAATGAACGGAGCAGCACAGTGGAATATGCTATGGAAGGGCCCTAATTAGCAGGTGAGGTAACGAGGAATCAGGAAGAATGGTGAAGGAGTATGACATGACAGAACAGCAAATCTTCCTGGGTCGTGGCTGTACCTGCACTCAGAGCTCCTCACAGCACAGCCTTGCATGCAGACTTTTCAGAACCAAAGATGAGAAGGGGGCTCTGTATCCCATAAAATGGAGGCAGCAACTGAAATCAAGTTAAGCTGGAGGGGTAAAACCTCCAACGAGGGACCAGTGCAGACAGTCATCACATGAGCAAAGAAATGATAAGGGGTTTATCATTCTATTATTAATATTTTCTGGTTTGACCACCGGGTTGCAAACCAGCAGAAACAGGAGGCAAAATTCCCCCCTGAAACTTTGTTACTTTGTTTTTAGCAACTTTCAAATGGAGATAGGGCTCCTCGAAGATTGATTTGAGCAATCCAGACAAGATGAAAATGAGTTCAGATATTTTACCACCTCCTTTTCTTGTTCCTAGGTTGAACAAAACCTTAGATAAGATCAATAGTTTCTTTAGTTTTATGTTTCAGTTCCTTAAGGGTAGTTGGCTTATTGCATTTCCATTGATCACACAGACAGGGAGATTCGTCAGACAAACCATCTCTTTTCTCCTTTCATTTCCATCCTCCTCTCCATTTGAAATCAAATGATTTTTAAAGAAAGCTGGGGTCACTATTGTTTCTCATTTACATATCAATAGTAACCAATTCCTGCCTCTCTGTCACTAAAGTATTTTAAAATTTCAGTCCAAGAGAGGGGACACACATGCCGGGGGAAAAACTCTTACAGCTTTTTTATCAGGAAAACTAAGTTCTGGTTTACCTCAGCCCTTCCTTGACCTGAGATGAGTGAGGTACACTCACCAGCCTTGTGTAATTAATATTTTAACCTCTTGAAGCCTCTCTACAGCTTTCTTGTTCTTCCTAAATCCTTTGGGCAATCCCCATCAGATGTCGGTACAGCTCCAAGTGCTGAACCTGTGCTCACAGCCAGCAAAGCAGCTGCTTCAATGAATTCATGTCTTGAATTGAATAGAGAAAAAGAGCTTGAAAGTTGGAAAAAACCTAAAGACCAGGTCTGGTGCTCTCTAATAGAAGTCTGCCCACTGATTCACTGAATGATGCTGGACTTGGGAGCCTCTGCTGCATTTAACAAGATGTTTTAAATCCTAGCTGCTGTTTGTACTTCAAGGTGTAAAAGTAACAAAACATAAGG
Source organism: Calcarius lapponicus (assembly GCA_039654755.1). Lineage (NCBI taxonomy): Eukaryota > Metazoa > Chordata > Aves > Passeriformes > Fringillidae > Calcarius > Calcarius lapponicus. Next base: position 7,086,947 of record CM077473.1, on the reverse strand, counting down.
GTGTGCTTGTCCAGGGGAAATTCTGGATATATCCCTACAGGGAGATCAGTCATATGACATTGAAAAACTGACTCAATGATCCACAGTTAAACAAATCTTCCAAACCAAATGTCAGAAAGCCTTAAGGATAAGATGTTGACATCTTCTGCCTGAGAATTAGCGTCATTCTATTGCTTAGACACACATCCAACTTCATGGTCCCAGAGTGAGAAACGGATGTTGAAGCCACTAGAAAAACATGACCTCTTAGGTAGTTAATTTCCAGTTTACAAGAATGATTTTAGGGCTCCAAGATACTGATGAAGTAGCTTTGGCTTGACAGATGGAAGCTGAGGATTAAATAGTATTTATGCAACAAAATCTTCAGTTCAGTCTGTCAATTCCACACTCGTACTAATCCACTTGTTAGAGCAAGTAAATAGGACCAACTCTAAAGACTACTAAAAAGAAGAGGAAATAGCTTGTAAGTGTCCACTTTCTGGAAGATATACTGTATGTATTTATATGCAGCTCCAGTATAATCAACATAAGAAATTCTATTCTATTTTGATACTAACAAGTGGAATACTTAACGCATTAGGAAAAAATAATGGAAATACTTTAAATCTGCCTGAATCATAGAAGCTGCAATAAGTGTTTGTATTTTCCTTATAATAGAGAAATCGTGAAGGAATTATTCATAATGGAAATATTGATGTATCCTCCATCTTTGAGATAAATCATAACCCTAAACAAACAAACAAAAACTAAACCAAAACAAAAGAAATACTCCACCAACTCAATAAACCAGAAACGAATATGTGACCTCATAAGCACAGCCCAGTGATCCAATTAAGATTCAGCTTTTCAAGGCATTCATAATGGAAATTTCAGAATGCTTTACAGCTTTCAGATTCCTTGAGAGCCATGGGAACATTGGATTCTCTCACCAGTCACAGCCCTCATATGTCAACTTGCTCTTGTCCTCAGTGGCTGGTTGTGGCCCTGATCAGTGTCAACAAAGAGGACAAGAAAGAACATAAAAAAATAATTTCATACATTTTGAGATTTCTCTTCCTACTATTTTAAGTACCTAATGACACACATGAAACAAGTTTGGTTAAAGGTCTCACAGATGCTGATGGAGAACAAGTCACTAGATATCAATAAAATCTGATATGTCACTGGGTTTAGATCTTACATTTCTTATCTAAGAAATCAGTGAAATCCTCCGCTACAGAGATCATTTGGAGCTTTGTCATTGATTTCAGTCAGAGTAGATTTCCCCCACTGTCTAAAAAGATTCAAACCCACTCTCTTGACCTGTGGTGCCTATTAAAAAGCCATTAGCACTTCTCAGGAGTAGGGAGTGTTAGATATAATTGCCCTGGGCATTGCACTCTCTTGATTTTAACTGTCTGCCATTTTTTAATTCTGCCTTTCCTCTCCTGGAATTGATGTGTGTATAGTAGAGCATAGTTAAAACAGCAGCTGAATACTTCCTGCTACTTTCTACAGAGAGGTAAAAGGATTAGTATAGAGCTTACAAAGATAATAATTTGAATGTCTTATTAATTAATTGTTATTTGTAATAATGGCTCTTTCCTTAAGGGTCTTTCAGGATCCTTAACTGCTTATTAATGTTGTACAGATAAGGATTGCTCCCTAGTGGAAGAAATGAGGTGAAATGTAGAAGCCTTTCAAATGAAAGCAACAGGTCTGGAATAAGAAAAAGCAAAAAAAAATTAATCATTTGAATGAATGGAGAATTATGATCACTCAAATACAATTACCCGACTTTATCCTGTATGCTTTAAAACTGCCAGGAGATCTCCCAGACTGATGCCTGATGCATTTGGTACAAGTACAGCCCTTCCTACCAAAGTCATTTGATGTGGAATTCTGGTCTGTCTAGATCACAGGCTCAGGCATATCCTGAATTCATTGACACCTGTCAAAAGTAGCCTTAGACTGGCTACCTCTGCCTGTCAGGAACAGGCAACTCCAAATGCAGGATTTTCATGGAGGCTCTTAAATTTTGCCATTTAGGTGAATGCTCAGGCAGTGAGCCTGTACCAACAAGTATTACATCTAATTACCTTAGAATTAGGCTCAAAAATGTCCATATGACCTGCCAGAACTTTTATTACGAGACTGTGAAAGCCCTTGTAAGGATAAGTCCCTGAATCATCCCCAAAACACTCCTTTCTTCAGCTCAGTGCTTTTGGCTGCAGACTGGAGTTTCCTTTTATTTCCCTGCTGAATGAAACCTCAGAGAGGGACTCTACTTTCTTGGCACTGAAGGTAAAAGAATGAGGGGTAGAAGAATGAGATTCCCCAGACAAGAAATTCTGCCTACATGGGTCTGGAGAGAGCTCAGCAATGGCCATCTCCTCCATCCAAGCTCATGAGATGTGCATTAGGAGGGTGGCATGTTGGGATGGATGAAAGTTTGACAAGAAAGTCTCCCAGATATGTATGCTCAGCAGGAAGATTTTTAAATGAAGAGTCTGATGAAGGAATAGAGATGGAAGCAAGTTGTGATGTGGAAGAAAAGAATCGCTGAGCCAGTCTCACTGGATAAGCAAGGAGGCAAAGGCTGTGTTAGTTAGTAGGGGTTTTTATGACTTAGAGCAAAGGATAAACCCGCCTCAAACAAGAAGATGTTTTTACCAAGCATGAAGATAGCACAGGCAAACAAGTCAGCAAAGTTGCAAGTAGAAAAAAGGTCTCAGAATTTTCTACTGCAAGAAAACTGAAGAACAACTTCTAGCTTAAACTGTAATGTAGTTATTAGTGATTGGAGAACAGTAACATGAATATGGTAATTACAGTAGTTATGATAAGCTATAGATAATAGTTAAGGTATAGATTGGTTCTTCTGCATTAAGATGCTCAGCAAAGTATAGAATGCAATGTAACCAAAACCAAAGGGTCTCCAGGCCTGCCTGCAGCTGGAGCTGACAGCTGTGGGCACAGGCTCTGTCACCCACAAACCAGGACTGCTGTAACTCTTGGATGGAATAAACTGCATTTTGGAGAGCCCCTGGAGTCTTGCATCTCTCATTTAGGCTCGTACACTGGCAGAGGGTTTTTGAAAGGTTTACTCACTCTGTAGAGTCCGTGGCTGCAGCTGCAGTAGGTGCTTTCCATGGTGTAGCTCCTGAGCACCCCCATTTCCTTCCACACCACCACACGGGCCGTCGACGCCCGCGACTTCTCCACCAGGAAGCTGCAGCTGTTCATGACAAATGCAGGGGCCACTTTATCCAGGATTTTGGGAAGAGTCTATGAGAAAATGAATTGCACAGATGTGCACGTGTTGATATCATACACACACATACAGAGAGACCTGTGTTTCAGTGCATCCATAATCAAATCTAGCCATAGGTACTGAGAGCTCCAACTGGTGCATTATCTCCATTCCATGTGAAACCCTCAGATTACAACATTTGTTTCATTCCAAAGACTGAAATGCAAAATTTCTGTAGACTTGACATATCTCACTCCAAATCAAACATTTGTGCACCAAATAGTTTGGGTGAAGTGCTGAAGTCAGTTTTGGTCTCAAGCTGCTTCAACCCACCCACACCTTCTTGTAGAGCTGCCAAGAGTCACAGCTCAGTACCTGACATCCCTATTCTCCCCTCTACAACTCTATTATATCTCCTCCCACCATAAATCCAGGGTCACACAAGGGATTGAGCCATGGGAGGAATTTTGTCTGAAGCTGGTATAGAGCAGAGAAAGGAGATCTGTTTCCTCATAGAACATCACACATAATAATGTGAAAATAAAGCTCAGCGTTTAACTAACTTGCATTGTGAAACAAACCAAAATATTCTTTTCCAGGTCCAAACAATGTATTGCATACAGTTCACTTAAAGAATCACAATAAAAAGTAATAATAAAACCAGTAGATATTACATTTTAGCCTTGAGTGATTTTCTTACTCTCAAAATCATATTTCCCAACTAAGTCTATAAACACGCCTGAAGTATCAAATATTCCATCAGTGAAGAGGCAACAATTACTTAGTCATTACAGAGGGCTAAATGTGTTATTTTTATACTCCATAAAAATAGATAACAGCTACTTGGAGCACACCTAGTGCTAATGAATAGACTGGACCATGAGATACACACACATGCCCGTGGGTTATGTCTGTGTGTGTCTCAACTTCAGTGCTGCTACACCAACCACAACATGTGCTAAAACACCATTTGATCCACCTAGAGGAGACCAAGCAAAATTAGAATGTTCATTCTTTCTTTTATGACAGTTTTCTTAAACACCTGAACTGTAAGGAATCCTACAGAAGGAGTTCCCACATATTGCTAGTGGCATTTACCCTTGAATTTCATTCAGTTTGGGTAGTGAAAACTAACCAGCTAATTTCACTTTCCAGTAACCTTCAGCTTCCCCAATTAATTTTGAGAAATTGCAGTTCTGTTCTTTTGGTCTTTACTTCACATCACTGTATGGAAATATTTGATTTGAAAGTTACTGAATAATGTTCTTCCCTAAAATATGCTTGTTATGAGTGATACATATTTGATCTAAACTACTTTACAAAATCTCTTGCAAACTACTTAACCATGCATATCTTTCATCTATACATATAGCATTTTTCAGTGTATTTTGGCTGCAGCCATCTCTGGTCTCCTCCAGTTCCATGAAGTCCATTTTTCACATGAAAAAAGTGAGGCAGAGAAAACTAGAACAAAGCAAAAAACTTCACTTTAAATCTGAGACCACCTCAAGCCTCAATCTTAAGTCAAGATCTCCAGTGTGTTACTAAGAGCTGCAGCACTCTCTTTCCTGTGGGCAGAGTGAACAGAGAAACCTTGAAAATTCACTTCTTGCCTTTGATAAAGCATCCAACATTTCTGCACTGCCTTCAGCCTGCTACTTGCTGCACAGAGATCACAAAATTGTATGGCTTCATGCACAGCTTACAGGTTTTCCTGGATTTTGACTGAGAAGGAACTAAAAATATGCAGCAGAAGCATAGCACAACCATGAGACCCAGTTAAACTGTATGTGAATTGTATGTGCCCTTATCTGAACCCACACACAAAATTTTGTAAACTTATCACATCACATACAATAATCAGAACCCTAATCCAGTTTAGTTTTTTAGAGCAATTCAAATTATATGCATAATCAATCTTTTACTTTTAATTAAATAAAACTACTGGCAGGTAACAGTAGTGTCTCTGTACGCAGGACTCATTTAGAAGCATTAGCAAACCCAAATTTAATATTCTTTTCATTTTACCAGCATTTTCTGGATTTCACACTAATGGCTCTTTCTTCTCTATTGATTCTTCTCATTAATTATCTTTCAATAATATATTTTGTGTGAAAACACATCCCTTTAAAGGATGCTTTTATGATAGTGCAGCAGTGTGACTGCGTTCCTTGTCTCTCAGCAGCTGGATTTATCATGTGTGGCAGCAAAGGAAGCTGCTCCACTTACACTGGACCCTGTCCATAAACCTCCAATCCCATTCAAAAAGAACCCAGTTATATTTCTTTACTAATGTCCCAGCAGAGATTGCTGTCAAAGGGGCCTGCAATGTTTATCAAAAGGTTGGGATTATGGTGCCAATGCTGTGCAAGTCACCCAAGGCCACCAAATATTAAAGGCAAGGAGGACTCTGACTGTACATTGCCAAGGGCTACAGCTGAATCTATAACGTATGAGGCAAAGGCTCTTCCAAAACCCATAACTTTCTTGAGGTATTTGGTTTCTGTTCCTGTGGAGGAAAATCAATCATGGAGGCCAGATTAATTCCCATTAGCTGGAGGAGGCAGGAGAGAAGGCTGTGCAAACAGGGCAAGGCAGCAGCTCTGAGGCAGGGCTGGAATTGCAGACCTGTCCCCGTACAGACCCAGCTCCCCCAGCCTAAGCAGGGAGAGGGTGGTCCATAGGCTGGGTCTGCAGCAGGCACCCACTTCCCATTTCATGCAAAAACAAAGATCTGAGCCTTGTTTGATCTGAACCTTTCTTATGGGGCACTGCAGAGTGCTCTTGGACAGCCTGGGATTCATTGCAGATTCAGGTCAGGCTCGGCACGCTGACAGTAACATTTGAATTCTGTCTGTGCAGCAGAGCCCTCCTCAGCCTTTGCAAGCCCCCGGAATTCAAACACAGCCAAAAATACCCTGGCTGTGGGAATCCTTCCTGCCTTCCTCAGGAATCAATGTTTGCCACAGGGATCCCTCACAGCCAGCAGTGGGGCACTGTCATGGTTTGACACTGGCACTAGCCAATGCCCCATGAAAAAAAAAAAAGCACTCTCCCCGGTGTCTGCTGTGAGACTTTTGGCCAGGAATAAGAAAGAGGCAGGCTCCCACTTAACAAAAGAAAAAAAAACATTTATTAACTAAACTATACAGACAATAACTAAACTATACATAAAAAAACAAAGAACACACAAGGAAAAAATGAAAGCCCCACAAAACATCTCCCTCCTCCTCCCCTCAACTCCCCAACACAATACACTTCCCAAATCAACAACCATTAGTCCATCACTACTCTGTACACAATCAATTCTCCATTCATCAAGAGGAGAGGAGTCCTTTTTGCTTGGCCATGGTGGCCTTTTCCAATTTCCAGGCTCTCTCACCGCCTGGATGAAATCAGGGCTGTTTCCAGGGTCTTTTTTTTTAAGGATGCTCTGTCCCATTCCAAAAAGAAACACAATCACACCTTTTGGGACATCTGTCCCCCCCATATTTATATACCCCTTGAGGCGGAGGGGTAAACTCCATCCTTACATCTTCTTCTTGGCTCCGAGACATTGCGCCCCCCTGGATGCAGTCTCTGTCCCACAAGGAAACACGGCTCTGTCCATGGCTGTACAAAAAGAGTCCAGCAACAGCCACTCCAATCATCTCTCTTGCCACCAGGGTGCTTCTGTTTTCATCCACACTCTCCCTCACTTGCTCCACTTGCTCATTTCATTTCTCTCACTCACTCTATCTCCTTTTCCGGGACAGGGTAATGTCTTGTAAGCTTTCACTGTCCACAAAAAAAACAAAAGGCTCTAAAAACGGCAGGACTCTTTCACAGCGCCTTCTCCCCCCCCTTCTTCTCCACAGACACAGGCACGCAGGCAGCTCATATCAGGTTTCAAGATAACAGTCCCGCTTGGTCTCTCTCGGTCCCTCTCTCCCTCGGTCTCTCTCTCTCTCTCTCCATCTCCGGGGGGGGGGGGGGGGGGGGGGCAGGCCTACCTCTCCCGGGCCGGGCCACATGGCTTCCCTCTCTCTCTTCTCAGCCCGCAGCAGCACACTAGTATCTAATTTCAAAACAAAGGTCCCAGAACACTCGCTCTCTCTTTTGGGGGTCTCCATCTCTCCACCCTTCCACCTTCAGGGTACCCTCTCTCCCGATCTTGGTCTGGGGCCCAGGCCTACCGCGTGGCCGCCCCTCCCCCGCCCAGCAAGCGCCGGGCAGGGGAGAAGCTCCGACCTGTGTCCCTCCGACGTCCCAAGAGGCCGTGCCTGCGCAAACACCTTGCTTTTAAAGTGGACTTGGAAGATGACTCATTCCCAGAAATCCCATTGACCCGGATTTCCGGGTCAAACCACCACATTCCACCCTTTCAGCTTCCAAGTCCACTCTTAAAACTTCCTAAAATCATTAACAAACTTACAAAACAACTCTACAAAATAACAAAACCATACCTGCCTTAACTTAATACATTCTTCTTTCTTATTCCTTTTTTGGTCTCATCTCACAGCTTTATCTCACTCAACTATTCCAAAACTCGTTTCCCGGTCAGGGTAAACCAATAATGTCATGGTTTGACACTGGCACTAGCCAATGCCCCATGAAAAAAAAAAAAAGCACTCTCCCCGGTGTCTGCTGTGAGACTTTTGGCCAGGAATAAGAAAGAGGCAGGCTCCCACTTAACAAAAGAAAAAAAAACATTTATTAACTAAACTATACAGACAATAACTAAACTATACATAAAAAAACAAAGAACACACAAGGAAAAAATGAAAGCCCCACAAAACATCTCCCTCCTCCTCCCCTCAACTCCCCAACACAATACACTTCCCAAATCAACAACCATTAGTCCATCACTACTCTGTACACAATCAATTCTCCATTCATCAAGAGGAGAGGAGTCCTTTTTGCTTGGCCATGGTGGCCTTTTCCAATTTCCAGGCTCTCTCACCGCCTGGATGAAATCAGGGCTGTTTCCAGGGTCTTTTTTTTTAAGGATGCTCTGTCCCATTCCAAAAAGAAACACAATCACACCTTTTGGGACATCTGTCCCCCCCATATTTATATACCCCTTGAGGCGGAGGGGTAAACTCCATCCTTACATCTTCTTCTTGGCTCCGAGACATTGCGCCCCCCTGGATGCAGTCTCTGTCCCACAAGGAAACACGGCTCTGTCCATGGCTGTACAAAAAGAGTCCAGCAACAGCCACTCCAATCATCTCTCTTGCCACCAGGGTGCTTCTGTTTTCATCCACACTCTCCCTCACTTGCTCCACTTGCTCATTTCATTTCTCTCACTCACTCTATCTCCTTTTCCGGGACAGGGTAATGTCTTGTAAGCTTTCATTGTCCACAAAAAAAACAAAAGGCTCTAAAAACGGCAGGACTCTTTCACAGCGCCTTCTCCCCCCCCTTCTTCTCCACAGACACAGGCACGCAGGCAGCTCATATCAGGTTTCAAGATAACAGTCCCGCTTGGTCTCTCTCGGTCCCTCTCTCCCTCGGTCTCTCTCTCTCTCTCTCTCTCCATCTCCGGGGGGGGGGGGGGGGGGGGGGGCAGGCCTACCTCTCCCGGGCCGGGCCACATGGCTTCCCTCTCTCTCTTCTCAGCCCGCAGCAGCACACTAGTATCTAATTTCAAAACAAAGGTCCCAGAACACTCGCTCTCTCTTTTGGGGGTCTCCATCTCTCCACCCTTCCACCTTCAGGGTACCCTCTCTCCCGATCTTGGTCTGGGGCCCAGGCCTACCGCGTGGCCGCCCCTCCCCCGCCCAGCAAGCGCCGGGCAGGGGAGAAGCTCCGACCTGTGTCCCTCCGACGTCCCAAGAGGCCGTGCCTGCGCAAACACCTTGCTTTTAAAGTGGACTTGGAAGATGACTCATTCCCAGAAATCCCATTGACCCGGATTTCCGGGTCAAACCACCACAGGCACTTTCCTCCAGTAAAGTTGCAGTTTTTTATGTGCAGCTCCATAAGATAAGCACAGAAAACATGAAAATCTCATGGAAGGATGTTGAGTACTTATGCTGAAGTAGTAAAAATTATACAGAGGCATAAACTGACAAAGACTCTTCAACCTCTTTCAGGTTTGAGTGATCCAAGCGGTAACTCTGTAATCAGTTTTAAGACCACAATTAATGTTTTGTGAAATTAACACATTTTTAAGACTACAATTTGACTTTTTAATTTTTTTTCCTGAAAAAAACTTATTTAATAGGAAAATATCATTTTAACAGATACAAAAAAAGTAATAAAAATAGAAAAAAAAAATAAGAGAGAGATGGACAGGAAATCCAAAAGATAGTTTGATGAACGCAACATTCCCATGAAGCAGAAATAAAATAAATGTTAGAATTTTTTCTTATTCCAAAATGAAAAAAAATTCTCAGGTATGACACCAAATATTTGTTCTGGAGATAGCTTCACTATGATAGATTTGTTTGACATCCATAGAATTATCTCCCATTTTCAGTGGGACCAGGAGTATTTTGTGATGAAGAAATTCAATTGAGGAGGACTGTGGGACACTATGATCTTCTCAGTTAAAATTACATAATTCCCATTTATTTTCATATCATGGGTAGGATGGTAAGGACAAAATTGTACGTATATTTAGAAATTATAAAACACAAAAATATCTCTGCCCTATTAGCACGTAGCCAAATGTTATAGTGCATCATTTCACTGAAATGAAATAAATAGCAAATACACCATCAGTAAATGGGTCCCTAATATCTGGTGCATGAAGATATAACATGTGACTCAAAATTCTCTGGACCATTATTCCTCTGTAGCAAAGAAACTTTGCAACCTATTGCTAAAATCTCTGAGGTGACCTTATCATAAATATTTTAAATATGTAAGCACATACAGGCTGATAATTAAGGAAGGAACCAAGAGCACCTACCCTGTAACCAACATCTTCTGTGACAACTGCTGTGTCAACCATGCAGCCTGCTTGCCACAAAGTCTCTTTAATGCTGCAGCCATAGAGAAACACATTCTTTTTCTGGGAGTGCCCATGGTAGTCACAGAAGACCTAGAGAGAGGAAAAAATAAGGCAAAATGTTGAACATTGGAGAGGTTTCTTGGTTCTTCATAATATCCACTGCTACACTATGGCAGGGAGGTGTTAATGTTTTTTTTTTTTCAGGTCTCTTCAGAGTAGCTTAGACTCTGGGCCATGCCTTTGACCTGTGTCAGACTTCATTAGTCACTTGTATCTTGCTTTATTTATTTGATCTGACATGATCTCAGGGGTCCAGAGTCAAGCCTAGTGCACTTCTGTCTGCAGCAGAAATAAACATGACACCTGGGCGAGAATCCATGGCAACTCAGGAACCTTAGGGTTCATGAGAACTCCTGATACCACAATGGAGCAATTTGTCAGGCTCTTTCTACTTCTAAACTCCTAAACTCCAGCTTTATCCTCATGGGACTTGAAATCTATGCCTCCCCAAATGATTAATCATTGCTTTGTCTTCTTTAAATTAAAAACCCATGCTACATAATTTTCAGGAGAATATAATTGTACAATTGTGTTGCCAGACCTTTGCATGAATTCCTGCAAGTCAAGCACAGAAAATGACCCATATTCAAGGCAAATAATCTCATTCCACACTAATTTATCTGTCTGTCCAATCCATCTCTCATGTCAGCTGTCATATAAACAAGGCACAAGGCACATTCCCATTTTAGCGGAAGTTTTGATTGCCTGTATAGGCAGATATTGATTCCCATGGAAATGAAAATCACAATTTAATGACCCGAGAGGTAAATATTGACCCAGGTCTTAAAGAATAATCAATCTCAGTGCCCTCTGAGATACGAAGTCGATGTACACATGGCTGTTACATATATTCTCCATGTCTTAATCAGGAACATTCAGAAATCTGTCAATGAAAATGTAAGAATCTCTAAAGAGAAGGAATTATTTCATTTTAAACCAACAGCATTCATTGTAGAGTAGGAAGGAGCTTCAAGATTTCATTGAAACTGTTTTCCAGGACTTATGCTGGAGATGAATGTGTGTAGGAAGGTATAGAAAAATTATGGACCCACACAGAGATGGGGGAGAAGTATGGGGTGCGAAAAATAGAATCATTTAGGTTGGAAAATATCTCTAAAATCATCAGGTCAAATCATTAACCCAGCACTGCCACATCCACCACTAAATCCATCCCCAAGTGCCACAATTGCACATCTACTCAATACCTCCAGGATGGTGGCTCCACCACTGCCCTGGGCAGCCTTTTCCAATGCTTGATAACCCTGCAGAGAAGGAATTTCTTTCTCATAAACCTCCCCTGGCACAACTTGAGGCCATTTCCTCTTGTCCTGTCAGCTTGGGAGGAGAGACTGACACGCACTCGCTGTCAGCCTGTCCAGGTCCCCCTGCAGAGCCTTCCCACCCTCCAGCACATCAACACTCCCACCCCTATTCCTGCCTAAATACATACACAAGAGGGGAGAAACAGATGGAGAACATGAGCTTCTTCCACCAACTGCCAGGGCAAGACTTACCCTCGTTTGCTTATTTACCAGCTCCACAGGAACTAAGTTTAGCTGCAGCTTGTCAGGGAGTTTATTTATCTGGGAATTGAGCACGTACATTCTTTCAGCTCCTCTGGCACTGGAGGGGCTGAGGCACACGTAATGACCAATCAGATGGACAATTATACACATCCCATAATTTACAGGCTGCTGCTTCCTTTGGTTTCTGTCCTGTCAACTTCCCTTCCCACAGCACCATCACCTCCAGATCTTTTTGTGGGGCTGAGGGCCTGCAGGCTCCACACCTGGAGCATGTGAACAGCCACCTACCCAGCAACAGCTCTGATCCACACACAATTATCCCGAAATGCCTTCTTCCAAGGAGCTGCACTTATTAATTCTCTTAATGACAGACATTTTTCCAGCTAGTGTTTCATCTAAGCTGCCAGCAATACACAGTCGCAGCTTAGGTTAACCACAGTTACCACCTAGAATGCATTTCTATGAATATCAAAGAGAATTTTACAGCTTTTGTCTGATTTCAAGGCAGAAAACTCAGCTCAATTGCGTATCAATTACCTGTCAATTTGCAGAATTACAGCACACAAAAGACAATATATTATCTGCTTAAAATATTATTTATCAGAAACCATGCAGGGATGATCAGAGAGTGGAGCTGCCTGATAAGTAGCAGGTCTATAATTCTGCACCTCAAGAAGCCTGCAGACACGTCCTTAGTGACAGATCTGGATTCAGACTTCTTTACAGGTAAAACATTACTAAAGCCAGGTTCTGTAATATGGCAGCTGGTTCAGGCCATGGAATCTTTCACTGAGTGTCACCAGCATCCACAGGGGAAGCGTCACTGAAAACACTGAAAATACTTGCATAGCACTACATTTAATTAATTTGACTGGATACTGCAGACACTCCCAATGTTTATACTCAATTATTCTCTACAGCACATCCTTCTGCCTGATTTTCACACCACAGGGTAGCTTATGTCTCACCATTCAGCCAAGGCTAAGAGATATTTTGGAGGCCGAGCACCCAACGCAGAATTTTTCCTGGGATATGTCTGGGCAAGCACTGAGCAGACTTGGCACCTCCCAGTGCTTTTTCTTCAGCCTGTCCTTCCATATGGCTGGGACACTGAGACACACCAACCAGTCAGACTCCCAAGCCTGCGCTCACTGGGATATGACTCAAAGACATGCACAATTTTTTAATCTATTTGAAGTTATTTGCCAGCACTGATCATCCTAAAGGTAAGGACCGCCTTCTAGCTCAAAAACAACTCTCCTTATGAGTCACAGAACCAGGTACCTTTTAAAATAAAAGAAAAACAATATATAAAGTGGAAAGCAAGAAAAGCTGTTGGAAAACTGAACTTTTTGAAATTACTTCTCTTTTTTTTGTCAAGTCTCTTTCTTAATAACATTGTGACAGGACATTAAATGCCAGTTTTGAGGTAGACATGCTTAGAGGTTATTTCCTCTCAATGAGTACATTATTGCAGGCTGTGCTTGTTTTCAAGCTTCATATAATGACTTTGAGAGGCAGCAAACTCTGCTTAGAGCATTCTGGTCCACTGGAAGTTCCCTTCCCCTTTTAGAGCATCCTGCTCTTCCCTAGAAATGAGACTCTGCAATGTCCCAGTGCACCCAGTCTTGTGGTCACATTACAGTTCCCACAGGCAACAAAATAAAAAAACTCCATTTAACAGGCTGTTTTCTTGTTAACTAAAGAATTAAAGTGGCCTTGGTTTGAAGGGCTGCTAAAGTTCTTTGCTTTTCTCTTTCAAGCAGCTTTTCTTTGCTTTGAAGAAATTGCTTGCACATCCCTAGGATAAATTAAACCAAATCAGCTCACAGAAATCATTTTGCTACCAGTGAACTTGGCTCCATGAGATCTTATAGGTTAAAGGAAAACCCAATAAAAAACAAACAAAAAAAACCCCACCCCCAAACTCTCTTCTGAAGGAGGGAAAAGGCATTTTTGAGGATGTATAAGCTAAAATCAATGTATTCTTCAAAGGCAAAGAAAAATCAGTTTATGAAGTCTGACATGCAGTCTGTGAGTGAGGGAGATGGTAGGATCAATAGCCTCCCTTCACCCAACAACGATGAAAACTTGTACTGAGTATTCAACTTTATGCACCTGAATATGACGAGGAGGGTCATGTACTAAAAAGAGGCCAGACAGCAAATTACAGGATAAAACAAGACTCATCCCACACTGCTCCGAACCGAAGGAAAATGTTGGTGACTCAATTTGCAACCCCGAGTTTCAACAATACTCCTCAGCCTACAGAGATATATTTCAGGGCTGTCAGCTTAGACAAAAACTAAATTATGCAAGAATTCTCACACAGAAGATTACAGACATTTTAACCTTGTTTGGGGCTTTTCTCAGCAAACCCAGAGGGACTCAGGTGCACTTGGACATTTCCTGCCTGGCTGTAGCTATCACCAACAAACCTGCCAGTCCCTGCATCCACATCTGTTTGCCACCATTTGAAGATCCTTATGGTTTTCCTCCTGGCGTCTCAGAGCTATTTTTTCCTTCTGCTGGGCAGCTGAGCAGATGGGATGGATCCCAAACCCATCTCATGAATTTCTGGAAGCCCCCAAACCCAGTCCTTTCCCCATTACCAAAGCAGCAGGGAGGTTCACACATTTTGAAGGCTGCTTCCTACATTTTTGTGATTGCATGGGGTTTAGCACAGTCCATTTAGATGAAATCTTTTTGGAATCTCTCCTAATGCTGCAATGAAGATAGTATTAACTTACTCATAATATTTAGCTTAGTTGGAGCACTTTGAGGATATAAAGAGCTTTCAGAAATTAATTTTCTCATTTTTATTCCAGGTATACAGAGATTCTTGTTAGAAGATGCTTGTAAGAAGAGAGATGCTTGTTAGAAGATTCAATAAGTGATAAATATTCAAGACTTTCAAAACAATTCCACGAGATGAAAGTGTAACAGGACACGAAGCTCCAAAACCACTCCAGCTCCCTAACAAAGCTGTTCATACACGAGTACAATAATCAATCCATTGACAGAATCACACAAGAGAACCTGGAAGAGACTCACCAGAGGAGCCCGGCCAATGCTGCTCAGGTAATAGAGGAGACCTTTGGCGTGGTAAATTGTTGGATGCAGCTGGGAGCTGGGTGTCAGCCACTGCCTGTTGAGATCATCTCCACTCAGCGAACAACGAAGGCTGAAATCAGGAAGCAGCACATCACAAACTGGCAAAACAATAGCTGATCCCAAAGCATTTCCAATCCCAGCAAGCCGTGGCACAAGGACAAGGAATGTCAATAGAACACAGATATAATGGTTTTGAACATAGGGCTGGAAAGAATCAATAACCCATATTATATTCTTCAGGTTATTATAGTGTATTAATTTTACTAGTTAAATTATATTAATTTAATTTCCTTTCCTTCTAAGGTTCACATAATTGCTGTCCTGCAAATAAATGCAGTTTTTCACTTACCTACGAAGGCACAAATCAAAAGGCCATTTAGAAAGAAGTCTTCTGAAACATTCTAAATTCTGCACTATGAAATTCACGCTGCTTGCATAGAGCATAGGCTTCTCAAAACCCCCAGAGCAAACAAGCACATCCAACTTCTACTCATTCTAATTGAAGACAGGCACTCAAATCTCATTGACCAGTCTGAAACATGAATGTACTTAAATGAGATGAGCTGGGTGTCTCATTTAAGCTTCTCTACTCACAAGAAATGTCTCTATCTAAAGCCCATCAAGGAGATCATGATACCTGCTAGAGCATTATGTAAAACAATTACCCAGCTTCACTGCAAAGGCTGGATAAAAAGCTAAATAAGAATCCCAGATTTGCACTGAGGAAGCATTTCCCTTAGTTAGTTACAACATATTCTGTTACTGACTCAATGATCAGTGGAAGATTGTCAGGATATTTGACCATGTGGAGCAGTACAGCACTGTGCAATTCTGAAAAATTCAACTCATCTCCCTTGTTAGTGACTGTGTAGATCAGAGCCTTACACTCTTCAAAGGATTTGCTGTAATTTGGTTGATAATTTCCAAATCACAGCGTGGTGATAAAATTCAGGAATCCACTCTGCAGAATATGAGATATTGTGGTAGGTCCTCCAAACTATCCACTAGAATGCTTCCAGTGGCACTGCAAAATTGGGGTGCTTCTTTTTCAAAAAAGCTAAAATATCCTAAATGTTGGATGAATGTCTAGCTATGGAGTTGCATCCAGCTTTGCTGAAATTAAAATATAAATGTACTAATAGAGATGGGTTCTGCTGGGGTATTGATAGGGGTTAGGGTGTGCTGCATGTGGCATCTTGGGCATTATCAATGCCTTGCAAAATGCTTGGAATAAAAGGGTCATAAAGCAGGAATGTTTTGGGGTTTTTTTTGTTTTTATTTTTAATTTTTAGTAGGTGGGAATAATGGAGAACTGGTTAAAAATAGAAGACAAAGAAATAATGAGTCACTAAGGATATTTCATATATCTTTATTGTAGAAAAACAAGGTCTTTAATGACATCTTGGGGTTTCTGGCAACACCACAGGATCCATTCCAAATTTACTCTAGTTTAAATTATCTGAATTCCCTTATTTCCTCATAATCCGTACTTCCCATGTTACTCACTCAGCAAATCAGAAAACACTAGCAATAGCTAACACTTGGGAAGCCAGCAAATGCTGCTTGGAGGCTTCTGCCAAAAATTCTGAATGAAAACATGACAGTTTCTGTTGTGTTTTCTAAGGGCTCTTTGGATAAAGTTACCTTTAGGCTCACCTCTCCTGATCTTCAGGACAACAGCTGCTCAGCTGAGATTAGCAGCTGTATTTCTGCCAAGGATTTGCGTGCCTGCACAGCTTCCCTTCAATAGGAACAATGGCACAGAGAGTGTCACTGGACTGCACAAAGAAACTCATCTTTCTCCAATGTGACCAGCAAAAAAAAACCTCAACAAATACTTCCTTGACATAAAGTTGTGATGTCTTCCTCCATCACAGTTATACCAGGGAGCAAAACTAAGTGAGAGTAACAGCAGCATTTTCATTCTGAAGGGAAGAATGATAGCTGGACTTGTATTCTCATGTTTTAGTTTAATATCAAGGAAAAAAAACCAGAAGGGAATCTTGTTGTTTCAGACCTACAGAAATAATTTTTCAACTTCCTTACTGGTAACACCTCAAACCTACTATATCCCCTTTTCCTGTGGGAATTGACATTAGTTTATACCTCCTCAAACCGTCCACACTTCCCTCTGCTAAAGTGCCTTGGTACCCACTGGATGAGTCCAACATAAAGGGAGAAAAAAAGCAGGGAAATAGAAACTGCTAAAAGGATTCAGTAAATACAGAGATTAATATTAAGCCACTGCCAAACTCAATTTTTATTTTTTAGACTAAATGAAAAGCTTCTAAAAATGTTGATTATTCCTTCAGCAATTATAAAGAAATCCCAGGATATGTCACATAAGAAAAACTCCTAATTAAGTCCATAATACAATCTACCAATTCTGTTGCTCTGACAAAAAACGTGACTTTTTTTCAGAGGTGACTATGACAAGACAATCCCCAGCTCTACAGTTCACAGGTGCTGCTGTGCTTAGTATTAGTTTAAGAAGTGTAATCCAACTCTAAAACAATAATTTGGAAGTTCTTATGAACTGTTTGGAAAGAAGGTATCATGTCTACATAAAGCCAAGAGCTTGGAGACAAAGTTCAGCTTTGTCTCTTCAAAGATTAACATTTCTGCTCATTTAAAGCTTTAAATATTAGCCCTCAACTTGGCTGTATCCACAGCTCTTAAGGACATGCAGAACTCAAATTTAATTACAAGAGGCTGATTTTTCCCACCCTGCTCTGTCCTTCCTTCATTCTGCTAAAATCTGTTTACTTTTGAACATGCCAATTCCCTGCCAGTCCTGTTTCTCCTTATCCCTTCATTCCTTCTCTGTCTTTCCTAATAGTGACGACATGCACAGATAATGGTTTTGCCCGTTATGCTCTGCAGCCAAGGGTGAAGGTAAAATATTAAGCTGATTTCAAATGCTGATAGCAAATAAAGGGACTGGAGAGCTGAGACTGGCTTTGAATGTTTGGCAGGATTTAATGAAGTTCACTACTCAAATCAAAGGCCTTTCTTACAACGCAGTTCCAAGCTATTATATTTCCTTTAAATGCTTTACATGTCTTTTCTCTTTTAAAGCATAAGGAAGACTACATGCCACTTTGGATGGGACTAGTGGCAGCTTACAAAGCAATTGCCAGAAAAAATTCCAGTAAAAAACACTACTTCAGTGGCTCTATATAAAGTACCTGAAATTCTGCTAATTTTTACATATTTTCCACCCAAGTGTACTACCCAGAGATATCTCAAATAATTAAACTGTAATTCTCATGTTCAAAAGCCTGATCTGTTATACTCCTCCCTCCCCCTCTACTTTTATATAGCCAAGACATTTTGGCTTTGAGGGCAAAGTAACCTCAGAAATCGCACAAAACCCAGCACAAGCCATGTGTGTGGATGGAGAGATCCTACCTGGTCCTAACATGAGTCTTGATAAGGTCAATGGAGCATTTCAGTGTACTGCAATAAGCCTGTGCCCCACACAGATACAAAAATGGCAGGGGATGAGAAACACAGGAAAAACAAAACTGAACAGGGTTGTGTAGTAAAGAGATTGGGGATAAGAATAATACACAAGATATTAGACAAGAAAGAATGAAATGGAGAGAGAGAAAAGTCACTTTTTAAAGAAAATATGTTGCTGTGCTTGGAAGATAAAATACTTCCCAGTCTCCTGTCCATAACAGATAAAAGGAAAGACAGGAGCCATCATATTGAATGAATGATGTCAGGACTGATAATAACAGCACCTGGGGCACAGGGAAATATAAAATCTAAAGGGATGCATCATGTTTGATATGTAGAGAGAAGCATCACCATTCACTGTGCATCTTAAAAGCAGACAGCAGTACCAGAGTAGGATGAGAGTGTCTGTATAAAAGGCAGCAGGCACAAGTAAACATCAAGATGCCATTGAGCAGCATGAGGCAGCTTCAACCAGACACAGCATGCTGGACTTTATAAATAACAGCAGCCGAGGATGAAAACTGAAATATTTTTATAAAGATGTTATGGTCCTGCCATTCAGAAAACTGAGAGCAGCATGGAGGGAAAAAACATAAAATGGATAGAAAATTCTTTGTTTCTCTTCATTTCAAATCTTTCCAGAGATAAGACTGGTGATGGGAAGAAGCAGCAGCAGCAGTAAAGCCCTCCTTCATATTGTAATGGAGAGTGTCAGAAATATAGCCATTATTTTCTGGCTTGGACTCTGGCTTTGCTCAAGCCCATGGGCTGAAATCATAATGGCTACATTGCATCCTGGCATGGCCCTGTGATGCCAATGATTATTCCAGAAATGGAACATCACCAGAACAATGTAAATTTTGGAGGCTTTACAATGAAACAGTTGTTATCAGCATTACTGCAGTTAACAATTTATTTCCCATCCTTCTCTTTCCTTCTGACTACAATATGAATGCTAAAATGTGGACAATAGAACCAGGCTCAAGAGCAGTTTACTTTCCCAACATAACCAAAACAGCTGGAAGTCCAGGAGCTACAATCCCTGTTCTTTATCTCTTTTCTTCAAGTGTGTATTTCATTCTTAAGTCCTAATTACACTCCCATCCTTACTTATGCATGACCTACTGCAATGCTCAAACCTCATTTGTACCACATCTGGTTTTTAAAAAAACCAAACAGGTTTTTATCAGGATTAAAGCATTGGAGCACCAAAGCAGGCTGGCCCTGTTTAACTGGCCAGATGACAAAAAACAAGGCCAAAAAGTCAGCTTCTTCTACGACATCCCCATAAAGTACCAAACAATGGCGTTTTTTCGACTGCACTGTGAAATGCTGTCTATTTATTTTATCACCAAGCCTTTAAGAGGAAATTTTTTATTATTCTGGTTTTTTTTTTTTTTTTGTTTTTTTTTTTTTTTTTTGTGGCACCTTCCACACACACAACTCCAGACTCATGTCCTGAGTGACACTTTGTGCTACCTGGGTGCCAATGAAATTACCTGTCTCATTTCAGCCGGTGGCTGCTGCACCACCCTCCCCTCCCAGCACTGCTAAATCCATGATGCACAATTCTTCCTCTTGGACAAACCCTATCCTGAGCTATCACTCTGCCAGTTTTTCTCCTGCCTCCCTTCAGCTGAGCACTGGTACTAATTAGGGTAATGAACCTTCAGCGTTTTACTCGCCGCGTCTGACTGATTTTGTCACAACGGACAATTCCTTCCTTCCCAAGATAAATGATGCAATCTGTGCTCTTCCTGGTCCGTGCACGTACTGTATCTCTATCCTCTGCCTCTGATAGAAGGGCTCCTTTTCTCTCTGTGGACACGTTTCATTAAGCCACACTTGCTCACAAATCACTTGGAGATGCAGAACAAGACCTGCCTCACCCCAGCTAATGCTGCCAATGTCATAATCAAAAAAAGACAAGGAGTTCACCTGATCTGCTGGAAAGGTGAGCAAACAGCATTGTCAGGGGTGAGCCAACCTCCCTCCCAGTTCCAAAGGATGCCCAGCTCGTTTCTATTTCTTTTATTTATAATAGCAGTAATCATTAAATAATAATTAGATAATTCATTCACCTGTAGTTGCCCACACTTTGCACTGTCATCTATGAGAAAAGTTCAAGTAATAAAAGTTTTGTGCTATTTTTATGAAGGAGCAAATAAGGATTCAGGGAACAAATAAAAACTGAGTTCTCATCCACAACACAGAGTCATCTCAAGAGTCTCTTGTGAGGCTCTTCAAATACTTTATTCAATAAAAAAGCCTAAGAACAGCATTCTTAAGGCACTGGTTTTGGGTGAAAATTTCACTTTTCAGCTCTTATAAGCATCAACTTTTTGCAGAAAATGTTGACTTTTCCTCACCAATCCAACAACAAATCTGCAGAAAACTCTGAATTTTATGTCAAAACTCCAAATTTTACTATCCAAAACATCAGAACTGGGTAAGGATATGTCTCAGAAAACATGAATTTGAGGTTTCTTAGGTTCCTGTTCCTCTCTTTCAGAGCATTTCCTTGGGGGGGGGGGGGGGGGGGGGGGGCACATTTTCCCTAAATGCAGCATCAGGACTCTGTGACTGCAGCTCAGTGAGATGCAGAACCGTGATGCAGCATGGGAGTTGTAGTTTGGCTGGAGGAGCCTGTACAAGAGCAGCCAAACAATTCCCAAATGGCACAGTGATGACTGTTCCAAATGGAAGTTCTGTTTTTAAATTGGAAGATTTGTCTCCAGGTTTGATTATCCATTATTCATAGAAAAGCTTAAGCTTTCCACGGGGTGAAAAAAAAATAAGCTAAAAAAAAAAAAAATCCTGAAAAATATTTTCTCAAACAGCCCCAGTTTTATCCTCCTACAAGCAATGTCAGCAAATCCTAATTTTGCAGGCAGGGATATAGAGAAGTGAAGCCACTCATGCAGCAAAGGAGTAAATCAATGAAAAACTAGGAACAGAACCTGACAGCTGATGAAAGCACATCACATTAACTAAAACTTTGCTTTTAAATTTATGTCCTTTAGCCTGTTTCTAATTCTTATATCCTTTCCTATTTTAAATGTGGCTTGTATCCATAGAGCTGGAGAGGATTCTTAACTGACTTAAGCTAATTGCACACATATGGGTTGCATAGAATTAACTGAGTGGATTTAAAAATCTGTTAAGTTAAATCAGTGCAATCTCTGCATATAAATGAGCACTAAGAATTGCAATTTGCAAATGATTGTTCTAAAACTTAAACAAAAATAAACAATGCAGAAGGGCAAAGTGCGACATCATAGAATTAAGTGATAATTACAAGCAAGGTATGTGGACACCCAGAAAAAGAAATAAATGAAAAAAAAATTTACTCCAGTGACTTCAGATGCTCAGTAGTTTTTTCTACAATCCCTCCTTAGCCAAGTAGTCCAGGAGGTGGAACCCTGGCACCTGCAAAGCTTTGTATGGGAATCAGGCTTGTTTCAGCCAGCTGATACCTCCCAGCAAAGCAGGACAGTGGCCTGTCAGCTGGCAAGGAAGAAAGAAAAAAGGAAAAAAAGAGAAAGAAGCCAAGAAAACCTCAGAGAGATGAAGGTGAGGAAGCCTGAAGCCACTCCTCCCCAGCTGAGGTGCAGCATGTCCCATTCTCCATCACCTCAGCCATCTCCAGCAAAAACAAGCAGCAGGGATAAATCTCTGCAAGTCACACCTGCATGACAATGAGGTGGTGGTGTTCCAAAATAAGATGCTTTTGAGCACATATATTTTTGGCCCCGTAGGAGGCTGAAAAGTTGTTTTGCCAAATTTGTTCTGTTGATTTCTGAAGAGAGGTTAATAATAAACCTTACAAAAAAGTGTTCAAAGCATGGCTGATCTAGATTAGGCAGCGTTGGTTGTCCCCTGTATTGCAGAGTAGGATCACATATTAACCCTTCAGTATTAAACCCCATTGGCCAAAAAAAGATACAAACAAAAAAAGATTGTTTTTCTTGTCTCAGAGAGATCTGGCACAGGATGGGTTTTCTGTGTCACCAAGTCACTCATGTCAGTGGAGGAGCACAAAAAGGGACCTCAAAGCACAAGAATCTGCTGTGATTTATAGTGAATTGGCCACAGGCTGACATAATTCCTCCATTAGTAAATTATAGTTCTGAAAAGGCAGAATTAACTGAAATGTGCTGATTTGTAGCTTACAAAATAAAACAAACCCAAGTACAAATCTTGCTAACTCTTTCCTTTGCAAGACAGTGCGATCAGGAAGATAACACTGGATTGTGTTTGTTGCTCATCCTAGAAGGGCTCCCCCTCTTTTTCCCACCTTCACCCCATCTTTTCCCAGTTGTTTTAAACTCTATATGATTATAAAGACATTACAGTTATGTCTTCATCATCGCTGGAAATTCCCACTATAGGGGGCTACAACATTTTGGGACTTGAACTCTACTAACCTCACAGACTACTTGCACAGCAAATATCATCTCCCTGCAACATGATAATATTTCCTCACAGGTTACGCAGCAATGATACATATGAAGCCAACCTTTTTATATTTCTCCTTTGTGATGTGGGATTTCTAACTCTGCCCGTGAATTCCCTTGAGGAGCCAGGAGTTCCTATAAAACACTGTTTGCTTTCTTTGCAATAAATGTTCCCCTCTGTGCAGATGAACAATATTTATGGATCAGACCCATTTGCAATCCAAGTTCCATTTCAGAAAAGGCAAGCTGGAAATAGATGATCTTTAAGATCCCTTCCAAGATAAGCTATTCTATGAAAACAGAAAAACAAACAAACAAACAAACAAAAAAACAACATACATCATACCACCAGAAAAAAAAAAATCAACCTCCCCAAAAACCTAATGAAAATACCCCCTCCTATTTTCTTTGTTATACATTCCACCTGCCCTTGAAAGGATGTGGTTATTTTCCATTTTACCAGGCATATATATCATTGAATTCCTTCTTTGCCAACACATTGTATCTTCCTTGTTGATGTTCTACTCCTGCATAATACTTCTCTCCATTGTTCTGAACTCTTGGCTAACACTGTGCCTGATTCCCTCACATATTCCTGGAGACCATTAAGGCTTTGAGAGACTTGAGTTGTGAGTTAAAAATACCATCACTACCATAACTGGAGACTGCTTCATGCAGTAGCTAGAAAGTGATGCATAGCAAGTTATTTCATAAGTCATTGCAGCCACTTGAAAAAAAATCAAAATAAAAATAACAATAAAGAAAATCTGCAAATACCACTCATTGTTTTGTGGAGTGTCCTCCTCAACAATGTGTGCACCATCTCCCCTACTACATATCTTCTGTGAATGTCTTGGGTAAAGAGCAACAGAGGGAAGATTGAGCTCCTCCAGCAGCCAGGCAAAGGAAATAATGTGTTTTAGGAATGCCAGAGAAATGATGAATTTGAACTGCCCCTCTATGAAATCTGGCAGCCACAAGGGCCACACATCCAGCCTGGAGACAACAAAGTGTCACTAATGAAACATCCATTCACCAGGGCAGGCACACCAGCAATAATTACTGAATAATGATAACGGCGAGGAGACACGGTGAGATAACAGTTCTGCATCTGGAATTCTCTGCAAAACAAATCCAGCCCTCTGCTAGCATCAATCTCATCCTTCAGTGCCTCCTCAGACACCAGCAGCAGCCACTGGGAGAGCATTTGGGGCACTGATCAGCGAGCAGAGCAGTCACAGGGAAGAAAAGCAGTTCAGGCTTCTGTGTGTAGATGCACTAAACTCTCCTTTATTTGTTTACTTTCCCCCACACACATGCACTGTGAGCCTTCAAACCTCAGCTGAATCCTAATTCTGATACTAAAAAAACCGCAACAAATTGCACTTACATAACTGCTCATCCAAGCATGGTGTCTCTGGGCACTTCAAAACAGTAAAGTTAAACGAAGCATTCAATACACTTATTAAAATAAAGTATCCACTAGAGAAACCTGATGGGCTTGCAGAGCACTGCAAAACAGTCAGGGAAAAAAACAGTAACGTACACATATAACAAGCAGCAGCAGATAGAATTCCTGTCAGAGAAAAAAAAAAAAAAAAAAAAAAAAGAAAGAACCAAATTCTCCAGAAAACTTCAAAAACCCTAGCAAGACTTGGACAAAGTTTTAAGAGAGCTCATTCAAGTGCTAAGTAAAGCTGGCACTGAAAATTCAGGATGCACAGAAAGATCTAAAATTCCTAAGAGGTGCTATCACAATCTCAGGGGAGCTGGGAGACTTGCAATGGGTACCTTGCTGAACATATTAACAGTCCCAGTCTTGCTGGAAGATTCTAGTAAAGAAAAACTAGGGCACTAGATAGGAACAAATGCATGGAAGTGGTTCATATATACTCATGTGAGAGAAAAAATCTAAGCTGCTTTTGCATAGCAATTGACAAATTTTAATTGGGGACTGGTACGATCAAAAAATTCCCTCTTGAAACAGATTTGTAAAGTGAAGTTACTTGAATACTGAAATAAATGACCTGATTTTTCAAAATATGGAGCTATTCATCATAGCCTATTGAAGTTCAATAGAGTTGCAAGCACACAACATCTTCCAAAGTCAGGAAATTCTTAACTAGCTTCCTGAAAAAAAAAAAAAAATAGATTGGGTCAATTAATTTTTGGTCCTTAGCATTCATTTTTAACTCTCTCCTTAATATGAATCAGGAAGCTTGAAGCATCAGAAGATATCAGCAGAATTTTCCAGAATGGAGGATACAGCGCTTATCTAAACATTTTGGGCTTTTTTCCCTTAGCTCTTCCCTGCCAACCTCTCTACACACTTGTTTTTAATGTAACATAATAAAAGAATCATCATTTAAAGGGGTACAAATTGTGTATATGTGAATATATGGGGGTGGATGGATAATCATGAAGACACCCATGAAGAAAACAGATGATCAGCCTCCCATTATGGTAGCAAAATGTTTAAAAATCTTTCAGATAAGTGGCACTACCCTTTTTCAGTGAGTTAAGAATATCAGGTCCTGATCAAAAACTGAAATATTTCATTGGAAAATAGATGACAAAGTACCAGGTTGACAGAGCCCCTTATTTAGACAAGGAGAAAAGAGAAGAGAGGTGTAATGCAACCTCTACATCACTTATTATAAGACACATAGAAGGGTAATCTACAGCTATAGCTCTCCTACTTAGAAGGCCCATGGATAAAAATTGAGACAATGTCACTAAAAGCAATTTATTATCTCCTGGCTGGTCCAAATCAGCACACTGAAACAGCAACCAAAGAATAGGTCCATGTTGTTTATCTTTATAGAAATCAACAACCAAGGGCTACAGTTTTTCTCTGTGTATATAAGAAAACTCATTTTAACCTTCTCGTAGAGAAAAAAAAAAATATTTTGCATAACTGTGTAGAACAGTGTGTAGCTGAACCCATTTTAACTCTTAATACACATTTAGGCTCAACAGGTGGATGACAGCACTGATGTACTGCACTTACAGGGCAGCAAAACATCTGCCCCTAAGGAGAAGCAGTGCTAAGATCTAACTTGGAACAAAGAGGTTTTCAAAATTCTCTGCCAAAAAAGACAATATTCTCTCACTGCTAGGTAACTTCAAGATACTGTTTTCCATGCAGATGCAACTATGGTGTCTCTCTCAGTAGAACCACATTAAAAAAGCAGAGGAATAAAATTTTCTCTATTTCAAGATGGAGTTGAAAGAGAAACAAGCGTGGGGCTTGCTTAAAATAACAACAAAATGCTAACAAAGTCCCTAGAATAATTCTGATTATACCCAATAGTGTTTTTCCTTTTTTAATTTCTTCAGCATTCCTTGTTCTTTGAGCTAATTCTACCACTCAGACCCAAGAGAGAATAAAGACTCAGCTGCATAACATTTAGTCAATACAGATAAGCTCACAGAAATATCCCCTGCAAAAATCAATGTGCAAATTCAAGCAGGCCATTCTGATCAGGTGGAATAAAGGTTGTGCAAGGTTGCCAATTATTTTGGCTTCTCTTGTATTTCTGGAATATTTATCAGCAAGGGAATTCACTTGCTGCCTACAAGAAAGGATCTAGCTAACACTGACCACTGCTCTACTCTTCTTGAGCAGCTTCATTCCAATAACATTGTGTAATTAATAATGCCTTATAGTAGATAGGGAAAAATGCATGGAAGTGATTCATATATACTCATGGGAGCAAAAAAATTTAAGCTGCTTTTGCACAGCAATTGACAATTTTAAATAATTTTAGTAGTTGTAATTTTTATTAAGATATAACAATGTGTATGACCAGAGAAAAATAGAAATAGTTTTCCAAAAAGTCGATTTTTCTGAGCAGTTGGCAAGTTTGATCACAAAATTTGCTAGTGAAAAAAGGGGGGGAAATACTCCAAACCAGTCATATTTTTTGCCATTTTTGAATGGCCAAAATAAACATCTACCCTCTTTAGAAAAAAAAATTAAGCATCCCTATCCTCTCTCAGAGTGCAGTGAATGTACTTTCAGTGTGAAATCTCCATTTCAATAGGACCATCTTTTTTCAGACTAACACTGGGACATTTCAAACAATTATATAATCATTAAATTAAGCCCAAAAAGCTTCTTTAAGGTATTACTGCCATCACTGTATAGATGGCTAAAGTAACTACAAAACAGTTTAATGACTTGCCTGAGATTGCACAGTAAACATTTGAGAAAAATGGAAAAATGATGATTCAAAGAGTGCAAAACATTCATAGGTTTTTTTAAAGCTGTTCACAGCCTGAAAAGCAATTACTTAGTGGTCCTCAAAGGATGCCATGAAGGATGCTTATCTGTATTCCTGAGCACTGAAAATTACCAGTGACAGACAGCAAAAAGGGATTGCAACCAGGAAAATAATAATAAAAAAGAAAAAAAAGAAAAAAAAAACAGAAAAAAAAAGAAGATTTCGGTTTATAGAGCTCATTTCTCTCCAGCTCACAAGGCAAATTTGTTGGCCTGAAAAGCATGCTCACTGAATTGCAGCTTTGAATGTATTTCTCATGGTGTGACTGCACAGCTGCAAAATCCCAGCTGCAATTAGGGAGCTGTAGGGCTGCATCTTCCATCACTGCTCCACACGCTCCTCTCCAGCAGTGGCAGCCTGCAGCTGGCCTGCCATCAGCCCCAGCTGCTGCTGAGCAGCAAGGCAGCAACTGCAATTGTGTGTAAACAGCAGTAAAACATTAATCTCACAGGTGTGGAAATGGGCTTAGTGCGGTTTCAGTCCAGCCCTTCAGTCAGGTGAATATGACTTCCCTGGGAGAAGTCACAGAATGGGGTTTTACACCATCAGAGGGAGGGGGGATGAGGTGAGTGCTGTGTTCAAACAGCCAAAAACATAATCACTGAATTTCAAAGTAAAATCACTTTAGAGCCAAAAAAAAAAAAAACCCTTAATGATTCCAGTTGTGAGCCATTCTCCAAAGATTAAAGATTTGGATGGTGCCCTCTTCTCATATTTGTCTGAGAGGATTCTCGTGTCTTCTGCAGCTCTTAAGAAAAAATACTGTATCAAATGGTTCACATATGCTAGGGATGAATTAACAGGATGATAGTTTACCCATCCAAACCCACAGATTCATTCCTTCCTCAATATTCAAGTTGACCCTAAATGATCCATTTTGGTGGATCCTGAGTCCAGCCTCTAAAGGGTACAAGTAAAGCTCTCATTCAGTTGGTGTAAACCTAAGAGAATTGCAACACTAGAAGACACTGACAAAATTAAAAGGACTTAATGCTTAACATCCACTCGAACAATCATTTATTGTTTAGTTTTGTTTCACATGTGGCTATCCCATCTTTCTCTTCCTGGATCCCCCAATAAAGGGACCCAGGAAGGATCCCCTTAATTCTTTCTCTTCTCTTCCTTTTAGAGAAGAAAAAGGTGCTGAGATTCAAAATAGATCTCATGGGCAGCAACACACTGACACAGCAGATATCTCTCCACTGCAGGTTTTCATTTCAAGTTTCCAATGCTGCTCAGGAGTTTCCCATTTCATTCTTATGTAGAGAAAACCATCTCGTCCCCTCTCAAAGAGTTAAGCAAGCCTTGAAAGAAAAGAAAAAACCAAGCCAACAGTACCCAAGATGTTGAGAGCTGTCACATCAAAGACAAGACAAAAAATATTCTACCAGCCACGCTCTGCAAACACACCTGCTCTCTTTCAGTTTGTTCCGAGTGTAGAGCTCCAGAAGAAGAGGAGCTGCTCTGCTATAAACTGTTGTCTAAGTAACATAAAGACATTAACTAGGAGGTCTTCTGTAGATAAAGATGAGGAGATGTAGTTGAGGAGCTGCCAGATCCCTTCCTGCCTCTTACAGGTCTGTCCTTTACCTGCCTAATGGGCAAAGCACCAAGGAAAAGATCCCCTTGGAAAGGGTTTTCCTGTTCTGACAGTGCTGGCAGGGCTGCAACAGTTGGGAAGGAATGCCAGCCCCATCACTGGGAGCAGACTGTTTATCACTGACACCAGAAAGCTGCTGGAATGGGAGGAATTGGGCCCAGCACTGCCAAAAGGGGATGCCTGGCCTGGCAGCGGGAAGAAAAAGGGATGCCACAGGGCTGTCCTAACTTATGTTACTGGCACTACTCCTTGGGTAGAGCTCACTATCTTGAATTGGCAGAAAGACCTCAGAATTCAATCCTTCTGTCCCCAAATGATTCTTCAATCTGTCACAAAAACAGCTAATGGACATTGAAAGGAAATAGGTGATTTACTTTTTTTCCCTCGTGCCATGGAGATTCTCCAATATGCAGTTTAAATCTCCCCTTTGGAAGAGAAATGGTACAAGCAGGACTTAACCTAATTTAAAGATCTCTGCTGTTGGCCTACAAAAGGAACAGAATCATTCAGTAGTCAGAGACTGATTTACTGTCACCATTTATCCCAAGAACCTTGTTTACTCTAATAAATCCTTATGCTCTTGCCTTACTCCAGAGGACAAATAATCACCAGGTCTTCCTCCTCTAACAGGGTCAGGAAGATAAATGCCCAAAGCCACTCAGCCTTGCAGACAGCAGCAGCTTTGGGCTTTCATGGTGTTCCTTCACAGCTACTTCTGCTCATGCTGTGGGGTCCTCCAGGGATGCTTTGTCACAGCCCATAGCAAGTTGCCTAACAGTTCCTCATGTAATTCAGTGACAGGTTACATCACTGTTTCTCCTGGAGTGCCTCAGAGGGTCTCCTCCTTCTTGCTTTTCCCTTTGCCAGCTTCCACTCACATCTACCATCTCAGCAGGGATGTTATTTGAAGCAATGACAAAGTTCTGGAACAGGTTCCAAGGTAAATTAGTTTGCATCTGTTACAAATTCTGCTATAAACTATACTTGCATCCCACAAAAAATCTCTGGGATAGAAAACTTTTAAAGAGAGAGGAGGCTCAAAGACCCCAGTGGTTTATTATTGACCTAATCTCTCCCTTAAGAAGCTAAAGTAATCTTGCTGCAGCAGCAGTTTGGGAGATACCACTTGAATAAAATAATGATAGGAATAAACTCAGAAAAATCCCTTTTCTTACAGGCTATTAAATCCTCCTGAAGCAGGGGAAGTGTCAAGAATAAAGCTTAGGACAAATGGCTGGATATATTTTTTTGCTTTCATATGTGTAAAGTAACTCAAGAGCCTTGAAGGAAAGAAGCACTTCCTTGGGTATTCTGATTCAGTGAGCTAAGTTGAAAATCATTCCAAAATATGCTTCCCATCATTACAAAGGGACATTTGAGTCAACTATGTTCTCAAAGTATTATTTACATCCAGTTCTCAGGATTTCATCAAATGCAAAGTGACTATGCTGATTGAATGGACACAGCTCCTTAATTGCATTCATAAAAGAGAGCTGCTTGAATTTTATTTATTTACTTACTGATTTATTATTATTATTTAGCTGTCTGCTTCCAACTGCAAATAAGTCTTTGCTGCTCCATTAACCTGATCCCATATCTGTGTTTCAAACTCAGCCCAGAATGTCCACACAGGAAATATCTCTGCAACACTTGGGGAGGCCATGTCCTGCATTTTATGGCCAAATCGTGGGCTACATTCTTAATGAGCACCTGTCCAGGTTTCCTACACAGTAAACAGATATTCTCCAAGAGATTCTGTGTGCACATCTAACATCCTAGCAAGAGTTGCAATGGCAAGGGAGCATCAGCAATATCTTCCTTTTGCTGTTCCCAAAAGAGAGGTTTCCTTGCCATCACAATCCTAACACACAGTGTCTGCTACTTGTTGCATTCCATCTGCCAGCAGATGTTCAAGCCAGATGTTCCACTGACAGCTTCTGATTTGTTCAGAGCAGATAGTTTGTTCTTAAAACAGGATTTACAAAAAGAAAAAACAACAACAAAATAACCCAAAAAACAACAGGAGACATCTACATGGGTTACACTTGCAGTTAACAGCAGAGCAATTGTGAATTTCCAGTGGGGTGTAGGAAAACAAGATCCAGTCATGAGGTACCTATGTTGACCATTTTGGCCTTCAAGCTAAAGGCTGTAGAAATGCTTCACACAGTGTTACTCAGGGGACCATCTAGACAGCTATTTACCATTTCCTGAAACAAGAAAATTAATCAAACCACGGTTCTCCTGTTTTGTATGACTGGCCAGCAGAATATGCATTTCAGAACATTCACCAATGCCAAAGATATCCCTGCTAGAATGCAGGGCATTATGCTACACATGAAAATAAGCTCTTTAGAACAGACAATAACAATTCTTATTCCTTCTGTGCTTGGGCATAAGATTACCTCAGCAAACGTAGAAAGTTTTTCCTTACCATCCCATCATCATTAGAATGGCCTGCTCAGGATTCAGTATTGACACTTGGTGTCCCCTGTTTAATCTGATGATGAGTACAAATGTCAGGCTTTGTCCTCTTGGACCAGGTTGCCGTGTGATGCCTGCCACTCCTTACCTTCCTTTCATCTGCCACTACATTGCATGGTGAAGAAAAAAGATGTTTTCTTTCTGTTGCCTATAAACATCTTCATTGCACTTCAAAGTAGCAGAGGGGAAATAATTACATATGGTGAAAAATATTTCTCAAACAAAAAAAAGTGAAGCCTTCTCTTCTGTGAATTGATGCATCAATGTATATATTTTAACATGACCTTTCTATACCCAGATGCACTGCAGATATGTCACAGATCATTTTGAATAAATAAGGTGATCTTCCTTCCAAATGTACCACTAACAAGTCTGACAATATTTTTTTAAAAATCCAGAAATTATATACAATATTCATTTCTGTTTCCTACTAGACACTTTTCCTTTTTTACCTCCAGGTAGGACAGCTTATAAAAGCAACACCTTTCCCAAATCCCTACTGTAAGCAAAAGGAATATTACTTCATAATCAGCTCCACACAGACAAATATATTATTTGTACCTCACAACTAAAACCCAAATATATATACATATATATACACCAGCTAATTCTATCTAAATAAAAACCACAACGTGGCTTTTAAATTATTTAAAATTCTTTTCTCAACCTGCTGAGGTATTTTTAATTGTTTCGGATGAGTGACACCAAATGCAGATTCAGAGAGTGAAACCCCAGAGATGTTCACAGTAGGTCATGAAATCCTGGGGCCCTTCCATAGATACTAAGATAAATGGATTATTACTAACACAGTTTTTAAAACGAGTCAAAGACAATTTCCGTTCACTTAGTCAAAAGAATTTCAAGGAGGACAAACAGAGAAATCTGCTGCCATTTTTAATTTTGATGGCTGCTCTTCTCTTGTAAATTATTCCCCACTACCACCTGATTCATACTTGTCATTAATATCATAATTACTGAACTGCTAGTCAGAGAATTTACAAGCACCACCTATTATTTCTTAGAGATTAAGGGAAAATGCCATAGAAATTAAAGCTATGGTTTGGAAGATATAAACCCAGGAATCTTTTTCCTGGGATTTGAGCTTGTTCCAGATCTGAGGAAAGTTTAAGGTACACTAAAGATTCTGAATGCTATTAATTGGACCATATAACACTCTCTCTTATTTAATATAAAACAGTCTATATAAGTAATAGGGGGAAATATTGTAATAGCACAGGCCAACAGGGAGCAAAGCTACTTAATGAATCGAAAAGGAAGAATTATTTTAAAAATGCAGAACTACTAGGCCAGAGTTTCTCCAGACTGAGGTATATTGTAGAGCAGCAGAGGGGGACCAGAAAGGGAAAGAAGCCATAATACCCATCAGAACAGGGTAAACTGAGAATAGCTGACATAAAGCACACACTTTTCCAACAAGTACTACAGCTCCTAAAATACATAGTACCCTAAATAACTCATGGAATCTTGGGTACCAAATCTAGGTAATAATTAGTCAGCTTGAGAACAGCTGGAGAAACCTTCCTTTATGCTGTGTGGAAGCTGCCCTCCCTGAACTACAGTATTTTGTGATCATAGAGTGGTTTGGTTGGAAGGGACCTTCAAGGCCATCTTGCTCCATCCCCCTGCCATGTACAGGGACACATTCCACTAGACCAGGTTGCTCCAAGCCCCATCCAACCTGGCCTTGAGCATTTCCAGAGATGAGGCATCTACAGTTTCTCTAGGAAGCGTGTTCCAGCACCTCACCACCTCAAAATATAGATTTTTTTCCTAACATCTAATCTAAACTTACTTTCTTTTAGTTTGAAGCCATTCCCTTTTGTCCTGTCACTCCAGGCTCTGTAAATAGTCTCTTTCCTGCTGGCTTCCTTCAAGTACTAAAAGGCCACAATGACGTCATCCCAAAGCCTTTTCTTTCCCATTTCTCTTAACCTTTTCCTCATAGCAGAGGCGTTCCAACCCTCTAAACATCTTGGTGGGCTCCTCTGTGCTTGCTCCAGCAGGCTGATCTGCCTGGGCTGGGGAAGGAGGCAGCCCTGCAGGTGGGGTTTCACCTGAGGTGGAGCAGAGGGGCAGAATTCCCTCCCCTTTCCTGCTGCCCATGCTCCTCTGGATGCAGCCCAGGATGTGTTTGGCTTTCTGGGCTGCCAGAGCACGTGGCTGGGTCATGTCCAGCCTCTCAGCCACCAGCACTTGTTCTTGTTAAACCTCATTGATTTTCCATGGGCCACTGCTCAAGCTTGCCCTGGTCAATGTCCTTCTTTGAACCCATCTGACAATAATGAACTATTTTCAAAGTCTCTCTATTACCAGGAAAACAGCAAATATTTCTCGGAGCAGTCCCCACCAGTAATGATAAGCAGTGACCATGGAGCTTCCAAGGTCCTTGGTCCACATCATGCTAAAGAGGAACTGAAAAAAATCCTAGTGGATTACCAAAGCAAAAATAAATAAAGATGAAAAGTGGGAGACTGGGAGACAAAAGCCAGAAGGAGAACAGCATGGGGAGAGAGACATTCACAGAGAAGGAAAGGGCAAAAGTTTAAGACAAAGAGAGACAGATTCTGAACTGAGAAGAAATTAGGATATAACTCCCTGTGGGAGTAAAGCAAGGGAAAAAACACCATATGCTGGGGTAACAAGGAAAAACAAGCAAAATATTTACATTTCTTTTCACATAACTGAATAGGTATAAATCATAAGAAAAACCAGCTTGGTACTCTGGGGGTTTCTCAGTATTGTTTTGTTTACACATAGAGACCCAGGACTTTGCTTAGAGCATCTTCCATTAGCTCTACAGAGCAGAATTACAAATGAGAAACCAGATCATTCTCTGGAAATGATGCTAACATTAGTCTCCTATGGTTAATAAGCTTCTACACTGTGGAGGTTTTGGCTGAAAGTTCATGCTGCAAATCCAAATAGCACTGGGCAAACATCGAATTGGAATCTTGGAAAAAATGCCAAACTCTTTTACCAAAAACCCAGAAAGATGAGAAAAACAACACTCTTATCATTTGACAATGTTGCTTTTCCTTCCCTGTTTCCTGCAAATACTGGAAAGAATGTAATTTTCAGTTCACTCCTTGTTACCAAAAATCCTAACACAATTTATAGACTGTAATTATAAATCAGACAGTGAAACATGAAGAAACTGAAGACAACAGCTGTTCTCCAATTCAGAGCTAGGAATACATTATCAGTCCCAAAAAGCAATTACAGCCTACAGGACCTTTAAACCAGAAAAAAAGGTAAAAATCAAAGTCAAAGGCTGAGTTTCACTATCCAGCCTGAGATGCCAGGCCATCATTTGTGCCTGTAAGCTACTGACAGATTGCTCCATCAGGTTACAAGATACTGACATCATTTGTCTGTTACTGAAATGCAGCTAAAACATTCAAATATAAAAAAGTGACACCTCCACATCATGTTGGAAGGTTAGCAAGAAACAGCTATCAACCAAAATTAGTGCTCCAAGGGAGGGAACAGCACAAGTGTTTGACACATCCTCAAGGATTACTGCCCTATTTAACAAGATTCCTCTGATGACAGGTAATGACAAAAGTGATGGCTCATAGCCTGGGCTATAGATTTTGCAGACCAAAGCAGAAGATGCCACATGGCCTTGTTCCTCCTCTGAAGGCAGTGCACACGGCTCACACTTTTCAAGGGTTGTCTGAGTTTAGAGAGAATTCAACATTCAGAACAGAATTACTTAAAAGGTATAATAACTGGAGTAAACATTAACCTTTAAAATATCTGAAAAGATATCTTCTTGTCATAGCTGCTCTGGATTTTATTTAATTGTTGTGGGGTGGCTTTTTTCCACCTATTTTAAGAATGCATGCTGAAAGCAGAATACACTACAGCATTCTACCAGTGCTCACTGCAGAGAGCTAAAGGATCATGGAGAGATGCATGGAGGGTATAGAGATGCTTTTATTCACTCTATTGTTTCTTATGACTTCTTACATTAAATGAAACTGGAATTTAGAATGAATTCCTCCCTACTTTGCTTGCTCATCTTTTCTCCCAGCTTAAACCTTTCTTTTTCAGCCTTACCCTTAGGAATTCTTACCCCTGGCTATGCCATTCCAAGCACTTCCTTTCTCTGCACTCAGCCAGGTCTGCCTCACTGTGACTTCAGCCGTAGGAGTTAGCAAAATTGGCTGCTTTGATTAGAAATGTGTGAGTGGAAGGCAGATAATAGCCTGATTCTTTACACCTGATCTCCCAGTGAGGGGGTCATGGACAGGGGTCAACAGCTGAAATAAGTGTCTCATCACATGAAGAGTTTGTGAAGGAAAATCTGCACTGTCAAATGAAGTGGAGCACAGCAGCACTGGGAGCTGGAGGGCCCTGACTTATCTATATATTTGGGTTGGTTTGTGTTTGGCAAATTTTATTCTAGGAAGGAGCTTCCAGGAACTGTAGAACCTGAAGTCCTGCACTGAACTGCAGAACAGATGCAGCTGAGGGACTGGCAACTCCATCCTCCCAGAGATGGATTTGCCACAGAGGAAAGAGAAGCTGCAAGCACCCACCCTTCTCCAAGGCTGTGCTCTCATTCCTGCAAGCAGGCTGCAGGGATAATCTGGAAGCAAGGGGATTTCCTTAAGCCAGTTCACTGATGGGCTCTGATTAAATTATCTCTGGGCTAATTAAGTTGTTGATTGACACTTGTAACATGAAGACCATCCCAGAAAATTTGAGACTGGCCATTGGTGAATCATCAAGTTAAAGCCTTTACTTTAAATGCGAGTGTTATGAATGAAATGTCACATGGTGACATTTGATATTTTGCACCAATTACTACTGTGCATGTGGGCACATAAGCGCCATTTAAGCAGAGTCAGAATCAGGCTTTTAGGAGCTCAGGGATCAAAAGAGACAGACTACTTGTCTTGTCTAGGTTTATAGACTACATAGCTATTGAGAGTCCATTAATCATGTAGAGGAAAGAAAGCCATTATGGCTAATGAAAAAGAGAGATGGACTCAAGGAGGTTGAAATGGACAGGTGCCAGTTGTGCCACGCAACCTTTGATCCTCCTGAACAGCCACTGGTGCATGTATCAATCTGAAATGGATTTTAAAAAATAAAGAGCTGCTGTTGGGTTAAA
Source organism: Calcarius lapponicus (assembly GCA_039654755.1). Lineage (NCBI taxonomy): Eukaryota > Metazoa > Chordata > Aves > Passeriformes > Fringillidae > Calcarius > Calcarius lapponicus. The sequence continues at coordinate 7,050,640 of CM077473.1, read as the reverse complement.
TGTGACACAGAGAGAAGAAGTCTGAGATCAAGTCACACACTTTCCAACAGTGGGAGACAGAGCTGTGAAAGCTTGCCCCATTACTGTTTAACCTGAATGGTCAAAACAAGTAGGAAGTGTCCTACAGACAAGGTTCCTGTGCCAGGTGTGTTGAGGGTCAAAGCCCTGTTCCTTCCCTCAAGACTCTTTTATCACCCTTACCTTTAAAACAGCACTTGTGCCACTTTGCCTGTGCTTTCCATGTCTCACACATGTAGGAAATTACAGATCAGGACTTTCATTCCACTGCATTTCAGGATCAAATTATCAAACAGAGGTGAAGGGACAAAAGAGGGAAAGAGGGAAAGTCTGGGGATGTATCAGGAGACAGAACCATGCTTCCAGTCCAAAACATGGTGCTAAACAGGCTTCCTTTAGAGAAAGCTTAGATGTTTAGAACTAAATTTGGTGGCTTTTTGAAACCCTTTGTCCTCATGATTTTTGAGACAACTGTTGAAAAAAGGTTTATTCTTGACAAAGATGTAAAACTGGGGTACTTCGGAAGTTTTAACAGAAAAAAGACTTTAAAATTCTCAGCTCAAGATTCAGAGGCTATTATGCCCATGAGAACATGCACTTCCAGCTTTCTTATTTTCTCTTTTGAGCACACCATTGACCCTACCTACAGCTTCCCCCAGCTGTTTGTGTAGCTACCCCTTGTTTTGGAGAGTGTGCTGAGAGGAAGCCAGCATGATGGATAACAGGAGTCCTTTGACATACCATGTCATTTATCACATAACAGCCTCAATCCTGCTAAGGTGGCCTTCTCCATATGTCACTGTCAGCTTCTGTGCCACCTCAATGCATCAAAAAGAAAAGTTTGAATATGAAGCACTGTAATTCCTAAGTCACAGCTCATTGCAGCTTTCCAGACATGAAGAACCATTCTGTCTATCTGCCAGCTTGTTTGTTTAATTTTCACTGTCTCACATATGTGAGAAATTAAGTCTTCAGTGTGGAAGAAAACCAGAAAAAGTCAGAGGTCTTGCGGAGGGAAGGAAGATAAAGATCTCTAATTCCATCAGGAATCCAACGTGACATTTTGAAGTGGAAAAAGAAAAGGCAGCCTATGACCAATAGGTATTAGGGAATTAGTAAGAATTCTTCCTTCTTCCCACTCAAGGAAAGCAGTTCTCTAATGGGCTGAGAGGTTCTCTAATGGGCTGATGTGAATGAAGCAAGCTTAAAGCAATGCAGATAAGCTCCTGAACTCTGCTGCCTAATGGACATCCATCTCATATCTTCTGCCATTTGAAGGGTACAAAATGTACTGAAGGCTTCCAGGAAAGCATCTTGAGGTTATCCAGCAGGTCCTGCTTTGGGCTACCTCAATTAACCAGAATTCACCCAGCAGTGCAAGATTTCAGCAAGTCAGTTCCCAGGGGACACCTGAGAACACAAACAAGGGGAGGCTGGAGCCTCTGCTCCTCTCTGTCCTGCTGACACAAACCCAGGAGTCTCTGTGCAGTCTCATGAGCTTTACCACAGATGGCAGTGGAAGCATGAGCCACCCACACTCTTCCAGGAGCCTGAAGGGATGCAGCCTGGCTCAGGTTAATTCAGTGAAATATTGAGTTTGGGCTGCCTGGAGCACTCACACCTCCTCTGGAGTTATCTTCCCCTGTCCAATGTGAAATTGTCAAGGCCATCATTCTTCATTTCTAGTCCAAAAGCACTCCTGCAACAAGGTAAGATCCCTTTTCTCAGCTTGCTCAAAGAAACCTCCCTCCTCTTGCCCTGCTCATAGCCCAGTCTCTGCAGAGCACCCCCAGCACCATCAGGGCATCCATAGCTCTCCAAATGAGTCCAGAACAGGCTCAGTTTTAGTTCCTTGAGTGACCCATGACTGAGCATAGCTCCCACATCAAGCCAGGCAAATTGCCCTACCACCCACCCTGTCTGTCAATCACCATTTAGAAAGTCTAAGTTACAACTTCCCCTTTCACATCCTTGTAGCAGCTTACAAAGCTTACATTCCTGGCCCAAATTGATATGAATCATAGATCCATTTCCCAAGTTAGATAAATTTACATATTACTTCCAGTGATTCACAGACTCCCCCAGCATGAATGGTGTTAAAATTCAAGAATTAATATGTTATTTTGGATCACAATAAGTGACTTAAAATATATGGTTTCCCACTTCCTTGGGTCATTGTCATATAGTCTTCACATATTTCCATTTGATATAGTTTCCTTCTAAAAGGATTACAGGCAAGCTACAGCTTGAAAATTAATCAATAAACCTTTATTATGCTAAACCTTAATAGCATTACTAATATGAAGGAACTTAAGCACAATTTTTCCCCAGGAACTGTTTACTGACAAAACCTCATCCTTCTGTGACATTCACATTGCTACTGTCCTTTCCCAACATCTACTTTTTCTTAAAGAATCACAGAAGGGATAATAAACTCAATCTTCTTTCAAAGCAGTATTTCCACTAGTCATAAGTCAGATGACTCAAAAGTTCCTATTTTTGGTGCAAATTTCAGTGTGCTGAAGATCTTTGAGCAGTTTAGCTTCAGCCCAAATAGCCTTCCATTTCTGTGTCAGCTTGGACATCTTCATCCTCTCTTGCATATTTGCAGTAAATGCTCTATATAGATATATTTAAAATGGGAAAAACTAGAGCCTGTTGAGCCTTCAGAAAGCCTATGAGCTAAGTCACTAAAAGCCCCTTTAAAGGCCTTTGTAGTCCTGTAGGCAGCTCTCTGCCTGAAGCTGCAGCATGGAGCTCTGAATCAACAATATTGCTTCTCCTATCCTTTGTCTTTCTGAGTCTGGCATAAAGACAGACTTGTTTATGTGCATGTAGGGAAAGTAGGAAGCACAAGAATGATAATTCAGCTAGGGGCAAGCCTTGGTCATTATTTGGGCCACTAGGCAATGGGGTTGAATTATGGCTTGCCATGACAGTATCCTAAATAACTGTTAGCAGGAAATATTATCTTACATTACAGAAACAATTACAAGAGTTAACCATTTGGAAAAGGAAATCACGCTGCTGAAGAACTGCCATTCAGCCACCACAGCTCACATTCCTCAGATTAAAATAGAAATTTCAAAGGGAAAAGAAGATAAATCAATCCAAGTTTATGTCCAAGTAATGCAACATGTTTTTAGGGTAGCACACACCAAAACATATGCATATTTGTGTTGCTGATTTGCACAAACCCATTCCCCTAGGATGAACATCATAATTGAAAATGAGAGCACAAATGGCCACTTAAATGCCTAAACCACAGCTTGAGTAATTGTGCATGCACACCCATAGCTGTTTTTCAAGCACAACTGCATCCTTTCAGTCCTGGCAATCTGGATCAAAATGGTTTCTATTAACATTATATCTGCATTTACATGCATAGAATACTGTATCATTTGGACCTCAGAGTTTTTGGCAAACCTCAAAGCTAACTCCTTATTTAGGTTTCCATGAGGTGTCAGCAAGAATTAGCAATGACAGAGTCATACCTGCACCATAGCCAGTTTGTGAAGAATTAGATATGTGCTCTTTGGGGACCAATCCATCTGAGACTGCATGTAAAATAATGGCTTCAGAGCTGCCACATGTGTTTCTCAGAGATTAATAAAATACTCAAGGAAAAACACAAAACAGAAGGGGGTTGATTGGACCTAAGTGATTTCTTTTCTGTGCTTTGCAACATCTGCTGCAGAGCTGGTTGCCACAAATTCTACCCTGAAATGGCCAGAAAGCAGAAACCCACAACATTCACAAAGCAATGGGTCCATCAGTTATGAAAGAAAAAAGTCCAAAAGAGGGACAGGTAAGCAATGCCTGAAAGTAAAGCAGGTGCTTTGTCATGGCACTTTGAGACCAAAGATAGAACGAATAAACTTCCATCATCACACTGTCAGAACAGACACTCCTCAGTTAAAACACACACAGAGCTGTGAACACTGGAAAAGCCAGTTCATCAGAGAATGATCCACTCAAGATGGACTCCAGAATTGTGTGGATCTGTTGATCCAGCTGGATCCCTACAATCTATGGGGCCTGATGGATTCATCTGAAGATCTTCAAGGATCTTCAACCCTTGTCAATGATTTTTGAGCAGTCTTGGGAAGTCAGAGTGATTCCAGATGACTGGAAGCTGGCAAGCATCAAGTTTTCAAGAAGGAGGATCCCAGAAACTATAGTTCTGTCAGTGTCACAGGTTTGGGTCAGATATTAGGAAAATGTTCTTCACCCAGAGAGTGGCTGGGGACCAGAACAGGATCCCCAGGCAGTGGTGACAGCACCAGCCTGACAGAGTTCAAGAAGCATTTAGACAATATTCTCTGTCACATAATGTAACTCTTGGGGTGCCCTGTGCAGGGCCAGGAGTTGGACTTGATGATCCTTATGAGTCCCTTCCTACTTGGCATATTCTGTTGTTCTGTGATAAATAACAGCCCTGAGCTGGGCTTTTGTTTTGATAAGAAATTGTGTAATGAAAATATACACTTGATTTGAAGTATTTCTACTGCATACAGCAACAGAACCTTTTTCTTAATATTATCCTCTTTATTTACATTTCCAGCTGTATTACTGTTATGAGCCAGAAAACTCACAGCCATTGATATGGACACTATTTGATTTTTGAACAGGAAACATACTGGATGGGATTACATCCCATTCAAAGCTGTCTAAAGACAGACAGAGAAGTAGCACAGTTCAAGGGTGCCCTCACCTGCATGTCAGGGAAAGCAACAGAAATTATTGTGACTTCAAACACTTAGCTGCTCTCCACCTGAAATCCAGCGTGTGCTGGACCAGACAAGAAAGTTATTCAAAAGCAAACTCTCTTTTGTGTAACATGCACGTTCTGGAAGGAAAACAACTGTTCTCCCACTGTCTTTGCATTGCCACATTCAGCCCTTACATGGGTTTACAGTAGGACACTTGACAGGTAAAGCTGCAGCCTTTGGTTTGGCTATTCCATGCAGATGGTTCAAAGTGTCAGTTGCCTTTCCAGAGGTTTCAATCTAACCCCAAAGACGTTATTTTTGTCATCTAAAAATACCCATGAGAAATATAGCTTAGTCCTAATCTCCCACAGCTCCTTCTACTTTGTGTTCAGACCTTGTGTCACCTCTCTGCTCTCCCAGAGTTAATCCTGACCTGCTTTGGCCAACATTATATCCATCTAAGCACAGAATTCACTGCTACTCAAAGGAGGTACTAGAGATTTCAATTACATAGACCAAGATCTATTACAAAATTGGATAGGAGATCACCAATTTTTTTCACATCACAGGAGCAAGGACTTCAAGTGACTGATTAGTGCAATAAACTACATGGCTACATAAAGCCTCTTTCCCTGGTTCTTCTCATTTCTGAATGGTATAAAAATAGTTTATGAGCACTCAGCTGCTTTGCACTTTATACCCTCTCACGTGCCATAACTGTTCGAGGGAAAACAGAAAAATCAACGTGTTTTTAATCTTTGCCTTTTGTTTTTATGCTAATGATCTTTTGTTATCTAATAAATGAATACAGGAAATATTCCTCAAAAAGTAAGTTTTCATTAATTTCATTCCTCTTACTGCTGGCAGAAGACACCACAGACCAGAGCTAGAACTGAGAACCAAACTTCTGCTTTAGGCAGTACTCCACGAGAACCAAGGTCCCTGAGAGGACTGGTACTTCCCTCTCCTTCAAAAACTGAGCTTATGTGCATTTTAGGAGAAAAATGGAGCAACGACAAACAGAGAAGGAAACTACTAATAGAGATGCTGTCGTGGGATGCGCCTGCAAAGAATTCTTGCACTCACACCTCGTTTCTGACTGGTAACATAAAAAAAAACCTCCCAATGAAACAACAAAACAGCATTACATGGAAGTATTGACTTGATTATGGATTGTTATGTGTGTATGTTTGGCAATAAATCCTTTTTCCTATTGACATGCCATGAAATATACATATATACATGCAGAGCAGAATATAACAGCTCTTCTCCAACTGATATGAGTCCTTAAGTCTGCTATTTGTGGCAGACAAAGAAAAGCAATAAAAAAGGTGAATTAGGGCCTAGACTACATTGCTCACTACCACTTGTCCTCTGTGTTCTGCTTCCCCAGACACTGAAGGATCCTACGAGATATAATGTAATAGGTAACAATTTTACATAAGGACACGTCCACTGGTGAAATTCAATAAGCCAGGTCTAAAACACTATGGAAAAGTTTCTCACTTTTGCACAGCTCTGAATGTGGCATGATTTCCAAAGAATTTTACATCATAAATCACCCCCATTCCCATGCAGAAAAACACCAGCACAGTTACTTGAGAGTCCCAACCATATCAAGGTTATGGCTTCATGGAGGTAGGATGTGTTCAAACACTGCCTTCAGAGGCATGCAGTGTGCACAGACCCAGGGTGCACCATCACTGGAGCCTTTTCCCTGCCAATGTCACCCCCTGCTTCTCTATTTGCTCCCCTCAGCTCAAACCTGAGCTATACAACTCCGAGAGCCCTTCAGTTTTTCTGCCCCTTCAAGACTTGGAGCTCCTTTGCACCATTAAAATTGTGCTGCACCTTTTCCCTGCACCTTTCCCAGCAGTGCTGCCCATTAAGCTGCAGAAAAGGTTTTGTTTTCTCACCCTCTCATTGCAGTATTGACTCAATTTTCTGGTCCTTATTTTCTTGATGCTTTTCTGTGGGACATTCAGCTGGGTTTATGAAATTAGGATGGCATTTTGCTGAAACCACTGGAGCAAATTTTGCCCGTGTAATTACCCAATGGCATGTGCAATCACACAAGCCATGTGCACAGGTAAACAATTCAACTTCAGCTGGACCTCTGTAGGTACATTTTTGCCCAGCAATTTTGAAAACATAAGCTCTCAAATGAAGCTTATTTTTGTAGATAAGGCTCTTCATCACTTTTCTACAAACACCATTTCCACTTGCCAGTCTGTTTCCCCAGCCCAAGGTCATTTTACATCCCCTCTCCTATCACAGTACTTCACCAGCTTTTAATGCTACATTTGAATAACAGATTCCAAAGAGAAGGAAGGGAAACACTGAGAGAGAAATACATAAATAAATAAAAATGTTAAAGAACAACATTAGTCAAAACACAAAGCTAACCCAGCATAGAATTTTTAAAAAGCAAACTCATGGAAAATAAGCTTTACACTTGCAAAACCAAGCTCCTGATTTTTTTTTCTTCGTAGGCTTTCAAAAATTTCAGTGCATATTTCACAAAAAAATTATGGGTTTTAATACTTAAAAGGGCCAAATAGCAACATAAAATGAGAAATGTCACTTGGAACTCCAGGGATGTCCAGTTTTCATGGTGAAAGAAATACTGCCTGATTTATTACACAGGGTAATATATGAAGGTATATTACAAGAGACAATAACCTTCATTCCCAGGCAATTTCAGCTTTCCAGGTAGTGTGGATATTGCAGTAAAGTACTGGACATTCTTCATTGCATCTATAAAAGTGAAGTTTTTACAATTTCATTTTGTGGACTTCTATTTTCCCATCCTATGAATAACAACTCCATCTCTGCATCTGTAGCTTCCAACAGGCTTTAACTCATGTAAACAGACTTGATCTCGAGATGGGTGGCCAAAAGAACCCGTTTACTTGTGATATCACCTCAACTCCCAAATATTCAGCTTTGATATCAGTGTTTGATGTCTACCACAATCACCTACAAGGCACCATCCAAGCTCAGCAGCAATTACATCTCAGTGTAAATTTGCTTATGCAGCCAGCTGGGCCAGGGTTTGCACACATGTCCTGCAAATCCCAAGAAGGTATAAATTCCTGATTTCTAATACATCTCCCCAATTCCTGCATTGATGATACTGAGGTATCCTCCACAAGCTCTCACCAGGTGGTTGTGGCAGTCATTGCAGCAGGATGATTTCCCTGTGCCAGGATGTAATTCTGAGGAAGAGCTGCCACTACAAAGCTCAGAGCTCCATGAAATGCCTCGCGCAGCCAGGGCTGAGATGCTGGATCAGGCTGCATGGCAGCCAAGAGCCCAGCATCCTTTTCCTTCCCTCCAAACCCACTGCACAGCTTGTGCCACTAATGCACCAGGCCTAACAAGGCACCAGCTGCTCCTTTCCTGTCTCTCTACAGAGCCCAGCACGGGCACAATTGTGATGGGAATAATATCCCACAAATGGGACTCAAATAAGCATAATAACAAACAAAAGGGATAATGACACACAATCAAGCTAACAAGAATTATAATATAACTCAATCATCTCATTAACTTTACTAAAAGCTAGCTTTGTACACCAGTCTCCTGGCTCCTGAAAATGTCTTCAAAGGAGTGCACACATCTGATTACCAACTCACTTCATCAGTTAGGAAAACAGACACGAATGCAGAACAAAGGGATTCCTTTCTGAGCCTGTGGAACAACCTGTTCACATCTAATATTCATGCGAACTTGAAAATGCAGGGTAGAACCTATTCAAAATGAAATAGTTCCCAAGGCTAGAAGCTGAAGTGTTCAGTAGTCCAAGGCTGTAACATCTCTGAGCCCACACCCAGTGATTTTTGTAGTAAAATTTCCAGGTGATGACCTTGCATGACCAGCATAAATTGTACAGGGAAGAGCACAGGGACACACACACAACTCATTGGGCACCTTCAGTGTGTCAGAGCTCACAAAGACTGCACATGCTTTGGCAATTGGCAGCTGGGAGACTGATGAAACATGGAACAATGCCTTGGATCCTTCCAGGTTTTAATATGGCCATTAACTAATTAGATTTCACGACCATTTAGAAGACAGATGATATCGCAATCTCCATTCTATTAGCAAGAACAATATGGTACCTCCATGAGAAACCTGCCAACGGGAGAATGAGGCCCCAGAATTTAAACAAAAATTTACCTGCCAACAGGAGAATGAGGCCCCAGTATTTAAACAAACCCAAAATCCTGCCCAAACCATGCTTTTTAGTCAAAAGGCAGCAGTTGTGATGCTCAGTTATTAGGGCGGACACTGGGACAAGCAGTTATAAGCAACAAATTGTGTTCACTCTCTGGGTCAAACTCCTGAAAGCACATAGGATATACTGAAGATAAAAGGAATTGCAGCAAAGCACCCAAAATTTCAGCTATAAAGCTTCTGGGAAACAAAAGCACCAAGCAATAAAGCCAACTACTGACACAAGGCTGGTGCTGAGTCCCACAAACAATGATATCACACAGGCTCCTGTTTTAGAGGCTCAGGCACACTATAAATTAGGTGAGGGTGTTAAAACAACAGCTGGCTGCTAATTAGTCACAGCCCCCCTCAGCAGGGTATCAGCAAAGTGGCAGAGAACATCTCAAGTAAATTAAATTTTAAAAAATCCTACTGCAATCACTCCCCTGACAGACCCTTCCTTCATCTCCCCTCTCAGCTTTTTATTTATTGTAATTACTTTAGTAATAAGATTTGTTTCCTTGTTATTATATATATTACCATGCAGGGCAACAACAACAACAACAACAAAAAATAATAGCTGGGAAGAGTTATGGAGCTTATTTATCTCCTTGGCTGTTATTGGGCCGTTGGGTGGAGAGAGCAATGAGGAGGTGGGGGCCTGGGAAAAGCAGTAAATAGAAAAGAAAGCATATTCCTTGGGAGCAGAGACATATGGGGGCATATTTACGAAGGAGGAAACACTGACAATGAGTGAATAGAGCTAATAACTCAGGGGGCCCAGCAGCCCTGGCTGATAAAGGAAGGAATAAACAATCCTGCACTGGAAGTGCTGTCAGAAGGGAGAGTCCTGGGGTGCAGCTCTCTGCAGGGGGATGTTTATCACAGAAGGAGAGCCAAGGATGGGCTGTCACATCAGCACAGCACAAAGGGCCTTGGATGAAACTGGGGCATCTCCCACAGCAGAGAGGAAACTCAGACGAGTGCGTGGTGCAGGGCCAGACACCATTTCTGGTTGTTCCACCAAGGAACAATTCACAGAAATGAGAGCTAAGAAATACTGCAGCTCATATTTTATCTCGTGCTGTGCAGGCACTAGCCACATTTGGTACCCTAAGCTCTCAAATCCATCACTGCCCTCTCAGTGAAAGGCAACAGAAGCAACACCTGAGGCACCAAAGCAGCAAAGAGCTGTAAAAATTTCTGCTCCACTTGAGGAAAATTAGCCCATACTTTATGTGCACGTTCCAGGGCCACTAATTATCCCAGGACAAATGTTCACAGAATTTGCCTCTTTGTCACCTCTGAGGTCTTAAGGAAAGCACCAGTGCACATGCTCTTGCCACCTCACAATGTGCATCTCAGAGCACAGCCAGGGTACATGAGGGCTGTCTTTCATAATTTAAAAATGCTCTTTTTTCCAGGTATGCTTTGCTTTCTACTACTTTTGGCAAGGTGGTGACAATTTAGGTGCAGAACTTCAGAAGAAAACATGGGGACAGACTCATATAGCATCTGCCAAAGAGCAGCACACAACTCATGTAGCGTCTCTCTCCTAGAGAGAAATTCCATTAATTCATAACCACTCCTTTCCCAGCTTTCTCACATCTCTGCTCTGTCCTTAGAGAAACAAACACATCATAGATTAACCAGTCTGGGGAGAGCCTTTGGAGTGTGTTTGCAGAGTGCATGGCACCAATTTAGAGCTAAACTTCTCCTTCAACCCTCTGACCACAGAGAAGCAATAAGGAGAAGGAGGGATGTCTGCACTTGTACAGCTTTGTGTGACACCACCTCAAGATTTAGTCCTTAAGGATTCAGCTCTGCATCATAAACTGACTCCCTAGACCAGCCATTGGCTTTTTCCTCTATCCCTGATCCTTCCTGCCTCTCATTGCCCAGAGAACACAATGTGCCCATTCAGGAGAGTAAGCATTAATACAAGGGAGAAAAAGGTTATTTATACAAATAGTGTCTTAGGGTATAGAGACAAATGTGGTGCTTCTCCTCCTCCTAAGATTCTCCTTCCAAACAGAAGGTTCTAAAGGTTAAGTGGGAGCACACTCCTTTTTTTCCCTTTGCACTTTTTGAGACTGTGCAGAGGAAAGCTGTTCTAGGAGGGATTTTAGTGGGCATCTCTCTCTCTTCATGTCAGTAATTATCAAACAACTGAAGCTTTTCTCTGATAGGCTTGAGGAGGTAATGAACAAAGCCCCTGAGTCAACAAGGAACAGACAGAGTAAATTAAAGGGGAGGAAGCATCAAGGGAGAGACAGAAAACCCAGCACCTCACCTGCCTCACCTTGGAGATGCAGAGCTTACTCAGCCTGTGCTGGGGCAGGGCAGGTGCCAGAGAGAACAGGATGTTTTTAAAACAGATAAAGAATAGTCCCTGGCTATATTCCAAAAGAAAAACCAGGATTTCCTCTACCTAGCTGCTACTATGGTTACCCCACGCCTTTGAAGAAATCATGTGGTTTCCAATAAATTTCCTTCATCTAAAAAGGACTCCCCAGCTCCCATCTCCACTCATGGGTTCATTATTTTATAAAATTATCAAGTTCTTTTCAATGAAAAACCTCCTTGATTCAACAGGAGGGAAGAGTGAGAAAAGGGAAGCAGATGAAAATAAAAAGGAAACACTAAAATCAGGTAAAGGAAGAGGAAGATGATGTCAACTCTTACACACTCCCACAAGCTCTCACACACCCACACACACGCTTACATGCTACCAGTAAACCTGAGCCCCAGAACAAAAATATTTATTTTAATATAGGAGAAACCATGGCTACTAAAAAGCATACATATAAAGAAACAAGAAGAATAGGGGAAGAGAGAGAATCCACAGGATGATTCACAAGAGAGATGTATTTAAAGCATAAATAAATTATTTATTCCCCTCCTCAGGCCTCATGATCAATAAAGGAGACACGGCCAAGTCCCTGTTCTCCTGGTCCTATCCCTTGAGGGTTTACTAAACTCTTCTTCATCACCAGATTTAACTACAGTTCAAGCTCATTTGCACCATGGAACACAAAACACACCTCCTGTGTGAAAATACCCTTCATTCAGGCATCACCAAGAGCCACATTCTCCCTCCTGAAGGTCCCTTCTCTGCTGTGCTGGTTCCTGACAGCTGGAGGAAAAGGTCAACCATTCCCTCCAGTCCTGCACCTGATGGAAAATTTAACTAAGTGCAGTTAAATTTTAGGAAATTAGGAAATAGGAAAAAAATAAGGGATAAAGCCACAAATGTTTTTCTTGTCCCTTCTGTTTGTGAGGATCAAGAAAGGATTTGGTGCCAACAGAGGCCTCAAATACCCTGGGGCAGTACCCAGCTATTCTGAACAATGCTCCCAGGCTTCTGGCAGACCCAGGCCCTGGGGAGCACAGCAGCCCAAAACCTGTGACTTCACAGACTAGAGACTGTCAGAAAAGCCCAAGGTGCTCCCTGGTGAGCCACTCACCCCAAACTCAAATGAGTTTGAAACCCAGCTCAATGCAGTTGTTGCTCAGGATTTGCTTTTCTGTTCCCATAACACTCAATCATCACAACCCAACCCCAAAGCAGATGTGGGACTGTAGCTTAAGGAAAGTTGTTCCTCTACATTTTGCTGTGTTTCACTGCTTATTTAAGCCCATCTTTCAGCTTTAACATTTGTCATGTGCTCCTCTGCAATGAGCCAGGGGACACAGTTGTTGCAAACCCTACAAGACCCCATCAGCAGGTCAAGACAGCAGCCAGAGGTGGGACGGGATCATGATGTCCTGCCCTTGCACTGGGCAGGACCAACAGTTATTAACTCACTGCCACTCCACAAACACCCAAAGTGAACAAATTCCACCAAATTCCTCTGCAAACTGGAGAGAGGAGATTTGTTTTCCGGGAAAGGACAAGCCTACCTTAGCTTAGTGCCCTCTTCACTGTTTCACACAACAATATTTATTTCAGCTCAAAATATTAGGAGCAGAGTTGTACCTTTTCCAGTCAGGTACGGGGAGAGGGAAGTTAGTGTGGGTGGATAGGGAGGGTATAAGGCAAAGAATGCAAAAAGGAACCGATATTTTTCCAAGATCAGATTCAGCATCTCTTAGGAAACATGTGGGAAGGAAGATTGAAAAGAAGGTGGGAGAAGGAGGAAGGTTCACTATACAGAAATATTTCTGTGAAAATTTAAGGAATCCTTATTCATCCTCCCCCACCAGGTTATACAAAGCATTAATTACAGCCAGTTTTTCCCAAGCATATCTGCTTTGCAGCTGTATTCTTCCCTGCTGCTTTAGCAGAATGGATAAACCTCCATTTGTCAGTAAAGATCCCATTTCTCCAGCACCACTAACACTCCTTTGAAGGAACTGAGAGATCTTCTGACCACAGGCAGTATAGAACCACATGCACCTGACAAATGCAGGACAGCACACCAGGCCATGTCTCAGATTCACGTTTTCCATACAGGACTGACAACAGGATGAATAAAACACAGGGAAAAAGGGAATTCTTCCCGCACAAACATTGAAGGTGTGACCTGCTGGATGCACAGACAAACCCCAGGGTAATCACACGTCACAACTCACTTGCCATTGATGACTCCATCGGGATTAAGCATGGGCACAATCTTGAAGATGAAACACTTCCTCAGGAGCTCAGCAATGGGATCACTGCTCACCAGGAACTCCAGGGTGCCCTTCATCACCCAGCTGGCATTGCTCTCCCCAGGGTGAACACGGGCTGTGAGGAACACGTAAGGACGGCTGCCTGCAAAAAGCAAAGCAAAAACACCCCCAGAATAAACAAGGCTTTTCTTTGAACAAGATCTTTGCAAGGGGATTTTATTCCTTTTGAATTTAGATAACAATCCAAAATGAATTCTAAGGAAAATACACCCCTAGACATTCCAGATATTTTCTCAAGGTGCTATTTATAAAGTGACCACAGATTTGGTCCTCAGAACCAGCACAGAGCTAATCCCCCTTTTTATTCTGTGATAACTTCTAGATATTTACATGTACCATTAGAAAGCATTCTGCAGGTGCAGGTTACTGCCTCCAAACAGCTTTACCATACTTTGTAGCAATTATTGAAAGTTTGATCCCATCAAATTTCATTAAGGTCTAAAAGGCAGCATTAAGTTATTTAATGGTCTAAGGTTCTGCTCCACTCTCAGTATTTCACCATTAGCAATTCAGAATTTTTTAAATATCTAAGCAGATTTGCCTACCTGTAAGGAGCTCCAAGGACATGCAAGCTGCCTGATTTCTGGAAATAATTTGTGTTGAAAGGTCAAAATCCTAATTAATTGAACTAAACTGATAAAATTAAAGAAAATGCACTAATATGTTCACCAGAGCTGCAGAGGTTGAGTACACAAACCTAACCATTATTTCATAACAATGCAACAAAAGCTAGAAATAACAATGCACATGGCTAAGGCAAGCTGTTGGTTTTGGTGGAAAAACTTATTCAGTTTTATATAAAATAGAAGCTCACTCAGATTAGAAAGGCTGATTTTCAGAAGTTGCAACTAGAAGAGTTCATCTGTTTGTAGCACTACTTTCATGCATGGGAAACATAAGCTGTGGCAATTTGAGGTAGGGGAGGGGATTTTGTGCATTGCTTTTTAAAAAAAACCCAAAGAGTAAATCAAATTTTTACTGAACAGTTCATTGATAATCTCTACTGAACCTATTTCAAAACAGACTTGCAACTTAGCAGCAAAAGTTTCCTTGTTATCAGATATGTTATTTGCTGTTCCTGTGAAAAAGCCACTAAACACATTTGGTCTGGGTACAAGCCTCCAAAAACTCTCAGCATACATATGCTTAGAAAAGACCAAGTTTGACAGCAGATTCTTTGAAGATCCCATCTGTGCTGAGCACACTTCAGGGATGGGCCAAGGAAACACGAGAAGGCAGAAGGAGACACCTGCCAGGCACAGAAAATAAAAGGAAAGGAGAAAGCAATTATCTGTCTTCAAATGATCCTTTTGTGAGCATTCACTATCACAAGTCAAGCTGACAGATTTATTCAGTGGAAAGCTTTATCTCTCAGGGCATCACAGCCATGCCAGGGCAGGTTTGTCCCTCTCCATCAGGACAGTCAGAGCTCAGGCTCTGTTCCCTTCATGGACTGAAGGCCCCCAGCTGACAGGACGGGGAGAGGCAACAGGACAGAATGCAGAACCAAAGGCATCAGCTGAGTGCCCTTGTAAACAAATGCTGAATTAGCACCTTACACGCCTTTGTCCTTAGCTCCCAAAGCCACCCTTCAGTTCCCAAATGTGTTACAAATCATTAATCCATCATCGTAAAACAAGGAGGTAGAACACCATCCCCAAAAATACAGATGGCAATAAAGAGCTGTTTAGCTGCTTGTCCGACCAAGAAAAGGCTTTGTCAGAGCTGGGAATACAGGTGAAATTTCTCATTTTACATTCAAACAAGAAATAAGCATTAATTTGTCTCCTTACCTCTATATTCTGCACAGTATATACTTCACAGCACAATTTAGTTACGTCATACAGGGACACACTCAGGTTTGGAAATAATCCCACATCCACACTTCCCTCTTAAGCAGTTGGTGGGCACCAGAAGAGTGAACTGCACTGCCAGCTCAAAGGGCTCATACAGAGCAATCATGTTCTGCTCCAGTAAAGCAACTGGGGCTCTGTTTCTCAATAGCCACATATTAGATTTTTGCCATTCTCCCACCTCACCATACTGGGGGGCTCAGTACATTTTCATCAACGTGTACTTAGGCACTTATGGATTGTCAAAGACTCCTTTAGCTCCTGCAGAACAAGCCATTCTGATTTTTTCCCCCCAAATTAGAAGACACTATTTCTCTTCTTCTCCAGCTAATTGTGCATTACCATCTACCTTAGTAATGCCTTATAATAGCAACAAACAAAAGCCAGATTTCACAAAGACATCAGCTGCATTTTGCCATTTCCAAACATTTTCTCCTTTCTCCCATCACCATGATTTAGTGCTGTTTTGCAGGCTCATTGCTGAGCTAAACTTATGGGGCTGTGCAGTTATAGCTGGGAATGAGGCTCCTGAGGACTTCTAATGGACAACAGCTGTAAATAGCACAGAGCAAAATAAAATGTGCTCTCTTTTGCAATTGATGAATACAGCTTTAACAACTCTTACCCCTTCTGGATATTGATACAGAGTTCATCATCTTAACTGAGAGGTTCATTCCTCAGTCAAAATAAGAAAAATAAAAAAACCTCTAAGCAACAGCTTTCTCATGTCAGAAACCCAGGACAATTTGCCATAATTCTGCTAATTGCAATAGCATGGGGCTGGCAGAGATCTGACTTCTGCTGTTTCTCTCAAGGCTCATCAAAGTCAAGCTCATCTTACTCAGACTCAGTGGTGGAAAAGCTCCTGGAGTCTCCAGATCTTAAACCCCAGGAAACATGAGGGAAGGGAAAGAGACCAGAGATCACCTACACTGTTCTCCTGTGGCTGACAACAGGAGGGCCCCATTGCCTGCAGGTCCAGCCAAGGAAATCTCTCTATTCCAGTGAAAGTTTCCTTTGAAAGATCCCCTCCTGCCAAGCACATCCTCAGCTCTGACATCCCACCCACAGGAGAGTCATAAAGGAGGTTTGTACAAGCAAGGAAACCACAGAGCTTGTTAACTGTCTGTTCCCTTCACAGGAGCCATCCCTGCCAAATCCCACCTCCAAATTCTGCTCCCCCAGAGTGCTCCCAGCATGAAAACTAATGAAGCAGCAAATAGAGCAAGGAGCTGATGACATGGCCATAAAACTTGCTACTCTTGAAACACCTGGAAAACAGCAGGAGTGGCCCAAACCTGTGGTTTACAGCATATCCAGTTACTTTGGAATTACTGTGCTAACTGCTATTAACAGAGCTCATGAAAGGAGTAGACAGAGCACTGGCCAGCCATGCTCCACACTCAGCTGGCAGCACCAGGGGAGATCTCTGCACTCAGTTCAGCTGCTTCTCTTAATTCCTTTCAGCGCCCCCATAACTTCAGCCCTGACCAGACCAGCTCAGTACTACCCAGTACAGCTTACTGGTTTATACTGGTGCCCAGCTGCCCTTCTCTCTCTGCTTTTCAGAACTCCATGGTACAATTTCCCACGCCCTGCTAAACCTGTGTTAAGGGCTTACAACCTCAGGTTCTCTCTTATATCTCCTCCCAGGACAAGAACTGAGCTTAAGTCTTCAGAATCTTCAGGCCAACACCTAGGCAGCTCCTTTCCAGATTCTGAGGAAGCTGCCAGAAAGCTCAGGTTAGCCATTTATCTCTGCAAAAGCCCACATGACACATAACTTTCTCTGGGAATGTAAATAATAAAAAGGGAAAGTAGAGGAGCCTTTTTGTGCTGCATAAAGCCTTATCCAACAAATCATGTCTCCTTACACTGTGTTACATTTCAACATGCCCAGAATATAACATGGCATCAACAATACCCAAGGTGGGAGATTAAAGAACCATTGATTCCTCTTGCAAAACTTCGAGCAAAGAACCTTTGAATGATAATTTTACTAATGCATCACCTAATTCCCATCTCTCCTTCTCTTCGCTCATTTTTGATTGTGTGTGTATGAATGAAAATGAGAGCTTTGTTCTTCCAGTAGTGCTAACTTGCTGCTTAATCTCCTGCCTCTAAGGGTCCTCCTCTAGTCATGTCATCACCAAGGTTCACTAAGAGGTGACTTTGATGTCACTAATCGCGACATCAGCTGGGGAAAGAGAAGACTGAAAGAAAAGAACAAAACCCCATTAACACAGCAGTGTCCCTCATCAAGGCAAGCACAGAAAGGAAATGAAAAGCAGTTCCAGATGCCCTGACCTGGGCTGCTGCTCTAAATTATTTCAAGCTGAGTTTTGAGCCATGCCATTTGTAAAGGGACAGGGCATTGAAATGATGCAGAGCTAGGATTTTTTAAGGAGTCAAAGGGAAGTATGTACACAGCATGTAAAAAAAATTCAGTCTAGATCTGGGTCTTGGGCTGGAACTTTCTGGGTGTGCCTCTGCGAACTTCTCTTTCCTTTACACAAGCCCAGGGCCATTAAGACACAGGCTTGTTTTTCTGCTTTATGTCTCAGTACAGCATGCCTACCATGAGCAGTACACAGATCAAAGGGCCAAGTTTACCCCAGGATATAGTAGAGAAAAACCAAGAAAGCAAAACTTTTCCTTCCAACTTAATTAGCTGTTCCCACTACAGGCTGTTCTGTGAGTAAATGATGGGTAAACAGAGGACCATCACATAGCTCTTCCATGCATGTCCCAGCTGCTTCATGTCCTGGATCCCTCTGACATGCCCAAGGCTGCAGAGTTATGCAAAGCCAGAGAGAAGAGGGGATATGGTGTGATGTACAATGAATATATTAAAGTATATTTGTAAAAAACACATCAGATACTGAGATCACAGAAAACAACAAGCCCGATCTGAGGCAGAATCTGTGTCAGATACTTTTCTCCCTTCCCAAAACTTTTCCACCAGTTGTCAGATTTTCAGCTGCCTTAAGACAGAATAATTCTTCCCTGCCCATCTCCCCCTACACCAGATTGCTGTCTCCTTGCTGTGCCTGTTTTTGGCTAGATGCTCCAAAAGCAGATACATCTTAATACAGAGGCAAAACACAGTCTAGCAGGATCAGCTGCTGTTTTCCAGAATTATCAATGAGCTATTCCTTTCTTAAATATGTCTGTATTATACGTATTATTACTGCTACCCATGACAAAGAAGTGAACATAACAAATAATCTCAGCTGCCTGTTCCCTACCTTCATAGCTTAATGGGAGAGTTTCAGCCTCCAAGTTGCTTGGCAACCTTCTTTTGTGTACATGTTTTATGAATTCATTCACCTCTGAATCAGAGATGATCAGGAGCTGAATATGGGTACAGACTGCTCAGCCTCAGCTTGACTGCCCACTAATGCTGGGTTTGAACTCCAGGAAATTGGTAAGCAAGTTGTCAAGGCTGTTTTGGGGAAGTTTCCAAAAACCCAAGCTCTTAAAGTAGCAGGAGCCACCATCATTATTTAGCAGCACCTTCAGTAAGAGTGAAGGCAAAGGAAACCCACACCAACTAATTCCAGTTCAAATCCAAGCATTCCTCTTGGGGAAAGCTGGGGAACAACCGAACCTTATTTCCAGGACTTGCACCCATGGAGAGCCTACTTTGCAAATTGCCTCAGATTATAAGGAACATCCTCATCCCCAGTGTGTGCACCTGCATTAGCCTAGCAGAAATTTCCAACCACTGCCTCATCCAGTCCTGGGTACAGCCAGGATTCACTGGCATATCCAGTGTCACTCTGCACACCCTCTGAGCTGCTCAGATACCATCAGACTTCAAAACTGAAACCATGCAGGTACCTTATTTAGCTGCTGTACCTGCATTTACCTCCTGCCAGGGCTGACAGAAGAATTCCTCTGCCTGGGTGCACCTCCCACACCTGTGCTCACTGCTGCCATCCATCTCTGCTCCCCTCAGCCACATTCCCAGGGCATGAAACCAACATGGGGGACAGCTAGGAAAAAGTACTGCTAAGAAAGATCAGGGGATTACAGCAGGTGAGATAGTAATGCAAAGCAGTTGCAAAAATGGCAGCTCTCATGGGACCCACACCAGGCAACATCACAGCTGAGGCAAGGAACACTCCATTTCTTCCTTCAGTGAGCAAAACCAAATAGCTGCAGTGCTGTGCCCACTGCTGCCCACCACAGGTTAAAAAAACTGATGAAAACTGAAGAGGTCATTGAAAATCATCAAATGTTTAGAAGTCTTAGGCTGAAAAATTGGAGAAAATGCATTTCAGATGTGGAAAGAAAAGGCGAAGAGAGAGGAAGGAGAAATAACCTTTAAATTGCAAAAGGCTGCTATAAAAAGATTGCAATCACTTGTCCTCACTGTCCACTGGGACTAGGCTGCATAAAAAGAAACACAAGTTACTATCAGCTAAGCCAGCCTGTGGTGACCTGACTGCCCTCCCTCCTGATGGGTCCTTGCTCATAGAGCCCAGTGCCTCCTCTACAGTACCCAAAACAGTGCCAGCAGAGGCCTACAGCCACATAAGTCATAATAGCTCCTTTAGAAACTTGTTCATTGTTCCTCTTATTCCTCTGGAACTAGCTCTCTGTTCTGCTGGAATTACTGTTCCAGTCCACTCTGCCACCTCCTGTGTTCTCTTTGATGCAAGGTGTCTGATTCCTACTTAATGTTAGCCATGTTAACCATTAGCCACTAATTAGTGGCTAATCAGAAATTTGAGAAATATTTCATCATTGTATTTTGATATCATTAGGGCTTCTTTGCATATACAGAACAGAATTATTTATGGAAAATTCTGTCTTACCTGCTCATTTCGTGACAGTCTTGCCACTTCAAAATTGGAGTAATATAAATTCTGGGATTTCTCTCATTAGTACTGATCTTCCAAAGCCTCTCTATTACCCTTAATATTACCATTTCTCAGCTTCTGCTTATGTATGCCTTGCAAGGTGTGAGCAGCAACCACTAAGATGAAGTCCAACACATGATCTAGGTAGCTGATGTAGGGAGCTCCAGATTATCTGTCAGAAGGCAGGCAAGGATCTATCACCCCCTGCTTCTATAACACACACATTATGGCTTTAATTTGTTCTGTGGCAGCAGGCAATTTCAGATACTCAAGTATTTTGTACTGCCATGGCCAGGCCATCAATCCATGTGTTTTTCAGTCAGCATGGGAGAAATGTAGACTGTCTTGCAGAGATGCAAGGCTTCTGAGACCTGGCAAGCAGTAGAAAGCAGTATTTTTAAGTTAGGCTTATATGTGACTTTCACCTTCTGGGGTTTTTGCACAAAGACAAAAAAGCTGAACTGAGAGAAGAGCTAGAACATTGCCCTAAACTCTCCTATGCCTAAAAGAAGGTGAAGGCAGGAGATGAGTTCACAGAGACCTGAAGGACAGCTGCTGTAACAGGCAGAGTGCAGAGATCCATGGAGCTGTAAAATCCATGGGCTCTTTTCGGAGAGAAGGATTTCATCTGAAATGAAATCAGGCAGGAGGAGCAGACTGAAAAAGCTTCCATTGTCATAAAAATATCTCCCTGGGTAATCCACAGTGATGGAAAAAGGAAACCCTGATAATTTATGTGACAGTTTAATGGGATTTTGGTGACATTGGATACTTTAGAAAGAATTTGCCCAAATAGGACAGACAGGACTTTAATAAGGCTTCACCTCCCAACCAGCAATATTTTCACCCCTTGCTTTACACTTCATTCTACATACCCACTGCTTTCTCACAGCTCATCTTTCTCATTTGCAAGGCACATTTCAACACTGTAAGAGCAACAACTGCTCTTTCTGGTTAGATCCCCTGCCAGAGAGGCTTCTGAGTATCTGATCCCTAAAGGGATCAAGCTGCCTTTGCACCTACAGGGCAGAGCATCACTGAGCTGTGAACTCTGAGGCATGAGCTGCCCTCTGGCCATGTCCCCTGCTCTGTGGATGGCACTAATAGCTTCTGTGTGGAATTTAAGGGCAGCAGATGGTCAGGCTGGAGCAGGAGCTGCTGGCAGAGGGGACGCCCCCAGAACACACTGCAGGAATAAATAAATGGCTTTCACAGCCAGTGAGTAATGCCTCAGTCCCCATCTCCTGCCTGTGGGGGACACAGCCTTTACCCCCAGCACAGCATCCCGTGCCCTTCACTGCCATGGCTCCCAGAGCAGGCTCAGGGCAGGAGGAATTGCTCAGAGCGCCAAACCCGGGTGAATCCGGGGTTAATGGCATGAAACTCCACAAAGGAACATTTAGACTGAGTATCAGAGAGTTACACTAAAAAGTCTCCCCTGTGGAGAGGTGGAAGTTAACATTAAAACCACATTGCCCAGAGCACAAGAAGTCATTTTGTACACAACAATCCTGAAGTGGCTGGGGACAGAAATAACCCAACAGGAATTCGTTTTCTTTGCTAACTTCAATGGATCCAGTTAAGAAGCCCAAATTTTGCTAATTTCTCCTTCTGGGAAATCCAGGCATGAAAGAAATGGTAAAAAATTGGGTGATGATCTCAATATTTTGTCCATTCTGAGATGAACTTAGAACCTGCCTCTGAGCCCTAAAATGGGCATGAGAAAGGGAGACCTGCCAGTGTTTCTCTCACTGCTGGGAATAACAGCCAAGTTTTACAGTTTAACAAAGTTTAAATTGTGTAGTACTTCAAGCTGTTCTGCTCTACAGAAGACAAACTCTATAGTTTATTCTAAAAAAGCTCTTTACTCTTTATGCAGTACATATTTAAAACCCACCTATTACCACCTACAGCATAAAGTAATGTTTATTCTTAAATATGTGTTGTGCTTTTAAGTGGCACAGATCCATCTCTCCCTGACTTGAAGTCTTCCTCAGGGAATGACTTGAAAGTAGTAAAATATATTAAAAGAAAGTGCAATCAGAGCCTCTCGTTGTCAAATTGATGAAATATCATTTTTTGTTAAGATAAAAAGCATCACATATTGCCTCTGATGGTAAAAATTAAATTCTTGGTCTTCACTTGATTTGATATTTATCGCTCATTGCTCCAGAATCAGCCAAGCAGGGAATGTTTCTTAAAAATAATATTATTCTGTATTTCTCCTGGAGTAAGCAAACTGTAAGAATTTTAAATTGTGTGTTTTCTTACATATAAAAAAACTCAGAAGAAGGAGGAAATAAACAGAAAGTTTACAAAAATCTTCTACCACTTCACTATGTCAACAGCTTCACAGTAAAGGACCTTCTGCAGGTTGACCTAATTTGTGGCATCACTAAATTGACTTTCACAGTATTGCTGTCTAAGTCTATCCTAAATCTTGGAACTGCACTGTCCAGAGCTGATCCCAAAGGAAATTCTTGCTTTCCACAAACAAAAGATCAATGAGGTTAAACTGTCTCCAAATTTTGAATAATGAATCTTGTCTTCGTGGCAAGGTCTTAGTTGAACTCCCCAAATACCTGAGCAAAAGAACACAAATAAGGGGTCAACATAAAAGGTCTTTCAGCCAGATCATCAAGAGAGCAAAACTGATGCTGGCCCCAAGATCTTGTACCATGACATAAGCAGCACCACGTTCCATCTCCTAGACTGCATGATGTGTTGTGTGACAGACCATAAGCAGAATTTAAGTTTTCCAGGAGAAACAGCAGAGATGAGCCCTGAAGTTCCCAACCAAGCTCATACTGTATTTTTTTCAAGCAGTTCTACTGTTGAGATATCCTAAAGATGAAGAAGGAATCAGGCTCACGTAGCAAAATCTGAGCCCCAGAGTACTTGACAAAACTAGGTGGAACAAAATAAAGCAGATAACATGCAGAAATTTCAAACAGTCTGTGGAAAGACACACTAAGCAGTCCCTGTCTCAGGTCAGTAAGTTCTTCCCTTCAGATGCCAGAAAATTGATGGCTAATGGATGATGTCTTCCTGCATCAATCACTGCAGGGAGCAGAGTGTCAAGTTAGGAAGAGTCATCTGTTCGAGGAAATGAGATGGTAGGAAGGATAGGGTGAGGAAAAAGGTTCTTTTTATCCCCACAAGTTGCTACAAAGCATAGAAAAACGTTCTCAAGAATAAAGGAGCCAGGCTGCAGAACAATCCTGGCAACCCCAGAAGAAACAGAAGTGGAACATGAGATGTCCTTCCTCAGCACTCCATGTATCACTGCAAAAGTGGAAGCTTTCACACAGGAGAGCTTTTAGCTCTTCATGGTTTCCTAAGTGATATTAAATTTATTTTAAAACGGTTCTTCAGAAGGTTCTTTCAGGCAAGTAATTTAACAGCACAATTGATGGTTCCTAATAAGTTTGAATTTCTGATGTGTAGTGCACAGACGGACTTCATAAAGCTGGTAACTGTGATGTTGCCTCAATCCCAGTGCCTTCCTGCACTTTCACCCCAACACTTTCACAGCAGAACTTTGAACTTTTCCAACTGACCCTGCCCCAAATCCTTCCACTTACAGCTGATTCTCTCTATACAGCCTGTAAAATCCACAGGAGCATGAGTTCCTCTCTCAACGTGCCATAAGAAACACTCATATCAAAACCATTATATTGCAGAGCATTCACAGCCACTTCATCTCCTGCTCTGTAAACTCTGAGTGCTTTTAAAAGAAACACTTATTTATACAGAAGAAAATCCCTGTAAATCATGGTCATGACAAGCTAATGACTAGCATTGCAAAGACGATTTATCTTCTTGCTGTATCTAACAAAGCTTCTTATGTTAATACCTTGTTTTCAAAATATGAAGAGACTTCTAACGGATATTTTCTAACTGCAAGAATATGCAGCTAATGAAAAACGCCTTACATCAGAAAATAACCTTCCCCTGCCACCTAACACTCCCATCAACTCTCAAAATCAAAGGATCTCCTTGAATTATTTCCTTCCTCTGTATTACTTAGGGTGCTTCCCTCATGGATGAAGAAACCAACCATTCAATCTCACTGCCTGTTTATAATCCAAATTAATTTTAGGGTTTGCATGCATTACCCGCATGTTTTAATTTCACATATGTTTTGATTTCTGCTTATTAAATTACATTTGAGGCAGGTTATATGGCCTCATGGGGAGCACTACCCTTTGTGCAAACAGCAATTTTATCAGGGTAGAGCCTAATTTCACATTACATTTTGATAGGCTGGAAAACAAGGTCATGGTGTCTGCATGGCAAGTGATGCCCCAGCTGGCGGGAGAGACTTTTGATAAGCTAGAAGGAGGATCCTGGGAATGTTGTGATTTAAAGGGTATAATCTAGGATATGAAATTAAGGAGCAAGCCATCAGTGATGAGCTGTTTCTAGTCTATTGACAGCATTCTCCATAGCTGGCAGGGCCATCACCTTTGCCAGCACAGAGACTGTAAGTACCTAACTGCAAGTTTATTGCTCATTCAATAGTTAGTAATGGCTAAAAATGGGGAGAATAGGGATAATGGGGACACCACAGCCCTTAATGACATGCCCAGAGGCCTTCATCTGTCTCTTGCTTGCTCTTTCAGCCTCTGGCCAGTAGCTCTTTTTGAAGCACAATTCCCACGAGTGGAGTTGTGCCTCACGGTGACCCTCTGGCTGTTGTTTTTGTGCCCTTTCAAAATGCTTGACAGAACTGTCACAGAAGGAGCTTGGCATCTGGAAGCTGTGGCAGGCACGATATGACCTGATTCATAAAACACAGCTAAACAGCTTGGGCTGCCAGAGGCCAGGATTTACAGGACTGAGCTTAAAAATGGCCTTCAATGCCTGCTCTGCTAAATGCACTTCCCTACTGCACACGAAACAATTCCCAAGTTGTGAGGGTGACCTGCAACACTGCAAAGTAACAAAGCAGGCAAGACACTAATGTTGTTGCAGCCTGCACTGTCCACTGCTACTCAGGACAGGAAAGGAATGACCTCAGCTTTGGCTGCACCTTTTGCACATGGCTACAGGGGTAGGAAGGACTTAAAGAAAAAAAATTAAAAAGTTGTTTGGTTTTTTTTTTTTCAGAAAATTTTTCAGAAGTTCCCCAGCACAGCAAGAACAAAGGAAAAAAAAAATTAAGCCAGAGATAGTTTCTGCTGCATTATCCACTACAGCCTCATTTTTACAATAAAAGCCTCTCTGCATTTTTATTTCCAGCAGGCACAGCCTGATCAGCAAGGAATTTAAGGACTTTCTGTCCTCCCATCCATCTACCTATTTTCTTCATCTCTACTTCAATCACTCGTTACAGCCTTCTGTTAGGTGCTCACCATGGGACCTAAACATCCTCTGGGAGACCTGTCAAAGTCACTCTGACGCCAGTGATAATAAATTCTAATCTCACTCATCTTCTCTTGAAGCACTTCATAGACTGAAGATTACATGTTTCAAGTGTGTTCCAAGTTATGAAGGTAAGGATTTACAGAAAAATCAAGTAAGTTGCCCAAGGATAAAATACAAATCAGTCAGAGCTGGAAGCTCAACAGCTGTTTCCCAGCTCCAGTCAAAGAATTCTGTGCCATCCACATTCACCCTAGAAGTGATTTTCTACATAATCCATTACTTCAAATCACTTCCTCCCCTTTTCATTAGCTATGAAAATGAATTGAATTGTGCACTTAGACATAATCAATAGAGCCCTCTCTCAGTCATCTTATTTGCCCTATATCAAGATCAGCTGTCATTTTCATTCTGGAACCCACCCATCCTTCCCAAAATTATCAAGCATGCACACATTTGCAGGGTGCTATGGTATTCCTTGATCCATCATGTCATGTTTTCAGACTAGGGAAAAAAAGCAAAAGATGATTTGAAAGTGATAAGGAAAGTATGAGAAAATAAAATAGAGTGTTGTAGTAGGTCTCTCTTATTTTCTTAAAAAATTAAAATAAACAAAGGAGTTCGTTCCTAAGATGTCCAGAAGTCCTTCCTTATCTGTGGACCAAGACATATCTCCAACCCCATTCTGACTTCTTCATTTACTCATCACCTCTGCCCTCATCATGTTTTAATAAAAACTTTAACATATTTAATTTAACCTCACTATTTCAAAGCACCCAGGCTAAGCTAGAAATATTTTCAAAAGAGTTTGTTGAATAAATTCAAGGAAAAAAAAAGAGCAAAAGCTTATAAAAAGAATTGCCGAGTGGCAAGGAAAATTACTTTCTTTTTCCCCCCACAGCTAAGAAACACAACAATTACAACTGATAGAACAAATTAAATTCTAAGTGCATTGGTGATTTGATAGATATAATTTTCTAAGTGTTACAGACACATAATGAGTGCCCTGAAATGATACAGAAGTCCAAGTTTAGCTGTCTGGGAACACTGGTGCACTTTGCAGTATCTACCATGTCACTCGTCAGCTCGTTGATCTTATCAGCACATTTGCAGTCTGAGCAGAGCAGCTGTCCCCACTTGGTTTTTATTTCTATTTCTGCATTAGAAACAGGTGGGCAAGCTCAGAGAGCTAACAAGTTTCTTTTTGATGTAGAGATGGACAAATCCTCTCATTAACAGAATGGCCTTTTAAAAATCATTATGGGGTATTTTTAGCCCCATTTCATTTCAGTATTTCTGTATAATTGCAGCCCATTAATCACCAATGCTTGTTTCTAGAATCTGTCAGTTACAGGCAACAAGTAGTAGCAGCCTGTGGCATCTGCAAACTACTACTTTCAACATATTGCTGGTTATTTTACTGGGATAAGATTGGCTGCATCAGTCACACAGGAGTGGATCTCATTCTCCAATTACAGAAATTAAACTCAGTTAAACAGGTCAGGCAGAAATCTGCATAGACCCTCCCAGCAAAATCAACTTACAGGTGGGAATTAGAAATAGCAGGTGTTCAGAATTCCAGATACAAAACCAGGAGAAAAACAAATGCATACCATGTATTGCAAATATGCCTCCTCACTCAGTAATGCTCTTGGATAGATTAATATTAAAATCAGCACATAGAAATAGCATTTGATTAAGATCAGCACATCGAAATAGTGTTTGCTACATTTCACAAGAGTGTGGAGCCCCTCACACGGATGTGGGCAGAGTAGCTGAACAAACTGTCTGCTTGCAGCTCTGGCAAACATGCACTAAAGCTGTTCCATACAATCCAAACAACTCCAGGCATTCGTAATGCACGGCTAGCTAGGTCAGCCTTTATCAGACAGAAATGCATAGCTTGGAACATTAAATCCAGAAATTAGATTGTTGTTTTCCAGAAAGTTTTCAAAGCCTCGAGGTATCAGCTGAATGACTTTTCTATTTTCAAGTCAGACGCAGTAGACAGTCTCTCCAAACCAGCCAGCCAAGATTTGAAAGCACCAAGAAATTTCCCAGTTTAGAAGGATAAAGGTGAAAGCAACATGAAAGTTACAACGCCACCCACACTGTTTCCCAACAGTCTGTTAGCTCTGGGTGTTGAGGAAGGGCTTGCCTGTGCAAGCTGAAGCCTATTGTTAGAGTGAGAAATTCAAGAGTCACAGGAGCATGAAAAATCTACCTCAGAGTAGCAGAGTTCCCTGTTAGTAGGACATACTCTGGGTTCTGTCACAGCCTAGCAGCTCTTTAACACAAACTGTGCAAGACTTGACAAACTGTCCCCGAGCTGAGTTCCCAAACTGAAAGCAATGGTTTGCTAGAAGAGTGGCAGACCCCACTTTTTGCCAGCTCTGCCCAATCTTGCCATCCAAAATAGTTTGTTCCCACAAGATCGTCAGGCATCAGAAAGCAATGTGTATCTACCTCAATCTGTGTACCAGCACAGCTTTTCTGGAACTGAAAAGGAAAAAATATTGAACCAGAAACAAAAACTGCTCTCTGAGATGGCAGGAGTGGTTGTGTGGGTCTGACAGCAGCTGGTACATGTGCTGCACCCCCTGGGATTTCCAGCCACAGATTACTCTTCCACAAGGCCAACCTGCCAGCTGTCCTGCTCCCAAATCTCTGATCACAGCTTGCCTAGCAGTCATCAATGAGGAGGTACAACCAAACAGAAAAGAGAACAACTGGTCACATTTCTACTGTTAGAAAATGACAACTTCTTACCTTACAGAAGGCTTGAACCTGAGGAACTTCTTACTGACCTTTTAATTCAAGGAGCAAGAGCTATTCACAGACTGTCCCACAACCACACCTGGATCACTACTGACCAGAAACACCTGCTTTAACACCAGTGTCCAAACCCAACTGCCTTCAAGACAACCCACTTCACATATCAGCAGGTGCTCCAGACCTTCTGATTTGTGCAAAAACAGCCACCCTGTGTAAATGACACCGGACCAGCTGGGCAGTATTGTGGCCAGATGAAGGAACCCCTTCCTGATCTTGGCTTTCACCTTGAGGCTCAAGCATTGGCTCTTCCCACCTTGGTAAGCACATTGCTCCCATCAATATTCAATCTGTAGTGACAGTCTGACCCTAAAATTATGTCCTGCCTCTCACAGCCCAAATCCACGTTGAGGAGAGATTTACCTCAATTCAGAAGCTTCTCTGGCTGACTTACACAGTACCACAGTGACCTTTTAGCACATGCCCCACAGGACTAGAATTTATGGCCAGGCACAGGAAATGTGCCACTCACAGAAACACGCTGATTTTGTTTTTTTTTTTTTTTTTTTTTTGCCACACCATAATTTGGAGCTAATAATAGAAACCCAGTAGCAGTTTAATGCTTGCTCACCATTTGAGGGAGTAAGAGCTGCCTGGGGGCTCCGCTGGGCTGTGTTTCAATATCTTTATTGGCCATTGGAAACACAACACCTGCAGGTTTCTCACTGACTGTTTCCACCTAAGGGAGAGAAGATTATTTTTTTGCCTTTCTGTTAAGGCAAGAATTTGGGCAACCTAGCACTCCTGTAGAAGCTTGCAGGTCAACAGCAATAAGAACTGGTCCTGGGGTGTTGGAAGATGGGCATATTCCAAGCAGCTGCCTATAAATTTCCAAAGCAATATAAGAAATACATACAACCAAACCATTTGCAGTTTCATTGATAATTTTCAATGCCTTTTAGCAAAAATACAAGTAGTACCACACTCCTGTGAGAAGACCCTTCTGAGGCACTTGACAAACCAATCAAGAAATAAAATAATTATGACTAAGATATGCTAATTTAGATTTTCAAGATGTTTAATTCATTAGTGTATCAGAAAAGGCTGTTATGCTTTGGAAGTCTGGAGGATTGCCAGCCTTAAGCTCTACTGAGACAATCATAGAATATCTTGGGTTGGAAGGGACCCACAAGGATCATCAAGTCCAACTCCTGATGCTCAAGCCCAAGTCCATACCAACCAAGAAGATATTGATAACTTATGTTCCAGAAAGTCCTGCCTTTAATCAGATATTTTTTTTTCTCTAGAAAGGACATGCAAAGGCTATAAAGGTTATATATCTCTTGGGAAAGAAATAAGACTGTTCTAAATCAAAGATGGAAAGGCAGCTGAACAAGTGCTGAAAAAAGTGCTACAGAATTTTCTGCTCTATCCCCTAAGCAGAGAACGGCTTAGAAAAATATCAACATTTCAGAAGGAATATTATATTTAAAAACTGCAGAACATGGCAGCTGAATGAAGAACACTACAAATAATCTCATTTAAGGTGCTTATTCTGCCATCAGGCTGCATTAGGCAGAGGGTGGGACAGAATGAGAAATTACCCTAATATTTACTTTCTCTCTTTGCTAAAGAAACTGTGATTGTCTATGCTTCAAAGCCCAGTTTTAGCATCCTCATTCAGTGTTTTCTGTCCATTCCTTGCTGCCTTGACTACTGGAATTCAATACATTAATATGTATTTTGCCAAGCTCACAGAAGGCTGACCGCAGTGTCAAAGCTGTGCTGGCAGTGTCGGCTCCACCAAACGCTGGAATTCGAAGAGCATTTGATACATCATGAAAAATACTGGCCTCAGCCTGCAGAAAACCATGTGTCTGTCTCACAAATTTCATATTCCATTCAACCAGCTTCCATCTTTACGGCAGCAAGCTGGATAACTCAAACACTAGCATAGTTTTGCAGAAATTTGTCTGCTCTTTTTGCAAGGAGCTGCCAACGCTGTTGTGACTGGGATATCAGAAAGAAAAAGTGGAAGAGATGTTTGAAACTGAAAGGCAATCTTGAGAAAAATTTCAGCACAGACCATCAGTATTGCATAACTGGACAGCTTTGCTTCGGCTTCAGAAACTTGAGAAACTGTCTATTCAAGTGGAAAAAACGTATTCTCAATTCTGTAATTATTTAGCACTGTAGAACACATGACAATTTTATTCAGCCTTTCTTCACTGCTGCATTAAAACAGGATAACAGTTTTCACAACAGCTGACTCTTCCTGTCACCAAAAACAAAGTGTTTGGTACAAAGTGAGAGAGAAATCAGCACCTCTGCCTGGCAGCCCTGCAAATTAGGAGAAAATCTTCAAATCAAAAAGAATACAAAGACACAAACCTCATTATTGCAGATGCAAGGATACAGAAAAAATGTTTTTCTCCAGTGTTCCATAATAACCTCAATCAATTCCTATACACAGTAAAATCTGTTCACTTTTAACTATAATCACAAATAAAGAGAACTGATGAAAGCAAGAAGCAGAACAGGTCTGTAAATGGAATACTTGAAGGAAATGCAATGTTGGTGGACATTTTCTGCATGAGACTGCAATTTGGTCCACATTAAGTACCTAGAAAGCTACAAAAACAGTCTGTCAGAGACAATATCTTCTGTTCCCATTCAGTGGAAATTCCATCTAATGGGGGAGCCCCCAAGGAGCAGGGGCTTTCTTCATTGCTTGGTTTCTCTCCTGAGATTATCATCAACAGCAGCAATGGCTCTTTCTTCTTGTATGACATTAGCACTGTGGAGTTGTTATTATAAAAGCCTATGAGACCTTCCCACAGAAGCCAGTCGGCAGCCAGACAGCTCTGGGGAGGTGGATTGCTCCCCATTTGGCAGATATGTGAGACCTGAGGGTCCATGAGCAGCGGCTGTGCTGTTTGCACATGTGCTGGAGGGAGCATCACATGCGGGGACAGTGAAGAGCAGATGTGCTTGCTGGTGTGAGCTGCTTCCAGCCAGCACCACGCCAGGTTAGCACTCCAGATGAATTGCTACAGGCAGCCCTTCTGCTGGCTGAAAAAGATCATTGCCAATCAAACCAGGTCATTCTACCTCCTCATTTCAACATTATTAGATGAGAGCTGCCTTTAAGGAGTGCAGCTTCCTTTGGGGCCGACTGACTCCAATAAGGTGTTGAACTAATTTGGTCCCTGTTTCACTAGGAGATGTGTCATCTCCAGGTTTGGAAAAGTTATTCAAGAGAGCTTGAGCCTTTCATAATTAACATGCAACACTGGTTGCCACACGGGGAGCAGGCACAGTTATAATAACTCTGAGTCAATAATTCATAAACTATAATGCATTATTAATCAATTATTGAGGCCTGAATTACATTTAATGAGATTAAGCTGATTGGAGCACTAAGCTGTTTGAGTCATATTGATTTAATCAATGTGCTTAATTAAACTGTGTACATTTTCCACATGATCATTATTTCCCAGTATCCTGCATAAGTGGCCCCTGCAATTCATATCCTCTGCTGTTCTTTGCTCAGGAATTGCTCTTTGCTGCAATTTATATTTAAAGGTAAAGGGCTTGTTTCTTCCTAAAAAAAGATCAAAGTTGCAAAACAACCATCTAAATAGCTTATACAAGCAAATTGAGAAATGTTAGAATAGTTTTCCCAGCAACAGTGTCTTTTTTATTCTGTAGGCTTAAGATGAGACCAGGTAAAAACACCTCATTAGTCTCACTTTATCCCTCATTCCAGCTCCAGGAGCATCTGCAGATTCAATGGTATGAGCATCCTACCATATCTATTCCAAAAACATTACTCTATCCTTCTTCAGAAACATGCCTAGACAAAAAATGTGCCTCAAATCCCCAGGAGACTACATTTAAGATAAGCAGGTGTCATTATCTCTTTTTGACAGTATTCATAATGGTTTCCTCAGCCATGCATAAAGAGTACATATGATGACAGAAGAGCAACTCAAAATGACAGATATTACAGATGTAAATGCATTTGCTAATGTCATTTTTGTTTAATTTCCCTCACCTCTGCTGCTAATTATCTGGGACAATTTGGGTTAACTTTAAACCACAAAATTCAGATCTATAATGCTACCCATGGCTAAAAGAATACTCATTAGGTGTGTTGACTCTGGAACACACAAAACACACTGAGTAATCACTATTATTAATGGGGATGACAACAGTACAACCAGCCATGAAGAGAGTTGTGCAATTCCTTTGGGACTGTTTGAGTCATTACTCTGTGTTAGCACTAACCAGAATGGCACCTACACCACATCACATCTCAGAGGTGTCCTGCCCCTTCCCTCCTCTGACTAAAGATGAGAGCAAACCCACCCCAGCCCAGGGTACAGACAGGAAACACCTCCCGAAAAACACCCACAGAGCAATGTAGAGTGTACACTGTTCTCTTCTGACCAATTATTTTGCTTTTGGTGGTTTAAATTCCACCATTCTGTTAACACTAGCAACATATCAGTGTCCTTTATTTCTTAGCAAGAATACAATTTTGTCATTGCCTGTGTGTCAGTGTTTAGATATTTTCCTTACACCTCTTTGAAGAGTTAATCTGTCCATTTGCTCTGTCACAACAGTATCCTACTGCTTGCAGGGTCTACTCAGCTGTCTGCCAGGGAGTTTAGTGGAGCTACACGCTGCACACATGCATAAATAATACTGTGAATTAAGAGTTTGCAGACTATTACTGAGTACACATACATGCTGCTAACACTGCCTTCACTGGGCTCTGTGTGCGTGGCAAACAAGAAAATCAGAGTTCTGCAAACACCTATTAATTCATCAAGCAAGGAGCTGGCACCAAGATTTGGAAGCTTTTTGTTTCTGCATTCATTTGGGAATGCTCTGAAAGATATTGGGAATTGCTCTCCCGTCAAAAGTCCCTGTAACTCTCATCAGGCAGACCTAACATAGCCAGAAATAAAGTCAGAATAATTTTACCTTTATCATAAGACCATGGAGGATATTGCACTTAGAAAGGGTATTAAAAATATCTGTACTAGCTGGATACTGAGTCTTCTCCATCTGATGGCAGGAGGGCAAGCTTAAACAGCAACCACAAAAAACAAAATAGACCCTCTCAGTCTCTATTTGTTCAAGTCTATGGAGCTGCAAAGCCCAGCAGGGACCACTGACCAGCCAAGGAACCTACAGACATGGATCAATTCTGAGTGGAGGTTGGGTGATTGTAACTGAGTGGTTGCATGAGCCAGAGTAAAAGCACAGGAAGCCAAAGAGTTCCCACCTCACTTCCTTCTGTCTTTATATCAATTTCAGAACTGAGCATTTAATAAAAATTATTCAGTACACCACCATCATATAAAGGGCAGATATAAAGAGTGGAAGGAGAAAGGAACCTAAAGTGAATATCAAAGCTTCACACAAACAAGGCATAATGAAGGAGAGAAGTAGCCCATTTTTCTTCCCTTCAGCATGGCTTGTGCTTCCTATTAACAAGGTGCACATTAATAAATTTAACTCAGACAAATTTAACCATCCTAGGACCACATTAATCAAAAGCCTGACAAGAGCAATCTGAAAGAGTTGAGGAAGGCAAGTAAAGCACAGCTGACACAGAGGATGCCATGCCCTTACTCTCCCTGGGCACTTCCAATAACAAATAACTCCTTCCCACTGCGCTCCTACCAGGCTGATCCTGATGCTTTCCCAGTGCTCCTCACCCACCCTGTGCCTCTTTATCTGATATTTCCTTATCCCTACGTGTCTATACTTAAGATTTAGACTATTTCAGTATGATTGTGTTCAGGAACTACAAAGTCCTGGTGAGACTTGTGCCACTGGCATCGCTGAAAAGAAACTCTCAAGGTACAGATTAACACATGTAACAAAGGCAACATAAGTTTGATAGGAAATCAAGATGACTATAGCTCATGAAAACTCTGCATTGGCCTGAACCAGAAGGAAAAGCAAGAGCTGCCCATTTTTGTTCATTATCTATGTGCCAAGTTCCCCAGTGCTGGAGTTCCATGTTCGTTCTCAAGCTGAAATACCCATGGAGACTGTACATAGCCATAGGATTTATTGCAGGGAAATCCTCCACCCTTTGGTCTCTTCATATTTAGCTCTAAGTTGTTGCTCTTGAGTTACGTTTTTAGCATGGAAAACATTGACAAACAGGTCCTTCCATCAGCCAAAACACTTCACAGAAAGATGGGTATGTCATACAAAATGAGGAAACTGAGAAGTAACTGCTGATCAAAGCAACACAAAGCAGCACAAATTAGACTAAGTGCATCCCCAAAAGCCATAATTATCCAAGCTACTCAAACAAAATAAGCACATACATGATTATTCAGATTTGCCCACAGGCATCCCCACAGCATAAAACATGGTGTGCTGCCTTGCTGTTCTTTCACTTGATAAAACAATAAATATTTTCATCACTTAAGAGTATTGGTGTTTACTTTTACAGTCTTGAAAACTTGAGTGAAACTGTGTTGCCTTGACAATGTCTTTCCTCCAGAAAAATTTCTCTTAGAGTTGGACAACTGGGGTTTCTACATGTTCTGTTTTGAGTTCCATGGGCTCATCGATAGGAACTCTGCAATCTTATTGTTGTGCAAGGCTTTAGAGGAAGGGTTTAGTGGCACAGGATTTCATGGCATTTCAGGGAGAACTACAAGCTCCCACTGGCTTCAGGTACTACCACAAGGCATGAGATATTTATTTCTATTGAAAATAAAGAGAACTTAAGCCACATAATTGGGATTTGAACCTAGGTGCAGTATATTAAACAGACTGAAGCATTTGGAAAAAGTATCTGTCCAAATTATTCAGAGATGCCTTATGAATCTTTCAGCAAACCTGGGCTGAATAAGCAAGCCAAGCCTTTTCTATGTAGACAGGTTAACAACCTTTGAAAACCTGCCAGGCTCTCTTCTAACACTGCAGGAAAGAATCTAATATACTCTGAGAGTACAGTGCTCCAGAAAATGGCCATGCCCCCCAACATGGTCACATTTATATTTCAACACTTTCTTGATATTTTTTTTCTTTTTTTGCTTTCCTATCACAGAACACTCCTTTCAGAAAGTCCTTTCAAAACCAAAAGAGCAAAAGTCCAGTGTTTAGGATAGCGACTCCTCACATGATTGACTCACTCCAAGCCCCTTAGATAAACCCAGATGTTAGCTCAGTTTTTGCTTTTTGCCACCATTGGAAAGGGCTTCTTGCTTGGGCAGAAAATTGTGTTCACTGCATGCCTCTTCCAGCCGGCTCCAATCCTCAAATAAAATATTCCAACTTACTTTCAATTGCTCCCTTGAGGCCTTCTGTCATGAGGTGTCAGCAAATAACATCTGACCAGGTGATCACTGCCACGTGCCAAAGGCTGCTTTAGGTAACCAACCTATCCCTCCCCAGCTGCCACCCACGGTCATCATTGTCATGGAAAAAAAGGGCTTAAGGGCAGGAATTCTCTCTTCAAGCCAGGCATGGACAGCCACAATTAAAGCTGTGCATGTAGATTATAAATTCCCCATGTAGCCTGTACTTGGCTATTTTGCTTTAGCATTTCAACCAAGAAAAGCATGTTCATGATAGAAATTTGCTAATCCAGGGTAAAAGCTGAATTTGTAATCAAGTCATTACAGTAAAAAGGTAAGAGCCGTGGATGATTACACTGTAATGTCAGCATAGCTGCAGTCACTCTGCTCTAAAACTGAACAAAAAAGTTAGCAATAACTTTCACCAACTCATATTTCAGCTCCCTTTTAGTTTAGAAGAAATCTGCAATGAGAGCTATGGTTCAGGTCACAGAATCCCTTTGGAATCTTCTAACCTAGTACTTAAGTGAGGTAATGAAAAGTATTCAGTTAACATCTAAAAAGATCTTAATTTAAATATCCACAAGCCTTAAAGGCCTCAACCTGTGTTATGTTTGAAGAGATTAAAAAAAAAAAGAATCACTGTACACCTTGTTTCTGATTTGAGAAAAATAATTTTAAAAAAATCAACCCACATGTAAGTAGTTAATGATTTAGGCTCTAAAATCAAAGCTAACCTAGTGTGATGCTAATCAGAATCTTAACACTTGCTGCTGAGTTACAGAAATATGCATATCTTAATCTTGTTCATCAGGGCCACTGAAGGCCTAAATCTTTGGCTCTCACAATGAGAAATAATCAGCTCTAGATATAAAATGGCAATATTTACTATTAAACAGAACATCATCAGTATGGTCCCAGACATAATGCAAAGAGATATATTGTGTCCAGATGGATCTACTGGGCACACTGCAGGAACTGGAATTTCACCAGAAGATTTCAATTGCTGGTGCAGCTTGGAATGAGTTATCTTGGTTTTGGTTTTTCTTAATTTAAGACTTCAAAATACATTAAAAATTTAGTAGAAAACATAAAGTGTTTTAAAAATCTTGCTGAATTAGTTATTTCACAGTTTTTTGCTCTAGGAAATATTTTATTTTGAACTTTTCAAATGTTTTACATCATTGAAGAGAAATTAGAAGTACAAAATGGTATCAGTTCTCCTCCCTCTTCCATGCAAACCTGTAGTTTTTAAAGAGCATCATAACTGGCTATTCCTCATATTTATATTCCTTTTTTCCAAAATGAGAAAGACAAGAAAATCAGCGTGTTCAGAAAAGAGGCTGTTATTGTCACTGCTGACATGAGCACAACTCACCAGCATCTTTTTTAATGCTTCACTGGGCTACTTACAGAACTGCTCCAGGTCATCTCTGTTTTTAGACTCAGGCATGGCAGTGATTGTGAGCAGCGGGCATGGATTTCCTCCTAGAGTCTGGCAGAGCATCTGCTGCCTCCAGTAAACCTTCCTAGGGTTCCTGTTTTGTTCCAGGATATCAAGATGGGACTGAAAAAGAAGCAAGGAAGCAGATTTACATAGGAGTTCACAGTCTATAAAACCTGATTTTATTCCAGTAGCTATATATTATTTTTGATACTAATTTCATATCTTGCTAACTTCCCAGCTGCTTTCTTTTGCCAGTTAATATCAGCGCCTTTTGCATCCCACAAATATGCACGAGCCATTCACAATGCATCCCAGTTCTGAAGCTGCACAGAATATTTATTCTTATATCATTATCTACTTGAGGATGTCCCTTTTTATTGTAGAGAGGTTGGACCAGATGACCTTTAAATGTCCCTTCCAGCCCAAACTATCCTATAATTTTGCCTGAACAGTTCCTAGGTGCTTTTGTTAGCATAATGAAATTTCTGTGCATACATGAAATCCAAAAGAGAAGCATTTACTCTTTATATTTTAATAAGGGTTTTGTAGAAATGTGAGAAAACTCACCACTTTTGAACATTTACAGAACTGATTGCCTAGCTGTCAAGCACATGCCAATGAAACTCAGTGACAAATCCATATCAGAGGCAGCCAAAAAGTTTCTTTCGAAACAACATTTTGTACAATCAGTAGTGGGAAATTTGAAGAGTGTCTTTCCAAGAAGTTATTTTAAAAAGGGAGATTTTCTCCCCACCCCTCCAAAGTTTATGACAGCTTTAAATAATTCTAAAGACCAACAGCTTCTTGAGAAATTTGAGGAAAAGAACTGGCAGCTTAGAAGAAAGACATTTTGGAACAAATCGCGATCGGCTCATTAGACACGGAGCCACTTGTCACCCACACAGCAGATGAAGTGTGGCTCTGTTTGTCTGTCTGCAGCGCAGCTGAGGAGGGTGAGCACTGCCCCTGTGGGCTGGTGCTGAGCACCACCAGTCGTCTCCCAGCTGGTAGGAATAGGTGCAGTGAGCACACTTGTCCTAACAAAAATTCAAACATTTCATTTCACTCAGGGACCCTCACAGGGTGAGGGTTTGTCTCTAGGAGTCAGGGTTCAATTTTAATCTACATTTATGGGACACCACATTCCTGTTTATCAAATCTTGGAGCTCACCATGTTTCAGACTGCTTTCTCAGCATTCAAACAGAGCCATGTAAACACAGAACTGAAATTTACAGTCAGCTGTGTTATAAAACAATTAAAATACAGCTCTATAAAGTAAATTCAATTCTTAAATGCATTTAACGGTCTCACATAGATACAGAGAACTCAATATCATCATTTACTTATGTTCCTGGTACCCAGTGAAACTTAATTGGGTAGAGCTACCACGGAGATTTCAGCTAGATATCAAAACAATTAATACTGTGATGTAAAAATAGATAAGTTACTGTTCATAAAAGAAATGTAATTACTAATGGACAAGAAGTAATGAACTGCAGAGTGCATCCAGTTCAAATAGGATTCTGCAATATTTCCTGCAAATATGCCTATAACCGTTAAATATATATGATATTTAAAAACATTTTCAAATTACTAACTCCATATACAAGTTTATCTTCTTTCCCAAAGCACTATGTCTTTAATTGAGCCCTTGGGTTCATAATCAGTTTTAATTTATTATTGATATATAAAACCAACACATTTCACCAGTGGACAAATGCTTTAAAATGCAATCTACTGATGCACAAACCTGATTTAGTTTATTTACTGTGGAAATAAAAGTAAAATGGAGATGTGTATAGTGCATCACTTGACATTTTAAATTAGCCCAAGCAAAGAAGCCTTTCAGAATTATTAGAAGTAGTGATTTTGCTTTAGCTAGAGCTGGACATGAAAATCTATCAGACTTTTCCACCCATAATTCCCATTTACCAAACTTTATGGTCCCTATTGTGTCCAAGTTCATTTAAACTTTTCCTGGGGCAAAATTCCCTTTAACTTCAACGAGCATTTTATTTGAAGAGACAGTGCAATACTTAAAGACCTGGTCCTGGAAGCCTAGGAATAACATCTTTTTCATCTCTATTCTATTCATTCAGGAGCAGGTGAGATATTCAGTCATTCCCAGAGCACACAAACTCTCCAAGTCTCTCTTGCTTTGTGCCAGCAAAAGATAGAAATCAATAACAGTAAAATAGTGATGAAGCACTGCATTTATGTGAAATGTATGGTGGTGAATAAGTCCAACTAATTCTTCAGTATTGCATGTCTTTTTAACCCTGCAGACTGTAGATATTTGTGCCTTCAGGGCTAAAGGTCAGACCCCACCACTGGAGCACACACTCTTCCCCAAGGAACTTTAGGAGTAACTGCTGAGGAGCTTTAGGAGCCATTGCTGAGGAACTGGTGAGAAGTGAGCTGACAGACACGTTTTGGACTGAAGGCTGGA
Organism: Calcarius lapponicus; assembly: GCA_039654755.1. Lineage (NCBI taxonomy): Eukaryota > Metazoa > Chordata > Aves > Passeriformes > Fringillidae > Calcarius > Calcarius lapponicus. The sequence goes on along the minus strand of CM077473.1, from coordinate 7,010,924 downwards.
CTGGCCTTCCCCCAGATATTGGAAGCAGTTTCTTTGAATGTCTATAATGGGATGCAAAACAGTTGACAAGAGGCTTTCTTGAGTGGGAATCAATCCAAGCCTAACTCTGCTGGTGTGACAGGCAGCACAGTGAGTCCTGGGGGAGAGCACTGTCCCCTGGAAAGCACAGCCTCCAATATCTGCTTATGAAAAACTGATATCATTATAAAACACGCAGTGACCTCAAACTCCACCAGCCCACACCAGCATGTATTGCCCAAAACGTGTTGACAATGGAAACTGAAGTGAGAAGGGAGGGAAACTGATTTACTGGAACTGTGTGCTTTCATTTGCAGTAGCATTATTCTCATCTTTAGCATCAAAGCAAAGCTACTCCCAGAACTATTCATTTCACTTCTTTCATCCTATCTCCCCTACATCAATTATAGAGGAAGCGCATTGGATGCATTTCCCAGAAAATTCCCTTACCATCCACCCTTTTCCACAGAAGAGGCTGTGGAAAACAAACCTGCGTCCAGCAAAAAAACTTGGTACAACTCAGGAACTAAATTTATGCTGTGGAGTTGTATTCTTTCAGTTTCTGTACTGACAGCACTGGTGGGAGTGTCCCAAATTCGTACTGAACTCCAGCTGGCACCAAGGAAAGAGCTGGTAAAGTATCAGATGAGGTCCAAGCCCAGTAATGCTGGGTGCAGCTCTGAAAGCTGGGCTGCTACCCTGTGTCAGGAGGAGGATCAGGCAGCACATCTGAGCTGTCATTAGGTTTAGCCCCTGCTTCCCAGCCCTTCAGGAGGAGGATCCTGCTGCCCCAAGTGAGTGGAGACACCTTTGGTCTGTGTTATGGTGGTATAAGCACTGATGGTTTGTGCTCAGCTTTTCCCACAGAGAAATTTCTTCTACAGCATTCTGGGCTTTACAGCTGGCAAAACAAGGTAATTACTGTCACCCTGTTTTTTTTTCAGATTTTCTAAGCCTTCTGATGTTGATATTCTTGTAGCAAACTTTCTCACACACTTTCGGTAAATAACTCATTGTTTTGCATTCCTTTATAGAGGAGGAGAAAATTGATAGACTGTTAATCTGTCCAGTGTTGTTGGAGAGGTGGCACTGTCACCTTCCAATCCACTATCACTCTTAGAAAACTATAAATGTTAGAGTCAGAAAATAAACTGCCCTTTTTCTTCACCTTGAGAACAGCGGTGTGAGCTTGTGTTCTTTCGTGTCCTTTAGCGACAAATTACACCAATGATCACAGAATGGTTTCAGTGGGAAGGGATCTTAAAGGATCATCTCATTCCAGCCCCCCTGCCATTCCTCTAGACCAGGTTACTCAAAGCCCCATCCAACCTGACTCTGAGCACTCCCAGGGATGAGGAGGTTTGAAATCTATCCTCTGTGTCATCTCAAAATCTGCACGTACCCAAGCAGCTCCCACCATTATGTTATCTAGGTGGACATGTCAGCATTACCATCATTGTGGAGTAGGTGTAGGGGTAGTGGTAGGCCAGGTAGCAGACATCATCTTTGTGAGGGAACTTGATGCTGAAGGTGAGGGTGTAGTAGAACCTTCTCCTCACACCTCCTCCTCCTGCAGCTGCACTCCTGCAGCGGTAGTGGTTTCTGCAAGAAGAGAAAGAAGAGGAAAGTAAATGCTTTTCACTTCTAGACGTGCATTTGAAGCAGCCATGGGAAAAATAAGCATTCAGAGAAGCATCCACACAACAGGACACAAAGCCCAGCAGGGAGTTGGGAGGCAGAACTGCACATGGCAGTGCAGGGCACTGCCAGTCATGTGCTGCTGAGGGATGGGAGCACTCTCCTAAGAAAATAAAATCCATTAATGCTTCGTTTTGTTAAGATGCAAATAAAGAAGCAGTCAGCTAATAGTAGCTCATACAGCAAAGTCCAGACACATTTAAACTATGCATTCAGCTAAAATTGCTGTATTTCTTCAGATATTCACATTATCTTGCTCAGAGAGGCAGGTTCCTATTCACAGCCCTGAACAATGCCATAAGAAAATACTCTGCAAAAAAGCCTGGATATTTAGAAAATATAAATGCCCTACCAAACCAACTATTCAGTCCTACCACAGGAAAAAATTATATTTCAGGAATAAAAATAAATAATAAATAGGACATGCATAAATATGTTTCAAATACCATCAAAGGCACTGCTGAGAAGAAAGAAGAGAGTGGGTTTGGGTAGAGACTGGGCATGAAAGAGAAGTGACCCCACGCCGATTTTCCAGTTGTGACCAACCCAAAAATTCTTCTTTGTATCCCTCTTTTTTTTTTTGAAGATTTGAATCTAAGGAAGATTTGAACCTCCCTCCCTCACAGGGAACAGTGAGGACTAGCTGCTTCCTAAAAAATGGGGAGCTGAGATTGACATGGATGCCAGAAGAGCAGAGAACTCTTGAGACAGAGCCATCTCCCACAGCACCTGATCAGGGCATGCCTGGGGACAGCAGAGGAGCTCAACCACAGGTTCAGATCATCAGACAAGGTTGTGGTGGCGAGGCAGGTCTGGGTCCAGCCAGCAGGTCCCTTCATGGGTCAGGATCCAGATCAGGATGTGCAGCAAAGCAGGGACACAGCAGTGACTGAGCTGGAGCCTCAGTACAGCAGAGCTCTGTGTGAGGCTGGTCAGCACTGACAGGGTCTAAGAGAGCACACAAATCCTTGACACTGCCTTCAGTAAAACTGCAAATCTTGTAACAAGCTCCTCAGTCTAGTGTCAGGAGCTGATCTCTTGCAGGAGACTTGCTCTGATGAAGAGATGACTTCAGGCTCAGTAGGAAAGTTTTCTTTCAGCAGAGATGAAGTGACAAATCATGCACTTTAGGGAGAAGCCTCAGAGCAAATTGCATCCATAAGTACATTTCAAACAATATTTTTCCCACATTGCACCAATTATGCTGTTGCCAAACCTTCTGATTCTGAAGGACTGTGAGGTTTCTTTGACAAATGTTATCATCAATGTTGCATTAAAATGCAAAATAGAAGAGGCAACCAAAAGATGCAATTTCAACTCCTGAATTTTACAATACTAGTTTATTTTGCTGCTGTTCATTTTTATTCAAAGGGGTGGAGAGAAAAGATAATTATTCTTGTCAAATTCTCCAAAATAATCAGCTCTTTTTCATAAGGGAGAGACAATACAATGCTGCTAGGTTTTCACTTGAATTCAATAGTTAGGAACATGTGGGGTGAGTGATACCAACTGGATCAATAGATAGTGCCCGAACACTGAGTGACAACCTGAAAAGCCTATGATTTTATTCTCAGTTGAACCCTTTACCCCCCAACATTTCTTTTGAAAATAAAGCACCTTAATATTGGACAAAGACTAAAAGAGAAAAAAAAATTCAATAAACCCACAAATATAGAAACATGAACTTAGCATTTATATGTGTATTTCACTGGATCAAGGGTTAAAGTCTGGTGTCTTTTTGAAGTCAGAATAATGACATTTAATAAAGTTCCTGGTAATTTTGACAATGAAGGATAATTAAGAGCCATTTCCTGCATGGTGCAGAAGGAAAATGCTCACCTCCATGGCCTCTATTATACTCAGTGCCGCTTGGAAGGTTAGATCACCTTATTCATAAAGTGTGGTCACAAAAGTGCTGAATTCTTCCAAGTCCTCCCCTCCAAGTTGACATTTGTAGTTAGAGATGTGGGAGGAACCAGGTCTATGCAGGCAGATACTGCCTAAATATCCGACATACACATTATTCCCACCTGTCCCTAACACCCCAGAGTAAAGTCTTCTCCCTCTGTAGTCTGTAATTCTGCAGAAAAGTGTCCTCTCCTATCCAAAATGGCCATTTTCACCCAGGGGTTTTGCAGCAAGAGACACCTCTGACCTTGATGCCACACTGGTATTTCAGTGTTGCTCACTCCTGCCTGCTCAGACACCATCCCCAGGGCAGGGATGCTCTCACAGCAGTGCTCAGCGGAGCATTTCATCTTTGTTCCCAGTATCTCTGCTGTTCCACCCAACTACCCACCCAGAAAAGACATTTCCACACTTTTGAATCACTTCTTGACACCTGCTTCAATCCATAGCAAGCTATCTGGCAGTAACAGTGAGTTTACAGGTGGCTTTGGCTTCAATATTCTTCAGTCTTGCACTGAAAAGAAAAATCCCTGTGTGTAAGCAGTGTAAATGATCATGTACTTTTACTGTATATAATCTGGTCTCCTCACAATCCATCATACAAAACAGTATAGCTCTGAATATTTCTGAAAGAAACCTAAAAAAATAACATTTTTCCTCTGTGCCTCCCTCTCCTCCTACTGCTGTCAGGCCAAAATAATTCTATTGCTTCCTTTTTCCTCCACCAGATTGATGCTTTTTAGTTCCTCACCACTTTTTCATCACAACATCCTTCCATATCAGCATGAAGCCCAAAGTAACAAGAAAAAGGAAAAGAATAAAAGACTCTGGCAACATCTAGTCCCCACTACCTTATTTGTCTTCTCTTTAAAAAAGATGTTGAAAGTCTCTCGCGCTTTCTAGAAGCCAACACACTGGTTATTGGAGAGAAAAAAAGAGACCCAAGTGTAGTTTTCTCAATGAACATGTAAGCTGTATCTACTGTGCCTTTCAGTCACTTTGTAGTAGTGAAATCACTTTGTTTGCTGCTCTCCTTCAGAAAAAATGCACAAGTATTGTATTTCCAGCATAGCAGTGATGAAGAGTTAATTAATAATAATTATAATACTACTCATCTCTTACTCTGCAAGATAATTTTTAAATTAAAAAAAAAATCCTTGCAAACACTATCTGATTAAAACATGCTTCCCCATTTATCTATTTCATTCTTTGGGTGGCAGATAAGTGACTCTAATTTTCCACCCTTTGTAGGGGGAAACAGACATACATAGGTGAAGCAGCCTGGACAAAGATGCAGGCAGGAAAGGAGCTGGGTTGTAATTCAAAAGCACCAAACGATTCAGGAACAATACCTCTTGGCCATCTGATCTTTAGGCTTCCTATCTGCAGCATTTAATATTGTAAAATTCTAAATGTATTTTAGTACTAAATTACTATTTTAGTACTAAATGTATTTTAGTACTGTTAGATGATGAATGTGGCATTTTCAGCTTAGACTAAAATGGCCAAAGAAAGTATCAATATCCCAGACTCCTGGGCCACTTCAAAACAGAGTTCAAATGGAAAGTAAAATGTTTCTTTCTTCTGATCTGTTGATGTATTCCCTTTGTCCAAAATACTCCCCATTTGAAGTTTGGTGTACTCATTTTCCATATCTGCACTTCTTTACATCTCTAAGTGTGGTTATTAAGTGCAAGACACTTTAGTAACAGCCTGATCCATACCATAAAAAGCAGTATTCAACAATTTACTGGCCATGGCTGTTATTTTGGGGTCTGCCACATTGGAAAGCAGAAAATGCACAGCAGAGCTTCCTTTCCAAAGGGCAAATCCATGATAAGGTATTTTTGTTGTCAATATTTCAGGCAGAATCCCAGCTAAAGTAGAATATTCCCCCAGCCATTGTGCCATTAAGGTGTTCAGTCACACTGCAAAGGCCAGGTGCTCTCAGAGAGGCTGATGTCTCATCCTCTCACAGATATCATTAGAGCAGAGAAGTGACCTGCTAATGTTATGATGTTTATTTCATCTAATGTGATTATAAAGATGCTGAAAAGAGAAGACCTAGTTTTGACATTGTTGTGATCACTAAACAGCCAAGTTTTTAGTGCTGATGTGAGAACAAAACACTCCATGTACCTCATAACTATCTGACCTGACTACTGTCTGAAAAAGCTGGAGGTTAGATAATGTGCTTAGAATGAGTCATGAAACCAAAGGCACAAGCACATTGTCACCAATTCAACACTCAGCTGCCATTATTCCTTAAATAATTTGCCAGAAAGGAATATTATTCAGTGCACAAAAGCTGCCAAGACAGCAAGAGAATTAGATGATCTTATTGTAACTGCAACTGTTTATCATGGGTGTATCCTGTCACTTCACAGAGACAATAAAATAGAGCACAAGTGTCACTCAGCTATTTTCTGACAAGAGCTCTGCTAATATTCCCCACCACATAAAAACTCTTGTGAGACCTATGAGAAAGGAACAGAGTGACACAGCTGTGCCACAACATTCATCTTTATGAATAAACTACCCCATCCACAGGGAAGATGAATGCCAAAGATCAGCCAACCTGCTTCACACAGACATCTCACCAACAAGCTTTTCCTCCCCCTGTCCTTCAGCTCTGAGGTGTCTCTCTGTAAAGGCCTTGCTGTTAAAGGCATGTCTGGGTTCCTCTCTATTTTTGAAAGTGTATCACTATTTTCCCATATTTACTAATAACTCCTGGTAAAAATAGTTGGATGAGATTCCCTTCAAAATATGCAGCCCCACCGTAGGATACCCTGATTGGAACTGAAGTGAGCTCTTTCCCCAAAATATTGGCAGTGTGATATCACTGCAGCAATCCCAACTCCTCCTCCTCTGAGACAAAGCCTGAGCAGCCCTAACCACTCTAGTTTCACATTCCCTCCCTCCTACAACTTCTAATGACTGAGAATCTTTTATAATCACTGAAAGAAAAACATTAAAGTTTCAGTAGAGGTGAAAATGTATTTATGTGTGTGCATGCACATTCTTGTGTGTACAAAAATATGTGAGAACCAGGAACACACAATAAATGGGAGACAACAAGTACTTATCCTAGATGATTATGTTGACATATAATTCAATGTACAGCTAGAAAACACAGAATATTCCAAATCAATAAAACAATTCACTCATGTATTCTGAACAAGAATCTGATTACAGGCTTAATTGCACAATCATGGCTTAATCTTGGAAGTCAGCTGCTGTTTAATCACTGCACAATAGCTGCCTTGCTAATGATTTGGGAAGCCACTGCAATGGTATCCAGCATGAAAAGTCTGCCCATACTCAGAGAAGCCAGAGATTACAGGCATGTAAAGGGAAACCACTGAACCACATATGTGAGCTCTTGAGGTAGAAAAGATTAAGGTCAGGTGCATGAAGGTCAGCAAAGAGTACTTGAAACAAAATAAAATAGCTACTCAAATTGCTGTAGGCAGATGCTAGGCTGAGAGAGGATAATCTGTGATAATGCCCTCGCCTGGAAAAAAAAATTCCAAGAGAAATTGGGACAACTTCTGAGGCTCTGGCACACTACAAAAGCAGCCTGAAACAGGCAACTTGCCCAAATATCAGCACTGAGCTTGTCAGGTTTCCTTTACACCACTCTTGTATATTCAACCCATTCTTTGGCTCCTCAGCTCCTACATCTCTTACAAAAGTCTGAGTATGCAACAGAAAAAACAATGATCCCATCCAGCTCTTCTCTTCCCAGCCAGGGGAAAAAACAACTGCAGTACTTCTCCTTTCCTTCCCTTCTGGGCAAGGGAATTCTGCACATTCCCTGGCATCTAATAGCAAATCCCACTTGTGGCTGTTGTCTGAGGGTGGAAGCACACAGCACATTGAGGCAGCCCCAATTTACAGACATTTGGAACAGGGGGCACTGGTGGCGAGAGGCTCACGGCATCAGTGCAGTTAACAGGAGCCAAACAGTAGAGAAAGGAAGGGACAAATGATCCACCAAAAGTGCACTTACTTGTAGTAGCAGATCTCCTGGCCTGCCCGAGTCCAGCGAGGCCTGCCCTGGAGAGCTTCCCTCACTGAGTACATGACCAGCTGCATGCCTACAGAAAAACAGGACAGGTTCAGGTGATGTGATGTCCCTGGCTGGAAAAGACGGGAGTGGGAAGGAAAAGGCTAAAGAAGAAGCATCATTATTTTGTCTGTGCTCTCTCTGCTGATAGTTCATGCAGAGTACATTCCCAAAGCCCTGTGTTTTGTTCTGAGACAGCCATGTCTGTACAAAAAGTCCCTCCAGAAGAAATGAGCTGAATGGAGTTTATTAAAAAATAAATTGTTCTTCTGGCCTTTGCAAACCATTTTGTTTACAAACAGAGGAAGGGAAAGAAAATAATATGAATCAAGGCATCAACAAGATCAGTAATTTGGTTAGGCTAATATTTTATGCTTGGTTGCACTATTATTGAACTCTTAATCCTACTGTAGCATCAGAGATCTGTGGTGCATCCAGAACCCTGCCTTCCAAAATCAGCAAGAAAAACTACAAGGTTTTAAACTTACTGTTAGTGCTAAATAACACCTAAGCATCATAAATGCTGATAAATAGCACCCATCTTTGTACTGCATTTTCCCACAGCATGACCTCTTCCTGACCTCCAAAATATTACCATCTCATGCCCTGAGGGGCAAGGCTTTCTCTGATCTGAGTTGCACATCCATTACTCGCAGCTCCATGAAGCCAGCCCACCTGCAGGGAGTTTTTGTATCAATTTCCTTGGCTGCACACACCTGCCTGCTCTTTAGGGCAGGGTGAGGATGCTGCCCTCCCCAGCAGAGCTCTCTGCACAGGGGGTCCCTGCCCTGGTCCTGTCAGCAGCTCCAGTGGACCCAGCACAGCCACAGCTGAGCCCAGCAGTGATGCTGGCACCACTTCTGTGACAGCACATTTAAGAAAGAGAAAAATGCCCTCCCAAGTACTTTTGCATGTTGATAAGTTGCCCCCCAAGCCTCCTCTTGGCTGTTTCTGTGCTGGGGGGAGGTGATTCTTGAAAATCATTAATACTGATGACACATTTCCATTAACAGCTATTCAGTTCCCTTCTTCCTTTGGGTTTCTCTGTTAAATTCTCCAGCACTGTTGGAGCCCAGAAGTATCATCAGCAATGCCTTTCCAGCTCCCCTTGGGCTGTGCTCTGGGGCAGCACTAACTCACCACAGCCAGGAGCAGCCTCTATAATGATGTTTTCTGAACCAGTGCTGTGAGTTATGCACAAGAGGCAATTCTGCATTTGGTACCAGGAAATGGTCACCAGGAATTTTGAGAGACACAGGCCTGTCCAGGTGATCAGGGAAGGGATGCGAGACGCAGTGTCTGCAGGGCTCTTGATATCCTGAATGCCAGCTCCTGCCCTTCTGAGTCCAAAGGACTCGTACACAAAACTGTCTCAGAGCAATGGCTGCTACTAGTCTGCCATCTCATTCTAATAAAAAAAAAAAAAAATCAGTTTTTCCTTTCTACTTCCCCTGTGGAAATACTCAGTTTTAGAAAACAAACTGAAATCAGGGTTCTGATGAAATCTCCCATGTCAGAGTAAGTTAGTGAAAGAGGGGGAAGGAGAGAGGTGGAGGTTGTGCCTCCTGTCTCACTCTGCTCCTGGCCACGACTATTTCATTAAAAATTCTTTCTGCTGATTTGAAAGTCACACAGTGCCATCTAACCAAGAGCAAAGGGGAAAAAATCAAACCAGACAAGTAACCAGGAGCTGCAAAGAATTGCCACCCAGGGCGCTTTGGCACTAACATCACAACTGCAGGCTTTTTGTCTCAGAGCGTGGGCATTAGCCCAGGAAGGTGCAGAGGGAATGTGACAAATAAACAGCATCTCTTACCACTGCTCTGTGCAAAAGCTCTGCATGTGCTGGAAGGGGTAGTGAGCCTTGCTCAGCCAAGCCAGAAAAGCTGGAGCTTCACTGCCTGCTCAGAGCAGCAGAAGGAACCCACAGAGGAATTGCTAATAGCCAACCCCACAAACAAGCCATCCAAAAGCAAGCCATGGCTTAGCCTCCCTCCTTAGTCCAGATGGTATTTTCACATTTCTCTTCCAAATATATTATTCATTGCATGCTTGAACATGTGAGTCATGTGCAGTTTCAGGTACACAAAATTAGATTATAAATGCTGACAACAGCCAAACTAGCAGATAACAACCTTCCACCAATAATAGCCAGAATCACTGGCTACAAGAGTGAAGGACTAGGGGCTCCATCAACAATTACATTGTGGTTTTAAATAGGACATCAACATTCTTCATTTCCAGGCTCCTACCACACACACCACACCGAATTGTCTGGTAATTCAGGTGAGCAGTATGAGATAACCAAAAAAATTCAGTTGGGGTCTGTATGAATACTTGAACTTCAGCCCTTTGGGTTAAAGAGTAAGTGCCTTTTAATTTATCATGGCACTCACCCAGCCAGTTTCACACATACAAGTGATCCCAGCTCATCAGGCTGTTTGTTATAGGTACATTGATCCTCAGAGAGTCGTCCTGGTGATGCTATAGGCTGTAGCCACAGGGCTTCAGAGGAATGCAAGTCTAATATTATGGACTTATTAAACATTCTGAGCCAGGTCTTGAGCTGGTGTAAATTAACAGAGCTCCATGGAAACAAACCAAGAAAACCCCCAGCCCATGCCAGCTAAGAATTCAATCCACAGTCTCCTTGCACAAGAAATAATTTCTTTCTAAAACGAGCATTGAAAGATGGGATTTGCCCTTCCTGTTTCTGAACAATTCAGCCTTCCTCCCAAACCATGACAGGAGCTCAAGGACAGCAAGGAACAGAACTTTTTATCATCATTAATATTAACAGAAATTTCAGTAGGTCCAAAGATGTCTTACTAGATAAAACCAAAGAATTGTGAATGTTTGTTTGAGGATTATCACATTTATTTAAATCTTAGAAGTACTTTTGAATCCTATGCTGCTCATTCAGTTCCAACAGATTGTCTTTCTCCCTCAGCTCTCCCAGCCCTAGTGCCATTCTTCGGTTCTGGTCTATAAACACAACAGTGATGTTTATTTCCCCCCACAAATCCTCTCCCAGGTCTCAATATTCAGTTTATTCCTCAGTCCTCCTGAGGATAGACAAAGGCTCCTTGACAAATCTGAAGTGACTTTTTCAGTGGACTCCAGGGCAGCTTGAATTTACAGTCTCCCTTATACTTATGAACACAGAGTTTGAAATCTTTATAGAACTAAAAATATATTCTTGTGAAGAGAAGGCTGCCCCAATTCCCCAAAGGCTCATACCATAATTAAACTGGCTGTTGAGCTTCTCACAGTTGATGATGTTGAAGCGATAGGGAACCGCCGACTTCATGTCACGGACCTCGAAGTAGAACCACTGGTGGTGCTGGCTGCTGTTCACATCTGCATTCATAATTAAGTCATACTCAAACCTGTGAAGGAAAATAATAAAAGCAGTGGCCATGAACACCTCCTGTCTGCCACTGAACATGCTGACAGCAGGCTATGCAGTCAAATTGATTGATATTTTTTGAGCATCACCATTAAATACTCACACTATAATAGTCAAAACATTTTGAGCTCTGTTTTCTTCATCATGTTCCTTCTGTGACATCCAGGTGTTAGAAGGCATAACGAGCTCTGCATCATCTAAACTGCTTCCCTGGCTGACCCTTGCAAAGCCAGGAGAAGGCCACCATCCCATGCTGGGACACTCTGTGCAGGGGTACTTACTCACGCACTTGGATCGCCTTCCGAAGGTTTCCCGACTCAAACTTGGAGAAAAATGTCAGACAGCCTGGAGCAGCTGGGCTTGAGAGACTGCTGGAAAGCAAAGCAAGGACACCTGTAGCAGATTGCTTCAAAGACAAGTTTGTCCCAGCACCTATTCTGTGCTAGAATTTGTTATTATAATTTTTTCATAAGCAAGAACTTGGGAAGGAGGAGGAGGTGAGCAAATCCATAACCTTCCTATCCAATGCAGCTTCTCTCTACTCTTGCTCAGTAATTCTAAATCATGTCTTTCCTTTTCCCATTACTCTCTTTTGTCACTATCCATGTTTGCTTGCTTTATTCCAGTTACTTTCCCACTGGACTATTCCTATTATTTCATTAATTGCAGAAGGCCCCTTCATACAATTACTCTATATTTACTCTTCCATCTGCAGGGTTTCTTTCTCCAACTGCTTAGAAACCCTTAAATTAATCCTAAGCAACTTCATAACTTTCTACTACCTCAAACTCTCACCTCTTTTCTGCTCCAAAGAATGTTCTTCAAGTCACCTATTCTTCCTCTGAATGCAATTTCTTTAAATTTCAGACCCTCTCAACTGCCCAGTGTTACATCTTCTCACAGACCATAGCTGAGTGCTTAAAGCTTTCACAAGGCCAGATGTTTGAGGGGTGTTTTTGAAGTGCTGTGTTATGAAACAGGGTACATCTACCACCTGTGGCACTGGCTGTGCAGACACTCCATAGGAAATTCCACCACAGGGGGTGGAGAAGATGGATTTGTCAGTACAGTTCCCAGCACTGATCTTCACCTCTGTTCCAAATCACTGCATGCAATGCAGACAGATCCAGGGACAACCCACAGTCCCTTTGATGTATGGATTTTCTTGTTCTGTCTAAAAGTTCTGATGATTTCCTGCTCCAGTGGCTTCCACAACAAATCCTTTCTCTGGAGTCACCGAAAACAATCTCCCCCTCCTGGATATTTTCTCTGTTAGGCCTTTACCTCCTGCTACTTTGCCTTTATCAGAGCTGATCAAGTAAACTGAGCTCAGTGACAGCACTGACAGTGCTCCTGGTTGCAGCACTCAATTTAAGGGACCCACCTGGGATCATCTAAATCAAACACAGTTCTTCCTATCACGTCCCCCGGCTGGATTAGGCGGCGAACATCATCAAGGACTTTGTCTCTGGGAAAAAGAAAGCAGCAAATCAGAAAATTGTAGTGACAGTGTGAGAAATACTGATATAGATTATTCTTCTAGAAAGAGTCGTAGGAAATTCTTTTTAAGGACTGGAAACGACTTCCACGTGGTAATTCCAGGTGAACATATTTATTTTCCCATCATGAGAACATTTCTGCTCCATCCTCATTACAAGTTGCCTTTTGGGTTAAATGACTGCTTCTGGAAGATTATTTATTCACTACTGGAGTGTGTCAAATTTTATTTAACCCTCAGTTCTTCCCAGTCAATGGCAACCCCCAAGTGGCCAGTCTTACCCTGTGAGGAAATATCTGCCATTACTTACAAACCTACTAGTCTGACTCACAGTGAATATTGATTGTAAGTCAAGCTGATTTCTACTCATTATTAAACAGAGCTTCTCTGATCCCTGAACATGATCAAATGTGGAATACCAGAGTTTCTTCCTAACCTTTGAAGCATTCATGTTATGCCTTGAAGCATGATATGATTAGTCCCATTTTAGCCATACAGTTACACATGTTGTTGTAGCCATAAAAGCAGAGCTTTGAGAGCAACAGTGCAAGAAGATAGTAGAGTAATTTTCCCGCTAAACAAGATTTCTAGCTCATATATTTACTGCAGAAAGAATCATTCTCCTAGCAGTCAGAAATGAGTGGTTTTAACAAATGACATTAGTTGATCAACTCTAAAGTTTAGCATAGAACCCATCATTTTGCTGCCTGCTAATAATCCCCTATACCACTAAAAAGAAATATAAAGCCAATGCACATAGGCCTACGTCAAGCCAAAAAACTGTAATTAAGAGCTTTCTCTCCCAGCACATCTTCAAAACACAGCTTCCCACTTTTCTGAGCACCTAAATATTGAGAGATCCTTTCTGAAAGGACAGATAGGATTTTTCCCTGAAAGAATCAGATGGGACCAACGATGCAAGCACTCAAGTGGCTGAATAAAGAATAAGATTGAAGGTAAAAATGTATCTCACAAGGACACAGAGGCTTCTCCATCTCTAAAATGGACTTTTTCTCATTTGTGTTCTAACAAGGTCATAGATTCACAACCCAGCTTAGATTCCCATCTAAGCTTCCCATTATTGATGAATTTATCAATCAGTTGAGGCACATAATTGGGTAGCAAAAAAAAATTGTTCAATAACTTCCTAAGGCATTCAGAGCTGTTAGAGTCAGAACCTACATAAGCTAGTTTTGAGCCCAAGAGCTCTCAGCTTGGTCCCCAGTTTAAAGCACCATCACCTTTGGAGCCCATGCTTGCGCTCCAGCACGGGCTTGCTGTAAGGAGGTGGCTGGTGGCCCCAGAAATCCGGGAATGCCAGCTCTCTGTAGCCTGGGATGGACTTCACACATTTGGCCCTGGCTGCATAGAAACAAGGGCTGTGGAATGGGATCTCTCCTTGGTGTTTCTCCAGAAGGTTTCTAAGCAGATCGGAGCTCTCCAGCCTCCCTTCAGGACCAGGATTGATCGAGGCCTCACAGTGAGGGCAAAACACTTTTTTGTACCAAGCAGCATCTTTTAGGAGAGAGCACAAAGCAAACACATGACTCCTGGCTGGATCTTCCTCCTCACAGAAGTCTTTATCCTGAGCTTTTTCAGCAGCGTCTCTGTTTTCATCATTCTTATCCCATATGCATTCCTCCTTCCTTCTCCAGCTCTGCAATGGGACTTTGAAATCCTGTTCTCCTGGATCTGGTCCCATCTCTGTGACACTTTGGTTTCTCCATCTGCAGTTTGGATGCTTCACAGAAGTAGCACTTGGAATGAAATGAGAGGGAGCAGAGGGAAGACTCTCAGTCCTGTCCTCCAAGCTCTTCTTTTCCTCAGACTCAAATTCAAGCTCCTTTAAATTTAAAAAGCAGAAGAAATTAAAAGAAACTACTGACAGATTGTGCCTCCTTCCAGAGGAAACCTTTCAAGGGGGAAAAGAGGAAATATTTACACATCTCCCAAAACTGTACTCAACCAATAAAACAGCCAGAGCAGAATCAGTGCATGAACCACCTGCCAGCATTTCTCTATCCACAAAGCTGTTTCAACAGAAATCCTCAGAAACCAAAAGGATCTGATTGGAGATGATTTGCCCAGATGATTCAACCAAAACAAATCATTCAAACAAAGAAAGGAATATATTTTGCAAGGCATTTTTTTAAAATTATAAATGTTACAGGAGGGTAAAGGTGGCCAATCTGTCACGCAAAATTCCACCCCCACCTTCATGCAGGAGTATGATTTAATCCCATTTGTCAACTAATGGTCACAATCAGTATCACAATATTCTGCGTACAGGAGATACAGAGATTAACTCAGATCTTTTTCAGATTCATATTTGAAACAGGGTTTTCAGGTCTTCTAAATTCCAAAATCTGTAATATGTGCAATATTCCTTTTTTTTTTTTCTTTTTGTCCCAAGCATCACTAGAAAAATTTTATTTGAACTGTTCATTTCATTCAGTGGCAGTGCAATCTCCTCTTCCTTCAAACCACTAGTTGACAGTATTTACTTTTCACATCTCATTCTGATTTTGATATTGCTGTTGAAATTGCCAGCAAGGATACAAATTATCTGACAGATTTCTCATGTGGCAATTGATTCAACAGTGCTTACTTAATCTACACCCAGTGTATCAAACATCATTCCTTTTTCACTCATGATTCACACCAATGAACTACTGCAAAAAGTCATAATCTTTGGCTTTCTAGTCCTGTAAGACTTACAGGTTCACTTTTGAAATAGCCTTGCCCAACTATTTCTTGTCAATGCTCCCTTTCAAGTATTTCTTTAATCCTGGAATATTTACAAATAAAGGAAACTGCACTACAACCATACCTGAAAATTCTGGGAAAGTTCCGCACACAGAGCTTCATATTTTTCAAGTTCTTGTTCTGGCCGGTCAAGCGCTGGCCTTGACCTCAATTTATTCACATCTGTCTCCAAGTCACAATCCTACAAAAGCAGAATTAGAAAAGCAAGTGTATTACACCTGCCCCATGAGATGATCTCAACCATCAGTGAATTGAGGATAAAAACAGTGCCTGAAACTTTCACAGTCAAAGGCTGCTGTGCATTAATGTGCAGCCTCACCCATATCAGAGGTGAGAACCAAAGCCAAACAGTGTCAAGCATTCAGCTATTACGTTATAAAAAACCCAAAAATCCCCAAAATAAAACAAACAAACAAACAAAAAAAACCACACACACACCAGGAAAAGTTGGAGCAAGAGGAAAGGATGGAGACATGGCATTGATGACTGGGCATTACATTACACCATTATTCAAATAATTCAACATGTCTGTGTCCCACCAAATGCCATCAAAGAAATTATTTGCTCCTGACAAATAGATTCATCCAAAGCTGTTATAAAAAGAAAAAAGTAAAATTGCATGAATGCACCAGTGCCCATGGCATTTCAAACCCTGAGCCACACTTGGGTCACAAAGCAGAGTCTGAAGAGTTGTTTGGGCAGAGATGAAAAGGCAGTGAGGACCTGCCAGAAGCATGAGCTCAGTTGAAAAGAATTTGCCACTGAGAGCATACTGATGCATAAGAAGCTTCAAAATTTGGATGGAAAAGAATAGATGGTTGATGTGGTGATTTTTATTGTCATAGAACTCTAAACAGCTCCTGATGGAAGGGTAGAGCCAAGTTTCAGTTTGGTTGGTGTTGCTAGCATGCATGGATATGTGTTATGTAGCTGTGAAAATGTTTGCAAATGACATCAGTACCAGCAAACATTGTGCAAAAGATCTTAAACAAAAAAAAAAAAAAAGCTGAAAGTTCATTATCCATTCCCTGCTTGCTTTCCCTTTAGCAAGGTTTTTTACAGGAGATATATGACCAGCAAACCAGACAAACAGTATTTAAAACTCATATGCAGAATTAGCTCTTAGGCAAAAAAAAAAAAAAGGCAATCCCAAAACTGCTTACATCTACTTGGTAAATCCTTATGAATAATGAAATAGTTCAGAAGCATAGAGGAGCTGTTACTGAATGAATAACTAATTAAAGAAGGAGATAAATCCACTATGAGCCTTATTCCTAATGAGCATCTTGACGAGCTCTAATAGTCAGATAAAAACAGCCAGACAGGGGCAAGTTAGGACACTCAGATAATGTGTGGGGGGTTTAACTTCCTTTTTTACTGGGTGACATTAGTTTAATATTTGAGGAGAAAAAGACAGGGCAAGTAATGAGAACTCCCTTTCAGAAAAGTCTCAATCATTTCTAATTAGACCGTATTTGCAACTTCATTTCTTTAATTTGCTTTCCCAAGCCACTTTATGTGGATGAGACTTATTAGCAGCAACCACTACTTCACATTTGCATGTGAGCTAGTTTGTATTTTCACAACAGAAAAGTTTGTGCCCTCATCCTCAGCTGGTAGAAGTTTTTTTTTTGCCAGTTAGGCCACTGAAGGGAGAGTGCTAAGGGAGAATTCAGAGAAGTATTGAATAATTCATTGTATTATTTGTCTGTGTGCAGCAGCAAATAAAGAAGGAATATAGGTTCAAATGCACCAGCTGTGGCTTAAAAGAACTAGCCTTTTCCTCAGGGTAGCTGCACAGCCCAAACATGCTCTGATATGGGAATAAAGAGAGGGTTAGCCTTTCCTAGATGATAAATCAATTTCCCCTAAGTGCCATTTTCCTGGCATATGCCTAGCGGATCAAAGATCCACCATTTATCCCTGACTGTGGATGTGATTCTGGGCAGTCTCTGTGCAGGAACAGAGGAGTCACCAAACCCCCTGCACCCTGGGTGACAAGCATGAAAATGAATGGAATAAATGCAGGGCACTTTAGTGAAAGTCAGTGCATTCTCTTTGCCTTTTTTCAAGTATCCTCCCATTATCCATATAGGTAGTGTGCTCACATGGGACCACATGCTCATCTACATTCTCAGCTCAGAGAGTCTTTCAGGGTGTCAAAATTGACAACAGTGTGTTTTACTTTCCAGTATACAGATAACTATGGGAACTATGGCTTGTATACCTACTTCCTCTTTACTCTCCACATCCTCATTATCCCAGTCTTTTTCATCCTCTTCCTCTCCTTCACTTTCACTGTCACCTGCAGAAGTAGGAAGGAAACAAAAACAAAGATGTTTAACCTAATATCCCTCTCATACCCCAAAGAGAAATACATGTAAATTCTTCGATGTGTGCCACACAGTCCACAATCCACCACAACCCTGATTAAAGCAAATCCCATTTGTTAATCTCATATAAATGAATTTGGCACTAATTCACCCAGTTTTTAAAGCTCTGTTCTCTTGGACTCAAGCACTGCCTTTCAGAACCATGACAAATGTCCCCATGATATGGATCCAACTCATTTTACAAAGCAATACAGAGATTTTCTGCTTGGCTGCAATGATATTACAGGATGCTCTTAATCTGTATTATCTAGATTAGAGTGTTTTACTGCTGCGATTGTTATAGTATTTCAGCATCTTCCACACAAAATTGAATGTAGCAAAAATTGCTTCTGTGTATCATGGAGCCTTTTCTGCAGAGTAGCTGTCCTGCCTGTGCTTGAGCTCTGCTTTCCAGCAAGAGCTCCCATCTTTTACTCATGCAGCATGATTGCTGCCTGCTTTTACTTTAGAAAGGGAAAAGGATAATAACTCTTGCAATTCTTTACTGGAAAAGCTGCAGGGCAGTTTTTACCCCCCAAGCAGCCAATGCACATGCACAATTACATCTCTGTCTGCTACTGGGGAGCAATGGCATCTCCAGCCTCTGCTATACCCACTCTGCTCCTTTATTTCTTGGATAATAGAATAATTTTTTTTTCCTTTTCCTTGCCCTTTTACATCTTCTCTCATTTATTCTCCAAATAGGCTCTTGCAGCTTCAAGAGGACCCGGGAGTAATTTCTTTTCCTACTGAGTGAGACTGTAGGTTATCAGATTAATTCTAACTGTAAACCTTAGGATTATGCCAAGTCTCCCTTCACCAGATCCCACACATAATTCTCACGCCATGCTCCTTTTCCTCCTTCTGAACTTCACCCTTTGGTTATTTACCTTCAGATCCCTCACATGGAGGTTCAGCATTGGCATTCCCGGGAAGAGGGAAGGAATAGGAGCTCCTTACAGTCACCACAGGCAGATGCTCCTTGGGGTGGCACTTTCTCAGAATATGAGTCGCAGTAGTTATGATAGGATCCAGATTTTTACAAGATAAACAGTCCTAGGAAACAAAGGAGAATTACATTAAGAATAGTCTTTTACAACAGTCCTGCCTGTCATAATCCCCAAGAGCAGAGCCACTCTTCTGGTGAGAACATAATTCCTTTCACCACTCATGATTCACACCCATAAACTTCAGCAAAACATCATAATCTTGGTTTTCCAGTCCTATAAGACTTACAGGTTTACTCTTGGAAAAAATCTTGTCATGTGTATGTTCTGGCTGCCAAAAAATGCCAAAATCTGTGCTTCTGCAGCTTCAGAACAACTATACCCAGAATCATGTCAAAACTCACAGAGATAAACTAACAGAGTTAACACCACTATTTCAGTGTATTCAGGGTACACGATGTCTTCTCAAAGAGAATACATTCCCACTGTTCTCCGTGGTTAAATCATTAGGCCCAAGAGCTATTCTGAAAGATCACTATATATTACCCAATCATAAAATAATTAATAACTGCAGTATCCCACAATTTCTATTGCTATAATCCAGAGGAGAAAATAGACATGTAAAGATTTTTTAGAGCCCAGGTATACTTTGAAGACACTGAATACATACTTTGAAGATACTGAATACTTTGTATTTTTGTTGTACTGTTGTGCAAGTGAGCTCCTCAGACTTTTGTTGCAAAGAAAACAAACCAAAATCCCCACAGAACTAAAGAAAGACCTCCTGAGACATCATAGAGGTGATCTATGTCTTCATACATCACAGTGTATGTCTTCAATATAACATAGTTAGGGAGTTTGGATAAAGGATAATGCTGCACAAAGGCAAAGTTGTTTAAAACCAATGGGTGCAAATCTCAGAAAACACAGCCCGTGGATTTGCCCAAATACAGGACACCCAAAGCACAGCCTCCATCAGAGTGAGTCATAAGTGCAGAATTCTACCCAAATTCACAATTTTCACTCTGCCTCTCAGCATGTTTTCTTCAGTGGTTTGGAACTAAGACTGAGCTCATCAGAACAGGAATGCAACTTAAAATAAGCAGTATGAATATGCTACAAGGCAAAAGAGAGCTATTGCAATACCTTCTACTACCATTTCATGATTTTGCATCCCTGAGGTAGAAATAAAATGGAACAACCAAGAGGGGAGAACAGATGCTTCATGTCATTGCCTGACAGCCCATAGTCAGCATTTGGGCTGGACAAAAAAAAAAAGAACCAAACAGACAATCCAAGCATTCAGCAGAACCAGGCAGAGGGCCAAAAGAAGGTTAAAAGACCCATAAAATGACCATTGGATCACAGGTTCTGCCTGACTAACCTCATCTCCTTCTAGGAAAAGGTGGCACTGTTTAGTGGTGGACTTGAGAATGCTGGGTTAATGACTGGATTCAATCTTAAAGGCCTTTCCCAATCTAAATGATTCTGTGATAAAGTACTTTACCATAAGCAGGAACAGGAAAATGGCTGTACTGGGGTTCTTTTGGTTGGGGAGGATTTTACTGTTTTCTCATGTATGATTGAATGGCATTATAAGATTCAGTGGGATTAACCAGGATTCCTGTAGGGAGGCTAGAAAAAAATCATCTAAAGCTGACATGCTTACAAGACACACTACAAGAATTTTAATATGTATTTCTGGTTCTCTGGCTGTTGGGAACTAGGGGGAGAGAAAAGAAAATTATGAAAGCATCTCTGAGGAAAGTTTTATTATGGGTAGAGCAAACACCAAGGAGAACTGGTTTCTATTTCTATTTCAATTTATTCACTCCTTCATATGGTTGCCTTTGTTTGCTTGTTATTAAAGGAAAGATTAGGAAAGTTTGTCTACATGTGGGAACAAGCTAATATTCTCAATAGTCTACTAGTTTAGTTTACTAAAACTGATCTGTTTTTCCTCAAACATTGAATGCAGGACTGTTTAATTGCCTGCCTTGGGACAACCTCCTTAATTCATTGCCAAGTGAATTTAAATAGTCAGGACCAAGGCATGTTCATCCAGACAATGAACTTCAACACATGGAGTTACTCAGTGATGGAGTTGCTCAGTGATGCTATTTGGAAGTCATTTTTCTGTGCAGCAAATTAGCTCAGAAGTGCAAACAAGCCTTCAGATACCTTAGAGGGAATTTGTGGGACTGTTTTCATTACTGCTCATAAAGTGCTCTCAGATTCTGAGGTAACACTGTTTACAAATGGCTGAAAATGATTACATCAGTGTATTGGAAAAGCCCTTTTTACTGACACCTGGGAAGCAGGCAGGAGACTGCTCTGTATGTGTGTAAGCTATCCCATTTATTTTGTGGTGGGATAATGTGAACGAGGGAAAAGTAAATCCTGAGCTCAGAAAAGTCATGTAAAGCTAACCTGGATTCAGATCTGCTTTTTCATCTCCATACAATCTTTTCTCCACTGAATCTGGAATAGGACAGATATTATGGCAAGTGATATATAGGGAAAAAAAAAAAAAAGGAGGTTTCAATATGACAGTAAAACAAAAGATAGTGATGCTGATTGATGCTCCTACTGGCAAACAGAGTGGAACATAGGATAATATTATCCTAGAGTAGTAGGGGAGGCTGAAGAGAAACAAGGCAAGCTTAAGAAACCAGATGGAAAAGTGATAAACTATCAAGATAACATTCCATGCAGCACTATCTCCTAAAGCACATAGAAACCTGTTTTCTTGTCTCAGAGTAGGCAGCTCTGTCACTGCACACAAAACCAGACAATGCTAATGCGAATATACCATTTAACTGTCAGGAAAATCAAAGTGCAGCTAGGAAAAGGGAATGGGAACAGAAAGAACTTCCTTTCCATGAATGATTTCATTATCTATAATTATTTTTCATTCCGGGTAGGAGTAGAATTCAAAATATCTCTAAATTCCCCTAAAATATCTCTAAACTCTCCTCAAATTGAGTAGCAGTCACTTCTAATCTATGTGAGGTGACAGTTTTTGAACTATTGGCTCCTCCTGTAAAGAAATAAGCTTAAGGGCTATTAAAAGCTCAGGTATTTCATCTGTCCATCAGCCCAGACAACAGGCAGCCAGAGAGGTTTCAATTGAAAACCAGCCTTGTAAATAGAATTTCCACTGGAGCTTAAAACAAACCCATCCTGGCAAAATGGTTTTCATTTCAGTAAATATGTGTGTATAAGAAAAACAGAAAAACCAAACAATCAAACAAAAAAAGATTTAGAAGTTTCAGCAGAACTTTTCTAGCCAGATTTTAACACTATAAAAATCTCATTAGCTGCTCAAAGTTTGGTCCGGGTTAATCACCAGAGTTTAGTGCATTCCCTAAGGGCACTAAAACAGTGCCCATACACAGAGTCATTGCTTCACCAATCAGGAGTTGTTTGTCTTATCCTGTCTTCATCTCTTTCCGTCTTGCTACAGTCTGTTGTCTGTCTCAGGAGACAAGGTTTCCCATCTTTCTCTCACAAAAATTATGAAGATTTTTGTGGCAGCAGCAGCCTCTACCTCAGGTTAGATAGGGAAGAGCTTGAGCGAGATCTCCTAGGGCTGCCAGACTCCTGCCAACACTTCATGTCTTGGAGAGACACTGCAAGACTGACAATATCCCAAAAAAGCAGTGAGAGAATATTGAGCTTTGAATCTATTAACCTTGGCTATTTCTTGTCCAAGGTCTCCCTAATAGCACGCACTGGGAAAAAAAAGCAAACTGGAGGCCCCTGGAGCTGTCCTTTCTGCTCCATTTCTGCCCTTTGGAAGGATTAGCATTATCAGTGTTTACTGGAGCCTTAGGATGCCGTGTCCTGTTTGTGCACCCAAGGTGACCCCACGTTTGCACTTGCCACGGAGCTGCTCCAGGCTGAGCTATCAGGAGCTGTTAGCTCAGAAAGCTTCATGGGCTGTGGGAGGCTCTTGAGAGGGAACATCCACCCTCAGCAGCTCTTCCCATCCACCCTATTCATGCTTCTTCGGACCAGGGACCGCTCATTAACAGAGGCCAATCCCTTGGGAGGTCTGCTGGCTCTGGCCACCTCATCCTACCTAAAGAACAGGTCAATTCTTCATGAGGAAAGTGAAGCGAAACATTCCAGAAGTCTCTCTTACTCTGCTAGTAAGAAATGACTCACAGAAGAATCCTTCACGACAGTGATGGAAAAGGGGAAGAAAAACACACTGAATCATAAGGCAATGTATTTTTTTAAGGGGGAAGGAGACAGGCTTTTCTTTCTGATGGTTCTAGAGTGAGATAATGCATAGCCAGTAAGAATGACAATGGAAACACTCCTAGGGAATCATGCAGGTGATTTTCTCTAAGTTCAAAGCAAGCTAAGGAAGTATTTTGCTAAGAGATTGAGGAAACTCTCTCACTGTTCTGTGCCTGCCTTTTCTATACCTTCTAGGCATCCCATCTGCAGGACCATGGCATCTTTCTTGAACTCACATTAAAGTTTCACAAGATTAAAATTTAACCTCCTGAAAAACTGCTGATGGATGTTTCTCATTAGGAAAGGCTCGGCTAAATGAGCATTTTGTTTAAAAGGCTAATTGAGTGGAATTATCTGGTTATTGTAAAGGAAAATCTCACAGAAGACCTAACCAATCCCCCTATAGAGATATTGCATTATTCTTCAGCAGGCAGTAGGATGCACAGGGAAAGAGAAAAGAAGCACTAAAAGCATGAACCAGAATTCCCATAGGAATTAAGATTTGTTTTAAACTGAAACATTTCAGCTTTTCTGAAGTACTAATGTGTAAAAGTCAATAGTTCTTCATGTAATCAGTTTCTTCATTTATATGTCCTGCCCTCAATTAATATAATGATGGAATTTCCTGCAGTGGGATGTAGAACCCAGCCCTAACCACTAAATCACCTCATTTAAACACAAAAAGCACCATTTACCTGCACACTTGTGAAGAGAATCTCCATTCCCCGGGAACCAAGGAACGTCTCCCTGCCCAGCTGGATGTTGGTGATGTACTTTAGGCAGAGCAGGAGACCCCTACGAATGTAAATGAAGTTGTTGGAGACATCATTGCGATGCCAGTCTTGGTAGAGCCTCAGCAATTCACCCAGGTAGCCTCTGTTCACTGCCCGGCGGCTGTTTGACTCTGAAAAGGAGAGAAATGCTCAATTAAACTCCTTCTTGTGTGGTAATTGGGGCTACTCCGTGCTTGAACTCAGACTTTAACACCTGCCCAATCTGGCTTAATGGTCTCAGTTAAAAAATATTTTTTTCACTTTTTTTAATGTAAAATGTTATTTGCTAAACATGATCTATGTTCTTGGAACAATATCTGAAAAAAAACCAAAATCCACAACAGTGTCCTGTCTGGAAACAGGAACCCTCCAGATGAACCAAACCATAAGCCTGTATCTCCTTCCAAGTGCTAATAAACCCAATTCCAGTTGCAGCACCACAAGATTTCCTGAAACTACCAAAGCTCCTGAGGAGTAAGCTGAATAAAGAGTAGTCAACAGCATAAAATCTTCACCAGAGTGCTGCACTTCAGTCCTGAGAGAACACCCTGCTGAAATCAACAAATTCAAAAACTGTGTGGCTGTACAGTCCTGCCACAGCCAGAGAAATCATTTTTAACTTCTAAATGTATTCCCACAAATACCTATATAATGAAAGCCATGAATCAAGTGATTCTGGAAACCCACAGTATTTAAAAATTAACAAAACACCAACACGAGCAATAGCAGTTTGCTCTTCTTTTCTGTTGCTTCCTGAGACCAAGATTTTCAAGGTCACATTCAGGTAATGTTTAAAAGCTTTACCACATGGGCAAGAAAATTACCAAAAAATACTTTAAAAAAATAAGATTTATAAGAGCTTGTGGTATAATACAAAGTCGGCTGAGTTTCTAGAACGCAACCCTTCACCTGCTGCATTCTTGCCCTGGTCCTCAGGACAAACATGAAGGCACACCAGACCCCAGGCTCCCTCCCTTTAAACCAACCCAGCCTAAATTTTCCTGACTGGTCCTGACATCCCTTGCTGTGACACGCATTAAAAGCTGTCAGGGGCTCAGTAATCAACTGGGGGGCAGGTAGCATATGTAAGGCAGGAGCTCAGCTCTCTGAATAGCAATCAGCACTTGCAGCTCACAGCAGATGGCTCCTGGTACCAGAGCTGGTGGGCTCCAATCCATTTCCACTTCATTAAACAAAGTGCCAGAGCCTCTCACACCTGGAGCTTTAAATCCATCAGTGGGGATTCACGGCACCGGAGAAGCAGCTAGAGGTTAAGTGAGAGAAGAGGAAGATGCTGCCTGAAGAAAATCAGCAACAAGAGAAGCCATGGAAGGAATGAGCAGGAAGCAGCTTGGGCAGCAAACCTCAGTCTCAGTGATGAAGTAGATGGAGATACTGGAAAGGGGAAAGAAGTCACCTGAAGTGAAGTCTTCTCTCAGTCTGCTCTCTGCAGTAGATGAGCAAACCCTTACCTGGAGAAGGGATTGGAGGGTTTTTCTGCTACCTGGCCTGGTCCTGCAATTTTCTCTACCACTGGCACCAGGCAGCATCCCCACCCCAGGCTGCCTACTCATTTTAATGCTGCTCTGCATCTTCACAGCACCCTGCTGTCATGGCCCTGCTGGTCCCACAGCAATTCCAGTCCCACACAGCTCTCCAGCATTGCCTCCCCTTGCTGGTAGCCACCTACACTAACTCTGCCTCCTGAGGCTCAGTGGTTGTCAGATGGAGAAGGTCACCCTCCTCCTCTGACCTTCACTCTGTATTTCTGTTTTCTATTTGACTCTCTGCGAGAAAACTTTAATTGCTTGAGAATCCCTTATCAATCCCAATGATTTTATTCATGATTTCCTGTTAATCCTCAACCAGCTGTCATGTTTACTAACCTGCAGGATGACTAACCCCTTAAATCAGTCAATCTTCCTTGAAGAATTACTCAGGAAGCTCTGTAAAAGTCAATAAGCATATAAAACATGACAAGAAGAACAGAGTTAGAGAGCATAAGGTGGGGACAATTTAGATCAGACTCAGAGCTTCCCTGAGCTGTTCAGGGACAGATGAAATTGGACTAGATCTAGGCTTTTATAGCCTCTAGCACACAGAGCTTGAAGTCTAAGCTTTCTGTGTCAATGTCAATAGGAAGAGGGAAAAACTGGGAAGCACTGTGTGTACAGCTTCTTGGGGAATTTGTTGGAAAAAAAAAATTCTCTCTCAAAGTGTGTTTGGGATCTTTTAAGACAGATTTCCACATCTGAATCTCAGCTCCATAGGGACCAAAACACACAAGTGTCCTATGCTTTAGTTTTAATACTCATTGAAAAGCATGGAGGAAGGTGAGCAGAATAATTTTGCTGTTTCCTCACATGTTTTCTGTAGTACTCACCACCTTCAGGATCAAAACAGTCTCTTTTCAAAATGAAGCTGAGATAGTCTGTTCTGTGAGAAAGAGATTTCCCTGAACCCTTTGATCAGAAGCAATGAGAATTAATTGCTGAAGGGGCAAAAAACACATTAATTTTGTTTCTCCTGTCTGATTTCATTGATTCTCCTCTGCTCTCCTGTGCCGTCAGTGTTTTTTCTTTATTTTTTTTCCATTTTTTCAGTTCTATAGTCAATAAAGTAGTGAATAAATGAAAGAGGAAGTATGCCAAGATCTCCAGAAGGCAGAATGGAAAAAGGAGGCCTCCCCACCTGTCTGTGTCTGTTGGTCTCTCCATCTAGGGATGCACCAGCATGGGTATCTATCTATATTTTGGCACAAATACAGATGGTGGAAATGAATCACACAGGTACAAGCAGCACTGCACAGATTTGCAGGCAGCAAGAACCTCCCCTCCTGGAGTGAGTGCATACAATCTGTGTGGCAAGTGGCAGAATGTCCTGTCTTTTGACCCTCTTCCTGATATTCTTTAGTTAGGCCCTTTCCCTCTGCCTGGGTATGGTCAGTGGAAATGGAATTTTCCTGCCATGTAGGTTTCAGAGGTGTCCAGGGATTTTTCCTCCCATTTTGAGTGAACTGAAGGGATTCCCTTCTTGTGAGGCCATCAGTGGGAATTCAGCACCAAAAAAAACCCCAACAAACCAAAACCAAAAAAACCAACCCCCCCAAAAAAAAAACAAAAAAAACCCCAAAACAACAAACAACACACCAACAACACACCAACAACACACCAACAACACACCAACAACACACCAACAACACACCAACAACACACCAACAACACACCAACAACACACCAACAACACACCAACAACACACCAACAACACACCAACAACACACCAACAACACACCAACAACACACCAACAACACACAAACAACACACAAACAACACACAAACAACACACAAACAACACACAAACAACACACAAACAACACACAAACAACACACAAACAACACACAAACAACACACAAACAACACACAAACAACACACAAACAACACACAAACAACACACAAACAACACACAAACAACACACAAACAACACACAAACAACACACAAACAACACACAAACAACACACAAACAACACACAAACAACACACAAACAACACACAAACAACACACAAACAACACACAAACAACACACAAACAACACACAAACAACACACAAACAACACACAAACAACACACAAACAACACACAAACAACACACAAACAACACACAAACAACTGTTTTGGCTAAAGACTGGGCTGATCAGTGGCCAAAGCTGCATTAACAGCAAAAACCTGACTATACTTCAACCACTTTAAGCTATCCATATCTGCAGCCATTGGATGAAGTTTCCCTCTGCAGCACCTGGATGTGCAGCACTGACCTCCCCTTGAGCAGGGACAGCTCCCAGAGTCACCCCTCAAGGCTGAGGGATCCCTTGCCTGACACCAGGCACAGGTGTGTTGGGAAGTGACTTTTTTTGCAAGCATGTGACATTCAAAACATAGAGTGAATCTTTGTTTCCCATTCTAACCTTAAGTGCAGTAAATAGAGTATTGCCCTCCAAACCATCTATACTCAGTAAATATTTCATATATCCAAGTTTATTGATTAAAACTAAACTAACTACTAGATCAGGTCTGTCTGAACAATCTCTGACTCCTCCCCTGTGACAATCTGTCTTCCTAATTCTATTCTGCCAGCTGGCAGGGGAGGACTGTCTTCACCACCACCCCAAACCTGTCCCTGGAATCTTATTTTCTTTGCAAGAGCTTCATTTCTGCCTGATGAGATTGAGGTGAAAGGAAAACATTTGATGCTTTCTTAGTTTCCCACATTTCAAGACCTGCCCCTCCATTTGTGGCTTCCAGGTCAGTGCTGCTCATCAGTGAAAGTTTGAGCTCTGCAGTTCAAAACATGGAACCTGAATCACCTATACAGTTCACCAGAAACATCTCACATGAGTCTCCAGCCAACAAGCAGAAGCCTCAAACAGTTAAAGTTGCATCTAAATTACCAAGGGGATCTCACTAAAAAGAAATCCCCAGTTTTGACCGAATTCTCATTCTGTGATGGGAGCCTAAAGTCAGGTTTTCAGTCTAGGAGATGAAAGCCTCATGATTAAAGTCAGGTTTTCAGTCTAGGAGATGAAAGCCTCATGATCACCAGGGCTACTGCGGACATTTCTGAAGCCCTCTCTGCAATCCTGTCTCCTTTGAAGTGTTTGCCAAGAACACAGGTACCACTGGAAAACATGCAGTGTATTTAATCAAAAACTGAATTACAGTCAACCTGAAATATGATGAGCAATGCACTGCTTACCAGGCAGAACAAAGAGATATTTATCTTTCTGTCTATCTGCTTAAATCTCTTTGTTGATGCCACTCAGCTGATTCATTATGCCAAGAACATACATTGCTACAGCTTGGAGATAAGAACACTCTGCTAAATTAACCCTATGGCCCCTAAAGCAGTGAAAGGAATAAGAAAAACTCCAACTTCCCCACTCTGCTCTAGTGATTGCCTCTTAGGAATAAAAAATACAAGATATCTCCTACAGCAAAAAGAACACAGCTGCTTTATTTGGTCATTGAGAGAGGCCATTTTTGCAGAGAAAAGCAAAAGGGCTCTCTATAGACACAGATTGTCCCCATGAAGAAACCAAGTCACACATGAAGAGCTGGCATCACTTCAGACCCACTGGGCTCTTAGCAAGAAGGTGGTTTTAGCTCAACTCCTGTTGGAAGCCAGAAGGCTTCACCGTAGTTTTACCCTAAAGAGTTTCCCTTTCCTTCTTCGCTTTTCAGAAAACCAGAAAAAAAATTGAAAACAAAAATACAGTTGCACAAAATCTAGAGTTTGATTTTTTTTCTGACTAACATGGTTTGAAAGAGTTTTAATAAGGACACCAGAATTTGGAAGACTTCCTCAAATTCAGGCACTGAATTTACAGAAACCAGATCATCACTGGAGGGACAAACACTGCCCATGCCAACACAAGGAGGTAAACAAGCATCATTAAGGATGTCAACAGAGAATAATTCAGCTCCTCAATACTTTGTTTTTATTGCATCTACCCTGAGAGGCAAAACATCAGAAAGTTGCCATGCCCCAGGAAAAAAAGCCAACAATTTTCTCTGGACCCCTGAGTTACATCAGTTTGGAATATGTCTATGAATGAAGAGTCTTGGGGAAAGGAATATAAAGGACATGAAAAATTTTTTTCTTTCCCACGAAGTGGTTCTTCTCAAAGATATAAAATATAGAATCAAGATTGTTTGCATTCTGAAATTTAGGAAGAAAAAAAGACAGACACAATGCTTGGTTTGGGTTATCACGAAAGGAACTGCAAGATTCCACTCTGATCACAATACTCAACAAGATGTGATCATGAATTTGGAGCCAGGCTGACACTGGAGCTTGAATCCAGAGGTGGATAATAAGGATTTCAATGGATGATGAGAGATGGGTGCCTGGTGCAGTACAAGGCAAATCCCAGACATTGTGCTGTGGGGATGGTTTAACAATGGGGTATTTCCACTTGAGATCAAAGAGCTGCCTCACTACATCTGTTGTCAAGCATTATGAATTCAGTAGCAGGCCTTTCACAGTCCCTAATCTGCTTCTGTGCTAGAACATCACTTTCTCCCCTTCAGAGTTACTCACCCCTCCTTGATGCCAACATAAAAGGAGAAGAATGACAATGATTATTTTATGCTAACAGACACAAAATACTTTATGGTTTGATAAAAAAAAAGTGGGTAAAAGGTTAAATAAAGGTTAGTTGATGTAAGATGGGGAGGAAAGAGTAGAAAAATGAAAGGTGAAAAGCTGTGCAAGAAGATCAAGATAGTAAAAGAAGGGAGATTTAGAAAGAGAAGGGAAAGGCCGTCAGCAGTAACTGCTGTTAGCACACAGAATAGTCTTGATGAAATCAACACCATCAGGAGGTCACCACAACCTGTCTCTTTAAATTGCTCATTACAATTTTCCCAGGCAAGCATTGCACCAAGGGCTCTGCCTGTTTCCCCAGCCTTCTCCCTCAATATCCGCTCAGCCAATGCCTCTGAGAGCAGCTCCAGCTAGATAGTCGGGAATAACAAACACGACCAAAATTAGATTAAAATAACCTGCTGATAAACAAATTACTCACCCAAAATACACATTGGATTAGACACGGTGGGGATCCCTATAATCACATCGCCACCGTGTGGCTCCTGCTCCCTCACATCCCCTCCAGCCTCAGCACCCCTGGCTTGGCTTTGTCTGGGCTTGGGTAGCAAGTCTCCGGTTTAATTCCATTGCCCCCAAAGTGGGAATGGTTTGCCTGGTTTATTCTGGGATTTGGGGTCACTAAAAGCAATAGACCCCATGGCTAGGAGTGCCCTGGAGGACATCCCACATCTGCTCAAACAAGCTCCAGCCCCTCCACACCTTGATCTTGAAGACACAGGAGTGCTCCACAATGAGCTCCTCAGGTCTTAATACAGAGCTGAATCAACACATAAAGACACATGTACAGAAAAGAAGTAGAGCAAAGCCAAAGGAGGCTGGAAAAATTAGCATATTCACTCTGGGACAGAGACAAGAGACTTCGGGAAAGTTTCAGTGCCTTATCCCACCTCACTTTATCTATATCTATCAGGATCTGCCTCCTCCTGCCCACCCTGGCCTGGAGTGAGCATCTAGAAATTGAAGGAGGAAGAATGGACATGAGTAACACTGGAAAGTTTGACTCTAACATCAAAGAGAAAGACAAAAAATTCTCCTGATGTTCTCACAGCAATTGAGCACCACTGTAAATATTTACCAATCAGAATGTCCAGCCTTATTGTAAAGTCAGAGTTAACGTGGTGGAGAGACAGCAGATATTAAAAAGGCAGCCAGGCAATGGGGGAAGAACTTGCTGTGAGCTGTTTGCTGAGTGCATGTGGCCATGGCAAGTGGTGAACAGCAACTGGGAGAGCAGCATGCAAGGTCTGGGATGTGTGCAAAGAGATAAGTCAGGAGTGAGAGACTAGCTGATGATCAGACAAGAAATGCCATCTCTATATCAGTAATCTGAGTTTTCACTGATAGGAAGGTGCAGCACAGAAAGGTCTTCAACTCCTCCATTATTCACCATCTCTGATTGTCACCACATGACAATCACTGAACACAGGAAAACAGCACAACCAAGGTGTCTCAGCTCTCACTGGGTTTCCAAGCATTTATTCCCTGCTGTGGATGAAGTACAAGTTTGTTGTGCTCCATCACTTATTACTTCAGGCCATCTTATACTTCCCCCTCTGAAACACAACAGCGACAATTTCCCAGGTCCATCTGGGTTGGTAATTCTTTCTTACACTGATGTTTCTTTCCCAGGCATATCTTGCTTCTTGCAGTTATGCACCTGATAAGTGAGCATTTAGCATCAGCTTCTGTTAGGAAGGAGACAGAAGCCTGTTTCCAGCCAGCCCATGGCTGTGCAGGTGGACAGTGTCTCAAGTGGAAGCCTGAGATGAAGATGGATGTTTCTGACTCCATCAGGGAGACACACTGCCATCTGCCTGCTCCCTTTAAAACTGCTGTCTCAGTGCAGAGAAAAGAGAAAAAAAAAAAAAAAAAAAAGGCAAGAGGGACTCTGAACCTCCAGCACAGCCCCGTGTATAATCATAATCCCCTGGATCTCTTTGGGCTGGAACACTCAAGGACAGGCCTAAAGGGGTACCCCCAGAATGGCCATGTTCTTGTCCTGTCTGTCTTACAGCCTTCAGTAACATCAAAACACAAATCTCCCCAAATCTCTTCCAGCAAGGTTTTTTCAAAAAAGCCTCACAAAAATCAGACCACCATTACACTGCTGTAGCACTTTCCAGGATTCCTGCTTTCTGTTTAGTTTGCATCCCAACTAAAACATGCTCAGGTGCCTCTGGGTGCTTTGCTGTGTGCAGCTTTACCCCTGTTTTCATAAGCAATTTTCAAGTGCTATAGCATTCACCAGATTTGATTTCTGCCTTTCCAAGAACCCCTGCACCACTTAAATGCACTGAGGCCAGGGCCACAAATATGTTAACTGTGACAAAGAAAGATGTCCTGGTGCAATCCTGAAAAAAGAATTCATTGCTCTTCCAAGCATGGTGAATTTATCTCAAGGAACCAGAGCTGTTTCCCACATCTCCTGACCCACACTTCCCAAAAGACACAACCTGCTCATTTGTATGCAGCTACCAGAGCAGACTGCTCCAAAAGCCTGGAGCTTCTCATGCCCTGAACCACAGGACAAGGAGAAAACCAGAATACATTCTTGGCCACTCAGAACTGCAGAAATCATCCAAAAAACACCAGTCAGGCTGACTTCCGGTACATGATGCTCTGTTTGATTTTACAGCATCAGCACCATTTCCTAAATTTCAGCTCCAGGACCTTAAAAAAAAAAAAAAAAAACTAAACAAAAAACCAACAAACTGAAAGTAGACTATTTCTTTTCCTAAAATCACTTTACCATTCACACCCAAACAACATTGCTGTTATTTTCTCCCCTTCCATGGAGGAAACAACAAATTGGGAAGGAAAATAAGTATTTGTCACTGGCTGGAGAAACTCCCCATTCCTCCCATTATACCAAGCTCCAGGACAATCAATGCTCTCAAAATATTCAAAATAAGGGCCCAGCCTGGCTCCCTGGGCACCCACAAGGCTGGGGGCACCCCAAGGATCAGAACTGGTACAGGAAACTCCTGCACTACTGCCTCTTTCCTGTGCATTGCTCTTTGGGACCAAGGGATGAGGGAATACCAAGGGAGAATGAGGTTCAACAGGATCACTCTGTCCAGCAGCACAGCACAGAAAGGAAAGTCAGAAAGAATATGAAGAAAAAAAAAGCTTACTTGATTTCAGCAGAGCTGCCAGAGCCCCAATGGCTGCCCTGGGGAAAGAAGAGAGATGGAGAAAAAATGTCAAATTCTTTCAATAATTTTTGTAACCTTCATCTTCACAGTCTTCTGGGCCAGGCTTCCCAGATGGTCTAAACTGACAGTTTATGATGGACTTTGACAGAACTGCAATGTTTTACACCAACAGAGGATCCAGCCTCTGCAGCTGACTCAGTTATTCTAAAAGACCATTAGCCCTCTAGCTTTACTGTTACACTGATTTGTAGTGACCATTAAAATTTTAAGCAACACCCACAAAGTGATCTAACAAGTCTTTAAACTGCTGCCCCAGAGCTTTTTCTTTGTACCAGAGACCTAGCACTCCCCCATTCCAGACACAAGTGCTTCTATCTGCATCAGCAGATAACTTCCATATCGAGCTGGGACATCAATGTCAATATTTCCAGCAAAATTCCACTCCTTTTTCTATTTTCCCAAAACAAGCTTCACCCCTATCCTCCCTCCCAGCTTTAACTGAGAACAAAACTGAATATTTTTTTTTTAATTGAAACCACACCTTGCATTGCAGGGGTGTGTAGAGGGCCCCACTCAGGCGGACTGGTAGGAAAGGTGCTGAAGCTCTGCAGTAGGACTGCTTGCAGTGAGTAAGGACAAGGAGAGACATTTCTGTGTCATTTCATTGTGCAGGTAAGCAAGTGAACCTGTCTGACTTCTTTGGCTGGGAGCTGGTCACTAACATTGGCAGCTTGAGAAGTTGAACTGAGACATCATTGCTCCCCAACTTCTGGAGGCAAGTTCCTTCCTCATGTGGTAAAAATCTCCATCCCACTTGTGTCACAGAAAACTTTCTTTTCCAGTCATGTTCTGCTGGAGCAAGATCCCTGTTCTAACATGGCTTACTGCTGTGAAGCTTCAAGTGCCCAGAGCTGCTTAAATAAATCCAGCTACAAAAACCTCCATGTGCAAGGATTCCTTAAACGTAATCTCTCTACAAACCAATCCCCAAATAAAATTTTATTAAATTCCATACTGAGCCAATTATCATCCTGCAGCAAATAAATTTTTTTTTTTTTTTGTCACCAAGCTCCTGTTTTTTGTGTGTCCTAACAGCAGCTGAGACTAAGATTCAAGAGCTGGTTCTTGCTGATACTGGGTCAACATCTCCATCTAAAGTCATTCTTTCATAATGAATCTGTCAGAGTTCAACAACAGCTTTACAAACTGCAAAGAAAACACACTCAAATACAGATAGAACAGGAAATCCGTAGCTAAAATCTCACCAGTAGAAGCACAGCCATGCTTTCATTAATTCTTTAGCACCCACTGATCAGCGACCATTCAGATGGTGGAGGAGTAATGTCACCCCCCAGCTATTCAGCCTGCTCAGGAAAGGAACACTCTACAGCCACTGATCACTCAGTCTCTCCACGAGTTCAAAGCCTGGGACAAAGTAAACAACTCTAAGCAAGTTAAAATTCCACCCAGAGCATCTCCCAAAGCTCACACTCCAGTATGTTTTTAAAGAGGGACTGCTCTGCATGCCTATATTTTACAGGCCTAATGTGATGTCTCAATCACCTGCTAGAGCAGCAGAGCAATGGAGGAATGACCAGAATATCTCTGGCTCCAAGCAGAAGAGTTCTCAGTATTTCCTCCAGGCATCTGTTTTATGTTGTAGGTGCTTATGAGCATTGCTAAGAGTTTCAGCAGAGCTACACTACTGTCATAAAGAAGACAACACTGCCAGCAAACCTCCCTTCAGACAATAAATCAGCAAATCTGGATCTTCCAATACTTTTGGGGGAGGTCTGTGAATCACATTGTACACAGACAACTTCATTCATCCTCAAAGGATCCCAGAATTCCCAGAGCATGTTCTCAGTCTAATCTCCAGTCCCAACTGTCCAGGCCTGGTAGACTCCAATGATATGCATTGCTTTAGAACACATTTTGAGAGAAAAAAACATAAAAGACATGAGGATAAACTGCAAAACAGGTAAAATAGTTTTAAGGGATAAAACAGACTTACCAAGAGTAGATCAAGCCAGCCTAACGTGGTATTTTTCTTTGATAAGAAAACCAACTTCTTCTACACAAGGGAAGTGTGGTAGATCAATTTATCTGTACTTCAATAAAGCATTTGATATGATGCCACAATGAAAATTATTAGCCAAGCTGGAGAACATGGGGATTAGTGTAAGAATTACAACGTGGGAAAGGAATAGGTTAAAGACTCAATGACAGGAGTTGTGCTGGAAGAGGAATTATTGGTCTAGAGGGAACTTATGTGTGGAAGTCCTCAAGGATCTTTTCAGACTGATCTTATTTCAGCTTTTCATTAATGACCTTGGCACAAAAAGTCAGAGTATACTAACAAAATCTGCTGACCATGTGAAGTCAGGAACTGCTGCCAATAGCAGGGAGTTCAGAATATCTTTCAGGAGTAACAAGATGTTCTTGAGTTCTGAAGGAATAGAAATGTGATGAAATATAATAGTCAAAGTGCAAGGTTAAGCATTTAGGGTTTAATAAGGATTACTGTTATGACCAGGGGCTCATAATTTGGAAATGAGTAGAAGGACACCCTGGATATATGAGCCCATTAAGGAATAAGGACAAGCATAACCAGCAGGGTGACAACCATGAAAAGGACAGATCAGGTCTCAGAAAACCAGTGGAGAAGGGAGCATGGACATTCTCATAGAAGGCTTCACCTGAACAGCTGTGTGCAGAACTCAGAAGGAACCATAAAGAAACCTGCCAAGGAAATCAGTATGGTACCAGAGACATAACTCACTAGGAGCCTTAAAGATCAAAGTTTATTCACCTTAACAAAATGATAGCCAAGAGACAACTGGATTGTTCCCCTCAGACACACTGGGTGGCAGAGAAGTAAACACTGAGGAAGGCAGAGAGATACTTAGGCTGAAGAAAAAATTTGGCCCTAGGACAAATGGATATAAAATGGCCATGAATAAATTTAGCTGGAATTGAAAGGATGGGTTTTAAGTACTGGAAAATGAAGGCATGAAACATCCTCTTGGCAGCAATGGGACAAACAACCTAATGACTTTGAAAAGGCAGCCTGGATTGCTTAAAGTGGGACTGCCAGGCCCAGTTGCCAACGAGGAAAGGGTCTGAGAAAAGTGACCCAGGAATGACTGTACTCCTATAGCCTTACATTTTAAACACAGATATAATGGGAATGAAATGAGAAATATGTATTCTAAGTGCAGAGTTAATGAGCCAGCCCAGAAAAGAGCAGCTGCATCAGCTTAAGATGGAAGTCCAAAGAGTCTAGTGTCCTGTGGGCAGCAGTGCCAAGGAAAGCACGCAAGCACACAGCACACCCACAGTGCTAGAACTTGCAGAACAGATTCAAACTCCAGCAGTTTTCAGCCCAGAGATCCCATAAACTAGCAATAGTGCCTTTGGGAGGGGTTTCAGCTTTCAGCTGATTGCTTCCATATATTTGCCTGAGAACTTTTGAACTTACGTAAACTCCTGGCATTCATAATTATCCTGGAAAAGGACTTCACACCAACATTTGTTTTAAGTTTGGACTTTCAATTAGCATTGTAATTTGCACATTAATTCAGGTGTTAGCCACCCCCAGAATATTACCTATCTTTGATGCTGAACAAAGCCAAACACACAAAACACATTATGGGGAACAATAAATCGTAGAAGATTAATAGAAACAGAGTAGACTTTCACTGAAAGCAGCAGCAAGACCATTGAAGCATCAGTGAGGCTACAGCAAGCCAGGGAAAGGGTGTTTGTGATAATACCAGCACCTCATAGCACCCCATGGCAAGCCAACAGCATCTTTGCTGGCATCAGGAGATATAATAAAATGAGTAAGCCTTCGACAGGAAAGCTGTGAAAGAAGTTCATAAATTGTGTACAAGAGCAAGGACAGGGCAGGAGGAAGATGAGAACAGGAGGAAAAGTTTGGGAGCACAGAAAGATGACTTGATGAGCCATATGCCAGACCAGAGAAATTGATAGCATGCCCAGAGCAAATCTCTGTATTTGTCTCAAGAAGGGATGGAGGGGAGATGAGGAGGGGGGAAAAGGGATTAAATCATTTTAAAAACTTGCCAAATCTGTCCAGATGCCTTTCTCTGATTGTCTGATTTCTGTGGCAATGCATTAGCAAAATCTTAGCTGTTTCATCATGTCCAGGGTATCCCAAAGGAGACTCATTTATATATTAACCAAAAAAGAGGCATAAATAAAGTTGCACTGTCTTATAAAGCATAATAATAAATGCTGCTCCATAATCAGAAAACATTAAAAACTCCCTGTAGTAGCAGTCGAGACAGCCACTCTTCAGAACGGAAAACTTTGAAGTGTTTCCAAGTCAGCAGCTTGGATATCTGGGCAAGAGTACAACTAGCAGACAGATAGACAAATGCAACTTCCAGATCCTTTGCTTAGGAACCAGGAGCAACACCAAAGAAAAACTCCATGTCCCAAGCCAAAGCACAATTGGATTAGCCAGTAAAACCAGGCTGTTAAAGAGCTGGACAAAGGAGCCCTGTGCCTAGGTCACCCTTTCAGATCTGAGCTGCCAGGATGGTTTTTTTTTGCTGGAAATCACTGCAAGCAGAGGACCTGAAAACCAAGATCCCTTCTGTTTTCTTCTGCACTCTAATCTCAGCTCACAGTGCAAGGCAACATTATGGACAATCCTGGGCCTGTTTCTGTCTCTTGAAGCAAACAGAAGGACTCCTGAAAATACAAAACCCCACTCCAGAATAGACACAGGGTTGACTGCATGAAAGGATTTAAATACTCACACATTGAGGGTGCACAACCACCCAGGACTGGCCTGGAACTATAGACAGAGGACAGCAGAGGAGCCAAAGACTGGAAAAAGAAATTAACCAAAAGGGCTCTGCAGATCAGCCCCCAAGTAACTTAACCATCCTTCCTTCTGTGAAATTGTGCCTTCTACATGCTAAAACACAGAACACCCTCTTCAAATTATTGAATGAAAGCTAATGACTTCATGCCTTATTAACACGCCCAACCTGATGCCTAATTCCTTACAGCAATCACACCTGGATGTAAAGACATAAAGCACTATTTTTATAGAAATGTAAGAAAGTTCTGCCCTGGCTGAACCCATGTTGGTCAGCTCCTGTCCTTCCCCCTGCTATTTCTCATATACTCACTTATTGCTGTCATGATTCTTTATACCACAAGCAGTGTGGGGAAGGAGCCCTGCAGTATGTATTTGTACAGTACCAATAGACCCTGACTCAGAGCTCAAAACCCCTAAGTTTCAACAGCCCCTCTCTCCAGGCAGAATTAAGTGTCCTCAAGGGTACACACAACCTGGCTGCATTTTGCCTCAAACCCCTGGGACTTGTTCTCAACTACTGGAATTTATCCAGTCACAGAACCACTGACTGTAAAGATGATTTCACATTTGACAAACTGAGACATTCAGGAACAACACACCAGCAGCACCACAGCAAGAGGTGCTTTATAAATCCTACCAGAAGGTAGATCTCATCTGAAGCAGGTACCTTGAAAGTCATTTCCCCATGGCCCAGAAATACACATCTGAAATATTCAGGCACTTGCAGAGTGATTTGTTTTAAAGACTTAAAACCAGCAGTTTGGGAATATGGGTGGGGAAAAGCTGCTTATGCTGCTGGCATCTTCACAGCAGTGCTAAGTCTAGGACTTATGCAAAAGCACCCATCATCTTGTCCTCTTTAATTCCAGCTTGTTAGCAAGGCACTAAAACTAACACTGAAGGCAAAGTTTGCTTACAGTCTGCAACGTCCCACACCCTGACAACAGGTGGAGTTGGGAGATCCAGCTGTTGTGTACAGATGTGCTTTCAGTGTAACGCTGAAAGATGAGAGCAAAAAACCCACACAATCCTTTTCTAATGGATAGATCCATTCCAGTGGCCAGCATGTCTCAGTTCCCAGGTTCAGCTCAAAGCCTTCACTGCAGCATCTTCCAAACATCTCTGCCTGCTCTGTCAGGTTAAAATCAGAGAAAAGGCACAGCCTTCCAGCCTCTTTCATCTCTGCCTCCCAGAAAGAAGAGTGACTCCAGGCTTATCCTCCAGGCATCCTTACAAGTATCCTACTTTTTCTTGTGTACAAGTACAGAAGTGGAGACAGATGTATCCTAAAAAGTCAAGCTAGTCTTTACAGCTCTAAATTAAATTTGCTTCAAAGTAGTAACAAAGAAGAACAAGGTACATGAAATGCACTTAAAAGCTTGCCAAAAGAATGCCCAGGCACTTCTCCCAGCGCAGTGCAGGGCTGGCACTGCCTCCCCAGGCAGAAGCCATACCTCAGAAGATTGTGTCAGCTCCCTCCCCAGGGTCAGATGTCACCAACACGGCTGAGGCTGTGACAGCTTGTCATTCACATCAAGATAAAGGGGCTGAAAGGTTCACAATCAGATAGAATTCTTAACAAATTCATCACCCAGGCAGTTCCAGGCTGACAGTGTGAGAACCCAGCTCTCCCACCCTAGGGACCCAAGGAAGGGGACTGGGAAAGGGGGTCAATACTACCCTTGATTGATTAAGAGGAGTGATGAGGACACTCATCGAGGCCACATCTGCTAACAAGCACCAACAGAGCCCTATAAAACATCTCATACACAGCTAAAGTGTGTCAGGGAATGTGGTTAAATCCCCCTCCTTCCCCCAGGCAGCTGTCTTCCACTCCCCATCCAGTTACTACTCAGTGCAAAAGAGCCTGGTGTTCTCTTGGCTCACTCCTTAGCTGTCATTTTGCTTGTAGCCCATCCATTCCCAGCAGCTTTTTGCTCTGGAAACCACAGGGATTGACACGAAGACTCTGCTGACAGGAAAGTGTGTGCTTCAGACGTGGGGGAAGACACCCAGCCTCATTTTTTTTACCTCTGCATCATTCAGCCTTAAACTGCTCTGAGTGCTGTGTACACCCAGGGTAAGGGCAGGGAGAGGGACATGATCTCTGCACCCTGCTTGGGGCATGGTGAAGTCAAATGACACTTCTTGGTGACATACCCAGGAATCCTGAGCTCAAATCTCAGCAGGACAACTGGGACTTCTTTCTTTAAGAGATATTGAACTGCAGGTGCTTTGTCTCTGATGGTGAATGATTCAGGGAGAGTTTGGGGGTACCCAGGGGTTTATGATGCCAGAAAATAAGGCTGCACACACACCATATTGCTGGCAAACCTCTGCAAGACTTTAAT
This sequence comes from Calcarius lapponicus, assembly GCA_039654755.1. Taxonomy (NCBI): domain Eukaryota; kingdom Metazoa; phylum Chordata; class Aves; order Passeriformes; family Fringillidae; genus Calcarius; species Calcarius lapponicus. Next base: position 6,970,682 of record CM077473.1, on the reverse strand, counting down.
TTTATGAATACTCTCAATTACTGGCAGTGAAATATCCAAGGGCAGCTTGTATTGCTGACAGCCCAGGTAGGGAAGTATCTAACATGTCACTGCTTGTGCCCAGAGCCATTTGAGAGCATAAAAGGGAGGCTGGCTTCAATGCAATCAAGGCTAAGAGCCATAGCTCTTCCTGACTGCTGGTTAGTACAAACCATCTCTAAGGCAGCAGTAATCTCAGGGTACAACATCTTTAAAAAGCACTTTGTAGCGAAAGGTTCCCTTGAGCTATGTTTTAAAGAGTCACCTTTGCTGCATGGAGCTAGGCTGCTGCAAGGGATGGAAAACCTGAGTTCTCATTTCAACTTGTCCTGTGGTTTTCAGAGTTTTGAGGTCTGTTTTGTTTGAGGACTTTGGTTGGTTGGTTTCTTAAGCAAAGAAACAAACACCTTTCAGAGAAGCCAATTTAAAAAAATGGTGTACAACATAAGAGACTTGAAAAGGACATGAATTATGAAGCTGAAGGACTGAGAAAGCTTCACCTTCCTTGATCTCTTCCAAGAAAAGGCTGACTTGTACAGAAACCTTCTCTTAAAGCAAAAGTCAGATGCTTAAGAATAAAAGAAAGAATGACTTATTTTGAACAAGAGATAAAAAGCACTGTTCTTTTTAATCTGATGGTATTGTTTCCATATTACAAAGCCCTAGAAATAGATCCACCAGTTTGATTTTACATTGCACTCCACCCCTCTGGTCCTATTCAGATGAAGCACATCCATAAAGTCCAGCCAAAGGAAACTGAAAGCTTAAAATCTCTAGGGAAGAGGGCTGGATTGCAAAAGGGGTTTTTGAATGTGCCAAAGCTGGAAGCTGTTTCATGCAGCAGGTGCAAGTGCAAAAAGAAACGTATGAAATTAATCTCCTTGCATGCACTGCATTTATCAATCCCCATGAGCTTCCCAAGGAGGTATCACTTCCCCTGTTATGCACACAGGTCAGGCTGTTTCTATCCATTACCAAATACCAAAGGATGGTGGAGAGAGCTAGACCTGCCCGAAAAGCTCCTATGTAAGTGGAATATCAACAAAAGATGGAGAAGAAAATGTGCAGAATAGGTCACCAAATCATTCCTGTTATCCAGCTATTCCCACTTTTCAACCTCTCTAATGATTGTGGTCCCTAAGTACATCCCCCCAGCGCTAAATTCAGTGTGAATTGGGCACTTTACAGTTTGCTGGTCCTAACTGATGCTGCCAAACAGGAACATGCTTGGAAATAGTGGGGTATTCATTTGTATGCCACACGTGCATGCAATCCTGAGCTTAATTGGCATTATTAAATCAGCCTCAAATTGAGAACAATGCATAAACATGCTCGAGAATCACAAAGTAACATTCTCTTACAGATTCACAATAGGCGTCTTGACCTGAATTTAAAAGGCATTTCTATGGCTAAACATGCAGGTAGCACTCAGCAGGATTTTTCAAAGCTCCTTTGTATACTAAGGTCAGAACTACCTTTTAACTGTACAAGTTAATCCATTAACCTGCTGAGAGGCTTTCTTTTAAGGTTGCATTCCCTTTCATCCCCACACATTTAAATATCTCTGAAAATCTGGACATTCATTCAAAAAATTAGATCTCACCTAGGTACCTTCAGTCAGTGCCAACAGCCAGTTTTAAGAGTTTTTTCAAATGTGTCTTTGTGCTAGAAAAAAATGCTCAAATTACCCACCATGTGTGCCAAAGCAGAGGGCTGCAAAACATATGTAGAATGCTGCTAGAAATGTATAATATTGACTAGTTTTGCTACAGGTAAGCATGAAGTTTCAGGGGGAAAAATATGTTGCAAATGCAGAGCAGGGAGAAAAGCTTATTAATTTGCCTGGGATTTTCAACAAGGATTTAGCAGAAAAAGCCATCCTGCTCTTCACCTCTCTCTGCCATTCTGTGGTTTGTCTTGCTGGATAGTGAGGGTGGGGATATTGCTGTATTGTGCAGTATATCCAGAGATACATCTGCAGGAAAAGGAGCCAAGGTGTGCAAAGCAGACAGCTTTGCCACTGCCCTGCAGCAGCTTTTTGGACCTAAGACTGCCAGGCTGTGATAGGGGAGGCAGCAGAATGGCCTGAGGAGTGATCAGGCTCACCCAAAACAGGGCAGATGCTGCAAATGGGGATGCATTTTCTGCAGAAGCTGTCCCTGCAAGCTGTCTGAGCCACCATCCCCAAGAGCAGCACCTCAACACCTGCTGTGACCCTGTCCTTGTCCTGTGCTCCTCTCCACAGCTCTGCAGGACAGAAGTAGGACATCTGACTGCAGGGAAGGCAACCTGCAGGTCAGAGATGAGGCTCTCTGTGCCCACAGTTCCTCGAGGTTTGCAGCATTTCAAAGAACAGCCTGTATAAGACAGCAGTGGGAACAGCATAGGTAGGGTCCTGAGAAAGAATGAGATTTTTTTTTTTCATTTCCCTAGAACGCACAAGAGCCAGAGAAATAGGTTTAGAAAAAACTGCTAGATCATCCATATAACACTTTGCCCAGCTGGTGCCTGAGGCTCAACATGCAGGAAAAGACTGAGTCAGACTTTGAGGGGATGGGCAGGAACGCTGCCAAGGGGCAGCCACAGCACAGCCTCGGCCTCTCCCCTTCATCTACAATGGAGGGGATTTGAGAGCAGGCAGCTCACACCAGCCTCAGTTGCAACACAGGTCACCACAGCACCGTGGAGCACATGAGGCTGGTGCTAAGACAGCAGCTGGCTGCTGAGGTTAGACCCAGCCTAACCCTAACCCTGATCTAGCCACCCGCAGGCTAATGAATTTGTTCAGTCACACATGTCTAACTCCTCATTGAGCAATAATCTGGTCACATCATAATGCCTGTTCTTCACAACATTTAAAAGAAAGATAAAGTCAGTAAATGTCAAAATGCAGCACATTGTGGGTCAAATTCTCTTGATATTTGCTGTTTGAAAGCTTCAGTGTCACACTGGCATAACTGCAGGGGCTTTTTGAAGCAGTAATTTGTAGAATCCGAAATAATGAAAGTTAAGGGTTGGGTTTGGGTTTTTTCCCTGTTTTTCCACTGGAAATCTTCCATTTGATATAATCCAGCCAAAATCTGGGAGCTGAAAACAGACCATATCAAAGCCAAGGCTGGTAGAACTTAAGGTGTAAATAGAATAATGAAGCAAGAAGGAAAAAGAATTAAAATTAATAGGGAAATTCCTGAGCATTATTGGGATCGTTCTTCCACAGGCCTTTTTTTCTACATAGTAAAATTTGGAAGGTGATGAAAACTGGAATGACCACAAAATTTTAAGTGCAATTTTAAATAATGAAAAACAAGGAGGAAATTAAGCTTTTGACTGGACAGTGACAGCTGTTGTGCCATTGCAGCATATGCCCTCTGGTCCACACAAAGCCTGAAGTGTATCCCTTCAACACAGGAAAGAAACACATGGATTTGGTGTGCTGAAGTTATAGGATGATGCTCTCTTTTCTGTTCTGCAATAATCTGTCTTTTGCTGTCCCAGAGCCACAACCTTTCCAAGGTTTGCACTTCGGGGGGAGTTTCCATTCCCATCCCCAGAGCTGCAGCCCTCCGTGCTGGGAATCAGCAGCCCTGCTCTTCCTCACCAGCCACTTCCTCAAGTCTTCAGGTTCTCCCCTCCACATTCCAAGCCCTGCCTCCAAACACCTCCCACAGCAGCTCAGCCCTGGGTTTATTTACAGATTTTACTGGCGTTGCTGCAATTCCAAGTGTTGCCCTGCAGATAAAGAGATTGAGAAGAGCTGTGCCAGCGTTAGTGAGCCAGAGCCCTGTGCTGAATCTGTGGCACTGCTGGTACAGAACTTTCTCTCCCTAAAAAATTCATTCCACCTTCATTGACAAACACTGTTATTTATTTTCTCTCTTTCATTTTCTGTAGTCATTGTTTAGTAACCCTTCAAAAGAGCCTGAAAGACTGAAGAACTGCAGAGCTCTCTTTCACCCACTGGAAATGAGTCTCTTGTGTTGCCTCTATCTCTAAATCCAGTTACCCTGCTGCTGCTACAGCTGGTGAGGCTCCAACATCGCTATCAGGACTGGGAACCCTGCAGCAGAAAGGCTGTTGCTAAGGCTTTGACAGTGTGTCATATAACTCTGCTCAGGGCAGGTCTAATCATTGCTGTGCTTTAAAACCACTGATAGTTCTAGAGACTGGCTGACACTCCACCTGCCAGCACTGTCAGCACTGCTGGAGCTGGGGGAAAGCCTCAGCAACCACAGGAAATTCTCGGGGCTGATTTCCTTGTAGGGACAGCATTGTGCAAATTGCTTCTGTAGAAGTTCTGCATTGAGACTTATTTTCATTCTTTCTTCCAAGTTTCCCTTGTCTATCTTTGGACTGAAAGCTTTTGTGGGGAGGATTGCACAGCTGCTTTCTACCCTCTTCATAAGGGCAAGAGGCTTCTGGGTGGGAGGAGAAATGGCAGTAAATCAAGTGAAAGGCAAAGAAGAGGAGATTCCTGGGCTCTCACATGTGCTGACACACAAGTGAGTGCCCTCAGCTTTATCTGCTCACTCTCTGGTCTCTTTCAGAGATTCACGTCATTACCCAGCCCAGTGATTTCCAAGGGGAATTCTTTGTCTCCTTGACACAGGAAAACCAATGTAGGTAAACAGGCAGGGCGGGCACCCCTTCATCATCTCTGCATGCACATTCAGATAGGCTTGGTTTGGAAATCCCTTCCCTCCAGTCCCCATCCACCAGGGCTGCCTGGCTGAGGTTTTCTGGAGGCTTGGCACGTCACAGCCACCCCAAACACGATTACAAGGTCACATAACCACATTGCTCAACCCTCTCCTCACTGCACCAGCTCCACATTCACCCCACAGTCCATTTCAGCCACATCCCACCTGAACATAAAACCTTTCACTAATTCACTACTGTTCTTCTCTCCCCTTTTTCATTTCCCCCATCTATGGTCTCACTGAATGCCTCAGACAGACCTGAGTGTACCCTCAGTAAGGCATGAAAAAGGTGTGGGTTTAAGCATATGAAAAGTCTGATCTCAAGTGACTTGCCCACAGAAACACACATTGTTTTAGTTTAACACCTCAGACATGAGAGATCCTTTGTCTCCTAACCTTAGACTTTTTGCCTTCTTTACTCTTATAGCTCCACCACCATTGGTGAAAGATCTCCCTGCACCTCCAGACACTGCACATCTCACAGATAACCAACCAACTTCCACAAGTCATCCCAAGCCTTCATTTCTTCCTAAATTATGAAATATTTTATAATCCTTCTAGCTGTGTTCTCATATTTAAAAAAAATAATTCCACTCTGATTTTGACATGCTACTTACAAAATGCTTGACACCAGTTCACATTAGTTTTGACCTAACTTCCTGTGGGGGACTATCATATTCAGCTGCAAGACAGCATTAATAATATTAGCAATTCATCTAACTATGGGAAACACTCAGAGATGCAACTGATGTATGAAATCAAGTCACATGTCCCTGTTTGGATGGGAGTGACAGTAGATTCCACGGGATGGTTACATGAGATACACACCTCAGAGAGGCCCAGGGAGGCAGGAGGATTGCAGTGAGGCACCCAGGTGTTAGTTTTAATCTGGTTAGAACAAAGACCAACAGCAAGACAGACACAGCAACATGAATAATACTTCCAGACAGGATAACTTGTCCTAAGAATCTGGAGTCCCTGTTGCAATCCTGAGCATTTGTTAGGAGAAGGAGGAAGATTAAAGCTCAGGCAGAGGCAATCTCCTGCCCAACAAACAGAGTTGCCTGCAGTATGGACATACCCAAAGCCATCACACGAGCCCAGCCATGAACTGCATCTGCCATAGCCACTGGCTGTGAAAAGCCAGCTTGAGAACAGCAGGGACTTGCCCTCACAGCATCTTTCCAAATATAGAACTCTGGCTCACCAAAGGGGAGAAATAATGGGCAGGCAAAGAAAGGCCTTCAGCTGAAAGTATTGCTTCTCTTTCAAACTCTGCCCTGAAATAGAGGTACAACATAAGCTAGACCTAAAAGAAAAAGGCAAGCATCTCTTTCAAAATAACAGTCTCAGCAACTTGCTCCATTTATAAATCAGTTCCTCCCTTCCCACGACATATAAACTTAAGCTTAGAAGTTAATTTCTCTCCATATAATGCTCATTCACCAATTTTAATGCCTCGGAGGCGGGGGCACCTGTGGTGAAAGATGCCATTCCAAAGGCTGCCAAGAGATGGCACCAGGATTTCTGAGTGCCCCGTGTTCACCCCGACCTCTGTAACAACCTTGGGAGATGCTGTTCCTCTCCACCTCATCAATTCCTCATCTATTTTCAAATCTCAGCTGAAAACATCTCTTTTTCCCTTGTCTCCACCTCTTAATTTTTCAATTTCTCTCATCTACTGCTATTAACAGTACAATGCCAGTAAAGTGTAATTCTGAAATGCAACTCCATTTGTTCTGCAGCACTGACATACCACCAGTCTGAAATGAGATTTTGTAACTGATTATTGATATTAGAACAGGTCATTCTTTGAGAGAAAGCACACAGACCGTAAAAATAATGAAAGAGAAGGAACTGCATGAAACTGGGACACCTCTGGCTCCAAGATCATTACCTCTATTACAATGGCTCATTGCAATAAATTCGCACAGCAGGGTTTATTTACTTATCTTATTGATGCAACCATCCCTGCTTCATGTTATCTGAGATTTTAGTCAAGTTGAAGAGACACTTTCTATAAAGAAAAATTTTCAAGACAACACTCTTTCCTTTGTTGCTGGCATAGTCTCATTCAGAACGGTATTTTCTAGTTTTATTTAACAGGACTTCTAGGATAGATCCCATGTAGATCAAGGCCAGATGGGAAGAAAGTCATTTAGCTGTGACATAGCTCAAGAGAAATGTTTTTTCCCTTCCTATGAATTTTCTACACAAATGAAGTGAACCAAATAGTGTCTGTTTATTCTCAAAACGCTAAGCATTGATTAATTCTGACCACATTCCAATAGAATCATGTGTTACGTTCCAATTAAATATCCAGACTGCTCAACATGATTAATGACAAAACACAGACTAACAAGATGAATTAAGAATGATTTGCTTTTGATCTTCTATCAGGAACCATTGCCAAATAAACAAAGGCATAAAGCTGTACATAGAGCATTCCTCAAAAAGAACCCATCACAACAGCTTCTCGATCAGGTTGAAGAAGAACCTGATAACCTGAACTAATCACCAAGTTTGTGAAACTCAAGTGCCTTGAGTTCCTGCTCTTTCTCAAAATACAGTCTGCAGTGGTCAGGTATACCACATATTCTGTTCAAGAAGAGAGCAGCTGGAAGTTTAGACCAACCCAGGAGATGGAATTGCAGTAAATGTTTATGGTGGTCTACCAGCAAGACTATATCCAGGATTAAGGATAGGGGAAAAACAAAAAAAATCAAAGTGCCTGCACTGGGGTCTAGGGCACATTTGCAGTTGGAGCTCTTCCATGCCTCTCCATCATTCTCAGCAGAAGAGGCAAGTCCAGTACTGGGGATGACCTGAATACATCTCCTCTCTTTGTCTAAACAGCAGAGTTATACATATATATATATACACACGCACATATATATATATATAACCCTATATTCAAAGCCTAATTTGAAGTTATGTAACGTACAGCCACTTAACTTACATCTTCAGCATTTCCAGGGTCTTCATATTCTTCTTGGTCAATCTGACACAATATCTGATTAAGTATATTAAATATGGCTTTTAGCTTTACATGTGCTCTTTGATCACCTTGGCATTTCTCTTTTCACTTGCATGAGCTCTGCTTCCTGTAGCCAGTAAAAATCTCCTCAGCTCCCACAATGAGAGAAATATGTGATACAGGAATCACTTCATGGCCATGGCAACAGCGCCATCAATGTTGCTGCATGTTTCAGGCTCATCCCTCCCCACCTCAAGTCACCCCTGAGCACTTATCAGCAAAGAAAAGACACCTGTGGTATTCTCACTCCTCCTGGATTTTGAGCCCTGACACCAGATGGCTCTGACTCCACTTGACAAATCTCTTTCATCAACCTTCTATCTGACCCAGCTTTAAATGCCATTATGCCACTTCCAGGTTGCCCACTGCACAGAGAGAAATAAACATTTGCAAGACCCCAAGTTTCTAGAGGCAAACATTTACCACAGGTGAAGAAAATTTGCTTCTTTTTCCCTTCAGTATGTGAGGAATCCAGATATCCACCTCAGCTAAAATTTAGTTACATGGGAGGATTTCCTCCCTTTAATGAAAAGAGAGATTATCAGCAAGCATTTGAGGCTCTGGAACTATCCAATAAGCACCAAACATAAGAAGAATTGTGATCAAATGTCAGAAGTGGGTAATGCTGGACATGAGCAAAGGCAGATAATTTCTGCATATCACATTTTCTAGTGAATTAATTTGGCACCATTCCCAGACCCTTTTTATTCACTTTCCACTTTTAATTAAGTAGTCAAACTTTACTGGAATAGCCCAATGTAGAAAGCCAAGTACTCTGAATACCCAGAGAAAGAGTTTTTATTTCTGATGAATACTCACTCTTGTTGTAATCTTTCATACGAGGTTTATGCAAACACTTAGCATGAGCCAGCTCTGCTCAGTATGATAAATAGATGTACTCATAGAGGTTTGAAAAACAAAGACATTTTAACAGACTATCCAAATTGCTTCAATAAAACTGTGCACCAGCCTTTTAACAGCAGAAAAGGAAAACATAATGGAGGGAACGACCAATGCACCAGTCACTCCACCATTTGCCATTTTCTAAATGGCACAGGTCTTCCTCTTATGAAAGGAGAATAAACTCAGAGTTTTGCTTGCAGCCTCTTTGATACTCTGTTTTCAACATGAGGAGTCCTAGAAGAGCCTGCACAACATGTAGCCACAGACAACTCCAAAGCCACTGGTGAGGATACCTGACAACCTGGACAGAGTCATGCAGAAGGGACAGCTCCTGGCTGACCAGAGAGCAAACATCTCCCACTGTCATCCCACAACCCAGCCAAACACATCTCAGAACAAGATGGGAAAACAAGCAACAGTGTTGAAAGGGACACTGGAAAGTAGGAGAGGGGTGGAAGCTGTGGAACATACAGGGAATAATAAGGATGAAAGGTGAAAAGAGCAGTGATCATTGCACTGTGTGAGGCATCAGAGATGCTACATTAGAGAAGGTGTTGATGGAGTGAAGATTTGAGCATCCCACACAGACTGCTATCAGATATCCCAGCTACTGACATAAACAGAGCTGAAAAAAAGCAGAACATCATCTGGCTTTATTTTAAATTGTCCCTGTAAAAGGTATCAGAAAACCTTCTCTGCAGTGCAGCATCATGAGAGACGGGCAGGACAGCCCTAAGTCTTGGATTTCACAGTGGTTAACTCAAGCGATCCCAACACCACAGAGAGTTCCATGTTTTTTCCATGTAGCTTTTACCTCAGATATGGAGAGTTCTGGAGAGATCCACAGCCATGGCACCAGCAAGCTGAAAACCTCAAATGTCTAACTAAAGCCAATAAAGCCCATGAGTCACAGTCTCAGGGGAATCAGAGCTACTTGGCACATACCCAGAGAAGGCCAATTGGAGCATGGGGAGACTATTTCTAAATACCCCAGAGCTTTGCCACTGGGAAAAATAAATAGAACTATGGATCTTGTTTCCACATCTTAGCGGGCTAAATAAATAGCTCTCACTATAGGGCACTCTCCAGGGCAGATTCTTAAAGTGACCTTGGCCCTGCTGCTGCCCAGGGCAGGGGAAGGCGGGTGCACCCACCAGAGCAGTGGTGCATTTTCAGTGCTGCATTCCTGGCAGCTGATCAGAGAGCCAGGGTAATCTCAGCTCCCACAGTTGCCGGCTGTTCCTTCACAGCAAAAAGGCAAACCATGGTGGCACATAGTTATGAGGTGGAGAGAAGGTATCAAGAGCTAATACAAAGTGAGGGTCAAAGGATTGCTGGGACAATATTGGAGCTTTCCTCTGTCAGCAGGTTGGAGGCTGGTGCTCTCTACAACTCATAGGCCAAAAGAAACAGAGACTTTTGTGACCAAGAACCACACCAAATACCACAGTCCCAATTTCAGCATAGCCACAGCCACTTTGGGAAGAGCTGCACTTGTATCAGATAGCAGGGAGCACATGCTGAGCTAGACAAAGAGCACGACCCCTTTTTATCCTTTCTCCCCAGCTCAGAAAACCCATCCATGAGCTCCCCACCTCAGTCACCTCACAAAGCTTTAGCTAGAGCAAGTCAAATCATGGAAGGACATTTTCTCCACATGCACCTACCTCCATTTTCTGATGAGCTGCAAAGATGCTTAGAGATTTCAGACTGCAGCTAGTCCAGGCATTTGATAATGCTGGGAGAGAAGATCTATAACCCACTCTAGAGTCTGTTCTTCTGGCCTCAAGACCTAAATTCTTGCCAAAATCTCCTAAAGCCACTCTCCACAATGAAAGCAGCACTTCCAAGTGAACTACAAACAAACAGAGCCTCAACTGACTAATGAGAAACTAGCGCCTTTTAATGGGCTGCTATTGTGTTTTAACACAAAACAGGCTTGTGTGGTTCTTCTGATGTAAAACAGGCTGTCTTCACTGTGCCACTGAGCTTCTCAGCTGCCCCTAGTTATGGAACAAAAGGCACAGCTCTGAGCCCTGGGCAGGCTAGCTGAGTGGCCACCAGGCTTCAGCTGATTCATGGTTCTTGTTCATTAGACCAAGAGTAGGTGGGAGCCAAATAATCTTTTCCTGTGAAAAGATTGTGTAAAGATGGTATGTGCACACTCATGAAAAATATGTTTTAAGAAGAGCACAAATATTTTAGGAAATAAAAAGAAAATTAGGAAACTGAACTAGCAGCGAGAAAGCTCATGTAGACAAAAATTAATGCACGAGACACCTTTTTTCAAATGAAAAGTAAATTCAAGATTTTTCAGTAACAAGTAAAAAAGCTTATTAGCTATAAAATGGGATTTACTGAGGGCAATTTTGAATTTTCTTCCCTGGTGCTTGTGTCTGTGTTCCAAATGGAAAAAAACGTCCACGGAAGAATTCAAAAGAATCCTTGTATGCCAGAAAAAAGGAAGTAAAAGCTAAATATTGCATATTGACAATGTGGAATCATTTAAATCAAAAGCAGCATGTTTCTCTGATTGTTTCCCTTAGAAGTGAGTATTTTAGAGCACTTTACAGACTACATTTACAGCAACCCTCAGCAACACTCCCTTCATCTCCAAAAGTATCTCAGCAAGAAGCCAGGCTAGAAAGGTGTGACAGATATCAAGGTTTCCACTTCCTCTATGGGAAACAGTCAATGGAAAACAAAGCACTTCTGCACAAAATTAATTTTAAAAGCCTTTAGTCAGCCAGTCCCATTGCTTAGCAGAAAACTGATACAGGCCCAAATCCCATCACAAACAGATCCTGGTCTATCACAGAAGCAGAACTAACACTGGTCTAATCACAGCCAACACTTCCACAGGAAGGAAAACAGGGAACTGAGTGGAATTTGCTTAGTTAAGCATGGGCTTGGACCCATCAATCACTTTTGGTTGCCTCAGAAGCCAAGCCCAGCTCTGGGTCTAATTCATCCTGGACACCCCTGTCATACACAAAACAGTTCTCCAGGCTGCCTAAATCTTAAAGTTATTACATCAGGCCTGAGGGGAATGTTGAAGGATGCTCAGATATCCTAGGAATAATATCTTAGTGTAATATTCTTTGGATTGGGTAATATCCAAACACCTGTGTAAGAAACATCCTGGTATCCCCATGTAGAGGAATTTCAGGTGCTTTGTCTAAGAGAGATCTGAAGCTGTGAAGCAGTTCCAGGTACTTGGCACTGTGCTAGAAAGCCAAAAGCACAGGCAAAAGTGACTTGGCTCCCATCAACAAGGCAGCTGCAGGAAGTTGTGCATCTGCTGGGCCCCCTCAGTATCTTATTTAGAAAGGCAAACTGTCCAAAAAATTGTGTATCTCCAGACATGTAGGCAGAGGAACGAGAAGAAAGCTGCACTTAGCAAACAACAGTGCCGTGTGTTGATGTGCAGCTTCAGCACTGGTGGCTGGTGGAAATTAACTCAGATTCCTGGAAATTAACTCAAATTCCTTCCCAGTTGTTGTGTAATTCGTGATTTTGTGATATTGAGAGAACTGGTATCAGTCTTTGATGGTAACAGCAGGATGAACATTGTTTAACACATCCAGGGTGGCTGGCCCCCATTTCAACCACATCTAAGCAAACTGTGGCCAAACTGTTGGGCTGTGTCTCTCCATCCTTCCCACCTCGTGCTCTACCTGAAGCTGCTTCCCCAGTGAACACCAGCCATAGACCTCACCCATGTCAGGTCCATGCAGAAGCCAGAACTGGCTGAATGCTGCCTTGTCCTTGCTGACACATGCCTGAGCAAGTAGGGACTGTGCCCCACAGGCCATTGCATGTCCCAGCAGGAGAACTGGCAGGTTCTGTGTGGCTTAAGCAAATGGGATTGTGTGGGCACAGCTCACAGCAGCAAATTCTTCCTCCTGCTTTTAAAGAGCAAGCCAGAGATATGTGTTTTGCTCTCATTAAGTTTTCCTTGAAAGGCATCTGAGGAAATGGTCAGAACAGTCAGCTTGGGGACTAATATTCTGCACTGAGATGAAGATATAAAATGGAGTTGATGTCTTCAGAAAAGAACTATTTGAAATATGTGGGATGGGCTTAAAAGCAGATACAAATTAATACTAGTATGAACTGTCATACTTCAAAAATACCATGATGACCAGGTCATGACCCTCTGCAAATGGAGGATGAGACAGCACTGCCTTGATTCCACTCTATCTACCCCCAGGCTGATGGTGGCAGGCAGTTCTGGCTGAGTGGGAGGCAGGAGGGCTTGTCTGCTGCCAGCACATGCTCCTCCAAACCCAGTTGTGTCTGGGAAATGAAGGAGGGTACCTTGCAATCAAACTGTCATCGCTGTCTAGGGCACACTACAAATAAAGGGCCACCAGCATGAATCATATGATGAATCACAGCATTAACGTGTCCTTCAGGGAACTATTTCTGCCTCTTAAAAACCCCTGCAGGTTTAAAGTGAGTGGAAACTGCATACATTTCTGATTTCTTTGCCTCTTCAAGTGGAACCAGAATTTTATTTCTTGCTGTCCTGGAAAGATGAGTTCCCTTGGGGCTACTGCCTACCTGACCGTCCTGACGTGTCTCTTGCTGTAGGGAGTGATGACTTTGAAAAGCAGCTCCATGGCTCCATTGATGCCAAGCATAGTTCCCGTGGTAACTATGGCAATAAAAGGAAAAAAGCAGTCAGCTCTGAAGGAGGCAGCTGGCAAACATTGCTTAGAAGAGATGTGGGGAAGAGTAGCTGCCCCTGGAGCTATGGGCTCTCTGGGCTCCCATCTGGACTCCACAGGTCCCCTTACAAACACTGAAAGTGAAGCACAAAGCTGTCTGTGGACACAACCTGAGCCAAAATCAGGTGCAAAACCAGTCCTGCAGCTCTTTCCCAATATCCCCAAAGCCCCTTTTCCTGTAGACATTGTACTCTCCAGAGAGCAAATCATAATTAAAAAAGTGTCTTCTCCCAGAGAAAAGTGACAGAGCTCAAATTCATCCCAGATTTCTTACATGCAACTCAATGAGGACAGTTCATTTCATAGGGGCTTAAAGAGTAGGGTTTTCTTTCTGTGTTGTTATTCAGCAGAGTGAAAGTGGGTTTGGGGGGCTTCTGAATGCAGTTTAATTTCATCTAGGCCAATTTTCCCTTTAATCCTTCGCTTTTTAACACACTAGGAACTTTTTTAGATAGATTTTGCAATCAGTTTCAATACCTAATGCATAGCCTAGGTGTTTAGCCAGACCTCCCCACTATGCGACAGGATATCTCTGTGTAATGAAGGAACAAATACAGCCCTGAAATATTAAATGGATGTGACCAAGGTGAAAGGATCAGTAATCAACAGCAGCCAGAAGGAGCCCTGGCTGCCTGCCCACTGCTGGGTTTTGGCTGTTTTGTAGATATCTCCCAGTGGTCATCAGAGAGCTGCCAGAGGGCTCATCATCTCCTGCTGTCCTACAGTGTCCCTGCCAAGCTGTCCTGTGATGGAAAGCCTCCCAGGCCTGCCAGCTACATTCACACTGGCTGGCAATTCATTAGAGCCAGGGTGGTGGACAAGGCTGCTCAAACTCATCCTGCTCCAGAGCAGCCACAAACATCTGGGTGCAGTGAAGGGAGCAGCCCAGAGTGGGGCATGAGGTGAGGCAAGGATTCATCTTTAGTGCTTTCATACCTAAGCACTCTCAAGAGTTTTGTGTGGTTCTGGCTTCCCTTAAGTTCCACCCCATAATTTTTAAGGCTGGGATCATGTAATCCCCTGGTTTAATATCACACCTATACAGATTTTCACCTAACCTCCCCTGAGGCTTCCCAGCTGGGCCACAGAAGCCACAATTCAAAATTATTAATGGAGAGTGCTGGAGATACCTGGAGACTAACAGAGATGCTCCAGCAAAGGTGCAGAGCTGGGGTCCTGGGCTCTGACATTAACAGAAAGGAGGGCAGGCTGCAGTGTGCATCATAAAACCTCTGCAGAAACAGCAGCTGAACTGAGTGCAGGTGCACTGAAGCAGGGAGCAGGGAAGTAGGCAAATCATAATTTTGAGTGAGAGGCAGCGCAGGGTCACTGCACAGCTGTGAAACCCAAATAAAGGCACATTTCATCTTCTGGCTTTGGCTGCATTTTCAGCCACACACAGACTTTCAAACACTTCTTATCACGGGGAGAGGGGTTGAGTGTTGAGGCTTGGCTGCTTGCCTGAGGAAGCCCAAAGCATGAAGCCAGCTCCTATCCAGGCAGAGGGGACCTGCAGGGCTGGGTGCCAGGAGAGCTAAATCTCAGGATGCAGACTGCAGACAGGATGGCCATCGAGAATTGTCTGCTGGGTGAGGGATGTAGGGAAGGAGAGGAAAGGGTTAGAGTGAGCAAAGGGAAATTTGTGCTGACGAGCTCAGTGCTTTATAGCCTGTATGGATCTGTAATGATCCCAAGAGAGAATATTGGAAATCCCTCTGCTTGAATCATTTAACACGAAGGCATTGCCAAGCAAGAAAAGCTGGGAGAGTGAACATCTGAGAGGACACTAGCCAGAAGACCAGGATCTAATATCTGCCTCCTGGGGGACCCTGAATAAGTAACAGATTTCTCTCACCTTCTGCTTCTCCACCCTCGTGGAGCTGCTCTGAGGATCAATACAATCAACAATAGTGAGACATTTGGCTGTTATGGTAATGGCAACTGTAGAGAGACTTAAGGTACCCAAGTCTCAGAGCAAAAGAATTGACTGTCTATATTTCAGAATAGGAGATCTTTGCCATGAATATTTTGCACTACAGCACTTTTATTTCCATAGCTCACAGATGAAATGCACTATAAAGGCTGCATAGGCCCCTTGAGGAACAGCTTTTTCTAAGGTTGTTCTGGCTTTTGTGCTTTTCTGTATATTAATGGTGCATGTAGGCACTAACCCTACCAGGAATAATATTTCTTTGCATTGAAATGAGTAAAAAAGAGCCCTGGTGGTTGTCACACAGAAGAAAAGAGGAAAATCCTGGCACTCACCATTAGAAGCACAAACCCTCAGGACCCAGAGGCAGTGGATGAGGTGCAGGTGGTGGCCCAGGTGTCTTCTTGTCAAGCTCAGTATTATATCAGTGGCTTCTGCCTTCTGCACTTTAAGCCCAAACTTCCTATCTGTGAAAAGAAAATGAGAATTAAACTATTGCAAAGGCCAGGTCATTGCAGCTGTGCTGCTAAACATATGTTTATTAAGCCTTGTAAGTCAAAATCTTATAAGAAAGGCATTCAAATGTATAAATGAGTTAAACCAATACTAATCTCACTGAAAATGGAAAAACATCGGGTTCACTTGAGTCACCATATATGAAACATAGAATAGTCTGGACTGAAAAAGATCTTTAAAGGCCACCTAGTCCAAACCCCCTGCAATGAATTGCACTAGAGAAGGTTGCTCAGAGCCCAGTCCAACCTGACCCTGAACATTTCCAGGGATGGGGCATCCGCCACCTCTCTGGGCAACCCGTGCCAGCGCCTCACCATCCTTATCATGAAATATTTCTTCCTTATGCCTTACCTACACCTATCCTTTTCCAGCTTAAAACTATCACTCCTTGTCTTACCAACAGGCCCTACTACAATGTCCATCCCTTTCAGCTACTGGAAGGCTACACTGAGATGATCCCCATATTTGTCCCCCCTGCAGAAGCCCCCCAGCAGCGCCTCGTTTTTGGCCCCCCTGCAGAAGCCCCCCAGCAGTGCCTCGTTTTTGGCCCCCTGCAGAAGCCCCCCAGCAGTGCCTCGTTTTTGGCCCCCCTGCAGAAGCCCCCCAGCAGTACCTCGTTGGCCCACCCTGGCCAGCAGGCGCAGCAGGGGCAGGAGGGTGCCATGGTCAGGTGGCTCTGTCTGGGCCGCCGTGGCCAGGGCCTGCAGCAGAGCCTCACTGCCCCCTTTGCTGACCACGTAGTGAATCCTCCGTCCAGTGCCTGGGGAAGAGAGGAGAGACAGCTCAGAGCATCCCCTGCCTGAGCCCCAGCTGTCACAGGGCCTCGGCCTGCAAGGAGCGCACGGAGCTTCCGTGGCCTTCAGGCAATATTTGAGTGCTGTGAACACACGAGCGTTTGCAGAACCGGCCATGAATCCCTGGTGTCCCCAGCCTGGGGACACGGATGGAGCTGTGTGATCTGCAGTTCCATGGATGCATGGTGGAACTGTGTGCTCTGCTACCTGTTGCGGATGCCATGGGACAGAGAGAGAGAAACGGCGAGCATTTGTCACAGCGGCTTGTGAGAAATTTTAGGGAGTTGGAAAGATGTGATAACTCATTGAGTACAAACAACTTGCAGGTGGTGTTTCTCTACTTCGTTTTTCTGTTCCTCTCAAGGATAGTGTGTGAGGAAGATGTTTTTGTTAGTTAGCCAATAGAATAGAACCTATAACCAGTATAATAGAACCACTCAATAAAAACCACGCGGCTCTTTTGAATAAAGCAATTTTTGCCTTTTCTGTGATCCTGCCTCTCGCCTGTTCCTGCCTCAATCTCAGCACAAGAGTGACAACCTGTTACCACGGCAGTCCTTGTCTCCCCAAACCCATGTGCTGCAGAAGTTTTTGAGTGTGCACTGAAATGTGGCAGGGAGGAATGAGCCCAGACACCGACAGGTTTCAAAGCAGCAAAAGGCTCAGTGATCTTTTCTTAGATACTGGAAATTAAACAAGGAAAGAACTAAAGCTGCACTGGGCTCCTGCCAAATGAAAAAGAATCCTAGGGAAGCCTTGGGGACAGCTTTCAAATAAATGTAGGTCTCCAAAGGAACCACAGTCTAAGCCTGGGAGCCTTACTGTGTTAACACGCATTGATCCAGGCTCTGTGGTTGGGGGATGCTGCTCCTTCAGTTCCTAGGGGAGGGCAGGACCCCCTGTTCCCCATGGAAGCCATCCTTGCATCCAGCTGAGGAACAGGGATCCAGGGCTCCAAAAGAGAGAAAAGAGGCCCAGATGGCCAGGTGATGTCTCTGGTGGGGCTTCCAGGAGTGGGGGATCCAGGAGGATCCTGCACTCACCAATGCAGCCCCCACAGCCTGGCAGCTTACCTGGGTTGGGAATTGTTCAGTAGAATATATTTTTGTGGTGGAGCAGAAAGGAAAAGGAACTTGACTTTTTTTTTTTTTTTTTAGTTCTTTTGCCACTGCACTTATTTTTTTCTTGCAGCTTTGAGTACATAAAGGGACGTTCATTCCCTGCAGCCCCAAGGCAGAAGTGTCTTTTGGAGAGAGGCTGAGCCCTCTGCAATAGAGGGTCCCTGGGCTCTGAAGAGTCAGGTTCCTTTCCCTGTCTCACAGTCCTCTCTCCAATGGCACTGGTGAACATTTCCAGTGGTTCACTGCCAGGGATTATGAAATACTTTGCAATCCATGATCATCTTCAAAACTAAAAAGAAAAAATTGAAACTTTCACTGAGTCTCTTTTTCTTAAACACACTGAGTAAGCTCAGTCTTCCAAACACAGGAATAAGGACTGCTGATCTATAGACACAATTTACATTTTTTTCACCTTGCAAACACCTGGTCAAGTTTAAATGCAAGTATGAATTCCCTGACTTACTTTTGGACCCCCTTTCTGCTCTAGCCCACAGCCATTGCCCCAAATCTTTGCTTCCTTACCCAAAGACAGCAAGTCAGTGAGGACACTGAGAATGTTCAGGATGACATCCTTGTCACAGGAGCTCTGGAATGGAAACACACCAAATTTACAGATCAGTTCAGAACAGGAAACTTTGTGCTGCACAGGGCTGCAGCGCATCATGCAGTGCAGGGGCACTGAGATCCTTGTTTGGATACTGAGCACTTCTGTGCCATCTGGACAGTGAATATGTGGAAACATATTGATGACACATATTAAAAGCCTCTAACATATCATACTACACATACTGCACAGTATTTAATACACAGAGAATTTACATCAAAATTCTAAACTGAAGCTCTCTTTTTTAATTTGATCTGACCACCTCAAAGTTGAGGAAATTCTGTATCACACAGAAATGCTAAATGTGAGGCAGTTTTCCATGACAGTATCTCTTATTACTGGAGTTGAAGAACAATATATTTAAATTATATTAATCCCATCTACAAGAAAATTCTCCTGTCTTTGCAGTCACAACCACGTGGAAGCCTTGAATTTGAGAAGAAAAATTCCTAACCTTATTTTTAACGTAATATAATTTAATTTTAAGACCAAGTTACCACCACACTTTGACATGACACATTCTGCTTTAGAGTCACTTTAAATTTTGCATTAGAGGAAATAAGATATAATGCACTTGAGGAGAAGGAAACACATGATATCTACCATCCATCTGTGTGATACACTAGACCCCTTCTTTAATCCCGCTCCAAACAGATTTCACTGCTCTGATTCAAGAATTAATCACTGGTCTGTATTGCAATTAGAGGGACTTGGGTTAAGACTTGGATGTCTTTATTTCTGAGCAGATACAACACCATACAAATCTCAAATATAATACAAAACTTGCATTTGAATAGCCTTGGTCCCAAAGAACCTTATGATCACACAAACTATAACAGAGTTATATTTATTTCAATTAAATGATGACAATAAGATAACATCTCACAAATATATGGCTCCCATATTTCTGAATGTTGCCCTGCTTCAGAAACTTAAACTAACCTGGTATATATTCAAGGTATATGTTATCATTTTACCAGCCAAGTTGATTCAAGCATTCTCTGACACATTTAACATCATGCAACTATATTTAAGACAAGGAGTTGAGAAGTAACACCTATGAAAAAGTAACTCTAGAAAGAATATTAGGGAAAGTCTAATTCAGATCTGTAATAATGACTATTAATACAAATGGATCCTTTTTTCCCAATGGATCCCTGAAAAAGTCACAGCGCAGGCTGACGAGGTGCTGAGGGATGTGTAGCTAATTAGGGAGCTGCAGTCCATACCTTCTCCTTAGTTACAAAAGGGGAGGGTATGCATTGGGTGAGACATGGGATGAAGCAGGAAATTGATCAGTCTGCAGTCAGAGCAGGTGACTGCCATCCTGGAGATTTCCACCTCTGTCACAGAAATCCTGTAGGATGCTTGCAACCAAATCTCCTTCTGTACTGGCAAACTGTACATGCCATTTTCTGCATGGAATAACTACATTAGTGCCAATACTTCCTAGCTTCTGTTTCCTATACCTAGAGTGTATTCTTACATTTCTTTTTATTTTTGGTCATAACTATTAACAAAAACAAAATCCAAATCTCTGAAAAATGAGGTTTCCCATCATACTGGTTTTGGTCAATTAGCAGATCTCCCAACCATTTCCTGCTCAATATATATTCCAAGTGAGCCACAGGGAGAAGAAGTGTCAGCAGGGGAATCAGAGAAAAGAAGATGCGGTCTGGGAAGGGGAAGAAAGGAAAGAAAGAAGAATCAAATGAGGATGAGATTGGAGAATCACTTCTGAAATGGGGATCCAGTGGAGAGGGTCTGTGAGCACTGATGGCTTTCTCAAGGCTCAACTTACTTTTGCTCTTAGCTAAAATCCACAGGTAAAGTGCCTGTCTCATCCCATCAGAGCTGGCCCATGCCCAGAGAGAGAGCCTGCTGTTTCTCTTCGTTATTAGCTCAACAAGCAGAGACCTCAGCACTGAACATAAAGGTTCAGCCCTTTTATGATCCCTGTTGAAATCAAAAAACTCGATGTGATAGGACTGCTGCTCCTGTCAGAGCCAAGACAAACAGAATATGTGGCTTTACTGAAATCCAGTAACTCATTTTTCACCAAGTATTGCCACTCTCACCTTAGAGGAGTCCAGATTTGTGCCACTGGCTCAAGCAGGGTCAGAGCAGTTCTGAGCAGCATTACTCTCGGGTAAAATATATCATTTTAGTCCTATGTTAATCTTCCTAATTCATCCCTTTGTTCATTTGAGCTGGCTCAAGTCTCCCAGACTAAACAAAGAACATTCAGAGCTCTCCTCCCAAGAGATTCTTGACATTTTTTTGCATAGGGACTTAATAGTCAGGGGCAGGTTGTCAGGAGTGATGAGTATCCATCAAATTTACTAACTCCAGGAAGACTTACTGTTTTCAACACCTTTTTAAATACCAGGGTTGCCTAAATCAGACTGTCCTCTGGTTTTGTCTTGCTGCCTCTCAGTATCCCTTTCCTCTGTAGGTGGATGGATTACACATTAAGGTTTCAGTAATGAAGTCTTCATTGATTTATGCTCCTATTACACTGGGTTGTTTATTTTAACTGATTGGATTGTGGGTTCCTAAGCCATTAACACAAATAATGATGACATAAGATATCCTCTGACTTTCCATGCACTTTATCCAGGGACTCAGGCAAACAAAGAACTTGAGGGAACATGAAAGATCAAACTTTAAAATGTGAAAATTAAAGCTGGGTGATATTGCCAAATATTTTACCTGAGTGTTTAATGTTTTAACACTAAAATTCTGTGTTGGTGCCTCATTGCTCCCCTTCCTGCTGCACACCACTGAAGGAATTGGATTTTTCATGTGTTGGCTGAAACAGTGGATAAAACCCCAGTCCCATTACAAACTCTAACATATTTCCCACTAACTTTAGTGGCACCACTGAATAACAGAGACTTCTGCAGAAGAGCACAGCTCCCATTTATAATAGCAAGACAACACAGAAAAAAACACCCTGAAGTTGCTATTGTCTTGCTAGATGACAACTTGCCTCTTGAAAAAAAACAGCTCAGATTTTGACTAATTAGCTTCAGGTTTTCAAAGTCATCAAAGATATTTGGACATTGAAATCCATTAGAATTGATTGTTTAAATTAATACACATAACAAACTCCTTGTGGATGAATTGCCAACATATTCATTCATAAAAAATATTCAGTAAATCTTTTTGAACAGTAAGTACAAGTGAGAAAATCACAACTTGTGCCTGATCTAAAAAAGATGAATAGAGTAATTTCTTTAATGCAAATTTCTTACCCTGCTCTGGTAAAAATAAACACATTAGTTATTTTTATTGAAAGAGATGTTTGATGGTTTAAGAACAAACCATAACCAAAGAAACGAGAAAAGTAAAATTCCTCTTGCTAAGTATTTTCCACTCCTGCCAGCATTTACAAATGTTAGATACAGCATCTACATGGGTACAGAATAATGAAGATGCATTGGTTGTATATGGGTGGAATACAAGGAGAGAAAAGTTCCCAGAAGCTTAAATTAGATTACAAAATTACTGACCTCCTGCAGAATTTCACTAAAAGGATTTTAAGCTAGAGCCAAATTGTTACCTATTAACAACAGCCTGTAGTTGCCTTTCACAGCTTGTGGCTGGACAAAGGCTAAAGTAGCAAAATCATCGCTTTAAATATCAAGCATGGCTGTACTTTCTGGTCAGAGCCCCTCATCTTTCTTAGCCTTACTCCAGCAAAGCATCCTGTCTTCCTCACCCAACCAGTATCACAGGGCTGAGCTCAGATGCATTTAATCAGCTCCTGGCTGAGAGCTCCTCTCTGAGCTTTTTCTGAGAATTAATCCCTGAAAACACTGGGCTTAGCTTGGCAGAAGCTCCTCAGAGATAAACAGCAGAAGGATGGAGAAAGCCAGGAATAAAAAAAAAACACCCCAGCACATCGTCATTGATAGGTTACAGGCAGCAAGTGATTAATTGGTGACATTGGGCTTGGAGGACAAAAGCTAGATCCCAGCATTTCTGACTGGCAGCTGGGGTTATTGCACTGACCCACAGTCAAGCAGGGAACAGCTCCTGTCTCCTTGTTCTGCTCCTGGGAACCTGCCAAGACCAGCTGTTATTTACTCAAGACAAGATTATAAAATTGCCACTAAGCCACAGTACCAGGTAACCTCAGGGAAGTCTCTGGGGATGTTTTCCATAAGGCTCAGAAACCCAACAGAGGTGGGATTTTTCTTGTAGCACCTGGAGGATAGCAGCATCAGTGCCATTCCCCTTCCAGCACTGCCTTCAAACAAAAACCTCCCATAAGCTCAGTCTTTTGGGCTTTTTTGTCTTTTGTCCAAAGGCAGGTATTTCTCTGAGTGAGACACACAATGTACTGAGAGGGTTTGTTGGGAGTCTAAGCATTAATGCTGAAAAAGGAGGACGCCCAGAAAGAAATCAAACAGCATTAATTTGTGCAGTGCAAGATTTACTAATAAATATTTTATTTGAGGGAAGAAATACAAAGCAGTTATTCCAATCACAAAAATAATGAATGTAAAATGAAAGAAGTCACTCTTGCAAGACAATGCATAACATGGTTCCTACCAATACATCTTTTAAATTAACTGTAGAATTGGCTCACAAAGCTGTGTGACTGCTCAGGAAAAATCTCCCAAACTAACTACAAAACAAAATGGTCTAATTTTAAAGAAAAGGCACTGCTTCAATGGGCTAAAAAACTTCCAGACCTGTTTGTTTGGGTCTTTTTTAGTGAGACTAAGGAACAGGATATCTAGTTCCAGGGTTTGTTTGTTTATTTGTTTGTTTGTTTTAAAATAGCCTGTTTCTAAATACGGAAGCAGGGTTTGACCTGTCCAAAATATATCCTCTTCTCTTTCCCTTAATAAATCTGCTCACACAAATAGCACTCAGCAGCCCAATTGCCTGTGTAATGAGACATCTGCAAGTCAGATTTCTCACTCTCTGTGCTTGAAGCCTACTGAAGAGAAATTCTGGTGCAAAATAAATACTGGCTAAAATAAAGAGCAGGTTAGAGGTTGAGCAGCATTAGTCCTCACTGTCTCCTGAGAACTCTAGAAAATATTGGGTTCTAATTACTCTCTTAATGCTTAAATCAGAGAGTTCTCTGCCAGCAAGGCAGAGGTGCCTACCAGCCCAAAGTGCTGGACACAGCCACTCACCACTGGCATTATGGATTTGCCAGCTGGATATCTCCTTCCCACAGCTGACTATCCAGCCTTACAGTAACCATGAAGCCAGGTTTGGTGCCTTATGTTCTGTGCTTTGTCAGAGTAAATTGCTTTTTCTAATTTAAGAGGAGCTAAAAATTCACACTTAACTAAGAGAGCAAAATACCCTGGAGAGTTTCTTGTCTGAATGCTCCCATCCTCAGCCTCAATATTCAGCCAGAAAAGTGTGATTTCTTCTTGTGGAAGGTCCACAGTATTTGTTACGTGGGGGTTTAAAAATCATTATTTCTGAGGGGGAGAAAAAGGGGTTCAGAGACCTCTGAAATATCAGTAAGCAACCACAGAGTAAGGGAGGATTCCAATTAAAGCCTGAATTTCGGCATAAGTGGAGCACCTTCTTAACAATACTACCATTATCCAGGTTTAGAAGGATCCCAAGAAATTATGGTCAAGCTGCCCCTGCTCCCAAAATAACCATCCACACATCCTCAGCATCACCACAGGAGCCACCATCCTCTGTGGTAAAGAGTATGTGCATTTCTTTGTCCAAATCTGCATCTCCTCCTCTGAAGAGTCAGATAGGCCTGAGCAAGCCAGGAAACTCGGAGGAGCCATGGAAGGAGAAGGGGCTATTTAAAGCCTCAGAGAGGAGGACCCTGCTGCTCTGGGAGTGTCCTAAGTGACCTCTTTAATCCTGGGAGAAAGGCGTCCGCAGCTGTGGGGGATCACGTAGCCCTCAAACTGTACCCGGGGCAGCCAAGGGGCCTCCAGGGACAGGACACGTGGCCAGGCAACCTCTTGCTCCTGTTCCCAAGCCTTGGAGACAGGTCCCTCTTGCTGGCCCTGGCCACCCCTGTGAGGCATGGCAAGCACCCCCCTGAGCCAGGCGCCAGACGTTTCTTTTCTTGCTGATGCTTCACACCAAACCAAGCCAAAGCAGAAATTATGGGGTTTAGATCAGAAAATATGGCAAAGACTCATTAAAAATGTTCTTCCCTCTGGCCTGCTGCAATCAGTCGGGTGGCTTTTTTCATGGCTTGGAATGACCTGAAGGTCTGTTTTTTTCTCACCTTTGTTTGCTCTTGGGGTTTCAGTAGCACATCAGGTCATGGCAGGGTGCTATGATTCCAGCGCTTCACAGTGAGTGACAGCTCATCCAGGTGAGCAGGAGTAGTGCCTCAAAGCAAATTTCTAACATGCAAATCGACAGGGCTTTGCTCCTGTTCACTGAGCTTCAGGACTTCTTCCCAAAGGATACAGGCTACACTCTGCAGGACTGAACTTCTTCAAGGCAGGGATAGGAAAATTCCAAACTTACATCCTAATGTCTTCAAAACACTGAAGGTGTTGAGATGAAACAGCTTGGCTTAAGCTGATCTGTAGCCAAAATAACTTGGTGAATAACATGGTGAAAATCGTCTGTGCCAAGGAATCTTACAACATTTAATGCAATAAATTGCACTAACATAACACCTTGCATCAGAGGATCACAGACTTCTACATAAATATTAGCTAACACCTGCCCAATAGCATCCCTCATCAAGATCAGTTTGTTTCTTATTTTCCTGGTGGGAAATATCACCCTGTGGTGGGAAATTCACTTAGTCAATACCTAAGAGGAGAGCCGGCAGAGCCAAGATAGCTATTACAACAAAATGAAGCAGAAACACTGCGTGCACAGCACTGTGGCCCTCAATCACACACTTACTTCCATCTATTTTGAGGAGTTCAAAATTCCCCTTTCCTGAGATCAGTCTTCTCCCAGTTTCCCAGAAGTGCAGCAGAAAAACCTATGCCCTGCAAGGATTACTGATGCCAGACTGGGAGAAGAAAGAGCTACTCCCCACCAGTGGGTCCCAGAGCTGTTTGAAAAGAGATTCATCCTTGTGCCAAGGAATGAGGAGGGTACTGCATTTAATAAATCCATACAGGAATTAGGAAGCACATAGACCATGGCCTGTTTTCTTTTCCCCAAAGGAAAAAATCTGCTGTGTCCAAAAGACACAAAGGTGTTTCCCCTAACTTCGGAGCAAGGTTGTTCATCTCAGTGCCACGTTATTAGTGTGTCACTGCAATAAAATATATTCACACCCAGATATCTGCAGGAATTATGCCCTGACAGACTGCAATATCTTGGATACTGTTGGCAAAGTAAACTGCTTTTTTTCTGTCTTTTTCCACGCCAAAGTTCTCTCAGTATTCTCAAAGAAAAGCTTGTCCTTGTGCAGAAGTTCCTCCTGATACAAAGTTCCTCTGTGTCACTTGTTCCTCTCACTAATGCTCCTCTAATAGAGCAATTACTTTATTATGCAGAAACGGTGGTAAAACATTATTATATAACCCTCAAATGCTTCTGTCAAATTGGAAGTGTTAAAAGAATGAGGAAACTTTGAGATAAATCAAAACACGTGACACTCTGCAAAAGGCTTTTAGACTTTCTTTTGAATATTTCTAATGTTCTTTCTGTAATTTCTACTGCAGATAAATGCTCCCAGGTTTTATCTCTTATTTCACAATAAGTTACCTATGACACCTAAAGATTTTGACTGGATTTAATGTTATATTATTCTCCTTTTTGCTCTTTTTAATCTATTTTTATTTTAATGCCAAAATTATCCTAGCATATGCCTTTCACACTCTCTTATTAAGTTTCTGTAAGGCATTAACCATTCTTGTACAATGAATTCTATATGCATGCCAGCACCTACTGTTTATTGCTGTTTCTTGGATTTATTCCTATATTTTATATTGCTTTTGCTGTTACTGAACTAATTGAAAATATTTATGTTTCATTCAAATGCCACTCTGTTACAGATATTTAACACAACTGCCACCCAAATTTAATAGGGAGGGATCTGTTTTCTCCATTCAGTTTTAGTTTTATTTTCCCCACCAACAATGAAAAGGCAGCATGAAATATGCTAATCTCTTTCTTTTTTGTGAGATTTGATGGGTGAGAACAGTCCAGAGAACACTGTCTTTCAAAGATGAGGCACATTTGGGAGTTGACAAACTTTTTTTACAAGCAATGGCATTTCTCAAAGTACAAATGAGTCTGGAGAATCTTGGAAAATTTCCAGATGTACTCGCTTTTTAATGAAACCACAGATTTTTGAATGCTATAGCAAATGTGAGTATGTGCATGTGTAAATAAATGGCTGTAATGAAGGTGCTGCTGTGCTTGCCTTCTCTGGGATCTTACTGCTTGTAACAAAAATAAAGCCCAAGAAAATAATGATAAAGCCCAAGAATCTCTGGGTCTCATCTCAGTCTGCCCTAATACTTGCCTTTGTTCAGTCCAGGCTTCTCTCTGTATTCCTGTGCAAACAATCCCACTTTTTGCACATTATTATTGTACAGGCTGAAGGTGAGCATCACTATAAGGTACACTCTGGTTTAGAAAAACACCAGTCCTTTCTCTTGCCAAGACAAGTGTCCTTATGTGTCAATCTACCCCACTTCCAAAAGCACCTTCTGCAACAGCCATGCAAATGCTTTTAATCAATCACATTTAATAACAATGATTGAGGTATGGGCAGTGGAGACAAGCCACTAATAACTATTGTTAGTCACAGCTTATTTTCTTCAGAGATGGAACCTGAAAGTGAAAATGATGAACCTATTTTTGCCATCCAGTCTAAGTGAAAAATCAAACAACAAACGAAACTCGGCATCCATAATGAATAGCAAAATGTGCTTTGAAATTCTAATGATTTAAAGTAATATTACCAGTAATATAAAGCAGAACTTCAGTTTAACTGCATTGCTGAGACCCATCCGTCTAGATTTAAACAGCAATCTCTCAACGGCAAAGCCCTCAGTTCTCTGAAAACGTTGCCAAGTTTTTAAGAGGCATGATAGGGGTATATAATTTTCTATCCAGAAGGTAACAAAGATTTTTATCTCCTTTATCTTCAGTCTATATCCCATGCTAAACACCCAACAGCAGCAAGCCAATGGCACCATGCCAAAACCAGGCATGTTTGGGGCTTTATTCCACCCTTGTTACTTCATCCAGTAGCTCAGAAGCAACTGAAAACTAAGTCACGTTAAAAGGTAGTTTGGCTTGACTTGGTCAGTCAAGCTAAAAGACATTTTATTAGCTCCATGAATAAGCCCATGTCTGGGTTTCTGCTCCAGGAAAAGAGACAGGAGTTATATTTAAAAATACCCAGCTCTACACCTTCTGCTAGGATCCCTTGTGGAATTCACCCAACCAAACCCCTTGGGCTGTCCCTTCTGAGACTCTCTCACATGGGAATGAGCTGAACATGCCATGGCACAGTGGGCTGATCTCTCAGAGAAAGGTGAATTCTTCAGTGAATACCCAGTAGGGGATTTGATCTATGTCAGAATCTACCTCTGCATCCATTGCCAGCAGGGAGAGATCACCAAAAAGTTGCTGTTGTGTCCTGTTTTGTTTAAGCATGCTCCCAAGGAGCCCTGTTGGTGTAGTAGTGCTCACAGGCTTTGTATGACATAGCAGGGGACTCTCAGCTAGGGAGATTTCCAACTGTTTGATCACCCAGCCATGCAAACACTTCCAGACAAATGCTCCAGAGTTCTCAGTCAGTGAGGTACAGCTGCTGCTGGGAGAGCTTTTGAACCAAGCTGTTAATAATCATGGTTTTCATCTCAAAGAGAAGTCGTTTTAATGCATCTCTGCATCCAGCTGTCCCCTTGAAGTCCCTGTGCATCGTGGGGAGATCAAATGACCATAGCCATATGGGAAGAGAAATTGTCAAAAAAAACAGAGCCAGGCACACATTCTCATTCTCCTTTGTCACCTCCAGCTTTCTCCCTCACTTGCAGAACTTCAACATGGAGCCAGAGGCTGTTCAAATTGCAGAAGATTGTCCCAAAGACAAGGTCAGTAATGCTGCTTTCCCCTAGCCTCTCCAGAAACTCTCCATATGGATGGTGCTGGTTTATTCCTGGAAGAATTGAGGGTTGAAAGAGGCAGTTCAGTTTGTTCCTCTGACTTCATCAGATCAGCATTTTAATCATAGGGAAAGGTCAGGTGGTCCATTCTCCCTCCTCCCCTCCTTTGAAGTGAGACAGGTGGGCATTCACCATGCCAAGTAAACTGCTTATGGGAGGATATCTCTCTCCCTGTCAATCTTCTGCTTGCCAGGTTAATCCTGAATGAAATGAAGGGTCAGCTTTATCACTGTAAATCTGCTGCTTTGGCCTTTCATCAGGAATCCCATAAAAACCACAGAAGATGGCAGAGGACGACAGGCACTGCACTGATTTCACCCAGGCTGCATGAGTGTCATGTGCTCAGGCTGTGAGTTGTTCCACCCTTTGATTTGGGAAACAATGTGGGCTAAGATTCCCTTTGCCATAACTTGACAGATGAACCTTACCTCCATCTACTGTCCAAATGAAGAAAGCAGAAGGCACAGACATTGAATGAGTTTGATGGGGTTTGTAACAGCTCTGAAATAAAGCCCAGCACTTCTGCTTTATCCATCAATACAGCATCATTCCCTCCTTTGAAAGGAATAGGTACCAGAGAGTGCACTGAGATGATGGGCCGTAGGGAGAAGAGTCTGTCTCAGTTTACTACAGGGATCAAATTCCCATTAGACCCAGTGGGAAAGCCTTTGCCTGTAAATTACACCAAAAATTAATGTGCATAAAACGCTTCTCAGAAGTTGATTGCAGTAGAACACAATGCTCTGGTGTTTCCATGTCAGAAAAAAAACCCCATATGTTTTGGTTTCAAAGCATTCCTCGTTGAAAGGCAGGGCAGAAAAAAACCAAGATTTCTTTGGTAGAGTAGTGATTTCTCCCACAGGAATTCTGTATCAGAATTACTCAATTTTCTAATAAGAATCATCATGAAAGCTTTGCAGTTCTCAATAATTCCACCTCAACCTACACTACCTTTTGAAAATAAGGCTGCGTTCTTCCATGAGAAGAGACCACGAGAAGAGAAACCCATCCTTGTCCTCTAAACCCCCAAAGGAAAGGAGATTCAGCTTTGCTTATGTAATTTCTTATCAACCAAATGTTATTCTATTAATCAATAGTTGGTCTAAAACACTAATTCTCTTTTTTGTACCTTAGTAGTGCCTGCAGGCAGAAGAATGTCTACTATGCTATCTTTGTCCTCTCTAGAAGATATCTTATGAAATCAATGATGAATTCTTGATTTCTGAGACCTTGATTTCTGTATGATGTGTTTGGTCCCCACTCAGTAAAACAAAAGTCATAACAGCACACAGATCAAAAGGAAATACTAAGTCATGGTAATGAATGGGCTCTGTCTCCATCAGCCTCTGGAGAATGACCAAGTTTCCCTTGTTTTAAGAGATGATCTTCATCACATTAGACTTTCTTTCCCAAAACTGTACCAAGATAAATTGTTTTGCCTGTATGCAAAAGTTCATCCAGTTCTTGGAGATTTGAATCTCCACCCAAAGAAATCCACCTAGATTATACTTAGGTCAACTTCTCATAAAATTGAACAATCAGGGGAATAAACCCAGATTTTTAATAACAGAAAATGTCTACAAATATTTTATTGATTTGGATTCACGTTCTTAACCATCTTAACCATCTTAAATTAAGCTGTATTTTCTGAAATAAACCATCTCTTCTGAAGCAGCAGCACAGTAATGCTCTCTATAGCACACAAAGCTTTCAGGATTGCAGGCACCAGTGTCAGCTGGGCTGGACAATGCATTTGTTCAAGAACCCACCACACTGCTTACCCCTAACACTCCTTCCTCACCGCCTGCAACAAACCTGGGTTTGTCCAGGGCAGAAGGGAGTCTGGCTGGTGAGCTACTGCTCCTGGTTTCCTTGGAGAAGGTTGCTACCCCCTCTCACTGAATTCCCAGGAGCATTCTGACCTCACAGTTCCCTGGGGACAGAAATCAGCCAGCTTTTCCCAGGAATCCCAGCTCTCCATCCTTCCCTGTGGAGATTCCCGGCGCACAGAGCAGCTCCGCCGCTGGATCGGTGTCTCTGTCCTCGGGGGCAAACAGGTGCAAATAGACTGTCTGTGAGACAAGAGCTTATTAAAAGAACAGGGCAAGGCAGGAGGGAATTATTTTCTGTGCTGGTCTGGTGAGAACAGCATAGTCAGGAGATGGGAGCCAGGAGAGCCCAGTGGCACGTGTGGGCACTGTGCATGGATTTGGGATCTCAGAGCCTGAGGCTCCCAGGTGTGCCCACCCCAATCCAACAGACACAGGAAAGGGACACCTCTGCTCAGCATCACAGCCAGAGAAGTGCAGATTTCAGTGAAATCCCCCCAGATTTCACTGCAAGAGTAATGATGGTACAAGTTGTGTTATCTATCCTGGCACAAACGGGATTGATCACACAGAGGCAGCCTGTCTAGGAGAGCAAGAACTCCAGGAGCAATTTCCAACCCTGCTGTCCCAGACCAAGCAACACAAAAATCCCTCCCCATCTCTTAAACTCCCAGTATGTGTATGAAATTATTTTCTTTCTGTTAACACACATCATTGAGATATCTGCTGGTGCCAGTAGACGCTGCTGGAGCCAACCATTATAAGCCCATATGTTTTTCAATACAAGCAACTTTTTGTGTCTGCTTTGCTAAACATAATATAATAAACTTTAATTCAAAATGCCCATGAACACATTTTCTACTACAGACACTTTTTTCCTATTATAGATAAAACCAAGAGGACTGGACCAATGCATAGGACAGAAAAATGTGTCTAAGCCATCACAACAAATGCAGCATAATACACTGAAAATAAGATTATGCTACACAAAGGAACACTAGCAAGACCTATTCAGGCAAACACCTCTCTGTATGAAAACATCTCTTCTTCTATTTCAAAGAGGGAAATTATTGAAACCTGAGAAAAAGAGAGGGTGGAAATTTTCCATTGTCATAAAAATATTTATGTAATGCATAAACACATCTGTAGGCATACAAAACAGCTAGGGAGGCTAGATAACTACCAATAATTATCCTCAACTTAGAGATAGATAAACAGGTGTTTTTAAAATATATTTGCATACTGTATGTGAAAGATAAGTAGTTTAAACAAATCCATATACTTCCTTCCATAATGTGGTTTATTCTATTAACTTGTTTGTGTCTATAATGCAGTACCAAAATACACAATATTGAGTTGCATGACATGGCATAATGTACCATTATGTTACATCCAAATAGTCTAAGTTAAACAGCTTGGCCATAAGCATAAAGTCAGCCCCTCAATGGCTAAAAAGCACCAGTTTTAAAGCATTCCTGATATTTCATTTGGTCCCCCTGGAGTAACTTCATTTTTTAATTTCCACATGACAACTTGTTTTATTTCACAAAACCTCTGCTTCAGGATGAGCAGCGCCTGTTGCCTGGAAAATCACCCCATGCAGCATTTTGTCCTCATCATTTAGCATGTGGTTCTGTGCATTATTTATTGTGCAGGATCCAAGCCCTGCATGAAAACAAATTATTAATTTGCTTCTCAATTTTTTTAAACTGTGTTGCTACCAGAACTTCAGGGCTTTTTTTTCCTCCCCAATGTTCATCACCTGGTTTCTCAAACACTGATGTGAGGCATGGTGGGATTATTTGCCATGTTACGCATGATTAATTCAGAAGCAGAGGTTTGTAAACCATTTTCCCAGGCTGGCACCCAACTGATCCAGCAGCATGACCATCCTGTCACATTTTCATTGCTGCAGGGAGGGAGAAAGGGCTCTCCTCAACCATTCATGACACCCCCTCAAAGCACAAAACCTCCTAGACAAGGATGAGGGACAGCAGAAGATGAACAGAACTCCACTTTCCTCGTCTGACACAGAAATTTCTGCTGAAATCAGATTGTGACACACTCTTGTGCTCGGCTCAGCCACCACTTCTGCTGCTCTAATCACTCTCTGGGTACATTTTGCACCCCAAGGCCCTCAATTCTCATTAATTCAGCCACAGAAAATTCTGGATAGGCCATCTGGAGGCATTTGCAGAGGAGCTGGCAGTGTGCTCAGAGAAACAGCTGTGGCCAGCCCAGGGACAGAGAGCGATTCTGGTCCCAGCTCAGTTGGTGGAAGGATTTCAGCAGAGTCAAGACCTTTCACAGCTTCCTCTGAAGGCTTTTAGTGCTCTGTGCTGGTTCACAGGAGTGAAAAACCTCAATGTTTCTTCTGTGGCCTGTCAGGAATTTGGGAATAATGTATGGATATTAACCTCCTTTCTTCTTTGTTGCTTAGCAGTGCCCCGTGGTGGTGAGCCAAGGGTTGTAGGGAAAAGCTCTGGGTTACCTTCAGGTTCTCCTTGAACAGGGAGGAGATGACAGTGGAGGTGGGAAGGAAAAGCAGCAACCCTGAAAGCTGAGACTGGGACCTGCACTATCTCTATAGGATTGTTTATAGAGGATTATGCCTTTTCTTCCATGGTTAAAGCCAAAACCAGGCTCATGCAGCCCAAGTGGCATTGGCAGTAGAGACATGAAAAAGTTGCACCCAGTATTTCTCCTTGAACTCTACAAGCCAAGTGTTTTCCTGTTCTAACTGCACTTCTTCTGCTGTTCCAAAGCTAAAACAGTTTTTACAAGGAACAGCAGTCCACGGCTGCTCACTTTAAGTACAACAATCACAGTAAAACTCAGTTAATGAGCCACATAAAAATGGCCATCTGGTTTTGAGTTGATTTTTGTTCCCTCTAAGCTATTCCTCTAAACTCAGCCTGCCAGGCTGCCTCCCAAAAACACAGATCCAAACTTTGAGCTCCTCCATCCCCAGATGAGTGGCCATTCTGCTACCTGAGCAGTTCCTGGGATTTTTTGTATCTATTTCTCTCGAAGCCAGGAATCTCAGCAGTTCTGCTGACAGAGCAAGTGCAAGGATGCAGAGCAGACAAAAGCATTTTGCAAAATGCATTTCTATTCATTGTCAGTGGAGCAGCACAGATACCTTCCCACTTGTCCTTAGGATAACAATAGCTCTGCCTTGTCAGCCAGCCAGCACGACAGCTCAGAAGGGGCAGCACAAAGAGCTGAGAGCTCCAAGTTAGCAAACAGCAAGTCCTGTGTCTGTTCTGCTGGACACTGCAGCCACTCACAGATAAATCCCTCTGCAAAACCAGCATCCACCACTGATACATCAGATTTGCATCTTTTCCCTGTCAAACCGTAGCATTTGGGAACCTGTGAAGTCCAACACAGCAAGACAGAGTTTGAGCCAAAGATCTGCCAACGGCCCCAGGGGCTGCCAGCTTTGCAGAATATGTGAGCAGGGACTGTGGCTTTGGGAAACATGTGAAAACCACTCTGAGAGCCAACAGGAAATCTGGGACTCCTCAGGCAACACGATGTATCCTGCCATGGAATAAGATGTTCTCGGGGGCAACCAAGGCATGGGCAGTGAGGAGGAGAGCAGGGAAAAGGAAAGGGAAGAATAGAAATTTTTCTTATTTGTCTAAACGATCAGAGGGTGGGGTGAGATGAAGGCCAGGGCAATGAGGAGGAGGAACTAAAATACTCTATAGTCTCAAGGGATTCAGGGTCACAAGGCAAGATGTTGGCTCCAATTTTCTATTGCTCTTCTTAGCAAGTACCAGCTGTTTTTAACTAACACCCAGATACCTCCTCCTAGCGTTAAAATAACCAAGAGATCTAATCCCAAATCTCTTGGGATGTTGCATTGAGGAGGCTGCCTGTAAGATGGGACGTCAGACTTTTTTGCCGAGTCAAAAGCCATACATGAGGAGGGTGTTTACTTCTGCCACGCTGTGAGAGTGGCAACCAGCCCAGCCTTGACTGAGGAGCAGAATTATCTGTGTATGAGAGACAGAGTGGGGCTGGGTGGGAGCTGAGGAGCTCAATGGCATGCAGTGAGAGGTGTGAACAGAAACAGGTAACACTATCCGGGCCAGAGGGATGGGAGGTGATAACTGTAGGATCACACTGGAGAGGGAGAGGGAAGAAGAGAAGGCAAGGAGGAAGGTACCAGGGTTAGAAAGAAAATGAGAAATGACAGTAAAATCCTCAGAGCTTGGCTCTGCCATGCTGACACAAAACCTGTGAGACGGGGAGAGGGTTTTCTTAAATCTGAATTTCACATTTTTAAAGCCTCACAATGTAAGCAGTGAAGCACTTTTTACCTAGAGATCTGAAATGTCACGTCTTCCCTGCAGTGACATTTTGGTGACAAAATGCAGCTGCACTTTGAAAGGAGTTTTTGCTATTCACCTTGTCACTTTGCAGAACATCCGTAGCACGTTGCACTTCCAGGGGTTTGAGCTGTCTTTGGAGGATCACGTTCCTTCATAGCACTGGGAACAGTTTTGAAGAACTAAAAAATGTGTTTCTTTCTGTGACTGCTCAGTTACAAAGTGCACTGTGTTCTGGATTTGTTCTGCTTGATACTGCCCTTACCAAAGCCAGGCTGGGAGTCTAGGAGTGAAAGTGTCCGTGCCAGGAAGAAATGGGGGAGATCCCTCCCTCAGCAGAAGGTGACAGACCCTGTCTCAGGTCTGGACATTCCTCCAACTGGGAATAAAAATCTGTGCCAGTGCTCAGAAGGAAGGTAGAAATTTAGTCCTGAGTGAGTGACTGATGGAGAAAGGATGATTTTATTCTCAGTTTATAAAGACTGGATGAATGCTCCCTCATTCTTCACCTGAAAGCTTTCTGCATCCAAGGCAATATTATGTACTAACAGAAATGGATAGTGCCCAGTAATACCCTGCAGAATAGCCTGTTGTAAGCAGCAGATATGTTCTTCATGCCCAATAAAAGAATATGAACCAGCACTGACAGTCCAGCAGGTCACAAAAACAAAGCAACCATGTTTTGGACAGCTGTTGCAGAAAATAACAAAGTGTGGAGAGATGTTATCGGCAAAGGCAAACATCATCCAAAGTTATTATTTCCCAGGCCAATACTTTCCAATTGTGTCAAGTAAAGGTCTTTTTTATCACCTGATTTCTTAGCAGAGATAGATAATGGTATTATAAAGTTATGCCGGTAATTTTTTGGCTGAAGGCAGAGGAAAGAGGTGAATCAGAACAAATAATTGTCATCAACCCCTTACTTTCTGCCCTTCAGCACTCAAGCCTCTGCATCAAATTGAAGATATAACAAGAAAGATTTTTTATATCCTTCAAGTGAATATAGAATTTTTGGAAATAAGGGTCTTGTACTAAGGTGGGATTTTGTGGCACCAGGGATGAATGCTGTGCTGCCTTGTGGTTTTACAAATTCCATGACTGCAGTTTTCCTAACCATTTCTAGCTTAGACCTCAACGTAGCTTTGTCAATGAGCTGCGCTTGTGATTTTAAACTATAGGTTCCAGTTTAGGTCTGGATCTTGTCCAGTTCTGTTCCCAGATTATGCAAACACCAGGACTGTTATGTTAGAGGGCATAAGAAAAACAGATGTGCACTCAGCTCTCAATTAGCCAAAGAGGGAGAGGACTATAGCCTGGATACAGCACAAACATGATCTACTACAAAATATTAATAAAATAAGCTGTAACAACATAGGGTAAACAAGTTACGCTGCCAAAACAAAAAAGGACAGCAGGATAATTTTCTTCAGCATGCCAGTTTACCTGCAGAACTCACTGACACAAGGGGCTACAGAGGGCAAACCAGTGTTTGAAATGAGAAGTAAAAGTTGTTGACAGTTACATAAGCTTGGATAAATACATCAAGGCTGATCAGCCCCCACAACTATAGTTTCAAAGCCAATTGCTGTCATTGGGTTTTATAACCTCCTCTGCATGCTTGGAGCTGGTCACAGAGACCTCCTGAGACACAGGGCTGGGACGCTGGAATCCTTGGTCTGACCCAGGGGGGTCAGTGTGTTTGCACACCCTCTCCCTCATTTTCTGCATCTGCAGTGTGTGAGGCTTTGATGGCACATGCAGCAGTGTGAGAATGCTGCTGCTGCCTCAGACACAAAACTCCTGTCCCCACAGGGCTCTGGGCCACCTCAGCACAGCTGCACACGAGGGCTCAGGGCACCTCTTGCACACAAGAGGTATTTCACCGTGACTGTCTAAAAGCTGCTTTATATGCAAGTAGCTTGGCTAGGCAAAGCAGTTCCCACCCATCCCTCATGACAAAACAAGGCTTAGAAAAGCACAGGTTCCCTCCCAAAACACGCTCCCTCTTTCACAGGGTAGCCCATGCCACAACCTGGGCATCTTCTCCTGCCAGGAGAAACACATCCTTGCAGTGGGAACAGAGAGCCAGAGATGCCTCTCCTTCATCCCATGGCAGAACTTGTCCACCAAGTATGATCCTGGCCTGGGACACTTCCCTGTGGTCCTCAGGACCTGTCACAGAGCACACCCAACAGCATCACCTCACCAATCTCAAGAGTTTTTGTCACTTCCCCGGCGTGCATGAGGGTCCTGGGCAGACAATTTGACAGGGAGGAACTTGCTCCTCACAGGCAGATCTGTTTACTTGTGCCCCTCAGCCCTCGGACACACTGAGCTCAGGCTGACAGGGCTGTCAGGTCCCATTCATTTCACAGCAGCCCATGGCTCACACCTCCCCGCTGCCCTGCTGAACACAGCGAGAGCTCAGCAGAGCAGCCTCTGCCCTCAGCTGGGCCCTGAGATTGAGGCATAGCAGTAATTGCCAGCACTCATCACTGAGCAGTGAAACCTCAATTCATAAAAGCTTTTCAGGGTGGGAGGTGCAGGTCAGGGCTCCTGCACGCTGATGCTTTTAGAGCCAAGCCAGCCAGGAGCTCGTACCAACAGCCTCAGCCCAACAGGTCCCTGATGGGGGATTAAAGAGGAAAACAAGCCCAA
Source organism: Calcarius lapponicus (assembly GCA_039654755.1). Taxonomy (NCBI): domain Eukaryota; kingdom Metazoa; phylum Chordata; class Aves; order Passeriformes; family Fringillidae; genus Calcarius; species Calcarius lapponicus. Next base: position 6,933,396 of record CM077473.1, on the reverse strand, counting down.
GCGCCTCTCGTGTTAGTTCAAGCCGTTCTTACCTGGAGGGTGGAGAGAAGGACTTGCAAGCCACTGGCTTCTTGTTCTGCCATGCTGCTCCCCACTCACACTCCCTCCTTGTAGCAGCAGACACAAAGCAGCTCGAAAGCCAAGCTGCCAACTTGCCTTGCTGCTGCCCCTGCGTCGTTTAAGAAACGAAGAACTAAACACAGATCCCCAGACACACGCACACTGCTACCACCAATAATCACAGCAATGCAACTCTAGACCTCAGCAGGAGAGATAAATGTACCCCCTCCCTCCCAGCTCTCCCTCTGTGACGAGAAGATTAATTCCTATATAAAGAATCCCAGGGATTAAGTAAAGTGCCCAGGAAAGGTCTGGGTGCTTGGTGTGCGGTAGGGGGAGTGCGGGGAGGGTGGCAATAGCAACAAGAAAGCAGAAGAGCTACAAACCTCAAAGAAAGCCAGGGAGAAGGGAGGGAGCAGCGCTGGCTGCCTGACAGGCATTCCCAGCTGACCTGCTGATCCGTTCCAGACCCTGCCTGTGGACTGGTCTCCGTTTGACTCCGTTCCAGTGAAACCGGAGAGCCGGAGAAGGCAGAGCGAGCGGGAGAGATGCCCTCGGTCTTAACGAGCGCTGACAACGAACGGAAGATGCACCCGGCATGAGGGACAGGTGGAGCGAGGCTCGGCAGGGCTTTTGGCTTCCAAGCCTGACGATTGTCCCAAGCGGCAGCTGCTGTGGCCACAGGCAGTGCCCTGCAGGACAGGGAGCGACCGCGGAGGGGCATCTCGTGGAAAGTCACCTCTTCAAGGCATGGTTTGGGGGAGAGTTTGCTCCAAAGGCCCCCAGAGTGATCCACACATACCCATATGCGCCTATAAGCACAGCAACTCAGAGCCTGGTTGGCTCCCTGGTGCACAAGACACGCTGTAGTACAGTTGTAGTTGTGGCTTGAATTCCTAGGAGGGCACGGAGTCCACTTTTAGCTTCAGCCCAGTGATATCAAAGGGCTTGGTAAACAAGAAGGAGCTGATAAAGAAGTTGAGTAGAGGGTTAGACGAGGATTTTCCAGCAAAATATTTTCAATGTGAAAAGGTCAGTTAGTCCCACAACAGGTATTTTTTTCAGCTTTCTCAACAGCAGATTGGCATTTTTGGTCCTGAGAGACATCACTCCAGGATGGTTAGAAGGCTGTAAGTTGAGATAATTACTGGATATGAAGAAGACAAAGGTTAACTCTTGTCTTTCCAATTTGGGGTCACTAATTTCAGTCTTTTGCCTCTAGAATAACTTTATTCTGGTGTGGTTCTTTTTAATTTGTCCCTTTTGAAAGAATAACTACGGATTTTTGGAGCAGTAACACGAACCTGGGTCTCTGGGCATGAGGCAGATGCTTACAGAACTCAGTGCCACACAAAAACATGCCAGACACTCAATGTGCACACACTTTCCTCTGCTGATGTCAGTATAAAACCCTAATCTTCTAAGAAGCAGTCAAATGAAGAATAAAACACTCCAGTCTTGGCCAAGGACTATTTTCACATGATGAACCTTCATTGATAAGTGCTTTATGCAAATGGTAAGACTAATCCTCCTCAACTCATCCCAGCAATGTGTGAACAAATGGCACAAGCATGACATTCCTCAGTTTCTGTGTGTGCCAGCAGGGTCCCAGGATGTCACTACCAGGTTATAAAATGAAACAGATTAAAATGCCTTTGTCATAACTATGGAGACACATCAGTCCCTTCAGAGAGAGTGTTGGGAAGACCATTCATTGATGGACAAGATACTCTACAGACAGCTAGGCAGAATAAGACAAGAGATTTCCTTTCCTATGAAAATTCAGGTTTAAAGATTTTAATTTTCTTTAAAACATGTTTTATTTAAATTTAAAAAAGAAATCTCTCACACTTCATGAAATACCATATTTTAGATATAGAGCTGGTGTTCAGCCATTAGAACATTGAATTTTTGGGCCATTTTGGGTAAGTTTCTGGCAGCTTCCCACAGAAGTCACTCCTGTATCCTCCCACTACCAAACTTTGTCACACAAACACAGTACAGCTTTGGGGGTTCTTTCCCATCTGCAGGATTCAATAAAACCTGATAAGAGGCCACAAATAAGTGTGGGGAGAGGCAATGCAGGCAGTGTCCCCAAACGTGCTGGGTGGGAGGAAGATGGGTACTGGGCTTGTGAGCAGCGCCAACACGCATCTCTTCTGCAAATTATTACAGTGACAGAAAACTACTTCAGAGCTAATTAGAAGCTGTTTAAAGAAGCTCTTTCACATTGTCTTCACATTCTCTTTCTTGTGACAATTGTTCCTGTCAGCAGAGCTGTGTGGAGCTATTAATTCCTGCTGTGTGGATTTTCAGAAGGCAGCGAGAGCTGATGGATGTAAGCAGGCAGTGGCTGTAGGCAGGCCTGGATGCCCTGATGCCCTTCCTAAAACACAACTTTGGCCTTTTTTATGGGATTCTAGAACAGGTTCTCCAACTCACCAGTGGTCTGGTTCTTCCTCTCTCTGTGAGCTTTAAAAATAATTGCAAAAATTTCACTGCAAATACACAACACAGCTGGAAAGGGACCCCAACATCAAAGCCTGGGGGTGGGGGGAAATCTCTTAAGTTCCTTAAAATTTTGGGGTATTTAGCTTGGTTGTACTGAGAGAGTAAAAGAAAATGTTGTACACAGAAACCTCTGGAGCTTGCATTTGATTTGAAAAAAGAGACAACTGAGAAGAGTAATTAAAGAATAAGACTCTCATGAAAGACCCCAGCAGTGACAGCAATGTTTACATTGATGTATAGTGTACAGCAAAACCCCTTTGAAACCAAATTTTAAGCTATAAATCTTAGAAACTTCTAATTATTCACCATTCCCAAGCCATTTCCTCCAGAATTTTGTGAATTTCCAGTGTTGTTGCTTTCTAAGAATAGGAAGTCCCCCACCTCAACACACAAAGGCTGAATGAATTAGGAAAGCCTACAGGGAGCTAAATGCCAGAATTAAAGCATTCAGATCCTCCCATTCATATTACAATGCAAACTCAGTTAGAAGACTAGCTTGTTAGTTTATATTGATGGCTTTGTTGTTTCCCCTGTGCTCTCAGGATTATGCGATCCTTAAACAAAATGAAAATTAAACTCCTATCTCCAGCTTCCTGCTAGTGCCAATGGTCCTGTGGGGAGGACAGAGGGATTACAAACACAAGGCAGGACCTCTGAGCTCTCTGCAGGTGCTGCACACACTCAGACCAGTAATTTCCTTTCCTTGTGCTCCAGGGCTCAGACACACAAACAAGCTAGAGATGTCATCTGATCGCCTGTAAAGATGTGTACATACATTTAGCCCATGGCAAAGGGAAGGTAATTCAGGATCGTTTCACCTACATTAAAAGACACTCAGTCCAATTATTTCACATTTTATGAGTACATGCAGAAACCATTACCATGGATCAGCTGACATTAAGTAATACACTAAGCACAGAAACTTGTTCTTGTGATTAAACCGATGTTTTCCCTACCTGTGAAAGCCTGAAGTTTTCTTCATGGAGATGTTGTACAGCTATAAAATTGGTAAGCTTTCATCCAGAAGCATTTTTGTTCAGATAGAGCATTGCATTAGAGTGATACAAGGTCAGAAATCTTCCTGGATGAGATAATCTGGAAACTGATGAGAGGAAGACAGAAGTCCTCTGCCAGGTATCTGGAACCATAGTGCTATTGGTTTGATATTTATTAAAAGTAGAAAAAACATACAAAGAAATATAACCTATCTAAACAACATTTCACTTTGTTAGTAGCACTTTTCTACTTATCCCATCACCTCCAAAACAGAATTCATGCTTATCCATCCGAACCCTGCAGAACTGCATTTGAAAGTAATTTACAGGTTAAATCAAAATTACCCTAAAGAAGTCTTAAACACTACAAAAGCAGCACCAGAATCAATACCAGCAGAACAAAGTGACCAGCCACAGCCAAGCTTCACATTTCCTGTCCAGAGTCTATACCAAGGAACTGCAGAACTCATTCTTTTCTTTTTACATTAGCATTAAATGAGTATTTTAGTCCAAATACTAAAATCAGCTTGGAAACCTGTGATTAACCTGAGGATATTTTCCTCCTTATTCTCTAAATATTGACACCACTTTTGCACTCACATTGCACACCTGATTGCTAATAGGATTATTTCAATTTTTAAACCAATGAGATAGATAAGAGAATGGCCAGGTTCTATTAAAAATGGGAAGAAAAAGAAAATCTAATTGGATAAATTATTTATTCTGAAGCCAGCCTGAATTTTATGAAATGCAATTGAAATATCACTGTGTAAAATACCCAGTTAACTGTCCATATTTCATTTATATTAAATAGAGGATTGACTTCCCCTATCAAAATTATGTGTAGCCAAGAAATATATCTATTTCAATAAAGGGATATTGCTTTTTCTATTTGGATGCTTTTCTCTCTAACAAACCTTCATTTTCATTCTCTTTCACTCAAGCACAATGCTTATTGTAAGTGATTGCCAAAACAAATTTAATATATTTGAATGTAGAGGACCAATGATGCTCCATTTGTGCATGACTGTGCAGAGGTTTACCCCTCTGAATAATGTCATGTTTCCCCCCACTCTCTGGAAATAATTTACTCTTCTACACAAGGGAAAGGGTTAAAATCAAAGTGAAAACACAGATCATGACAGGGAAATTGATTTTCAGATTCTGCTGCAAGCGACTCAAGGCTCCTGTAGCCACTGGATGTGAAGATAACATCTGGGTGACAACCAGACCACTGGAAACTGCTGGTGTTACTGGTTTAATGGGAGGCTGGGACTGTACAGAGCACCAGGGACAGAGAGGGGAACAGGCAGGCTTGGTCAGGGCTTTGTTTCTCTGGGAACATCCCCATCCAAGCTGCCTTCCATTTGTCACTGCCCAGTGGCATGGTCCGGGGAGAGGGTTTGGCAGGGATAGGACAAGAGGCAATGGCTTAAAACTGAAAAAGGAGGGGGTTAGGCTGGATATAAGGAAGAAATTCTTCCCTGTGAGGGTGCTGAGACACTGGCACAGTTTACCAGAGAAGCTGTGGCTGCCCCATTCCTGGAAGTGTCCAAGGCCAGGTCAGACGGGGCTTCAAGCGCCCTGGGATTGTGGAAGGTGTCCCTGCTCATGGCAGGGGGGGTGCTGTCATCTTATTTCAAAGTTCCCATACCTTCTCGGTGATTTCTCGTAGGCAGCTCCTTGCAGTACTAACTTCCTCACAGCACAACCAACAAACTCCAACTCCCTCCTCAGCCAGCCAACCCATTTTCTTGTAGCACTCTTCTTCTTATTGGACACAGCTGTGGCCTGTTCAGGGCCGGCCTGTTCCTAATCTTTGGTGATTAGCACAGCTGCAACTCCTCAGGTGTGAAATTGCCTCCTGCACTATTCCCTTACATTCTCTCCCTCCACAAGGGGGTGAGATGGGGTGACCCTTAAGATCCCTTGCAATTCTACAATTTTATGGCTCTGTGAAAAGTGGTATCTTAAACACACAAACGCAGCTCACCTTGAGAAAGGTTTATTTAATCTCTTGACTGCTGTGACTGCTGTTCCCACTTTTTCCCCGCGGAACGTCTTGCTGTGTCCTTCAATGCCTCAGATAGAGCAGGAGGAAAATCCCTGCCCTTTTCCTGAATGCTGCAAGTGTGCTCCAGTGAGATTCTACCCATGGAGCTACTGATTGCACCCAGTGCCCTGGCAGAGGAGGCACCTGTACACCTCTGAGCCTGTCAGACTTGCTGGGCTGCTGCTCCTCTGGCTGGTGATAGAGCCCTCCCAGCATGAGGATCCCTGTCCCACCCCTGGCCAAATAGCCCATAATGCCACAACCCCTGTTGAATGATAACAGTAAAGATGCAGTAAAGAAGCAAAAGAGGATGAAATTATAGAAAAATACTTAAATTAAGAGCTTTGATGCTTTAATCCTCTTTGGCAGATCCCTGGACAGCAGTACAAGGCAAAGCCCTCTTTATCCTGGTGCTCAGTAAATGTTTCTGCTGGACAAAACATCTTTTCCCACAGATTTAACTATATCAAGCTCTTCTATTGCTTATAAAAAGAAAACATTTTTTTTCCTACCTTGACAGCCTTTCTTTGCCACCTGTGTCATCATTTATTTTTCTGTTAAAAATGTCTCTGTTCTAATTTAAAAGTACCTGGCAATCCCATTGCAAAACTGAGCACAGACACATGCAGGAAGTGGAAGAATCTGGTTTTTTGAATGTTTAAGGAAGTGGACTTTACATCAGCCAGATGCAGCAATAGACAAAACTTTGCAATTAGCAGAACAAATTGTGTTATATCTGTCTTTTTTGTTTGTCTCACATTTAGCATCTCTGACACACACAGTATGCAAAGCTTCCAGAAAAAAAAGGTGGCTGTGAAAGGGTAAGAAACAAATAAAAAAGAGAGAATTCAACCCAAATAATCCCATGGTAGCAGTTTAATGAATCCTGCAAGTGAAGTAGAAAGTGGAAAGTTGGCTGGTTTAGGTGATACCGTATTAGGACTTAGAAAATTAACTCCAAAAATGAGAGTTCTTCACTGCAGTTTTTGTATTAGCACATCCTCCTTGTTTTGCATTGAGGTGTGATAAATGTCATTAATCTGTCTCATGAGGAAACTATGACAAAAACAGTGATGTTTCCCCTGGGTCCATCAAAATCTGGAGCTGAACTCTACAAATCTGAAGGAGTCTCAGTACATACACTGAGATTTGCCTAAGACTGAATTTGAGTAATGGTTTGTGACCTAATAAATTTATCAGTGCCATGGAGGCCTTGGAAGGAGCTTTCATCATAAGAAACACAGTTGGAACTGAGGATGGCCTGGTTTTTGCTATACTTCATCATTAAAATCCTCTCCATCCTGAATGATGAACAGTTCTCTATAGGAATACAGAACACAGCCAAATTTACAATGCAGGGGAATTTATACTGTGGGGAAGGAAGTCATCTCAGAGACAGAGAAGCTGTAAGACAGAGGGACAGCATTTGTCTACATTTCACTTTGACTGAAAGCAGGCAGGGTTCCCTGAGACTTGGCTCTGGAAGCACCCAAGAGGATCTCTTAGGAGATTAGGTCCTTCTGACTTTCCCCAGAAATACGTATTTACACTCTCAGCCCTGTGGGTGTGCAGAGCAGTGGCTTTTTGCAAACACTCCAGAAGGAAGCAGCGCAGAAAACTGGCCCAGTTTCCCACATCCAAGAACCCAGAGCAAACACACACTGCTACAGGAGCCATATTATGCCCACAGATCCTATCTCTGGTTCCAGCTTCTGCTTCCTCTCCCCATCCTAGAGGCTTTTCCCCTAGTCTGCCTCCCTGGAGGAACCTCTGCAGACCTGCTGAAGAAGATGGTTTGGTACAATTTCAGAAGAATCTTGTCAAAGGCACAGACCCTATGGAAATCATCCTGGGCAAAAGCTATTTCTGGGAGCAATAGAGTTACTGAAGCTAGGCTTCTTACTGAATGCAGTTTCACAGCTGACCAGCTGTGGCTGAGAGCACAATCCTTCCAACTGAAGTGCTTGGGGCAATTCTTGCCACACTTTCCTGGTTCACAGAGCCTCCAGAGTGTACTAGGAAGGCCTTTTCCTCACCAGTGATACATCACAAGTGTCTCACTTATACCCAAACACCTATTTTTCCTAAAACCCTAGTAACAACATTATCTTTGGGATTTCTGCTTCTCTGTACAGCTCATTTTGAAGAAAGCCAATGAGCTTGCACATTTTTAGGGCAAGGGAACAAAATCAGAAAGGGGATGATTTTCTCAACCATGTTTCCAAATGAAACTAAATTAAAGAACAGCTGTTGGAATAAAAATCATTCAATGCCATTTTACATAATCTCTGAACATAGCAATAATGTGACCCACCAGTGCTGGAATGTTCCAGGCTCTTCCTGCTCAAACCTGTAGTGGTTGCTATGATCATGACACAATTGCTATCAAACCCCAGATTGCTCCTCTCGTTCAAGCTGTGGCAGCTCATCCTTTTAGCTGTGGATGTGCCTGGTGCATCCCCTGGTGTGCCTATCAATAGCTCTTGACACTTGCAAAATGCAGCAGATATTTATCCATCAAGCATCTCAACCCCCTCTTGGGGAGTGAGACAATTTTTTTCCAGTTTACACTTTGCAAAGCCAGGGAAGAGTCTCTCAAGGAGATTTCCAGCCTTGGTGGCAGAGGGGAGGGGACAGCACAGGTCACACAGCCCCCAGTGCCACCACGGGAAAACCCAAAGCAGTAATATCTAGGACAGAAAGGAAAAAAATGTTGCCATCTATTCAGCGGTTGCATTTTTCTCCCAAAAGTCAAAGAGGCTGTGGCCAGGTGCGCATTTGTCAGTGTTTCAAGCAGGCAGAGCTTATTACTGATGCCTGAGTGTTCATCTGAACATCTGCACCCTTTTGTCCTTTGGGCAGCATTTGGCGAGCCCTTGGTTTGTCCCAGCAAGCTTCTGTGTGCATCTGCCTTGTTCTGGAGACAGGCTCGGTGAAATCATGAGGGTCTTGACTCATTTCTAATGAAAACTTGCCTCAGAGACCAGCTTCAATTAAGAGTGGCCACAAAGGCAGGACGGATCCGGTTTGAACCGGTCGGATCCGGAAACTGATCTGGAACCTGATTTAGAACCTGATCCGGAACCTGATCTAGAACCTGATCCAGAACCTGATCTGGAACCTGATCTAGAACCGGTTGCATAACCAGTTTGCTCTGGGTCAAAGGTCAAAGGTCAAAGGTCATGATTTGGGGTCAAAGGTCATGATTTGGGGTCAAAGGTCACCATTGGGAGTCAAAGGTCACCATTTGGGGTCAAAGGTCATGATTTGGGGTCAAAGGTCACCATTTGGGGTCAAAGGTCAAAGGTCACATTTGGGGTCAAAGGTCATATTTGGGGTCAAAGGTCACAGATCCAGAACCTGATCCGGAACCTGATCTAGAACATTATCTGGAACATGATCTAGAACATGATCCGGAACCTGATCTAGAACCTGATCCGGAACCTGATCCGGAACCTGTTTGATCCAGTTTGAACCGGTCAGAACCGGTCACTGCAATGCACACTGTATCCACTAATCACAGCAATGCAACTCTAGACCTCAGCAGGAGAGATAAATGTACCCCCTCCCTCCCAGCTCTCCCTCTGTGACGAGAAGATTAATTCCTATATAAAGAATCCCAGGGATTAAGTAAAGTGCCCAGGAAAGGTCTGGGTGCTTGGTGTGCGGTAGGGGGAGTGCGGGGAGGGTGGCAATAGCAACAAGAAAGCAGAAGAGCTACAAACCTCAAAGAAAGCCAGGGAGAAGGGAGGGAGCAGCGCTGGCTGCCTGACAGGCATTCCCAGCTGACCTGCTGATCCGTTCCAGACCCTGCCTGTGGACTGGTCTCCGTTTGACTCCGTTCCAGTGAAACCGGAGAGCCGGAGAAGGCAGAGCGAGCGGGAGAGATGCCCTCGGTCTTAACGAGCGCTGACAACGAACGGAAGATGCACCCGGCATGAGGGACAGGTGGAGCGAGGCTCGGCAGGGCTTTTGGCTTCCAAGCCTGACGATTGTCCCAAGCGGCAGCTGCTGTGGCCACAGGCAGTGCCCTGGAGGACAGGGAGCGACCGCAGAGGGGCATCTCGTGGAAAGTCACCTCTTCAAGGCATGGTTTGGGGGAGAGTTTGCTCCAAAGGCCCCCAGAGTGATCCATTTGGCGAGCCCTTGGTTTGTCCCAGCAAGCTTCTGTGTGCATCTGCCTTGTTCTGGAGACAGGCTTGGTGAAATCACGAGGGTCTTGACTCATTTCTAATGAAAACTTGCCTCAGAGACCAGCTTCAATTAAGAGTGGCCACAAAGGTTCATTCCTCCACCTTTCTCAACACAAGCCAAGTGTTGATTATTCCAGGACTTGTCTCTGCAGGCTGCTGGTGGGACAGGGCTGGCATTCATACAGACTTGTGCTCTCAGGTGGAAGTCAAAACCTTGTGAATTCAGGCTTATCCTTGTGGAAGTGGGGAAACAAACACAGAGCCAGGGAGAGCCACAGGAAGCAAACTGCCTTGCAACTTCATTATCATAAGTGTTTCTTCTTCAGCTCATTATGTGAATCCAGTTCTCCATGTATCTCCTCCAAAATTTGTTGGGGAAGGGGAGCCCCATGGCTTGATATATCCACTTCACCTCCCTCCTCCAACCAAGAACTCGTCAATCACTGCTGACTCTTTTTCAGCAAAACCTTCATTTCATTAAAATTTAATTATTGGTTTAATTAAAATAGGCAAGCAGCAGTGTGAGATGTGTATGGTTTTTTATGGCTGAAGGAGATTGTAAAGTCCTCATTCATTTCCCAAATGAGCTTCCTCTAAAAATTGGGCTGCCTTTTTATAGGCCAATTCTCAATGCTGCTTTCAAATGGATCCCACAGCCATTCATACAGATTAATTCGGGCAGTGAATCAGATCCTGCTTATTGGCTGTCTTTCAGAACACACTGAAGATGCTCCAGGAGCCCTGTGGTAGAGCCCTGGGAGCCCATAGGTCTCTCCAAATGATTAATTAATCCTCATGCAGGAATTTTTCAGTTCCGTCTTAATTTATTCACATTGCAAAACAAATTTAGTCTTGGTGAAATGGGCCAGATTGACAAGCCTTGTGTGACTGACAACTGCTCTGTTATTCCTACAGAAAGTGTGACATGGGGAAGGTTCTCCTATACTGGTGAAACTTGTCCTGTGTCACAGGAGACAACAATTATCTTTTTTTTTAAATACAGTGGTCCTTGTCTCTTCTCTCAGTGGCTTCTCCAGCATCCCTGTTTCCTCATCCAGCATCCTGGGAGCACATGTCTGTGCACAGTGAGAAATCAACACAAAGCACAAACACACAGAAAACTGGCCTGGGTCACTGTGCAAGGAGGATTCCTGCTGTCCCATGGAAAAAGGGGGGACAGGACAGTGACACACTGGAGTGTGTGGATGTATTTCTAGGGGGAGAGACAGCACTACACAAGGACTAGCAATGAGACACCCCAGTGCAGTCATGGCTTCCCTGAGAACCAAGTCCTTGAGGTGTTAATGATTTTCAAGCAACAAAAGTGGTTTTCACCTCACAATAAAGATGTGAATCTTTAGACTCCCTCGAATCCCCAAACCATCTGGTATTTGGGTTTGTTTTAATCATTCTTCTCTTTGCACCAGTGAATTGGGTTTCAAAGAGTCGTGTAGCTCTTTGTAAGCGCTGGTTGCAAAATAATCACAACAAAAAAGAGGAATATTGAAACTTTCAATTCAGCTCATGCTCCTAGGCAGTGCTGCCTTCCCAGGGCTTTGCAATCTTCAGATCTCTTTGGCCATAGTCTGTGAGGAAATGAGAGAAGCAACCTTTCATTTTGAAGCAACCCCCCAGACACTTTTGCAAGCACCTGCAATGACCTCCAGTTACCCAGCCCTCTCCAGCAACACCAGCTGAGAAAGCAAGCACAGGGCTGGGAACAGAGTGTGCTGTTTCAAAAAGCTTTTACATCTCCTTTGTACCCTAGTCTCATCATTTTTCATTTTAAATATCTTCCTACATATTTGTGAAGGTTGTGGATCCCTTTGTAACAACAAAGTGTAGACCAATCTGCAGGTAGAGGTCTAATTTTCTGCATTGTCACTGACTTCCCAGGGAGCCTGGAAGCACTTGAGAAAATCAGGTAGCAATGCTGGCACCCTATATCCTTCTCCTAAAGGTGAGAGCAGTGTATGATGTGAAATGGAAGGATTTCTCTTCCTCTTCACATGGCTTGACTGAGCAATACCTCATTAACTCCTTGTTGTTGGTGCTGAAATGGTTCTTGACTCCATGGATTCTATTGGATCTTTGTGAATACGTTAATAGGTTGTCATGGTTGCTGTTTGGAACAAATAAAACCACAGACTGGCAATAGGTTTGAAGAAAAGAATACATTCAGTTTCAAACTGTCATGCCCACAGGAGAAACAAGGCTGGGCTAGAGAGGCTTTCATGTGAGACAGCAGATCCACAGGACACGGCTTTGTGCCTTCATGTTCAGCCTGTTTGAGCTCTCTTGCCTTCTGCAATAGCATTAGATTCACATCACAAGGTCTTGTGAGGCTCTGCACCTTTGAGCTCCTCAGCTGAAAGGAGCCATGTAAGTGTGGACATAATTGTATCTTACTGAGGAATGCTGCTGTAATAAACAGCCTCCATTACCAACTGTCCAGCTGCAATATTTGTGTTTATGTCAGCACTTAAAAACCATTGATCTGCAATAAGCTCAGTGTGGGGAAAAGAATCTGATCTAGAGGTCAGAGAACAGAAATTCAATTTTTCCTTATCAGGCTGGAGAGCTCAGCCAGGCAATGTGGGATTGCACAGAGCTCTGCTGCTGCTCCCTTCCCTGCTGCTGGAGCAGTGCTCAGGGAGATGACCCAAGATCAAAGCTGCTTGCAGCAGCACTCTGGCTGCAAGGCCAATCATCCTCATTGCTCTGCTTGGGCTGTCGGGCTGCAGGTGAGCACCCGCTGTGGTGCTTGCTGCTGTGCCAGAGCTGCACAGGCACTTTCCAAAGGCAGAGCCTCCCCACAGCCCTGCCTGTGGCAGCAGCAGGGTGAGCTCTGTGGCTGTCTGCTGACAGGTTTTGCTCCTCACAGAGCCCTGGAAACAGGAGCTGCCTCAGTGTTTGCTCTGGGAGCAGGAGGGGTGCTGAACAGTGGGGGTTGTGGAGAGCAGCAGCCCAGGTGGAGCCTGCCCTGGGCACACACAGTGACCACACAGCAGTGTCAAACTCTGATCTGCAGCACCCCAGGGCAGGATGTTGCACACTTTTAGCCCCTGAGTGTGTCTGTCCCCAAAAGCATACCCATTGTCTTAAGAAAAACCTGAAAATCTCCTCCTCAGGCAGCTCCTGATGCGCTCCCTTGCTCATGAGTAGCAGTGACCATCCTGCTCCATCCAAACAGTTCTCCTTTCACCCATCTCCTGCAAGGCAGCTCCCTGCTGGACTCCCCTTCCTTAGTGAGGACTCAGGAATCAGTGAGGACCTAGGTGGAGCCTGCCCTGGGCACACACAGCGACCACACAGCAGTGTCAAACTCTGATCTGCAGCGCCCCAGTGCAGGGTTTTGCACACTTTTAGCCCCCAAGTACATTTCTCTCCCCAAAGGCAGACTCATTGTCTTAAGGAAAACCTGAAAATCTCATCCTCAAGCAGCTCCTGATGTGCTCCCTTGCTCACGAGTAGCAGTGACCATCCTGCTCCATCCAAACAGTTCTCCTTTCTCCCATCTCCTGCAAGGCAGCTCCCTGCTGGACTCCCCTTCCTTCAGTGAGGCACTCAGGAATCTGGTCCTTGACTCCCCAAGCATCTCAGCAGTCCACTCAGGATCAGTGTCTGTGTCCTCCTATCCCAGAAAGGACCTGGGACCACCCATGCTATTCCCCACCTACCCTCTATGTCCTTTTATTCCCTCACTTACCCCATTCTCGTCCTTGAAGGCATTAAAGGAAGGGACACCATCTCCCAGTGACTGGGCACTTTGGAAATGGGATTACTGGAGTAGTGTGTTCCTCCCAGCTGATCTCTCTGGTCCGTGCTTTGCCAGCTGCCTCCTCCATGGGCTGCAGGGAGTTTGCACCAGGCCTCAGATGGAGGGAGCAGAGCAGGAGGCAGGATCTGCCCCACTGCCTCTGTGGCAGCTTCAAGGTTGCTCAAGGATGAGCAAATCTGCACTCAGAGGTCAAGGAACCTGCAATTCCTCTTTGAGTCTCCACTGGCAGGTTAAATGGGATGAGAAGTTGGTCCTAGCTCATTACAGAGAAACTGCAGGAAAAAAAATGAGAACTTAGACTGGCCTTGCCCTTTCCAAGCACTGGGATGTGGGAGAAGAAGGGGTGAGGCAAGGGAAAGGGCTGATGATGGGAAACAGAGCTCATGGAGGGTGCCAGGGCTGGCTTCTGTGCTGAACCACAGTAAAACAGCACAATACCATCACCTGCCAGCTCCTTCCTTTAATCCTTCGGAGCCTGCAATCCATACCTGGGGACTTGTCTCTACCAGCTAGGGCACCTGGCAGCCCACAGCTCACCTCCCTGAAAGAGAGATTTGTGATCAGATTAAAGCCCATTTCATGTTCCCCTGTTCAGGTCCTTGTCAGCTCCCTGCTCCCCCTGATGTTTACACGGGATGCCTGATTCATTTCCACATGAAGAGCTGACATTTCCCCCTCAAACCCAGCATGGGGGTCATGGGTTGCTGTGTTAAAGGGAAAAACTACAATGAAGAGATTTTTCTAATCACTGCATCAGATTACAAAGGGATGTAAATCACTGAGCACTGCTTTTTGTTAGAAGCAGAGCAAGGTTACTCCAGGTAGTCCTCAGGAGCATTTGGATATCTCACATGATACACCCACGTGCAGAAGCTCACACAAGTTCACACGAACTGCAATCCTTAGGAGAAGTTAACCATGGCATGGGAAAGGAAGATGCTCAGATATTGAGGAGTGCCTCCACCCTGTGCTGCACCCCAGAGATCTCCCTTCATCTCCACAGGGTCACTTTTTGCTCTGTGTCCCTCTCTGACATCTGATAAACTGAGGTAATGTCCACTCTTGGCAATGGACAAGAATGTTAAACATACAGCAATGAGAGAAGGCCTGGAAGGAGACAAGGCAGGTATGGGACATACAGCCATCAGATGATTTATAACATGGTTATTCACAGAAATGTCACTGTGGACTCACAAAAACATCACCAGAGAAGCTGTGGCTGCCCCATCCCGGGGAGAAGTTAACCATGGCATGGGAAAGGAAGATGCTCAGATACTGAGGAGTGCCTCCACCCTGTGCTGCACCCCAGAGCTGCACCCCAGAGCTCTCCCTTCATCTCCACAGGGTCATTTTCTTGCTCTGTGTTCCTCTCTGACATTGATAAACTGGGGTAATGCCCACTCTTGGCAATGGACAAGAATGTTAAACATACAGCAATGAGAGAAGGCTGGGAGAAGACAAGGCAGGTATGGGACATACAGCCATCAGTGTCACTCTGTTTTTTTAAGATTTTCTAAGCTTTCTGATGTTGACATTCTTGTAGTGAACTTTCTCACACACTTTCTGTAAATAACTCATTGTTTTGCATTCCTTTATAGAGGAAGAGAGAGTTGATGAACTGTTGTTTCGACCAGTGGCATTGGAGAGATTGGCATCGGAGAGATTGGCATCCTCCAATCCACTGTCACTTTTAGAAAACTATAAATGTTAGAATCAGAAAATAAACTTCCCTTTTTTCCTTCACCTTGAGAACGGGGGTGAGCTTGTGTTCTTTCTTGTCCTATAATGACACATCAGCTGATTTATAACATGGTTATAAATGTCACTGTGGACTTGCAAAAAACATCACCAGAGAAGCTGTGGCTGCCCCATCCCGGGGAGAAGTTAACCATGGCATGGGAAAGGAAGATGCTCAGATATTGAGAAGTGCCTCCACCCTGTGCTGCACCCCAGAGCTGCACCCCAGAGCTCTCCCTTCATCTCCACAGGGTCGTTTTCTTGCTCTGTGTTCCTCTCTGACTGATAAACTGGGGTAATGTCCACTCTTGGCAACAGACAAGTGTGTTAAACAAAAAGCAAAAAGAGAAGGCCTGGAAGGAGACAAGGCAGGTATGGGACATACAGCCATCAGCTGATTTATAACATGGTTATTCACAGAAATGTCACTGTGAACTTGCACAAACATCACCAGAGAAGCTGTGGCTGCCCCATCCCTGGGAGTGTTGGAGGTCAGGCTGGATGGAGCTCTGGGCAGCCTGGTCTGGTGGAAGGTGTCCCTGCCCACAGCAGCAAGGCTGAAACTTTAACATTCCTTTCCAATCCAAACCATTCTGTGATTCTATGATTTAACCTCAAGTTTTTCCTCTCCCCCTAATGAAACTGAGGTGTTTCGAGGGAAGATGGGGAGGAAGCAAACCAATAAAAGGATATAGCAAAATTGTTTCTCTTTTGTGACAAGCATTGGAGATGGTGTAAAAGAGGGCAAATGTTCTCCTGGCCTTAGAGGTGTCAGGCACTGCCTGCAATGCTTTTACAATGAAGATTGTGAATATATTTTGTGTTTCTCACTATTTCCTGTGATTTTTTTGAGCCACCTGCTAAGCTCCTGCTTCAGAAAAAGTATGATCAAAATGGAGAGCAGTTAAATATGACCTGAGCCCCACTGAAATCACTGAAATGCTCTGGAGGGGGGTCCATGCAGCCCTGCTCCAACCCTTTTTTGCCTTGAATGAAGAGACAGTGAAGAGAAGGGGAGGACAGATGGGAGCTACCTCTCTGGCAGCCAGCAAACAGCCACCCAAATCAAGCAGCAGAGTCAAGGAAAAAAAAATAAAAATAATAATAGGAAAAAAAAAAGGCAGGAGCCCATAATCATTTTATGATTCTAATTTAACTTTTATGAACATGTTTTGAGCTCCCCTAGTCAGACTCTGGTATTGATCTTTTCAGTATTGTTAACTCATAACCAGACCATATTTGAAGACATAAACTTTAAGAGGGATAATAAAGAAGAGCCAGACTGCACCAGCTTTATTCTTCTCAGCACAGGGACTGGGAGCTGTAAATCCTGCTGGAATCAGTGAAATTATGCAAGTGGAGATGAACTCCTGGCTGGGCCAATTTTTTAGATATTGGGCACCAATGACATCAGTCTTTATTTCTACTTCAAAGTGGAACTGTCTTGGGATATAAAGCAGTGGGAGAGTAAAAAGATAAACAATGGAAAAGAGCACTGACTCCTCTGTCTCTGTGAGATTTTGAGAGATGGGCCAGATTGCACCAATTTGGCCCATCTCTGGAGCAGCTGCAGATTCTCCCAAAATTATTAATTTCTTAGATTTGGGCCCTTCCTTCCAACTCCATTAAAGCTTTGAGCTAAGCAGGAACATTTAGATCTTGCAAATGCTTTCAGGGTGAGCTGCCCTGAGCACTAGCACAGGGTGATGGATCTCCTGGCTTTGCTGTACTGCATGTCTGCTTGTGTTTTAGGTCAGGGACATTTGTGTAGCTTGCTCCCTGCTTCTGACTGATAACATGAAAAGCCTTAATAACAATGTTAATGGGCTTTTTTTCTCTCCATGGTAACAGTACAAGAAGGACAATTTTCCAGCCTCTGTCTGCTTCTTGGAAAAAAAGGAACATGAATATATGAGACAAATAAAATAAATAAACATGTGATGTATTTCTTTTCTCTATTAAATTAATCCCAGTCTAATGAAGGGAGAGCAGGATGGGGAGGGGCACTGCTTTCCACCCTGCTTATGCAAGATGTGAAAGGTGTTCTCAGTTTGAGTAGCAGGCTGAAAAAGCTGGAGGAGTGATTTACACAATTCCTCTGGGGCCTAAAATGGTCTTCAAAATTAGAACAGCAAAGAGGAAAGATTAGGTGTGAAGCTGCAGGTGCTTGCTGTCAGACTGAAGGGTCCTTGTGAGACCTTACCCAGCCACAAGCCACAGGGAACTGCACACTGAACCTCACAGGCTCAAGGTGATGCTGAAATCTCAGAAACTCAGCGATGTTTTTTGTTAAAAACGATCCACAGCTCTCAGTTCTCAGTTCTGAACCATGCCCTGAAACAGGTGAGTTGTTATAACTTCAGGTCTTGTTGCTAACACTTGAAATAGAACAACTCTCTTCTTGCTCAGCATCTCCAATCCCCTCCGCACCCTGCAGCTCCCCAAGCTTGCCAAGGCTGGAACACATCCCACAGCCCTAATTCTGCATTTTCCAGGACTCACACCTCCATGCTGCCTCATGCTAGCTGGAATTAAAACACAAAGGAGATCTAAAAAAAAAAAAAATAAAAGGCTGTGGGTGGGGTGTGTCCTGCCAACAACTTGGAGGGAGCTCGGGGAAGAGCAGCTGGAATGATCAGGCTACTCAAGGCAGTGACTTTGGAGGAAAGATTAACATTGCTAAAAATAGCCCACATGGACAACCAATGACTAGCAGGGTCTGTGATAAAAGTCCCTGTGTATCAAGGGGTATAAATAATCAAGGATGGAATTAAAGTATTTAGAGGGCACAGAGGGCAACTACCCAAGTGCTCTGCTAGGAGTGATGATATTAAATAAGGAAAGTAGGGGAAACAAAATAGGGACATCACCTTCTCTCTCCCTAAATGAACTCTGTTTAATTAGGTCTTGAACTGAAGCATACTGCAGTCCCTGGAAATTTCCCTCCAGCACAGCAGTGCCCCCTGCAAGAAGGTGACAATTCTAATTTAAAATTTATTTATTTACAATTTATTTACAATTATAATTTATGACTAGAATGTCATAAATTAGTAAATGCAGTGTCTTTTTTAGAGGCACAAGGAACCCAGGACCTCAGACTGGGCATCCCTCTTTTTCTCTCAGTGGCCTGTCTGCCCTGCAAAACTGACAGCAACTGTGTGGAGCCAGACTTTGGTCTCTTCATCCAGCTCACTGCAGCTGGCAGAGTCACAGCCAGGAGGGTTCACCAGGAGAGATTATTCTGACCCAGCGTGAGACACATGGTCCTTCCATGCTGCTTCTGCTTCCTTGGGTAAGAGAGGTGCAAATCACTGAACAGAGCACACGCTGCCTCTGCTGCTGCTCTTGTCTCTGTGTGTCCTCAGAGTTACCATGGCACCAGCACAAATCACTACTACAAGCTCCAGATTTGACTCACAGACAGGGAGAGAGCTGCCTGTCCCTCCCTCACTCGTTTCTGCCCATCCATAGGGGGTGCATCTTTCTCTGGGGTGCATCCACACATTTCTGTGCCAGGAAATTCCCTCTTGCACCGAAATCCATTCTGCAGTCTTCTTTCACTGTTGGGGTCTTATATTTTATATATATATATATATAAAATATATATATATCTATCTTACATATATATATCTTACATATATATATCTTACATATATACACAGCAGACAAAGGCTGTGTATATACGTTATGTTATATGTTAAGAAAATTATAGTAAGTTATCCCATCCTTCCAGAGTCTCTGTACCTAAGCAAACACAGTAGCTAAGCTGTGTTTTCACTTTCTAAGGTTTTAACTGCTGTTGCTCATGACAAAGTAAAGAAACATACTCATCTTTTTTGTGAAGAGCTGTTTGACAAGCCATATCCAGAATAATAAATGGCTCATTGTTGGACTAGCAGGGTAAATCTCGTGGAGGATTTACATGGTGCCTCTTAATTCTGGTGCTGCTCAATATTTTCATGAATAACCTGAGTGATAAAATAGAAAAAAGCTTATTAAATTTAGTCCCAAGATTCTATCCAGAGCAAGCAAATTTACTCCAGAGGACAGGCTTAAAATGCAACAGAGATAAGCAGGGATGGCCAAAAACATAAGTACAAAGTGGCAACAACTGGTGAAATAACTGCATGGAAGGGGATCTGGAGTGACCACTAAGCAGAAAAAGAGGCAAAAATGTCACACTGCTGAGAAAGGGACAAACCATGCAGGGACACAAACAGCAGTAAGGCCTGTGGGATGCACAAAAGCAGCTTTTGGTTGACTTTGGGCTGGTGCAGGCTCAGCTGAGAGCTGCAGCCTGGAGGAGAGCAGGGAACAGCAGGACCTGCAGGAACCAGTGAAGGAATTGGGGCTGTTTGACTCACACAGGAGAAGATAAAAAGGGAAAGAAAAACCCACTGTCCTGCTCAGTACATAAACTGGGGCATGAGCAGCGGACTGAGTGTCCAGCTGGGGTTAAACCACCACAGAACCCTGCTTGTTGTGACCTTCATCTGTGCTTGAAACCTGCATCCTGACTCCTCTTCACTTTATAGGGAGGTGACAATGGAATTCAATCAGGAATTTTTGGGATGCTGTTTAATTTTATTTGCACTGAGGCAGTATTTATTTTATTTCATCTGACAGCTGTTTTAGACCATTTCACTCTGCTGGAAGCATGATCAGATCTGAAATGTGGGTTGTAAATAGCTGGGAAAACTGCACATTTAAGTCTAATTTTATGTGTCGCATCTTTTATTAATGTTACAACATTTACTGTGTATTTTAAGTCATCATTGATTTTTATTAAAAAAGATATTTCTATTATATGTGCATGCTGCCAGCAAAATAAAATATTATGTTTTTTCCCCCTCAGTATGAATTCTCATTAATCTTCTCTAAGAGCACAAGAAAGTATGAAATCAACTCTCTCAGTTCAAGGCAGCATCACTGCCTAAGCTCTGAGACTGAGACATTGCCATGCATTCATTGCACCAGGATGCAGAAGAGCTGCTTTAACTGCATCAACCAGCACGTGCAAGGTGGGGGCCAAGGCAACAAAACACTCCCTTGTGGCTTATTGCATCTGGGGCTGATTAGTGCTGTTAATATATCATTAAGATTCAGAGGAGAGGGATAACGCAGCCAGTAAGGACACAGAGTTTCCTGAGGTGTGTACAGGCAGCTGAGTAAAGCCAGGCACAGGAAAATTGCTGCATTTTGGACTCAGTCTCCTGGTGCTCTCTTCAGTCAGGCTGTATTGGGTCTTAGCAATGACACAAAGGTTTTCCAGCAGAAGAGCAGTGCATGCTGCAGAGAATATGGTCCACCCCAAGAAACATCATTCATTAGGAGTTTTATTACCTAGAATAGGTTAAAGTGTAATGAGGGCAATGATTTTGTTTGATTTTTCAGCTAGATTGGGTAGTGTTGTTTTGCATTATTGAAGGCTTGACTTTGACCCTGCATCAGCTGAGGAGCAGACTATAAAATCTGGTTGCTTGCTTACTGGAGTAGAATGCTGGTAAACCAAACCTCAGACAGTTTTGGTTCTGGGCATTTTGATAAGACATCTGCAAGCATCAGCTTTAATAATAATAATGAAGCCGTGACAGTGAGGTTAATGCAAACATGGCACAAATTTGAATGAGTAAACACTGTTGCAACTAAAAAGAGGGTATAAGAATGTACATGATTAAGGAAATTTATATATAAACTGGACACAGGGCGTATGACAGGACATATAGAGGCCTTTACAACTCTTTTCTCTAAGACTCTAGCTCCAGCACTGGGGGACCACTGTGTCATACCACACCAAAGAGCCTGTGAGCACATGAAAGGCAGAACTGCTTGCTGGCAGGTTTTGTGTGCTGGAGCATTGCTTTGATTTTAATGATAAAAAAAAAGGCTCCTTTTCCTCTCATTTATCTCTTACCATGCAGGTGTGCAAAAATCAAAGTGCTAATTTCAGGGACCTGTTCTGACACGTGAGCCTGCACAGGGAGGCCACCTGGCCCAGATCATCCAACCATTTGCAGTCCCAAGCACAGGGAGGTGTCAGCTGAAGGTGCTGGCAGCACCAGGATGGGGCTGCTTGTGTGGGCCTAGCTGGGAATATCAGATCTATGAGAAAACCACCTCCATTTCCCTCCCAGAAAAACATCTTCAAGTGGCTCATTTCTGAGCTTACTTTCACCCAAACACATCTCAGCTCTTAGGGAGACCCATCAAGGAAGGGGAAATGCTGGTCCAGGTGCCATTAAATGCTCCACAGAAACAGGCCCATCCTCCCTGAAAGTTTTAAGGCTTGGTTGCTTTTTAGCCTTTTTCTAGTCCTCACAATTAAGGCCCCCTAATCAGCTGTTCAATACCACAATCAGCCCCAGCAATCAGCCTCCTGCCTCTGCCACTGATGAATGCCTGGAAGGGACATCAGAGTCAAGAGACTAATTGACCTCTTTGTTTAAAAAAACCAACACAACAACAACAGGACAGGGTGGAAGTGAGTTTACTCCCCCAGATTTGGGGAGCCCAGAGAGGAGGCTGGTACTTTGTTGATGCTGAATTTGCCAGCAGCTTTGTATTTGTTGTGAACAAAAGCTCATGTCACCCAAGAGACTGATCTGATCCAGCTCTGCATGAGCCTGAAATCAGGAGCTCATGGTTGTTATCATAGGTTATCACATGTGTCACTGAACTGTATCAAAATCAGTATCAGAATTCTCTCTCCGTTCAGCATCTTTTAGAAGAACCATCTCAAGCATTCAGTCAATGGACAGCACTTGCTTCCCCTCTGGTAGTTTAGGTAGAAATAAATCTAGGATTACTGAGCTCCTCTTAAATTATTTATTGTAGGTATTTTCATGGTCCTTAAAGTCCAATATGTGAACTGGGTCACTGCTTTGTATCCAAAAGAGAAAACAACATGGAGTGAAGGCATTTTGCATATGAATCACAGCAGCTTTCCCAGTCTAATCTTCATTTTACCTGCTCTTAGCACACCCAGCTCAGTGCTGCTGATTTCTTTGCCCAAGGCTCCATGACAGAGGAAGATGAGAAGTGGCTGAGAGGCAGAGGGGCCATGGTCCTGCTGTATTTCTTCCAGACCACGGCTGGAAATTGGCAGCGTTCCTGCCTGAGAAACCATCTCCACCCCAGAGCTCACCTTTGAAAAGGAAAGATTTGTTCTCGTGTTTCAGATGCATCACTCACTTTGTTTATTGACCCATTAATTATGGTCTGTGTCTTTCAGTGGTCAGGGCAGAGCAGCAAACTGGGATTACAGCTCCAGTGTGACTCTTAAGAGGCGGAATTAGCAAAGCTATTCAGCCCAGTCTCTGTAACAAGGTTATAATGTAAAGCACTAAACAATTAACTGGGAGATTTACCTCCCTGTCTTAAAAGCATTTTTATTACTTAATCAATCACAAGCAATTTATAAACAAGGCTGAAATTTTACATGGAGCCATAAGCCTGTCTTATTTGCTTCCACAACAAACCAGGAAAAACAGACCTGAAGTTTCAAAAGACATTTGATCAATTAAAAAGGAAAAAAAAAAACAGCAAAACCAAAACTACCTCAGAAGAAGATAAATGATTTTTCAAAGGAAGGAAGGACTTCAGCAGTAAGAAAGTCCATCTGTCTGTCTATTTGCTAGTCTGTAACATCATCCATAAGTAGCTTGAAGTAGTAGTAGAGTTGTAAAGTGAAAATTTGAATTGTTTGGGGCAGAAACTTTGTTTGTCTGTGCATGCCCTCCTCAAGCTGGATTGCAGCCACTGAGTGCAATTGCAGCACTGTGCGATTGCAAAATAAATGTATTGAGAGTGCTGAATCAGCAATTTCACGTCTGCTCCAGGTGCCCTTTTTGCGTTCAGAGCTTCTGACTCAGTGCCAGGACAGGGCTGCATTAAAACCTGTTAGGTAGAGACAAGATACTCGATGCCTCTGAGGAGAGCTTCTCCAAGCCACAGAGTGCTCAGACTCCCCCCGTTTTCTCTTTTGGTGTGCCTTGTCCTCAGGATGGGTTACTGGCAGTAACTCACAGGCTGTTGGGATATTTAGCTTGTCAGAGTGACCCTGAGATGCGTTAGAAAGTCTCTTTTCCCAGCCCAGTGCTTGAAGAAGGAGTCACTTCATTTCTTGGTCTCAAGGTTGTTTATTGTTCCTTATCTATAAAATTCTTTCTCCTGTCCTGCCGAGGTTCGTCCAGCAGGACAGCTCCAGGCACTCTGCCTACCCCCAGGGTGGTGTTACGTCTTTATATTAAAAACTACGTGTACAATGTTTACAATTACTTTCCAATACCTATCACCTATGTTAGACAGTGAGCTTCTACTCTAAACCAATCTGTGAGTGCCAACATCACAGCAGAAGATGGAGGCCAAGAAGAAGAAGGAGAAAGGCTGGACACACCCAGATTCCTCCATCTTTCCCCCTGAACCCCCATTCTAAAAACTTTAAGATCTACTTTTTCACCTTGTGATAAACTCACTATCATTCTACTTAATTTGTCATGGCTTGTAGATCTTCATCTAAGGTTGGTAACTTGCTCCATGGGTCATAACCAAAACCACAGGGGTTTTGGGCTCTGTGCCAGGGTCTCTGAGCCCCCTGGCAGGGGTTTGGCTGCTCAGGACAGCCAGAGGGATGTCCTGGGTCCTGACACCAGGCAGGATTGGTGCAGACAGCAGCAGCTGACCATGGGCTGCACCACAAACAAAGGTGCACAAAGATGCCCCAGTCTGGATCCTTCCTCCGCCACTGAGGCTGTTTTGCATCCTTACACCACAGCTCTCCTGCATAACTGGTTGGGCCAGTCAGATTTCCATGGGATAGCTGCCTTGATAGAGATGGGATCAGCACTTGCTGGCTGAGTTTTAGCTGGTTTGGCAGCAGTCCCAGCTGTGCCAGCCCTGTACCTCTGACATTCAGTGCCTCAGCAATCCTGCTGACTGCTGCGAAACCAGGGCACCAACACACACATCAAAGCCCCTCTTTGGAGAGAGCTACTGAGGAGCTCTGTGCTGCACTACCTGCAAGAGCTTCACTGGAGGCTAAATTCCCCGTGGCTTGTGGTGATCTAATTCCTCCAACATCAGCTTTTTACTGTCTTTGACTGCTCTGATCTTACAGGTCCCAGTCCTGATTCTTCTGCCATTTCCCACCCCGCCTGTTGGCTCTTGATTTATGCCTTTGCAGAGCAGAAACACATTGATTTGATTCAGAGAAGTGTTACTTCTGTATGTCCCTAACCTCTAGTAACTACCCAAGATGCAGGCGGATGGAAAAGCAACCAGCTTCTGATGGGGTGATTTTATGGGAATAAAGGGAGGGGATGCTCTTGTGTTTGTGTGGAAATGCAGTGTGGGAAGTCCAAAGCAGCTTCACCCAACCCCACTCCACCACATCTGCAACTGAGGAGAAACAGAAATCTGTGCTGCTCCCACCCCAGGCCAGCAACCTGGTGCTGTGAGGAACAACACCTTTCCTCTTCCCAAAGGTAGTGACAGGACCTTGAAATGCCCTGGCAGACACTCACTGGTGCCCTTCACTCCTCCAGGAGAACCCTGGAACCACCCATCCACCTAAGACCTTGCTTGTATGGCTGATGACAACAGGAAGCAGCTCAGGGAGACCCTTTGGACTTCATAGGTTTTCTCACACTGTCTGCCCCATGTTTCAGGTTCATAGGTACAGGAGGCAGCAGCCCACCTCTACAGCTCCACAGTGACAGGAGAGAAATGCTGCTTTGATGAATAGCCCTGTTTCCAAGGTATTCTTGACTGAGATTTCCTCTCCCTGAGCCAGGTGGGAGTCTCCTGTGCTGGGCAGGCTCTTTGCAGTCTCAGTTCATCCATGGGCAGGTCTGTGCTGAGCCCCCAGGACCCCTGGGTGACAGCAGGGAGAGCTGTGTGGTGGCATCACAAGTGGGTCTCACATTTCAAGGCCTGGTAGGAACAAATGTGTCATCACATTGTTCAGTGATTTAACAGCTCTGAGTGTTTTTGACAAACAGGGGCTCCCTGGTTTCAATTTGTGCACTTTTGTGGCTGATAATGAAAGTCAGATGCTCACTAGTTTAGGACTTGCATAGCTGAATCCCAGCTTTTGCCCAGAGAGATGGGAAAAGTCACAGTCAGAAACTGTCACCCCTGCACCTTTGGGGTACAGATTCCTGCCCCATCCTGAGATGCAAGAACATATTTAACAAAAGAAATATCTCTCATAAGAATATTGCAAAATATTTTAAATTTAAGAGGAGAGGAAGTGTTTCCCAACTGATTTTTTTCCACCATAGCAGTCACAAATAATACCTGCATGTAGTTCTTTAGCATGGAATTATCACTGGATGATTTAATATCCTGGCCCACCACGCTTGCCTGAAATAAATACTTCTAACTGGCAATGAAAACGCAGGTTAATTTTCATTGCATCCTAGCACTTATTATCAACATTATTTATTATTGATCAAGTACTGACAAATGCTTTCTATGTTCTACAGCCATAAGGAGATAAAGCCCCTGTCCCATTAAATATACACACAGTGTTTAACCAAAGGCCACTGAGAATCCCACTGAAGTCAATGCCCATTTATCTTTTCAGGGGAATTTCCACAGACAGAATAATTTGGACATGTGAAATTCTCCTGTTGAAGCCTAGATACAATGTGCTCTGAAGGAGACTGTTCCCAAAACTGTGCTCCATCACAGATTTTCTCTTCTAGGAGGGTATGCTGGGATTTAACACAGAGAGGCAGGGAAAAGCAGGTGATGTGTAGCAACATCCATGTTTTGATAAATAAATACTCTGGGAAACAACAGGACCTTGGTATCCAAGCAATCGAAATAGCATGTTTTATTGACAAGTTTTATTGCTACAAAAAGCTCTGGCTGCCCATGCCAAAGAGAGAAATGTGGATATTGTTTCACTGAAAAGCTTTGGCCTATTCCTGTTCCAGAGCACCCAGTAACTGATGGGTCCACAGCAGCTGTGGGAGGAGGTTTCCTTCTGAGCTTGTTCCAAAGAAACATCAGCTAACTAGATATTTTATTCATAGCCAACACAGATTACTTCATTTCTTTGTAATGCAGAGCTGTTGGTGGTCTAAAAGCAGACTTTCTAGCGAGATTCACAGGGAACGTTCAAAAAGGTGCTAAAAAATACTGTAAGATCAAGCTATTATGGCATCTCAGCATTTGTGAGTCCAATCTTTCTGGAGACTGAAAGTGAACTTTACTGTGCTGAGTGTATCACAATACCCAGGAAGAATTTAGGTGGATTTCATTGAAAATTCATGAACCTCTTTGAATTAGCCAACCCATTTCCTACACCACTGCTGCAAAGTCTGGCTGGATCAGCAGAGGTTTCAGGGGTGAATTTTACAATTGTGTGCTGCTTCCAGACTCATAGAGCTTCATCACCTCTTCAGCTTGCAGGGCTTGTGTTTCACTTCTGCAGATGTTTGAAACTGCATGCAGGATGTAAAAAGAAATATTCCGTTTATTTATGTGCACCTACCTGCACTTTGGCATTTCAGGAACTGCTGAATTGAATTCAGCATGGAAGATTTAATATATTTCCACTTTTTTTATAGGATAAATGATATTTCATACTTCACCCTGTTTCTTAAGCCCATACTGGCATCAGTAGTGATGCACATCCATCCAGAGTTTTTCAAATTATGAAATTTAGATACATTTACTTCCCATCCCACTTCTGCCATTTTTCTGTGTTGCAGGCCATTGATTAATACAATAAGCCTCATCAACTGCAAACGCAGTACAGCAGTTATTGAGCTAATCTATCTTATTTCTAAGCAGTATTTTATCATGTAATTATTGTAATTATTTTAACAGACAAAAAACTTTAAGTACTGGGAGCTTTCTTCTCCACTCAAGCCAGAAATTAGCAAAAAGAGCTTTTCTCTTGTTTATTTAAGCAGCAGCAGAAGTACAGGATTTTCAAAAGAAAAAGAGGATATCACAAGTTTTACAGCTTCTGAACAAGCATTAGCTTTTAACTGTGGGAGAAGATGACAGAATTGAGGGTTAGTCAGAAGAGCAGTTGCTCCATCTAGGATGGAAATCTCATCTCCAACTTGTAAGTAGCAAATATGAGCAGTGAATTTTGCTCTCAGCTTCCATGAACAAAATCAGAGGTTGTTTTGTGAGAGTGTGGATGAAATCCAGTACTACAGAAACTATTACATAATAATGGACTCACAGAATCATTTAGGTTGGAAAAGAACTTCAAGATCATTGACTTCAACCTTTAACCCAGCAGTGCCAAACCCACCACAAAACTGTGCCCCATCTTTGAAATATCTCCTTTGCAAACCATGTTTTTATTCTTCAGAACATAATTTTATTTATTTGATTTTTTAAAAATAAAAATTCTATATGAAACATTTCATTTTAATATTCTTCACTTCCTCTTTTCCCTCAGTTTTCTTTTTCTGATATATTTTTCTTCATGATTGCTTTTTCCTCCCCTGTTTATCACAGAAAAAGAGGCTCAAAATAGGAATAAACAATACATATGGAAAGACTTAATTGACCCAAATATTCACACATAGAAGAAAGAAAATGTAGCCAAGCTCAACAGATATTATCAAGAAAAAAATTCACTGTTTCTCTGGGAAGGGATTAAACATTGAATGTAAATAATGTGCACCCTTGGCAAGTGTCTTCATACTTCTGGCCTTACCTCAAACACATCATAAACCAGCACAGCTGTGAAAAGCTCTCTGGGGACATTCAGTTTAATTGCCAAAGCTTTTCTCCTCAATATAAGGTTTGCAAATGCTGCAAAATGTGTGCCTGAAACCTTCCTGTGCAGCATTAATTCACAGTGCTCAGTGTCACCAGGTACTGAGCACCTCCTGGCTGTTTCCATCTCTGTGCTTCTGGGATGCACCATGAGGATTTGGGCTCTGCTTTCTGGGGGCACGGGGCACACAGGCAGCTGTGATGTGACAGGGCATTGCTCCTCCACCCTCAGCCCATCTGAGCACAGAAATGAGCTTATCCACCAGCCAGGACAGAAGTTTGTCTTTGCTAAGGGAAGGTGTCCCTGCCCGTGACAGGGGGTTGGAAATAGAAGATTTTTGAGGTCCCTTCTGACCCAAACCTTTCAATGATTTTATGATGACAATTCTGTGATCACTCCCTTCCCTGCAGCTGCTTGGCAAATCTTAAATCCCTTCCTAGCAGTTTGATCTTCAGTCAGCTTAATTTCTCTCTTTTTCACTGTTAGGTTCTTCCCAGCTCTCTGGGCAAGGGCAGAGAGCAAAGCAAAGGAACCAGACACTACAGGATGAACAGCAGAAATACTCAGCAGCTTGCTGCCCTCCCTGACACCTGCTCTCTTGGAGGTGCATTTTACCCCATAAATCATCTCTAAATGGGGCAGGCATAGTTGTGCCCACATATTTGTGCCTTTCAATGCCCGCTGCACCTGTAGAAATCGTGCCTTTTATGCCATGGGCTAGTTAGCCCAGCTAGCCAGTGTATCAGGGAGGTCCTGGGTAAGCACACCCCAGGCTCATAAATTAGGTGCCAGCAACTTTGGAAATTGGCCCTTGTCACCTCCAAGCACGTTCCCTTCCCTTCCACACCACTGCTGCAGAGCTCTTGTGGGATTCACCGGGGCAAGAAGCATTTCTAGGCACTGTCTGAGGCAGCACAAAATGCACATTGCTGCACCTTGCATAAAAATAGAACTTTCAGCGTGCAGGAACTTGCTGTGCCAACTTTGTCAGAGGTGGTTTCTGCTCCCTGCACCCTGCTAGACTCTTTCCTTCAGAGCAGAATTTGTGATGTTTCTCAGGGAAGTTCCTGCCTCATCATCTCCAGCTCTTTTCAACATTCATTTTAAAATTCATTTCCTCTCTTCTCCTTGCATCTACCTCTTAATTTGGCTCATACACTGTTATGAGTTTTCTGACTGAAATTTATTCACAAGACAATGTCTTTATGACTGTTTTGCCTCATTTCATTCTAAAAAATACTTTGCAATACAGTTTCTCTAGAAGCCTGCTTAAAAAATAACTTTTTGTTTTACGTTATGGGTAAAATCTGCAAAGCTCTTAGACTGCTGCATGCAGGACATTAATTTCAGCTTGTGAACACGTTTTTTTCTGGAATCCTGCAGCTCTATAAGTGGAATTACTTTGATGAGTAAACTGCTAAATCAACACTTGTCTCACTCTCTTTAAAAAATAATTAAATCAAGCCTCCTTCACCTGCCACTGAAACAAACAGCAGACAGACAGATCCCTTGTTGTGACTCAACATTTTCAGCAGCTACCAAGTGCTGTCATGATTGCATTTTTCTCTTCTGCGAATAGTTTTAAATTCACATTTTTTGGCAGAAGTAAGAGAGGTAATATTTCCATTTCCTTCCCACTTTCATGTGTTTCTGAGACTTGAAAAGATTTCAGAAACCACAGAAAGGGATGGATTAGCATTGCCAATGGGACAGAGGTGACAGATAAAGCTGGGTCACTGCCTAGCCCCCGTCCGCACAGATGGAATAGCACTGCTATCTGGTGGCTGCTCCATGACTCATGGAAAATGCCTTGGTTGTCTCAGGCCTCTATTTGGAGGCCAGGTATACATAGCACAGAGGTTTGCCATACAGCTGATCCCAGAAAAAAAGCCAAGGATTAGCCAGCCTGCCAAGCTTACACTCACTTTGACTGACAGGCCAAAAAAAAAGAGTAAAAAAAAGCAAAGAACTGTTGAGAGGGGTGACATGGGGAGAATGTATTTGCCAGATTGCTGGGGGACAGGGAAAGGTTTGCAAAAAGTTTCCAACATGACAGTTTCCTGATTGTCATCAGATTTTACTCTGCAAAAAATGAAGCAGATAATATCAGCATGTCCCACTTGTAACAGTCATGGAATTGAAAGCTGTCATGTTGTTGCTCAAAACATGCTTTTGAAAAGAAAATGGATGTTTCTTTTGTTGAAAAAAAATATTGTTTTAAAGAGCTGGCATCTGAACTAAATGCTTCAATCGTGTTGAAATGTTACATTTTGACCCAAGATCAATGGGGATGTGAGATGTGTTCATTTAGTCCTATGATTCTGGTACAGTATTTCCAATCTTTTCAGTCCTGAGTCTGGTGACAAAAGCAGGCTAAAAAAATAAAATATTTTCCAGCAGAGAATCAGGATCCCAGCCAGATTTTGTCAAGAAAGTAATTTGGAAGAAAACTGTTCCATTAGACACAATGCAGGCCATCACTGCTGCTTGGGTTTGGGATGTACAGAAATGAGGTGGCCATGGGGTCTGGATCCAGAGGCACATCCACCAGAGGGGCTGCTCCCAGCAAAACAGCCTGTGGCCACCCAACACCACCCATCCCAGCTGAGGATCCGCAATTCTGTACTGATGAGCAAAAGATGTGCCACAGAGAGGCCTGCAGTTGTTAATTACAACAGATCCTCGCCTCACCTTGAGCTTGACCGCCAGAACAAACAGTGGGATTGAATGAAGTGACAAAATCCATCCTGCAGAGATTGTTCAGGGACTTTCAGGCCCATCTAAGGAAGCCTTGCTTTCTCCTTGACAGTTTAAAGACCAGCCGCGAACAACTGCGGCCGTGACTTGCCGCTCTAAATATAGAATAACACAAATTATCACATGCTGACAGGTTTCAGTTCCAGGGATGAGTCTGCCAGCAAGGCCTTGAAAGCATCTCCACTCAGCTGCCTGCAGATAAACCCGCTGGGAATAACATGGGCAAACCAGCAGTTTTCTTCTTCCAGCCCATCTCATGCTCTCCCCCATCCCTCTCAAGTTAAACTCAGCCCACATGAGGACTTTTCCTCCTTCTCCTCACAGTGTAGATGCTTTGTCATTGACATCATTTGACGGGGAGGAATTACAACCCTGGAATTAGCACACGATTTTTCTTATAGCAACAGTAATAAATCTGTGCCTGGCACTTTATCATGAATCTGGCCCCGCAGACCCCCAGCCAATGTCTTTTCCTACTTCTCACACAATTAAAGGTGCCAAAGCTTTTTTCCCTCTTAAGTCACACTTGTGACAACTTCACGAAAACAGTATTACAGAGGGAAAGAGTCAGCATCAGACCAGCAAGTTGTGAAAAGTAACAATGTCTGGATGTTTGCATTCTGGCGTTTCCTAGAATTAACCTTCCTCATGCAAATTTATTACAGTTTTGAAATAAAAAACATTGTTGTGAATAAAAAAAGGGGGAAAAATCACAGCAAGTGTTAGGAAAAAAGCATTCCAACCACTTCAGTGCTGTTCCTTAAAATATTAGTTGTGAGATTTGCAATGCAATAATTTGTGGGATGTTTTTGTACAAATTTTACTCATTGGCTGGAATATGCACTTTGTGCACAGCAAAGGCAGTGTGTACTCATCACCAAAAAGGACTGTCATTATGATTCAGGAAGGAGTAGACACATTTAGCCCTCTAAAACACTAGAATTAATCCTTTTCCTCACTTTTCCTGCAAACCTGGGTCTGAGATTACCCCTGAAGGAGCACGACCACAAAGGCTATAAAAAGTGGAGTCTTCATAAAACTCACCAAGCAGCAGAGATGAGCAATGAGTTTGTGTGGTCACAGCACTGAGGATGGCACCTGGCTGTGAGACCAGCTGGAACAAAAAAAGAAACTGAATTGTAGGTGGATGTAGGGGGCAAAGAAAAGGTGGTGACATAAAGAAACTACATCTGCAAAGCAGACTCTCAGGATTCAGAAGGACTCTGACCAAACAGTGACCAGGGAAAGAGAGCAGGGAAATGCAGGCAGGCTTTATCCTTCTGGGATGAATTGGTTTGTATTCTTCTCATAGAGTTACTCGGAGTGCCTGGAAAATCCTGGGCTGTTTGTTTTATTACCATGTGTCCCTGGAGATGTAACTGCAAACCCCGAGGGAGCAATTCATACCACCAAAGTCTTATCACCTGTCCAGATAATCATGGAAAAGAGAAAGGGCACTTCAGCCTGCCCAGGATACAAATTACACTCCAGAAGTGCTTATCTGTCACCGCTGGTTTTGTGGGGAGCCTGGGGCGACCAGAGCAGAGCAAACTGAATCTCCCTGATCCCTGGGGACCACAGGGTAGGGTTGTGGCAAAGAGCAAGACCTCAAGCCATGGGAGAGCAACTGGACCATGGGCTCTGTTTCTGAGATGGCACAGGAGCCTCTGCCCAAACGTGTGCCACAGCACGGCACCCCCAAACCTGTCTGAGGTGTAGGATTCGTGTCTTTGACTCACCATGGGCTCACTGACCTCTTCCAGTGTGAAATTGCTCAGCCAGCAAACTCACAGCCAGCAGCCTTTCCCTCCAAGTCTCCTACACAGAATGTGGCAAGCCCAAGAGGTTTTTTGTTCTCTCCTCATGGTGTTTCATCTCCTGAGAGAGTCAGAATTGCAACAGGGAACGGTTTGTTCCCTGGATCCTCTCCCTGCTGATGCCTCATCCCCTTTACTTCCATGGCTCCATTAATGCCTTGCTTCGAGCACATGAATGCAGGTATTTTGTGAGTCTCCTTCACTCTGGGGACTGGGATAAGTTCTTATTCAGGATGGAAAAGGACATAAACAGAATATTTAACAAAATGACTGTAAGCACCAGTTATACCTGAACAAAGAACTGCAAATGGGCCTGTAATGTACTTTATACCTGCTTCTTCTCACAGATTGCACTACAGGCTGTTTACAATTCATATTCCACCGTACCCCTGCAACCAAAATGTCTTTTTCTCTCACTTACTTGCTGATTAAGTGACAGAGTCTAATCTCAGCACAGCCTCCAAAGCCCCAGCAAACACAAATCTTCCCAGAGATAACTGAAATAGCGGATTTATTTATTTCCATTCGTTTGCAACTCAGGATTTGCATATTAGAGTGGTTATGGGGAGGAGAAAAGTCACAGATGCAAATCTGACATTCAGATGTCAGCTTCTCCATCCATAAGGTCAACTCTGATGAGGACACTTGCTAGTCTCCAATTATAGGTCTCCTAATGCGTAAATAACGCTAATGAATGGCATCTGCCATGGAGCACATCTCATAAAGAAGATGTTAATCGAAGCCAACCCAGCTGAAATTTGCTCCTCTTGCTGTTTCACGGCCTTTTGATTCTCAGGAGATTAAGATGTTGACTTGAAAGTGGTTTGAATCCCTCAGCGCGCATAGCTGGGGTCTGCCCAGCCCTCCTGGATCAAAATGTGTCCCCTGTCACCTTCTCCCTCCCTGGGCACCCTTCCCAGCCCAGAGCAGAGTGGCCTAATTTTACAAATTAGGGTGACTCCAGCTCAGGTTCCAGCCCAGGCGTAACCACCTGCAATTCAATCCCTGTGGAAAGAAGATCTTGGTCCTTTCCAAAGAGGACACTGGCCACTGCTGCGAGGACAAGTCCTCTCAGCCCATCTTCAGGAGCTGACAGGGGAGATGAGAGTTCAGTTTAGTGCTTTGGAGAGAGGGCTTTGCCACAGACATTGCTGAGCCCGGCAGAAGTGCCAGTCCTTGACCTCTCGCTGTATTTTCTCAGGCAAATAACTCCCTGCAGGGCTGAATGCTTCTGATGGCACAGCCCTTGTAGCTGTAGCTAATTGGTGACTCCTTTTTATCACCTCTCCAGTATCATCTGGATAAACTGGCTCTATCACTCTACAGCCCCAGAAAAGTGAGTAGGGTAACAGGTTAAAGATGAGAACACGGGGCTGGCTGCCAAATGCTTCTGGGGCTTGTTCTTCAGGCATCTTGGTTCCTCACTAATACTTTTATCCTCTCCCCATAAATCTCTGTCTTCAGGTTGGTATTTTTTGCCTTTTTTAGAGCAGCACCATGGCAGTTCCTACAGTTGGAAGCCCTGGTGCAACCTTCAAACAGAAAGTGAAAGGCTTGTAGGACCAGGGAGGTGACAGTGGCACAGGCAGCAGCACACACGGGAGCTGCTGAAAACCTGGGTTCTCCACCTGCTTTTGCCTCGGCTTTCAGAGGAACTTAAATAAGTTTTTTATGCCTCAGTTTTTACTCCTGCAAGCAGGAGCTGCTTGCAGACATCTTTGTAAGGTACTTGAAAGCTTTGTGGATGGGAAATGCACAGCAGCAAGGACTCACTAAAATCAGGGTGAGATATTTTGTCTTTCTCAGATCAGGGTAATAAAGTACCGATGCAAAGAGAAAGGCAGCAGTAGTTAACTCTAGGAAAGAATCGACTTCCATCTGGTACAATAACTTCCTTTGGGCTTTCCTCCAGCTCTACCTCAATAATCTCCCTTTTATTACCCTTTATATGAGTTTCAAATTCCCTAGCTGCAGAGGCTGGCGGGGCGGGAGGTGGAGCTGCTCTTCTGAGACAGATCCCTTGGCTTTCTCCAGCCTGGTGACTGTAAAGCTGGAGCTCAGAGCAAAAGCTGTGGTGAGAAACGTGGGCAAAGAGCAAGCCAAAAATGCCCACAGCTCTGCAACCTCCAGGTCACTCCATATAGCAGCAACATGCACCCATAAGCCTGGAGTTACCCCAATGCACTTTTTGGGCCATTCTAGGGTTGAAGAGGGAGATTAACAAGTGGGAGGGCAAGGGGCCAAGGACAGAGGGCAAGACAGAGGCAGGAGATACCTGCAGAGAGACCTGCAAATGCTAAGCACTTGCAAAGCTTTGTTTACACGCAGCATGGAAAAAAAGAGCTGTGGATCAAAGTCAGTCTTTGGAGTGGTGATAAGAGAGCGGCACCGCTGTGAAAGCCGGTGCCTCCCAGCGTTAACAGGAGCTTTTTAGCCTTTTCCCAGCCTCGTTAGTAAGGGGTTTATTTACAGTTTCCAAAGAAGAGTGAGCTGAGAGATGTCTGGGAATGGTCACGGGAAAGGCAGAAATTTTCTCCCTTTTTAAGAGGCACCGGTGAGCTGTGAAGCCTGGAGCATCCAGCATCTTTGCTTCCCTTCTTCTGTATCCCTGTAAGGGCTTCCCTCAGCACTCCAGCAAAGTGATCCCTGGAGCATCTCTCCCTCCATGCAAAGAGACACGTTCAGTGTGCAAGTGAAGGCAAGACCAAACCTTGGTGGATTCAGTGCAACACCACCAAACCTTGGGTTATTCATGAAATTAGTGCAAAAGTCTGTGAGTTTGTTTTAAGACCTTTTTTCTTTTCAAGCTAGCAGATAACCATTCAGGCAGGTCAATGATCTCAGTCTCTAAGACCTTTCTTCATTACTACATTCAATGAAAAAAAATTAAAATCCTCAAATCCATCAGCCTAAAACCAATAAAGAAGAACAGCTGACACTCAGGCAGCAAAGTCTGGCTCTGGGAGTTGCCTGTGACCTGAGACTCTCTTGCCTCATACCGAAGATATTCTTATTAACAGGAATTCACCGGCACAAGAGGAATTGCTAACAACTTTCAGATCACAAAGTTTCCCTTTTGTATTCAATGGAAATGGGGAAAAAAAGTCACACAATACAAAACTTGTTAATATACCATCATCTGCTCATAGATTACAAAACTTGCTTATTGCTCTAGTGATTGATATATTTTTAGTATGCAAGAAGCTGAGCATCGTGTGCCTTCCAACTGCTTGAGCACAATTATTGTATTGATTTGATGTGACAGTAGCTCTGTGTTTAAGGTGGTTTATGTTTTTTAATTTGCAATTAAATAAAAGGATGTCTACTCTCCAAGATGGCTGACGGTTGTTTATACCCTGCAGTAGTTGATGAAGCAAACTTTTATTTGGCTTCATAAAATATAGTTGTTCTGTCACTCTGCAGCACATTAGCTAGAGTTCTCAGAGTGGTTTCTTACCTAGCAAAAGATAAAACTAAACTCCAATCTATTTTAAAGTAGGCAAGGTAACAACATCAATGTTGCAATGGGACTATAATGAAGTAAGTGAGCTGGCAATATTGTACTATTGATAAAAGTAATGGTGATAATATATTTCTATAACACCTTTCATCTTGAAGTGCTCCGGGTATTCACGTGTTCCTTTGCTCTTCCCTCTCCCTCCCTTCCTCTCTTTCACTGTATGTATATAAATACAGTCATATACACATATATTTTATTTAAACCCTCCTCTTCTTTCATGGATTATATCTGCTCAGCTTTGCAGAAAGGAGGAATCTTGACAGCTACTTAAAATCAGGTGCTGCACAAGAGTTACAGAGCTATGGATGAGATTGCTCCATCGTCCATGACTAGAAGGGAATAACCCTGCTGTGGGAGATCCCCAGTGTCTCCCCCAGAAGCAGGAAACACTCATGCTGCCTGGCTGCTTCATCAATCTGAGATGCTGCACAAAAAAATGGGAAATGTGTGTAAATGTGCATCGTAGCTCTGTAGCTTACAGTCAGAGGAGGAGCCATAAATGTGAGCTGGGCACATCTCTGGCTCTGGCTCTTCTCCACAGACCCTGTGTGACAATGGCAGAAGATGACTGATCTTCCTCCCACACACACCATAAACTCATCTCAATGTCCTACTCCTAAAGCTGGAAAATTTCTCCACCAGGGCTGCCCAAGAAAGAGAAAAATCACCGAGTGCTCCCTTGAAAACTTGATGTATTATCTCTTGAAGTTCATACAATATTTTCTACCATCTACCGTAGCTTTGAATTGATCCCACGTCAGTACAGAGGCACTGGATATTTGCCAGCACCACATAGTTCAGCTTGGTGCCTGCCAAGCTAAAGAGTTAAATCAGCTGGGGGGACATTTAAAACCAATGCACATTTCAAGTATAGATAAGGCCTGGTCCTGCTGAGCTCCATCCAGCTGGCCTGTGCCCAGAGCTAAACCCTCCAGGAGATGCGATCGCCATCTCTCCATTACCTTCGTCATTCCCAGGATTCTTCCCCACACAAATGTGGCAGGCAGAAACACAAAACACCAGCAGGGTCAAATGTTTCCAAATGTTGAGTAGCACATCTCTCCAGCCTCGGGTGGGCCTCCAAAAATTCCACAGATTCTGGGCCATCCATTCATCAACCCCAATTGAGTCCTCATGCTTGTCGTGCCACATGAAACATGTGTTGGTTATCATATGATGGACCACAGCAAATACACAGCTGAATTCCTGTGTCACCTTGTGCTCCTTCTGACAGAATAATCTATAAATACCAGGTCTGACCCTGACAATGGATTTGTTTTGACTGCAGCAGTGCCACTTCTGCATGAATATTCCAGCAAGCAATTACAATGGGAATGCAGCAGAGAGTAATATTATCAAATACTCTCCTCAAGGAGACTATTAGACAAGCCATCATGTCATCCTTTGGCATTATTCAGTCCAGAGATCTGACATAAAGAGTTGGGTCCACCCAGTGCAGGAACCAGCTTGTGCCATGTGATCTCATCTACCTCAAGCATCCAAAGTAATAAGTTATGAAAATCAAGTACGCCAAACACGGTTGACGGCCAACATTTTTAAACAGCTAAAATGTGCATTCCATTGTCTGATCAATTATTAGGGCAGACAGGACAATTACATCATCTTGCTACCAAACAGGAGAGGTCATTACATCTCAGTTTATCAGCTTTATATAACATGACATGGACTGTCCTTTTGCTGCAATGCATGGGGTGCACACACCCCAAAACTAATTTTGGTAGTAGTTGAAGGCACATGCAATGTGAGTTTATGACAGACAGATGCATTTCTGGCAAGTTCTGCCACGAGCGAGCGAGGTTAACACCAGACTGGCTCCACAAGGGGATGGAGAGGGACAGAAAGGGACATTTACACAAGATTAAAGGAGAATTCTGTAATGCTTTAGTTATTATGTGTGTCATTTCTGAACTTGATGCCTAATCCCAAATCTCCTAATTAAGTGGGGAGAAGAGACAGCACATGAAGAATAAATAAATAGCACAAACATATAGATAACCAGTGTTGCAGAGTGAAAGAATTCAAAAACTATTTTTCTTCTACTATATATAAAGCCTTTATTCCAAAATCTCTTTAACTTGACATATAATAACCTTTTATTTAACTACAGGTGATGCTTCTAAGTGACTAATTTTGGAGATATTAATTTTCCAACAATTTCCTGTTGCTCACAGCTTAAAATGCATTTAAAGAAACACTTTGGGGGTTTGTGTCATTTTTAAAAGCATTCTCAAACACCCAGCTTGTAAAAGGATACACATTTATTATTTCTTTCTTAACAGAATACAGGTTATCAGAACACTGTAATTTACATATTTTTCATACTCCTTGGAGTAAAAAACCTCCATAATTATTGGGTGAGTATAGGAGAACCAGAAGAAATATCTGGGAAAACAAGGAAGCCCTACTAGAACAGACCCACTGAAACCTGGAGTGTCACACAGACCTCAAACAACCAGAGCTTTGTCCCAGGATTTTTGATCCCACAAAGAAACTTATAAAAATAGGAAAGTCTACATAAAAAAGAAAGATTTATTTCATGCTATGCAGGTGTCTGAGAGAGATATGTGGTGTTGGGATTGATAACGACACAGCCCTTCTGGTGTGAAGAAGTGACTGAATTGGTCCCAATTCTCTCAGCTCATGAAAACCTTGTGGCAAACCTTGCCATGTCAAGGAAAGATTGAATGATGGGGACTTTGTGGTTTAAGGGACAGCAAATTTCCACCTTGCTTACTTAAGTCTGAACATTTTCCTTCTGTAGAAATACATGTGGCTGTCTCAGACCATGCAGGTACAAGACCTGGCTCCAAACCTTTCAGCAGACCTCTGGCAAAACAATCCTGGGGA
Organism: Calcarius lapponicus; assembly: GCA_039654755.1. Classification (NCBI taxonomy): domain Eukaryota; kingdom Metazoa; phylum Chordata; class Aves; order Passeriformes; family Fringillidae; genus Calcarius; species Calcarius lapponicus. Next base: position 6,894,353 of record CM077473.1, on the reverse strand, counting down.
CTGCTTCCCACAGAGCTGCTGATAAGAACCACATAGATGTAGTTTCTGAGCACAGTGTAGGTTAGATATCAGGAAGAAATTCTTCCCTGTGAGACACTGGCACAGGGTGCCCAGAGAAGCTGTGGGTGTCCCATCCCTGGAAGTGTTCAAGACCAGGCTTGGATGGGGCTTGGAGCAGCCTGGGATGGTGGAAGGTGTCCCTGCGCTGAGAATCATAGAATCAGAGAATGGTTTGGGTTGGAAGGGACCTCAAAGATGATTGACTTCCAATCCCCTGCCATGGGCCAGGACACCTTCAATGAGATGAGATTCCTCAAAGTCCCGTCCAACCTGGCCTTGAACCACAGCATGGGGGTTGGATTAGATCTTGAAAGTCCCTTCCAACCCAAATTCTACAATTCTTTGTCTATAAACTGCTTTGTGACACAAACCAGATTCAGATGTCCCTTTCTAAGAACAGAGGATCCACAAAGCACATTAAACAACACTGTCTCTCCCCACAGGAGTTTAGGACTACAGCAAGGCCTTATGTAAACACAGCTTTTCACACACCACACCTCCCAAAAGTGCCAACAAGATCCCATCATCCCCCTGCTTTTCACACATTACTCAGTTTCAGTGCTGAAAGCAGGGCCCAGGACTTGGAGCCTGCCCAGAACAAAGCCACCCTGACACTGTTATGTTTTGCTGCTCTAAAAAACAGACTCCAACTCAGCACCAGTGCAATGCTGTAATCACACTGTGAGATGCAAGACCACAAACAACAGGCACAGGAAAAATCTTTCTAATCCTGCAGAAAAAATTCTAGAACTACAAAGCCATTCTCATTCCATGCTGGAGGAAAATATAAAACAACCCCTTTTGAAGAGTTTTGATGGCACAAGAACTGTAATCCATATCTGATCCAGTGACTGGAATCTCAGGGCTTGCCTGTGCTGTACGCTGCTTCTGAAATGAGAGGCAGCATATCTGTGTCAGTGTGATTCCCAAATTAATGTCTGCTTTTTAAAGAGGACTATTCCTGGCCAAGGCAGGCATATGGTGCTGGGAACCCCAGTGCAGTGCTGGATACATGCACAGGCATATGGGCCACAGATAATCTATACTGTGAACCTTCAATTTTTACTGTACCTTACAGCACCAAAAGTAGTCACCTAAAGCAGTGCAGAGAGAGAATCTCCATTGCAAGGAGCTGTAGAACAAAATAGATCAGAGAAGCAATTTCCTTCTTGTTCACAGGAAAGCTCATTAATTGCACACAGTCCTTCAGGCACAGGCACTGCATTTACTGGAATTATTTCAGGGATTTAGTCCCAGCTAGGGACAACTGAGCCCTTCCCAGGGATGGCCAGTGAAGCCTTTGGCAGTACCACACATGGGGACCCTCCTGGGGCTGGTGACCATCCTGCGCCCACTGGAATTCACTGGAATTATTTACTGGAATTTTTCTGGGATTTAGGCCCAAACAGGGACAGCTGAGCCCTTCCCAGACAGTCAGGGATGGCCAGTGACACCCTCTGCACTGCCCTCCCTTCACTCAAACACAGATTTCAGCAGCCAAGCGTCACCTCCCATCTCTCCCTGGGACAGGCATAGGAGTCACCAGAGGTAACCAAATGAACTCTGAGTGTGAGTCCAGGGGGCAGGAAGAGCAACAGAGAAATGGGAGATGTTTTCTGGGTGTGCACTGAGTGCATCTCCAGAGCACAGGCCCTGCAGCATGTGCACAGATTGCAGCCAGATTTTTGTGGCAGCTCCTTTGGGAGCAGAAGCTTCTATTTGTGAAGAGATCACAAAGGCTGGGAGTGATTTTAACCTAGAAAGGACACACATAAAAACACGAGCCTGCTATCATTGCAGTAACTAGGTGCTTTATCTTTAATTTTAAAGAATATAAAAGATTGTAAGCTGGGACCTTGGCAGTTAAGAAAATTAACTCTGTGGTGAATCCTGACCTAATGCTCCTCTTCTCCCCTCCTCCTAGAGTGATGGAGGATTTTTTGTTAAACTAAAAAGACACATAATTTGGAAGTCACGAGAAGAAAGCTGTTATTTTTTTTTTTTAGCACACTGCAGACACCCTGTGGAATTAGCTATTGCAGCAGGTCAACAAGCCAAACAGTTTGTAAGGATTCAAACAGACTCAGATAGTCTTATGAAAACAGACAATCACTGGGAGGAGCACAACATCCAGCTGAAGGAGACAGGGAGAAAATCAAGCTGCCTTTTCCAGACCCAGCTTGCTGGTCAATCTTACCCACAGAGGAGGTGAAGGAATGGCCACTAATGCAACAGCACAGGAGGAACAGCCTCAGAGGAGGATGAGGCATCCATTACAAAGTGCTGCTAAATCTCACCCACTGTGTCTGTTCTGCTCTCCCTCCTCAGGATGCTGAAATAACTCCCCCATCAGCTCCTGCTCTCAGCCTCATGGGTTGACAGAGCTCTTTAGGAGAAAGAAATCTCATCCGTGGGAAATATTTTCAGACACAGAAAAACAAATCAAGTTGCATTTGGAAAGACCAAATTAATTGTTTCCACACATCACATAAGGCTGCCTCTACATTAGCATTTTGCTTCAGAACAGGAGTGGGATTTTGAAGTAAATCTTCCAGTCATCAATTTACCATGCATTGGCTCCATTTACAGAGCTGTTTTGATGCCCATGAACTAGATTCCTCTCAAAAAAAAATTAAACCAGAAGCTCCAACCAAAATGTGCAGCAAATGTGCTCCAAACCCTGAGGCAGACACAAGACATAATGACCAAGTGGATGTCTGGTCCTCCAGACAGGTTTGGATCCCATGTATGACAGAGATATTCGGTCCATGGGACCAGATTAGGTCTAGGCAGAAATAAAACTCCCAGACATCCTGTAGGACAGCAGAAGTGCCCCAGCACAACCTGCTCCAAACCATTCTTGCACCTCTATCCCTCTGGTTTGCTTGCTGATCCTATATAACCTACAAATTAGGGCTAGGTCTACACATGCAGCTTTCCCCATCTAGCCAAAAGAAGAGAAACCCAAGCACACAGAAGGATTTCCCAGGATAAATAATGAAGGCAAATAGGGGCAATTTCTGCCTGGAGAGGAAATGCCAGTCTGTGTCCTTCAAGAAGTGACAGGGTGACACCACAGGTGTTTTCTGCAGGTCAAAGCCAGGCTCAGACTCCAGGTCCTTTGTGTTCCCTTCTGAAGGAAATCTCACAGAGCTGAGTCATAAACCCCATAAACATGCTACCAGATAGCAAACACATTCCTGACAGGCAGCTCCAGATACAAATTTAAGACATTTTATTTCAGCACTGCATGTAGGAGAACTATGCCAACCCTGAGCTCTCTCTTTGCTTTTTTGAATAGAGAAGCCCAAGTACAAGCAAAAAATAAACCTACTTATTAACTAAAATATTTCTTATATCAGCTTGGTATATATAGGCCTTCATTCCTGCATACCTTTGGGTTATTTCAAAACTTTAAAGAGAAGACAAATGTTAGAAGTAAAAAGATATTTTTCATTTTTTTAAGATCCAACAGCCAACTAAATGTTAATCTAACGTGTTTTTCTAGACTCAGGTCAAATCCATCATCTTTAATCCTCGGGGATCGTCATCCTCTGATTTTTTCACTCAGCTTCCAAATCTTTTTACCTAACAGAATTTAAACATTTCTTCAAAGTAGTTAAAGAACAATTTTTTTTTTCATTTCCTTTTTTTCTTCTTCTTCTTCTATCAGGACTTGCAAGCAAGGAGGACCCCTATTGCTTCTGCTTTACTTATTTGTTGGAAATAATGGCTATCTTGCAGATGTTTGTAGGCAGGATGGAACTTTAATGGTTTTGATCAGTCAAATACATTTAAAAGATGGTTTGTGGACTTGGTGTAACAGTATATTCTTCAGCTACATGGTGGATAAATATTGAAGAAATGGGTATCTCCTGTTTGCTTACCTTTTCCTACCCAATAGAAACAATTCAAAATAAGCTGCATTTTGAAAACAAGACATATCTTCACCCTTTCTCGTCAAGGAAAAGATCTGCTGCTATCACTCCTGCTGTGAGAAGTCAATCCACAGCCTGTACAACAAATCCAGAGCAAAATTATGGAGCCGGTTTTCCAGTATCAGAGCTAAATTAAGCACTGCATTCCTCTATCTCCAAAGCTTCAAAGCTGACCTGGTCCCGTCCAGGTTTGGATCAGAACCCTGGGGAAAGGTTAATTTTCAGAACTCTGAGGTGTTCAGAACTGAGGTTCCAAGCTCTGGCTCTTCTCTGATGAGAAACAGTTTGTGCATCTCTTCACACACCAAGGGAATATTGCGCAGCTTGACCCCCCTCCAACTTTATGATTGGAAGGAGAATGATACACAGGAAGCAAAATCTCCAGACTGAAACACTGCCAGAAAATCCCCCCACTGAGTGCAAAAATGAGAGACAAAATTGCATCTCAACCAATTTAAAGTTTCAGGAGAAGAACAGACTGTGGCCTAGCATATCAGCGCAACATTACCCCACTGATTCACTCTAGCAGCTTGACCAGGCTGTGCTCTCATTAGCTCCAGCACAACCATAGAAAAATCTGAATACAAGGCAAAAAAAGAAATCAATGGAGGGGAACAACTGTGTTTCCAAGAGATACTGACTGGTCTATAAAGTCATCACTGAGTGATAAATGGGTTCCACAACCCTTTCTTACTCCTGAGGTGACTTTTCTTGAGACAGCAGTGATATAACAATGTGTGTGTGGGGTGAGATTGTCCCACCCCTGCCCATCCTGTGGGCAGTGCAGCTGCTGGCCATGGCTTTCCCATGCTGTCACTCATCCCTTCTTGTCCACTCTGGGTTGGCACCAGTTTCCCTTTCCTTCTGGGATGCTTGAATCCCTCCAAACTGGGGTCCTTTAAGCAGTTCCACCCCTGATCAGTGAAAGCAGAGTCCTTTTCTCAGCACTTGTCTCCCTCTCAGTTTCCCTCAGGACTGCAGAATGCCTGGGCATATTGTACACAGCACCCAAGAGCATTTTAAATAGCCTGGGTGAGGGTCCCTCGTGCAGAGCTCTGAGCCCCTCTCTGCTTCAGAGGAAGCCTGCTGCACTGTACTGTGCCTGCATTGAGTTGCCACTGTGGTTTTCTCTGAGAGATTAAGCAGAGATTTATTTCTCCACTTCAAGTGTTGGGTTTTTTTTTTGTTGTTGTTGTTTTGGTTGGTTTTTTTTTTTTTTTTTTTTTTTTTTTTTTTTTTTTTTTTATGCTGCCACCAAGCTTGGATTTCAAACTTGAGCTTGATTGGGCCTTAATGGATTTTCTACACAGCATGGCCATTGAGCACCTCCCGTGTACTTCTGGAGTGACTTCACTGCACAGGGATATAAAGTGCTTAAATGGTAGATGGTGCTGTTACTCACTTAGCTACCAAGGTCTGCTTCTAAACCACGTCACAAAATTCATCCAGTGCTGCTCTCCCTGATAGCACAGCTTGCAGGAGCCAGCATCCATCTTTTCAGCTCAGGTTAATCAGCACCAGAAAATGTTGTACCTTAGACAGTATTTATTCATTTGTTACAGGGCTCAAGCAGGGAGCAGCTCAGGCTGTCAGGCTGCCTACCAAGAGTGCCTGCTTTGGACTGGAAGTAAGCAGAAACACAAAGAAAATCAGCCCTTGGTGAATCTCCACCCAGGGAGGAGCTTTGCAACCTTTTCTCCAGAGAAATGAGAAATGGAAAAGAGAACTCACAGGAAAACTCAGCTGAGACAATGGTGCAGTGGTGGGGGAAAGGCAGGAGTTTGCATAATATCCTAGATATCTGGACTCAAACCTGGGTTCTAAAAGCTCACTTTGCCTGATGAGAGATCCACAAGAGGATCAGCTTAATCTTGACTGCCAGCAACAATTCTGGCATGGCAGAACTACAGGGCTGGTAGGAGGAGCCTGGGACTCAGGAGTGTCACCACACGCCACCAGACACCCACCAGATGAGGGGACTGAGGTGGCATCAGCTGTGATGGGGCTTCAGAGCTGTGGGGCATTAATGCTGGGTCAGAGCTGTGTGCTGGGCTGACCCAGGGCTGGCACAGCCTCTGCTTTCCACATCACACTCTGAATCAACCAGTAACTCCCCAGTCCACAACCTGCCCTTTGCACATCACCTGGACATGACAGCAAAACACACAGGAACTAGCAGCTTACAGGTTTTTTTCCCCCTAAAAAAAAGAATCTAAACAGTCCCTATGGATATTTTGATTATCTCAGGTCTTCCAGAGCTGTGAAGAAATTGAAATTTCCCCTTTAGTGTTTGCCCATTGCCTCTTCAATAGACACAAGCTTCACCAAGCACCCACACTAAATCTGCCAACACTTATTTTCCACCATCTGCATAGTAATTGCACTAGGAGCTGAGTTTAATATCCTTAAATTTCCATTTTGACATGCTGGAGAGCTCCTGGTGTACAAGGTGCAAGGGGATATTTAGTCTCAGATTATTGACCTGGAATGAAGAAATCCAAGTACCAGCTTTCCTCTCATTCCCTCACCTCAGTGGCTTCATCAATTAAATGTTCCCTATCTCTTCAGCAGAGACAGCTCTCCTATCACCCTATTCTTATTTGCTTAGAGTGTCTCCTTCCAGCTGTATCCTACTGAGTTTGTTGCACGATGATCTGTAGTGGTTGTTTTCCCTCTTCCTTCACTTTGATTCAAACTGTGTTTATCTGACATATTCCTGTGGTTTTGGGCAGGCTCTCTGTGGTCCCCCATGCCAAACTACCAGGGAGCAGCTGCTCTGTGAGATGAACTTCTCAGCTGCCTCAAAGGATCCCCAGGCATCAGTCTGGCTATGCCCCCAGCAATCTGAATGAAACTGCAATTTTTGCAGCTCAAACCTATTCTATGTGTACTTGAAAAATGGACTGCTTTCTCAGAGCAGCCCTCCTTCTGCTTCCACCCAAAGAAAGCACTCTTGGAGGCTGTGAAATCAGAGGTGGGGATGCCCTGCTGTAGGTCACTGACTGATGAAGACTTTGTTCATTCACTCCTGTGAGCTGTCTATTAAAAATGATGCTATCTAGCCTTATGTCACTTAGGACTGAATGTAAAGCTCATCACTGTGAATTTGCACTCCTAGAATACCCTACCAGTGCCCACACAGCCCCTCAGGCACACCTTTGTCCCCATGGAGCTCCCTCAGACCTCCCTTTCTTAACTCCTGATACCTTGGGATCAGGCGTCCTGATCTCAGGTTTATCCTTCCATCCCTAAATTCAAAACCTTCAACAACACAAAAAACACCCCACCCTGGAGTACCCTGAGATAAAATCTTATTGTATGAGAGGGTAAAAAGTCCAGGGGTGCTGGTAAGTCAGGGAACTGATCCAGCCCCACCACCTCAGTGCAAGTCAGCATCTTGTTAAGCTCTGCAGGGCAGGTGTGTCTGAGCCTGCCCTGCACTGCTGGCCAGCCACTGCTGGGGGAACTCTGACATAGCTTTTTTTTTTCCATCCAGCAAACACAAGAGCATAAATTTACAGGGTTTGTGTGGATTTGGAAAGTTAGTTCTGATTTAGGCAGGTTAGGAATTGCAATAATTTTTCAGTGGGATAAACTTAAAATTAGTAAGGTCTCCTCTTACCCCAAAATTACAACATTTCTACACATTCACTATTCATTGCCAACGCACAATGTGATGGGTAGACAAAAAATATGTAGCTTAAATTAATGATAATTTTCAATGTTAAGGGAACCAAAATAATTTTAAACCACTGTCATCTGGATGACAGTGAAGCTTTGCCAGCTGCCCCATGTCCACACCATGACTCCCCCAAGGCATCACCTTGCTGAGGGCGGAGCAGAGCTCTGTTCACTGCTTAAAGGTCATTTTTAGAGTCAGGTGAGGCTGCCTCAACACGAGTGTGTGTGCAAGCACATGGGTACTATAAAAATACCTGCTTCAACACATCCCAGGAAGGGTTTGGCTCTGTTTTACACAGTGAAAAATCAAGCTGCTGATCAATGCATTCCTCAGCCCTCCCCAGTGGAAATGGCGCAACTCAGACAAAACAGAGGAAATGATTGCTTAGCGTTGATCTTCCTTGAAGATTCCTTAGTGTTGGATCTTCCTTCCTAGAGCTGGAATGGGGGATCACAGCCACAGAAGGCTCCAGCCATGTTATGTAGGGCAGGAGCTCCATCAGCAGCACAAGGATGCTCCCACAGCTGATGCCCTCCAGAACCAGCAGGAAAACCACAGACCTTTGGTGGGTTTGCTCTGTGTCAGCAGATATCCCTCAGGGAGCCACACAGGGGGAAAAAACCCTTCTAGGTGAAATCTACAGCTCAATCAGAGAGGAGAAGTTTGGCCTTGGACAGGAGAATAGATGAAAAGCTGCCCTGCTCTTCAAAGTAGAGGTCAACACAAGACTTTTCGAAATGCATCTTTCCTCCTAAAATGAGAACTTCTTTTTCTTTTCTAAGCATGGTGAATTCATCTTTAGTTCGGACATCAAACCTTGCAGCACTGAGAACAAAGAGGAGCTTGTACTATGTAGCACAGTTGCTTTTTATGATTTTATTTTTAGTAGCATGCAATGACACAAAAGCATTTAGTTAAAATAAAACAGTATTTAGTGTGAAAATAAGCCATGAAACACACAAGGATTATATTTTGTTTAAGATTTACTAAATATATGGGAAAGACAAAAGCTTTGGAGGATTTTCCAGTAATACAAAAATGTTATTTGCTCTTTGTCAAGGGAGAACCATCACTTAGTGTTTTAAAACACAACATTACCATAAAAAGCATGAAAACTTCCTAGATTTTCTGAAAGTTTAATAGCTAGTGACATGATATTAAAAATAGCAAGCCTCCCACTTCACAAATTCTGCTGTAACTTTTAATTTGAGGAATCAGATAAACATGATACCCATAGAAGAAAATTCAGATCTAGTTTGGAGAACCAATTGCCAAAAGCAATGAGGAACAGATACCAAAACTGACATGAAACAGAAACTGAAACAGGTTTCTCAAGTGCCTGAGCTGACACAAGTGCATAAGTATAGAAATATGGCGAAAAAAAAAAAAAAAAAGCAGTTTAAAATTTTTTTTCCCTTAAGATTGAAAATTATCATTAATTTAAGCTACATATTTTTGTCTACCCATCACATTGTGCATTGGCAATGAATAGTGAATGTGTAGAAATGTTGTAATTTTTGGGTAAGAGGAGACCTTACTAACTTTAAGTTTATCCCACTGAAAAATTACTTCAATTCCTAACCTGCCTAAATCGGACCTAACTTTCCAAATTCACACAAACTCTGGAACCCACTTTCACCACCCAATCCTCAGAAGCCCCCTTTTGCTTTTGCAGTTAATGTAAGATTTTTTCAGCATTGTAAAGAAAGCACATCCAGAGGAAGAGCTGAACATTCAGACTCTCATCTTCTCTACACTTTTGCCCTCCCTATCAAGTAATGCAGGTACTTGGGTGCACATATAACCCTGTGGCAGAAATAAATGCTGCTCCTGCCTTCACACAGATTGGAGATGAAGTGCCCCTGACTAACACCTCTGCTGCGGCTCTAGGAAGACAGAGGAAGGGATTATTCAGAGGTTTCCTCTTTTCCTCATCTGTATGCATGTTGCATAATATCTGGTACTTTAACATCAGGACCAAAATTTTTATTATGCAAACTTATTGTGACTATCAAGTCCTCATTGAGCATTAACAAGCTCTGAAAGATACTATTAAATGTGTCACTTTAACTTCAAATTGAAGCCTATGTATTTTTAGTTAGTAAGTAGAAGTGTGTGAGCGTAGCAGATGCTGCCATTAACCATCTTATGGGGTTAGGGGATGGCAAGAGTTCTTCCCCAGCACTGGCTGGGAGAGCATATGCTCCTTTTATAAACTTGGAAGCCATTGTACGACCATGTGCATCACAAAGCCCTGGCTGCAGCTCCAGAGCAGAGGGCACACGTAATTAGACCTTTTGTTTCATCTGTGCCTCTGATCTCCACCTCCTCACTGCCACGATTTTGCCCTTTTCCTCTCTCGTTCCCATCTGCAGCTGGAATCAAAGGGTGTGTGTAGGAGGGCTGGTGTGGGCAGGATTTCAAGGGGATGGTAAGATGCTTCAGCTGGCTGATACATGGGAACAAATAAAGCCACTGGAAGGCTCCCAAAGCCTGCACAGCATGGCCAGAACATGGACAGGAACTGGGGGAAGAAGCATTCTCCCACTGGTTGCTGCTTTCCACCCTCTGAGCCAGTCCCTCACCAGCTACACATGGGAGCAAGCCTGCCTGAGGTGAAGGAGAACACTTACACCAGGCACAGATTCAGTTTCTACCCTTCACATCCTCTGGAAATACACCTTCCCTCCCATGGTAATTTGTTTTAGCTAGAGCTGGCTCTGACACAGATGCTTGTCATCCCTCAATTTTGTAAAAAGGGATGGGATATTCAGGACACTTCTTCATGGGAATCCTAAATCCCTTAAAATCCTCCTGGCTTTGGTCAAAAATTGCCAGGGCTACAAATGCCTCAGGCACGATACCCAGCACCTGGACTTACTCAGCTCTTTAAAAAGCAGGAAGGGGGCCTGAAGAGAAGCAAAGTGATGGTTATCTTTAATAACAAGCTGTTGCTGAAAGGTGGGATAAGCTGATTACAGTGCAGCCTGGGTGTAATTTTAAATAATTGACATGGCACTCAGAACTCATATCAGGATGCTTTTTCACTGTTCACCGCATCAAAAGGAATTAAATACATTAAATAAACCTATTGGAGGGGTGAAGTATATCAAGCTGGTTAATGGATACAATCTGATATTATGCAAATTCAGATCAAGTAGCAGGAGATGATTTTGCTTGCATTGCCTCTAGCTAGAAAGAACAGTGGAAGGACATTGTACCTACTCCTTCCTGCCTTTGCTATTGGGCTTTGTTATCTGCATTTCAGAGCCTGCTGCCCTTCAGACCTAGACCAGTGCCCAAAACAAGGGGGGAATTTGCTCTTTGCTCTGATCCCAGTAACCCTTTCACCTGGTTGTTCAAGATCATGTGTGCTCCTTTTAAATGGGTTCTTGGGTGCCATTTGATCTATGTCAGATATAAAACCAGGGAAGAGGAAGATCCCAAGAACCTTAACTGAAAACACAAGGTATCACTGTCTAAACTCCCATAAATTGTAGATCATTGCAGAAACACCCTGGTGTTTCTGTTGAGTATAAGAATTTTTGCCTGTCAAAGCTGTCCAAGCATCTGGTCTGGAAACTGAAGAGATTTTCAGGTGAAGAAACTACATATTCCCTTGTTAGTTCTTCCAGTGGCTAATTTTTTTAATTACCAAATAATATGTAGGTAACATTTCTGCAAACGTTAGTGTGATATTGCCTTTAACAATTTGTATGAGACCACTTCATATGCTCTTGTGCTGCTCTTTGTGTATTTGTGTGTCTGTGTTATCTCTTCCCATTTTTAAAAGCTATTTAAGCAAAAAAAAATCTTAGGTAGGACACTGGTAGAGAGATGAAGTTATCATCTCCCTAAGTTTAATGTAGAAAGGGAAATCTAACCCAGAGAGGAACCTCAAAACTTCAATTGTCTTAAATGCCCATTCTGGAAAAGCTACTGAATTTTAAGGGTATCTTTTCTCTGGCAGGAAGAGCAGCAATTTAAATCAGTCTCTTATGGTCCCATTGGTTTAAGGATCTGTATCTTGTGGATGTTAGCAAAGCCAAAATGTTCTGCTGAATGTTGATAATCTACCAGACCACTCCAACATAGTCATGGTCCATTGCTCTAATCTAACATGTCACCAATTTCACCAGCTGGCAAACCCAGCAACAGTGGTTTTCTCTGCTTTGTAGATAACGAGCACCTTAATAGGCAACAATTAAATATTCATTTAGGAACTGATGGAAATCAAGTCACTGGGGATTCTGCCTTCTAAAAAGCTCTATTCCACCAATAATTGCCTCACCCATGTAAAAACTTTGTGTCTCCAAATTAAGGCTCTAATCCTGGTTGCCTCAACAGCTGGTAGAATTTCTGCCTCTATATTTCTCTCTCCCTCCCCTGTCCCTATCCAGGGTTATTCACAGTAGGAAATGGAAAGGAGAACACACGAAGTTCACTCTGTTCAGCCATAAAGGAAAACACTGATTGACAGCCAAAGAGGGGAAGAAAAACACAAATCAAAAAAGGACTGAAGCAAGAGGACACTTGGGGGGCAAGAGGGGGCATTTTCTTACAATGAATTTCCTTTACTCCAGCTATAGTGATAAAATTCCCAATGCACTATCACTTCATCTCCAGTTCATCAAATTCTTCTCTGATGGGCAGTTAGTTGCAAAGGATCTCTTTCATGGCACGAGGTGGGTGAGAAAGAGCTTCTTTGTCTTCAGAAAGAAACCATCTCTGCTTTTGAACTACTTCCTTCAACACTGATAAAAAAGGCCTTTCATGCTCCTTTCAGTGCATCCATTTTAAGCTGGAGTCAGTCAGCTTTTCAAAGTTAGCACAACTTGATCAAAACTGAGTTTGCCTTGGAAACTGCACATTAACTAGGATGTGATGTTCGATTAAGGAAGCAGAGAAGTACAATGAGAAAAGTTCTCTGACTCTTTAAATATCTCCTGTAGGAAGCGTTCAAGCACTACCTCATCTTTTCTGCAACTCAAACAGGAGGAAAAAACAATAGAGTGTAGCTTTTATTTAATAACCTGGGAGGGATATGCCAACTCAGATGCTCTCCTACAAGAAGTCAGACTGATTTTCTGAGTTCTTCATGGGAGTATAATTGGTGCTGGAAGCTGCTGGAGGGAACTAAGGATGCAAGAACTCTGCTTATCCTGCACCTCTGTGGTAAAAACACGTGTTTGTCCCCGTGGCACTTTTACCCTCCAGCCTGACTAAAGGCATTGTGGCACAAAATATACAAGCCAAAGGACTAAGAAATTATTTTGGCTATTGTATCTGAGCAGGTGCTGGCTTGTCAATTCAGCTTAGTAAGGTAAAGGTGTGTGGATGCAAATATGGATGATCTGGGGAGAAGCAGCCAAACTCATGGAAAACAATAATTTTGAGAGACTGAGTTATTTACATATAGATCACCAAACAGTAAATAATTTTTGGATGCTTCCATTTTGGCTATAAGTAGCCTGAATTCTCTGACAACATTTTAAAATAATTCAGTCACTGACACATCTGTAAAGCCACAATTATCATGAGAGAAAAAGCAAGTTCATAACATATTTCTGCTATTGCATTCTGGAACTGATGCCCTGAAATATCTCACCCCCTTGCAATGGACAACTAGCAAAATTTATCCTGGTCTGTATCTCTTCTTCAGAGTTATTTTATTGTAGACACTGAAAAAATACTAGAGATAGAACAGAGATTCTGACTTGTAGTAGCACAAGTGACTGCAATCCTGTGTTGCAGCAACAAATTATAATAGCATGGGTATTTCAACTCATAAATCAATTTCTTGATAATCTTCCAGAGAATCTGTAGGAAAATTAAGTCCCATAAGTTCTCTTAGAGGGGTTGATAATATTGCTGCTGCAGGAGTTCATGTGTTTCAGACCTTAGTGACTCTTTTTAGCCCTGCTTCCCGTGATGTGCTTCTTAAGACAAATATTCCACAGAAGGAGCTAAACCAATTTCCTGTACTTTAGAACCAATTTACTAAACCTTTCTTTAAGAACAGTTAGAGCATATTTTTAGTGATAAGGAAATCTCTTCAGTGCCCAAGCTATAATTTTATTGAATATTCCACTGTAGGTTATACACATTTACGAGAATGAAAATAATCATGTAATTAAGCTTGCCACCTAAATTATCATGTGTTTTTCTTATTTATGTGGCCAATTCCTCCAGTGGAAAGTGATTTTAAAATCACAGTCTACAGGGAAATGCTGAAATCACAATTTCTGCACTACTAGATCTAAATGCTCTATCTCAGAAATGCTTTAATGTTCCTCTACCCAACCAGGGGTTTCCAAAGGAGAGAGGAAGCATTGCAGCTGAAGGTATCTGCAGTGGTTCAGGGCACCCTTGCCAGGAGGGGCCAGTCTGACAGCTGGAGTGAGCAGAGATATCTACATCAGCTCCCTTCATTTGGGAGAATTGTCCTAGAAGCTAAAATATGCACAGTGAGAAGGGGAGAGAAATCCTCTTCTCCACAGGGAGGCCCTGGTGTCATCTCTGTTTCAGGGGAAAATGCAGATATTAGAGGTATGCCTGTGATGAAAACGTGGGGAAGCTCCCCGGGAGACTCCCTATGGCAAACTGCTTTTTCATCCTCCTGGCTGCTTTTGGGTGCCACGGGATAAGGAGCTGTTAAAGCTGTCAGAGAGCGCCAAAGGAGGGCTGTGAAGATGGTGGAGGATCTGGAGGGGAAGCAGCTGAGGGCACTGGAGAGGAGGTCAGTGAGGGCAGAGCTGCAGCTTATCCGGAGGGGCAGCTCCGATCTCTGCTCTGTGCGACCAGCGACAGCACCCAAGAGAACCTGGAGCTGGGTCCGGGGAGGCTTAGGATGGATATTGGGAAAAGGTTCTTCACCCAGAGGGTGGTGAGCGCTGGAACAGGCTGCCCCGGGCAGTGACAGATCTCAAGGTGTATTTGGACAACGCTGTGGGACATTTGGTGGGTTTGGGGTGTTCCTGTGCAGGAGTCCATGACCCAGTGTGGACATCCCTCCTGTTGGAGTCCATAAGTTTGGGGGTTTTTGAGAAAGCTCTGAACAAAGCAAGCCCGAGAGCAGTGAAAGACAGTGAAATGCTAAGCTAGCAGAAAAAGTTCTCAGCAGCTTTTGAGACGTGAGAAATAAAACAGTAGGCCTATGTTAAATTGCTTTTCTAGGTTGCAAAAAGTATATCTTAAGTATACATTTAGAAGGTTAAAAATGAATAAGGTTTTGTGCTCTGTCTTCTGTAAACGAAGCATTGTGTTGAAAAGAAAACTGCTATTGTTTAGCCGAAAGTTACATAAGCTTCAAGCTATTGGAGAAAAACTTCTGTCATTATGCTTTTGCTTTCTGTGATTAGTTGAAACTAAGACTTCGCTTGTTTTATGTTATGCTGTAATGCTAAGCACCTTTGGCATTCTGATCAGGGAACTGTCAACATCTTTTGCTGCATTGTTGTAACAATGAGACTAATGCTGGAAAAATAAAGTTCGAGACACTAATCAAGAATGACCCCGTTCCCGTTCGTGTTGTAAATAAACAGCCGACGTCACCTCCGAGCTGGGGGTGTGATTCTGTGATTCTGCGATGCTGCGATGCTGTGATGCTGATTCTGTCTCCCGGGAGCGGAGCTGCGTGCCCGGCAGCCGAGCCGTGCCAGGACACAGGGATGCGCTGGCGGCGAGTGCCATCTTGTGGGGACAGAGCCACGGAGCGGGGACACGGGGACACGGACAGCCCGAGGTACCGGCGGGATGCTGCGAGCGCCGGGACCGCTCCGGCGCCGGCTGCCAAATTGCCCATCTCAGAGGCTGAGCCCCGCGTGTCTTTCTGCCGCTCCGCCAGCTCTCCTGGAGCAGGGATTAAACCAGACAAGGAACAGCCCGCTCGGAGTTCAGGCAGGTGAGGGTGTTGTGTGTCTTTTAGATAAAGGTACCTCATCTCCCAAAAAATGTGAACACCGCATCAGCTGTGCCTTGGAGTTCAGCCTGTATCAAGGTCTCATGCCAGCACGTTTCAAGACAGCCCTAAATCTGGAGTGTAATATCTCCACCCTGAAAAAAAAAAAAAAAAAGTGCATTCATATTTTAGATTTACACACAGTTAGAGAAGTAAATTCTAATCTTTGCATGACTTGGGGCCAAGGAAGACCAACCTGCTATTATTTTTCTTTTCTACTGGCTGTCACACTTCAGTGGCTTTAGCAAGGAAAGGTGAGAGAAATCATTTAGTGGCACATTTCAAGTACATTTCGCTCATTTTTGCTCCCAGCTGCAATTGTCTGTGCTCTGTGGTTTGCAAAACCCTCCATGCGCGGTGTCCAAGGAATTCTTAAGAGAAATTTCCTCATATAAGACAGGTCAACATGAATAAGCAGAGCTGAATAAATCACAGTGCAGAAAAGTTAAGTGACATTCCAAAAATCATGAAATGAGTCATTGGAACAGCTGACACAAAGCAGGTCACTGTCATAATCATGCAGTGCATTCCTGTCTACCCTACATAACATCTCAAACAAATTCTGCCATCACAGATATCAGAGAAACCTCATGGATGTAAATGGGGACAGAATTTGGCCAGCTCACACTCTATAGCATTTGTAGATCTCATTTCATAGACTATTTAGCTGCAATTATCCTTCAGTGCTGAGCCAAATTGCACATCTGATAAAAGCCACTCTGGGTAACATCCATAAACATGACAGAAAGGGATCAACTTTAACATCTTTTTAATAGATGCAGGTCATCTTCCAGCAACACTTATACCAGGGTACCAGCTCCAGAGGCCTGCTCTTTCTTTCAGGCTCTTCCCCCCTTCAGTTTCAATAAGCTGAGGAACTCTTCCCTTTGCAGAAGTTTTTGCAAGCCCTCAAGAGCTCAGTAAACCACATCTCTGCTGTGGCTCTTCTTCTGCAACCCACCTCCCCAGTAAACATCCACTCTAACTCCTTCACCTCCCAGCAACTCCTCAGCCTTCATCTCCTCTCTTACTGTCACTCTTGGCCAGGTTGAGCTGCTTCAGCACAATTAAAAATAAGAAGCATTGGTCTGGCTTCTGGTAAGGCTAAATTTGGCCTTGTATCCCTTAGCCAGCCACATTTAGAGCCCTCCTACTTCCCACATGGTTATGGGGAAATCCTGACCCTGCTGTTAGCCTAAACCTCCAAGGAGGTGGGTTTCATCCCTGTTCTAAGGGGTTTGATGTCATTTGCCAGCACTAAGGGTCCATTTTCCTGGCTAGACCTGTCAATCTCATCACTACCTACTCTGAGTACTACCCAGGAGCACCAGGAGACAATGGAGACAGCTTGCAAGCCTGCTCCATTTTTAAATGAAACCATTTTAATTCCTCCTTCCCCTCATCCTTTTGGAAGGCATTAGTCCCACGCCACTGCTGCTTTAGGGTGTTTGAGGTTTCCTCTGAAAGGCTGTTGTGCTGAACAAGCCCACTATGTTCTTTCTATAGGTGCTCTGCTGTTTTCCCAGCAGACAGACATTCACTGGAGAAATTCTTCCATTCACACCAGCTCTGAGCCAGTTTGCCATTCTCTGTGGGGAAAATAAGACATTGCAAAATCAGGACAGCATGTGAAAAAGGAGTCTAAGAACGCCATCCTCCCTACAGCTTCTTCCCAGTAGGGAAAGTTATCCTGGGAACACACCAAACGTAATGGAGAAATAAAACGTTTTCTAATGCATGACTGGAATAAAGCAGCATGACATGGTTAGCTGGGTGTTGCATCCTGATCAGTCAGACAGCAAAGACATCATGCTTCACTTAGCCCCAAAGAACCCACTGTGTGACAAGTATGAAAAGATGTGTTGTGGAGGGAGAGGAAGAGAAGGCTGCTTTGGGTCCAAAAGACCCTTTTGCCCCCACTGCACTCACAAAAGGGGTCCTGAATAGGAACCCAAATGAGCCCAGGGAATATTCATACGATCTTAATTTACCATGACTGCTGCCTACCAGCTCCAGATAAGTTGGATTAATAAACTGCCTTTCACTTGTGACACCTCGGCATGAATTTTGCATTAGACTCAATTCAGTAAAGTTCACAACTGACATGCTTGCTTTTATGACAATCCTTTTCAATTGTTTTTTTGCACTGGGATGTCATAAAGATGTTTGAGCTCTTTTTTTTTTTTTTTTTCTGGTGAGGAACTGTCTTTTATCCTGAAAAAGAGCTTTTATAACCCACTCATGCCGATAGCACTCTTGAATTAAGCTGGAAGGCAAAGCCCCTAGTCCATTTATACTATTAACAAGACAGGATTTTTCAGTGTCAATGAAAGCAGTGACGTGCTTGCTTCAGAGCTGGGCTTGTCACAGCCAAAAATTTCAATGCAGGGGGTGGGGATGATTAAAACACAAAGAGCACACAATGTGTGATAAGATCAGCAGAACCTTTTGGAATTAATGCAAAGCGAGTGGATCATGCCCACCAATTAGAGCTTACATGGTACTTGCTGAATTTATCAGACCATGAATCTGTTCTTCTTTAATTGATAAGCAGGTGGCATGGCTGATCTGCATCCAGATTTGAGGAGGAGAGATAAAAGTGGATGGATGGATGGATGGATGGATGGATGGATGGATGGATGGATGGATGGATGGATGGATGGATGGATGGATGATAGGTTTATGAGATTTTTCATCTCTTAATGATACACCCTGGCTTGATATTGCCTCTCTCAGCAGCAGCTACTCAGATCCCTGACCTGAGTAGACCTGAGGATCTCTACTGGAGCTAGATGAAAATGAGGGGTATAGGTGTGGGGAACTGTTTGGGAGAGAATTTGACTGACAAAATAACAGAAATTAAAGTTGGCTGAGGAGTTCATTCCTGACCTGAGGTGCTGGCTCAGAGCCATTATACAGAACTCAGCCCTGCAAAACCTCACAGAACCCAGATAAAGGCAGTTCCTGAGAAGTTTAATCTGTGAAACAGGGAAATACTTTCTTCTCTTACCCTTTGTCTTTGGGTCCCTTCATACAACATGTCCTTCGGAGAAGGAAATGTTCCTTACTATGCACAGAGCTCTGATCTCACTTGGGGTATCACACATACTCAAAAACATCTGGATAGATTGCAAATTCAGAGCAGGCTTATGTGTGCAATGACCAATTATCCACCTGCCCTCTGTAGAGAGATCCCCATTTACTCCTGGGCTGCATGAAAGGGAACTTGGTGGCTGTGCTTCAATCCCAAATGCACTCTAGTTCCTTTTTTTTTTTTTTTTTTTAACTCTGAGCATGAGTGGAGGCAGATTTAAGGCTTGCTGTGTGGAAGGGAAACACATTTCTAGACAGCAGGTTCAAAGTACCTATGCAGATACTTCCCTTCCTCCATGAAATTCTCCTAGATAGGAATCCTAATCTTGAAATTATTGAAATATTGGATGACCCTGAAACATCTCAGCTTAAACATAAGGGAGGCAACCTGGAAAGAGCCTGTTTTCATCTGTGTGTACTTTGGATGACTGCTGCTCTGTTTCATAGCTCCAGCTCCAGCTCCAGATAAACCACAGACTGGTTCAGGGGCTTATCCCAAATAAGCCATCAAGACCTATATATTTTCTCAAAATTGCCCTGTAAAGTGATTCTTCAGTTACATCAAATGTTTTGCAATTACTTTTATTTCTGTGCTGACAAAACCAGGTATCTTAGCTGTTGCTACAATCAGAGAAGGAGGAAAAGCAACACATATAAAAATGGCTTAAACCAGCTCTTTGCATAACCAAGGCAGGACTTCAGGGATATCCACACAGATTAGTCTGACTATGCTCCCTTGCAAAGGGTCAAGCCTCCAATTTTTCACCAGGGACACAGCTCTAGTTTCTGATTTCTCAGTGTTCAGCTGTAATACCATGATTTTACTTGTTCAGAGCTGATTCTAGGCTGTTTGGGCTGTGAATTAGGGAACATTTCAAGGAGAAGACAAGATTATTTGATCTATTAAAGAACTGATGTTTCTCACAGGGCTCAGAGGAGAGGATTGATGCAGCCAGGAATTATCAGCCATAGGAAGGAAAAGGACACAGGAACACAGGAGACTTTCCCATGCTCTGGTAACTTTACAAAAACACAATTCTGCAAATCCTTGTCCCTTCAAATCAGCCACGCACCTCTCTGCTACAAGCAGCTCCTTCCCTCCCTCCCTAGAAACACCATCCTCTGCTTGATGTGCTGTTTCCATAGCAACATTTAATTAATATAAACCCCCTGGCTGCTGCACAGCACAGGTAGTATCTATAAGCAGCATTAAACATGAAATAAAAGCAGGAAGTTCAGCCAGAAAAAGGCCCAGCTCCAATCTCAAGTGTGTTTACAAAAGTGGAGTGGAGCCTGTGCACTGAGGAGGAGAAGAGCTGCTCTTGCTTTTAATTACATGAGATGTACATAGCATTTAATTAATAGGGAGCAAAATCTGGAGGTGCCTGAGCTTCCGACCCTCTGATCAGCACCTTGGATCACACATGTGGGATGCAGCAGCTGCATACTCCATGCAGCATCCTCTGAGCACCTCCACAGCTCCCTGGGTACCCCCAATGCACAGTGATTTGGGGACAAGGACCTGGGCTTTCTGTCCACCTGCCACCAGAGCTGTCCTTCCCTAGCCTCCTTTCTCCAGTGTCTGGGAGGTCAGAGCCTGGGTATTTCTGATTAACACCCCACAGATCCCCCTCCCTTCCTCCAGGAGCCACTTTAGCATCTCCTGATGGAAAGCTAATGAGACATCAGAAACAAACTGGTTTTATGGCTTATAGGAATTGCAGATGTGTGGATGTGTTTCTGCCAATAAAGTCTGGGCTGTAAATTGATAACAAAGCTTCCATTTTTGCTTTTTCTGGCAAAGCACCTCCACACCACAGTGCTTTCAGGGAGTTAAGAACAGGTGAGAAGATCTGTAGATGTAGAGGAGAAGGCACAATGCTCCCTCTGAGCCACCAAACCCCTCTTCTGATTGCCTTGGTTTCTTTGCTTGTCCAATCTCATATGAAACATTTAATAAATCACCTGGAATAAGGACCCCCTGAGCAAGGCCTGTTATATAATTGCATAATCCCTGGGATCACAGAGATTTTGGGAGCAAATCACTCTAATTTAAAGACACTATCCAGGTAGACACCACATAATAAGGCCTCCTCTGCACTTCCATTTTAATTATCTCATCCTTGTTTTTTGCTTATGTAGAATTTCTGTGGGTGCCACTGGATTCCTTGCATTTGGAAAAGTCCTTAATTTGGTGGTCTGAACAAGACATAGAGAGTCACAATAAATAGGCAGCAAGGATCACTGTTAGGATACCTCTGAAGGAAGGTGCTTGGACCCTGCTCTAAAAGCCAGGCATTTTCCAGGTGCCTCTAAAAACTCATTTAAAAGGCCACAGAACATCTGTCTCCCCTTTGTGTGTGAAATGGGTTTTAATTCACATCCATCAGGTTTTCTGGTCTCTTGTGGGAAAAGAAGGGAAGCCTGAAGCTTGAGGAAATAACCAAAACTGTTCACCTTATATCCAGCACTCAGAGAAGCAGGTTTCAGTCCCTGTCCCTGGGGTGTGTGGAAGGGATTTGCTCTGGGTGTCAATACTTTGATTTCATCCTGGAATTCAAAATTACCACCTCACTTTTCTGAAAAAATGTGTTATCCCAGAGCTTCTCATCAAGTCTAATTGTTCTGGCATGTCAGTTACCTGGTACCTGAGTCGGTTTCTTTTCTGAAACTTAATCTTTATAGAAGTAAAGAAAGAGAAACTATTACAGTTAGAATTTTACAGTGAATAATTTTTTAATGGAAAAGGGGTTTACAGTGAAAAAAAATTAAAATACATGTCAATACACTAAAATAAATACATATTAAATACACATTAAAATAGGCTTTTTGTTTATATCTTCTAATTTAAAAGACTGAAATGTGAACTACAGGGGAAAAATAAATTGGAGTCAGTAGCTGAAAATGGTCTTTCTGGCGCTCACTGGAATTCAGTAGAAGGTAAAGATTTGCATGAATGTGGTACTTTTTTCCTTCTTGATTTTCACTGGCACGGAGAAAACGGGGAGGAGAACAAAAGGAAACTTTCCCACTTGGATGCCACAATATCTGCTCTCCCAGGGCCTTGGCAATGGTCTGTTTGCTAATGCCCTTGTGAAAAGCACTTCGAAAGTGCTTTGAAACTCTCCTTTGGGACACGGAAAAATCAACAGCTAAACAACAGACCCCAGGGGCTCATTTCTGTAGCTGAAACAACACTCTAAATCAGACTTATGAAACCCTTAGTATTTACCAGTACATAATGCTATTGATTTGGCCATGAGGGGATATAAGAACTAATGGAGGCAGGCAGGACTGTATGGGGCTGGCAGCTCAGTTTAAGTTTGCAGTGAGCACTTCTGCAATCAGCCTAATTAACAGTGACACCAGCAAGCATCTGGACCCTGCTGAGGGTTTGGCAGAGATAAACTTAAAGCTTTATTTCTCAGCAGAAGTGCTCAAGGAGGTGTCTGTGCTTACTGGGGGGATGTCAGGCCTGAAGAAAAATAATTAAAGTAAATCAGTGGGAACGGACCTGTGAATTCAAACACAGACTAAGTACTGCAGCTTTCAGCTAGAAAAGCTTCACAATTACAGCATGGGATATGGCTGCACAGAAAGATGAAACATCACATGACTTATTTGAATATGTATCACATACAAGGGCCAGAAAGGTGAAGGAATCTCCAGCTTGAGGGACATTCAAAGTTCAGCTCGACAAGCCCCTGAGCAAGCTGGTCTAGCTGGGTTTGTGCTGAGTGTTGGGCCAAATAAGTGCCTGTGATCTGCTCCAGCCCAAATTATTATGTGACTTTAGGACTATGTTATTTGAATGTGCTGGTTCAAATACAGGGAAAATGGTTTTTAAATTATTTTTTAAAATTCTTAAAGCATTTGTGCTCTGAATTGCATGTTAACATGGGTGAAGCAGCATTTTAAGTGGCAGCATCCTCCATTCTGCTTATAATTTTATGATATTTTTTTTCTTGGTATTTTTGATGCTTCTTAAATTACACAGCCTGTCAATGACTAGCAGGTTGTCTTCAGCAGGTGTTAATACAGCTATTCCAATGCAGAAGCTGGAGCTCAAAGAGCAGTATTGGCAGGTGATTATTCACAGGGAGAAGAAAAAAGACTCTTAGGAAAGAAACAGTGTCCAATTATTTGCTTGCAGCATGTGAGACTGTATTTTGTAATAAAGTCTTAAATCTTTTTAAGTTTTCTTCCTTTGTTATGAAGCAGAAATTGGAACACATTTGAGAAGACCTGGGCCTGAAGAAGAGAGCAGAGAATGGACATACTCATGAGGAAGGGGAATTCCTGCCAAGGGTCATACAGCAGGCAATGGCTTTTTCTCTCCTATATCACATATTCAAAATGCTGCAAACACCATTTCACTCAGGATTTTGCATAAGGCTGTGTGCTTTGACTGATAGAGCCCAGGAACAGGAATAAAACAGGCTTGGGACAATGTGGAAGGAAAGGGGGTGGAAAAAGATAATGTGAAGGATACTTTAAATTACTTGTGTTTGAAATTGCAGCTAAACTCAGCTTCTCACCTCAACCCACTGCTGTGGCTGCTGGAGACTGAGCTGGCCTGTGCTATTCAGCACAATAATGCTGCACCACCATCCAGTTTTTAGCTGTATTTTAAAATGGCAAGGGTTTTGGTATGCATGTGGCAATAATTCAATTCTGCAGGCTCTCTCTACTCAGTCATTTCTCTCAGCAGCAGCAAAACCAGAAGCAGGCTAGAAAAAAAAACCTGAGCAGGCAAGATGTGGAATTTTTAAGCCTATAGTGTTTCAAACCACCCATCTGGAGGAGTATCCAGCCTTGGATGGAAGGGAGAAGATTTTTGTTGAATTCTTGGAAGGGAGAAGATTTTTTGTTTAATTCTGGATCATTGCCTTTGACACGGTTCATAAATGGTTAAAATAGTTTGGAATTTGGCCACTGACATTTTTTGTATACGCAGTTTTATGCAAATAGAAAATAAACACAAATGTGAGGTTGATTTCATTTGGGTGCACACATGGGCCGTTTGTGAAATTAATGTTCACCACTAGAGGACTCTACAGCAATAGCTAATTGTCTTTTTTTTCCCCTTTTCTTCCCCCCCCTCCCCCCCCCCCCCCAAACATTTTCTTTATTTTCACTCCATGCTCCCTCTGGTAATCCTTCCTCTGAAGACCTGAAATCTCGGGCCAGAAGCCCAGGTGTCCCAGATTTTGAAACAAGTTCTCAGACAAGGCCAGTTGGAAGTCACTGAGCTTCTTGCCCTGTTTAACATGGAGAATAAATGATCCCATTTTCAAGAAAACAACAATACATGCTATCCTGCAGGGGTGTGCTAGGGGCCTCCTGGGACCACCTTTTCATTTCCTGCACTCAGCCCTGCCAAAACAAAGGAGTTTGGGCTCCTGGAGGTGGACAGCCCAGGGACAGACTTCAGATCCTAGGAATGAGAGGAAGCAGTGACACAGTGCTGGAGCTGAGTCACAGCAAGGCTGTCTGTCCTCTCTCTCCTCCTAACTCGATGCTGTCAGGACCCCTTCCCAGCTGGAGCTGTTTGCTGTTTCCTCTGGAGTCCCTTGGCTCCCCTCAATATCCCCAAGGCAAAGAGGGCAGCCAAAAGGCTCCTTGTGCTCCCCGGTCACACTTCCTCTCTGCCTTTCTCAGATTTAAGGCATTGCAGAAAGCTGGCCATTGATGGATAAATTAGAGTTTTAGAAGCACTTCTGGGCTTTTTCTTTTCCCTCTGAAACCTCTCAGAAGGAAGTCTGGGTCTAAAGCACAGACATTTAAACTCCAGGCAGCCGGCCAAAATCTGTGTCTTCCCATGAACACTGGGAAGCTTCACAGTGGGTCAGCAGCAGCCCTGCTTGGAGCCCCATGTGCTGATACATGAGGATGAGCTGGGACCAGCTCTCCAGCTGTCCTTAGAAAGCTGAGACCTTGTCACATTCACCATTTGTCATGTCCTTGAGCTTCAGCACTCTGGAGTCAGCTGAGTCCAAGGCTTGTGCTGGCAGGATGGCCCTATTTATCTCAGTCTCATGGTGTGAGGACATCTCTCCTTCAACCAGGCTGCTGGGTCTCCCAGTCCTACCAATGCACAGGGCAAAGAACGGCAGGAGAATGGCAGCTCTGGCACCTTAGACATTTCATCCCTCACCACAGAAAGGTAATGCTGGAGAATGGTTCCTTGGACCACCTTCTAAGGAAAACAGGGACATCCATCCATCCATCCACCTGCATTGCACAGGAAGACCTGACTCATGCAGCTCACTGCTAAGAGCTTGGTTTGTGCCATCTCCAGGAGAGAGCAGCACCTCTGCACTTGGACTACCCTGATTTCTGTGACTGTGGACACCTGCAATGAGTGCCTTTCTCCAAAACCTGCTGCCAGTGCCTTCCCCACCACACACCATGGAGATGCAGGGCTTGGGAGCAGGCCAGCTGCAGGTCAGCAGGTACAAGGGCACAGCCACCACTTGCACCACTGGAGAAGTGGAAATACATCTGCTGTCTGTGAGCTACAGACAGTCAGCAAATCTCCAAGGTTTCTCTCAAAGAGACATCATGGGGGTCATGATGTTTAATGGGATAGAGAGCACGCTCACAGAAAATGGGAGAAAATTCAGAGCCAGTCAGCCAAGCCTGGGGATCAAAACTGTGGTGGGGGTGAGTGAGGCACAGCAATCCCTGGAATGGGGGGCTTTATCATCTGCAGCTACATCCTTAGGAGAACCATTTTCACTTCTAATTGTCCAAAAGTTTGTGCTAGATCAGGACTGACATCCCTTTGAAGCGGAATGGTGCTGAAGGCAGAAGTGGTTTAGGATACTCTCATGTTTCTCTTCACTGCTCTGGAGTTGCTGAAGGTTGCCTCAGTGCCAAGAAAACTCTTCCTTTTACTGCATCCCTAAGTTCCAAAATTCCTTTAATCTCCAGTGATTTTTTGGCAATGTTTGGAGAGCATTGTTTGGAATCAGCAATGATCCCTGTTAATTAACATTTTTTAGGTGTAAGGGATATGGGTGTTGTTTAACCCACATGGAATCTTTCCAGAGCTATTGGAAGTAGGGCATGCAACCAGCAAAATGGGGTCCTGTTGGCACTGCCCTTGAGGTGCACATTGTTCCAGGTACCTGGGGGGAATATGGAGTGCCCAGAGCATCCCCAGGGGCTAAGCTAGGACAAAGAATCATGGAATAGCTTGGGTTGGAAAAGACCTTTAAAGATCACCCAGTCCAGCACACCCTGCCATGAGCAGGGACATCTTCCACCAGACCAGGCTGGTCAGACGAGCTGCTTTGAACCAGGCCAGGGAGAAAGAGGACTTTAAAACAAGATGGGGGCTTGAAAGCAAAGCCTCAGCACAATGGGGATCTCTGCAGTGCTGGCACAATTGGCAGCTGGGGCCAGTCTCTTGGTGAAACTCTTGGCAGTCTCATTTCACAAACAGCTCTGCTGGCTCCAGATTGAGGGGGTGCTTTGATACTCCAAAGAGAAAAGGCTGAAACAAGGACACAGAGCTCTGCCTGGCTGCCTGCACCTCTGGAGGAAGCTGGCAGGGCTGAGGCAGGGGAGGAGGGACAATGTCCTTACATGCACAGGCACTCACTGCACATCATGAGACTCCTTTTGTGCTTGAACACCCAGTTGGAATGAACTGGGGGACATTTTCCACCATCCTCCTCTTTACTTCATGTTTCTATAGAGGGATCAGTTATCCTGTTTTTGATCTTTCTAACTCTTCTATCCCCATTTGCAGTACTTGCTATAAGATCTCAGCTACCCTTTAATCTTGCTACACCTCAGCGAGTCAGAGAGCTGCCAGATCTGATTCCAGTGTTAGGCTGGAATGATTTGCTTTGAAACTGAAAACAAAATCACTGACCATTTGCAGATGAAATAAAACAAGTCTTTGACAACTACATTTTTATTTTGAGTGGCTTGGATGGAATTCAGCACAGGGAAAGTCTCTGGGATACACTATCACACTATGTGCCAAATTTGGACTTGGTCCAGTGAGGATTTTTGATGATTTTGTAACTGCTTCCCTGTATTTTTCAGGATCATGTACACATGGCCATTGTCCTGGGGATGGGACACGGTTCCCTCTGAATGCCTAATTAAGCCCCGATTAGCATTTCTTCTAGGAGCAGATGCAGCTTTTCCAGCCCAGCAAACAATGCCATCTGTTGTTCCCTGGCTGGAAGTTCCATCCCAAAGTGTGCTCTGCTTCTATATTTAATTGTGAAGTTTCCTGCTGCCAAAAAAGTGAGGTTGTTTAAATTTGGCATCAGGAGGAAAAGGCAGAGAGGGAGGGAGATTGGATTTATATTGTTACTGCAGGGAATGCTAAATTGGCTTATTCTGACTGGCAGCTCTGCAGCTTGCCCTCCTGTGCAGGAAAAGCCAAAGGGTGAAACCTTCCATCAAGACTCCCAGAGACACTTTGCACCCTCTCCTTGATGTCAGGGCTGCCTCTGCAGGGAGTCTTCAGCAGCTTCTCCTGCCTTTGATACTGCCAGTTCCCTGGAGAGCTGAATTTGGGGTGACAGCAAGGTCCTCAGGCACTGGCACTCAGCATTGTGCTGTGACCTTCTCTAGAGACTTTTGGCACTCGCAAGAAAGGAAAGTGTTTGCAACCAACCTTGTCTCTGTTCCTAGCCCGGGGGAAATGCTGAATTTGCATGGCCTTGACCAACCTGTCATGACTGCCAATGAAGAAGCCAACTGGAGAACTGATTTTTGGGCATCTGTCAACTGGCTTCTGGCTGGAGACCCACTAAACTAATTTCACACAGACCACTTAGCAGCCATTAGCTGGTTGTGGCATGACCTGTGATGGACTGGAAACAGTGGCATAGAGGAAAAAAAATCGCTAACTTTATTATTTAACCCAGTGGAGAGCAGGGTGTTATAGGATGGGAACGTTCAGGGGAAAACAGAAATAGATGCAAGGAAGTCAACGTGGTTTGTGAGTCAGATTTTATCCTTCCTACTTTGATGAACATCACCTACTTAGTCAGCTACATCAGGAGATCCAGCTCCATGATATAAATGGGTAAGGCCAGCTAGTGAATTCTGGCTAGGGTAAATCTTTTGACTCTCCATTTTTGGGAAAGTGAGGATTTAATGGGAACCAAGCAATTAGTGCTGATTTCTATAACAAACAGAATAGTTTTCTGTAGTCAAATCAAATGTTTAACTTTGCAAATGTTTACATTTTCCATCATAATAAATGTTATGCTAAACAAATATAGCCAAAGGGTAAATGCTATTATTTAAAACTTTGGGGTTGGGTTTTTTCCCCCCCAAATTAAAAAAAGAAAGAAAGAAAAAAAAAAAAACACAAAAAAAAACCAAAAACTCTGATGGTTCATGATGAAGGAAGGGATCTCAGTCAGCAGTTTTCCAATTTATTCTCAACAAGTTGCAGAATCCTGTCTCCCCAGCTGGCTGACATCAACTATGCATCACTTACATCAAACCATAGGCCAATGCAGGGCATGATTTG
Organism: Calcarius lapponicus; assembly: GCA_039654755.1. Classification (NCBI taxonomy): domain Eukaryota; kingdom Metazoa; phylum Chordata; class Aves; order Passeriformes; family Fringillidae; genus Calcarius; species Calcarius lapponicus. The sequence continues at coordinate 6,866,109 of CM077473.1, read as the reverse complement.
TTTAATAATGCAGGAGAGTTTCCCCTATACACTGAAATCATAACCACAGCACTAGTTCCTCAAAAACCCTCAGGGATGCTTAAGGCCAGTACCATATGTAAGGAGCTGGTATTAACATTCATCATAAATTAAGCTTCTTTCCCCTACATACGCCTCATTCTTAAATCCTCTTTAAGAAGAGATTTAAAAACATTTTTAAATGTCTGCTAGTTTTTGGGTTTTTTTTTCCTTTTCTGTTAAGCGTTCCTATTGTGCTGCCCCTGCCTTCTCAGATGGCTGGCTCTGCATCTCCTCCACACGAGGAGCAGGTTGCCAGTCTGTGTGGCTGGTGTGCCCATCACTGCCATCCATATCTGGCCTTCTGCTGCTCCCTTGGAACAAGAGCAAATATCCTAATCCCATCAGCCTGAGCGTCTTAACACCAGATGTGTGCACTGCTGCAGCACGGGATGTTTCCTGCAGAGTTTCCTGGGACTGCCCTCTGTTTAGCTCTGCCCCAGACAGAGCAGTGAGAGCTCCAGATCAGAAGCTGGTGGGTGGAGATTAGTGATGGACATCAGGGTTTTGAAGTGTCTTTTCAGGCAGGGTTTTGCAGGGAGCTCTCCTGAGCTTTGTGTGCCCCCCGGGACAGGCAGCTGCCAGAATTCTGCCTGCCAGGTTGCAGAGGACAGTCTGGGTTCACACACAGCTTGCTGGGACAGCTTTTGCCTTTTGTAGTAACACTCTGAAAGTGCTTTGGAATTAAGAAATGTGACCTTGCTTTTCTCCCCAGCTCCTTCATAGTTAGGAACAGCTGGGTGGAACGCAGCAGGAATAGGGAAAATCAATTTTGTCTTTTATGTTTTTGTTGTTTTTACAGATGTATTCAGGATGCCACCACACCCACCTATTGCACAAATCCCTGTTGTCTTCATGAGCAGCTCATTAAAGTCATTAGCAGGCTCCCAGACAATTTTCAGCCTCCTCAAGAGTAGCTGGGCTTGTGGCTGGGAAGGCAGCAGCAGCCTAAGAGTTAAACTGCAATGACCTGGAACAACGCAGATCAAAAAAAACCAGGAATTCGATACAGTTCAACATCTTCAGCGTACTTTGTTATTTACCATGCACAGCCTGTGCCAGCTGTAGCTGACCTTCTGTCTCAAGCTGTGAAGAAAGGACTGTATTTTGTACTTATGGGAGCTTCTGTTTCAATATATCCCCATAGCAGCAACCTTCCAACCTCCTCCCCATGCCCACACCATGTAAAATTGGCGATGCAGGCAGCACTTCAACGGAGTCACCACTGGTTGTCACCGGGACAAGCAGTGGTAGTAACTTCAGCAGGCAAACTGGGGAGATTTCCTTTACTGAGCTGGAAGGAGCAGCCCCCAAACAGTGCATCCCTGAATGTATGGGAATTTCAGTGCACTTTGGATATTCCCATCCAGCCATTATCTGGGGACATACACTTAGCAGAGCTGTTAGTTTTTCACTTGTCTCTTATTACTGAACATTTGTGACTGTGTATAGGGAGTAGGGCCCTGGAGAAATGGGGTCGTGGGAGAAGATAGTGAACAGCTCTTCCCTGCCTCCTCTGTGTATTTAAAATTTGTGAAACCAAAGAAAGCTTCCAGCTTCTTTTTTTTTTTTTTTTTCTAGTAGATGAAGCGTTCCACAAACCCCAGGGAAGGCCCAGCCACTCACAGTGAAATTATTCCACAGGGCAGGTCTGCAGTTACCTGCTGTGCCTCGCTCCAGAGCGGGGCTTGGAAAACACGGGTGGGACCAGAGGCACTGCTGCTTCCAGCTGCTCTGGTGTTATGCGAAAATGTTATTGCTTTGAAAAATGTTATTGTTTCTAAACGAGCGGGGTATTTTTCCAGCTTCAGCCCACACTGTTGCTGAAGGCAGCGCTGCCACGTCGCCCCCCGCTCCTTCCAGATGACGGCACCGTCCCGCGGGTGGTCCCCACGCAGGGGCACGGCCCCGGCCGGTCCCAGGCTCCCTGCAGGCCCCGCGGCTGGGGGCTGCTGACCTTCACAGCCCCCACGCACCGAAATTCTGCCGAGCCCGGCCATTTCACACATCTGCCTGAATTTTAGCCGGCTTTGCTAACTTTCCCTGTGCCGCCACAGGCGCGGGCGTGCGGTGTTTGACTGAGGGAGCGAGCGACACGCAGGGACATCACTCCGCGGGGTGCCCATCCTGCGGGAAACGCGGGGGCCGGGCGCGCTGTCTGCGGGGGCAAAAGCTGGGGCACAGCGGGACAGGTTCGTGCCAGAGCTGCCTCCACAGCACAGCGCGGGCCGTTCCCCCGGAGAGCCCCGCAGCAACGGGCGCGGGGCCCGCCCCGAACGGGCGCAGCTCGGCACGGCCGGCCCGGCGGAAGGCGGCCCTCAGCGCCAGGGCTCGCCCCGCCCACAAACCGTCCCCCTCGCCCACAAACCGTCCTCCCGCCCGCCTATTGGTCACTTCCCTCGCAGGGGGCGTGGCGAAATATACGTCACGGGAAAGAAGCTCGCTGATTGGTGGCAGCGGCGGCGGGCGGCCCCGCCCCCCGCGGTCCCACGCGCGGCCGGGCCCGCCCGGCGGGTACATTGTGCGCGGGGCCGCGCCGGGCCCGCTCCGCGCTCGCTCCGCGCTCGCTCCGTGCGTTCCAGCCCGCATTCCCGATCTCCTCCTCCCTGCCACTCTGCGCTGGGGGCGTCGCACCTCACGGAGATTTCTGCTCGGCCAAGCCACGGTGAGTGTTCTCCCCCCAGGTCTGGGTTCGCGCGCCGCTGGCAGACCCCTCCGAGCACGGGGCTTGCGGAGGTTCGGAGCCCCGGGGACGGGGATGGGCCGGCCCCCGGCAGGAGGGACCATGAGTGCTGCCCCCGGGACCGGCCCGGCTCGGCAGGGCTTTGGAGGCATCGTATTCCATAGGCAGAAGTGGCAGGAAAAGGTTTAGGGAGGGGAAGGTCTTTCACTTCTAAAGAAAAAAAAAATTAATAAATCTTACACCCCAGCTGTTAATTTCATTAATGAGAAGGTCAGGTTGCATTGCTTTTCGCTTTGCTTTTTTTTCCCCCTCCTCTTTCGTCCCTATAATACATATTTCTCAAAACTGTGCTCCAAGGGACACAACTTCCATGGCCTCTGATGAAATCAGTATTAAATCAGTTTGAACAAGCCTGTCTAGAGAAGTGAGCAGGTTTGTATGAGTGACTGAGCTGAGCTGACAGAGGAGAAAAATAGTTCTTCCTCCCCCTCCTGTCCTCACAGGCCCCTTTGCATTTAAAAAAAGTTAAGAGGCCTGTTTGGTAGTTGGGTTGTCTAAATTTGCTTTTTCTTTATTTTCTTTATCTCTCCGCTTGTGATTTTTGAGGTGGGGGGCTTAGACCAGCCAGACCTGTGCTTGGAAAATCTGCCCTCAGCTTTGCATAAGCAGACAGCTGAATGTTTCATAGTATTCCAGCGGAGAGTCCAAGTGTCATGACTGCTCTGTTTTCCTTTCCTGGCAATCTCTGCCTGGGTTCTCTTGTGATCTGCTGGAGAGATTTCCTCAGCCAGGGTGCTGTGGGATTTTGTAGCCTTCCTCCAAAAGTACCTCTTCCTCTCCAGGACAGATCCAGAGCCACAAGAAAAAAACAAGCAGCTCTGCAACCTTTATACTTTGACAACTTCCCTTGTTTTTCCTTCTTCCTTCCTGCACCTTGTGACACTTGTTTTTATTGAAGTTACCTTAGGAGCAATCTGAGATGTGTAACACAGCCCATGTGTTCTGCTGGTGGCCAGCTGCTGCTGTTGGCTCAGCTGCCCTGGTGACAGTCTCAGCCCAGAGTTCTGAGCTGTCCTCTTTCTGCTTTCTTGTCTCTGCTCCTGAGCTCTCCTGTATGTTCTGCTCTCTGTGCATCTCTCAAAAGAGCGACTCCTTAATGCTATAGGATCCTTTCTGGGCCTCTCTGCCTTCTTAGTCCTGTTTTCTGCTGCAAATCAAATTTTATCTGAAAGCATATTTTGTCTCTTTTGTGTCCTTTAACCCCAGCCATCTGGTCTGGCTTATCTTTGTGATAAGCCCAAGTAAAGCATTTGGGGAGGAGGCATAGGTGGAAGTCTGCTCTGCAACAGGAAGGTGTGGGGTAGCACAAGATTCTCAGAATTAAAAGCAGAGTGAAAATTGCTGCAGAATTGCACCATAATGTGGAGATGGGAGACTGTGAGCAGCTTCAGCACTGAAGAACATAAATTTCCCATTCCTTTCTTGTTCATTTTCTCAAGTATTTGAGGATTGTTATCTGAAGTCCTCCTGCTTCAGCATGTATGCAGAGTGTGGTATCCTCTCGTGCTGTGTTTGGCGCAGGCTCAGGTAACTCAAGCAGGGAGGTTGGTGTCTCAGATGTGCTTATACAGAGGAGTTCAGGCCAGTTAAAAAATTATTTGACTGAAGGAACAAGACAAAATAAATTTGTGAAGGCGACAGCTTGGGGACCAATGACAAGGTATTGCATAACATGTATTCCAAGTGTGTGAAAATGAGCATGAGTCTGATCCATAAGATGGTTCTTCTGGCTCTGGAGGGAGTGCTGGACATGGTCTGCTATGGAGATAAGGAGTGTGTGCACGCCTATCTGTGTGTACATATGCACATGTGAATTACGATAGCATTTTTGTCCCTGTGGCAGTGACCAACCATTCCCAAAGCCTGCAGGAGTTCAGGTCCTTCTTAGCAGTCAGGGGAAATTCAGGCCATGTTCAGGAGGTGGATGAGAGAAACAGGAAGGGCAGGATGTGGCCATCTGTGGAGGTGGGAGAGGACAGGCAGAGCTGGAGGTGCGGATGGAAGCGGCAGCGTTACAAAAGAGCGTTGAGCAGTGCCTTGGCTTGGCCCCGAGTAGGTGGGGCAGGACAGGCAGAGCTGGCCCGGGGTGTTGGTGGCAGCCACGCTGTGCTCAGGGACGGTGCAAGGGGCAGCTTTGGAGCCCTGTCAGCACTTGACCTGAGGGCCAGATTTGCTCCCCTCTTTCACAGGCTGTAGTTTAATTGCAGTGAGCATAGCTGGCTTTGCTGAAAACACTGGCTGCAGGGATGCTGGCTGAGAAGCATTAGCTGTAACAAGCCACCCCAAGCCCCCTGGCCTGACCTTTAACCACCATCACATCTCTCTGTCTTTGCTTATCAGCTTTATATCCCCGCAGTGACTATTAGTATCACTGCAGCCAGAACAGACAGCTCTGTCTTTCTCCCATTTCTTCAGCCTGGGAATGCTGCATGTCCCATAACCACTGTCTGCTTGCTGACCATTAGGCTTTGCAAAGACTACCAGTTTTATATGATGGCCTGTCACATTGTGGTGAGGCAAATTTATTACTGTACCACACTGGCAATCACTCTGCTCTGCCTGCAGTGTGTGCAGGATGCCCGGGGCAGCCTGGGCTGCTGCAGGGATGCCACAGTGGCACAGAACTTGCAAGCTGAGTGTGTGGTTTGATGCTGTGTGAGTACCAAAATGGAAAAATCAGAGTTTTTTTGTTCCTTCTGTCCAGAGCCAGAGGGCAATAAGCAATGCCCTGTCTTGCAGCCCTTCAATATCTGTCAGTGCATTACAATCCAGCTGGGAATGGGTGTCCCCCATGCCCAGAAGCATGAGGGGCTAATCCATTCAGGAGGCGTGAGGGCCTCCCATCTCCACAGCTCTGAACTCCAGCCAGAATTGCAAATGAGCAAACCAAACCTGGCAGTTGTACCCTGATCTCCTGCCTGGCAGGGGAGTGGGGAAGGCAAAACAAAACCCCAGCTTAACTGGCCAGGCCCAAAATTGAAATCCTGCCCTGACAGCAGGCAGGCAGACAGACCTGTTTGGTGTGAGCATCCGTGACAGGGCTTTTGGTCAGCCTGGCCACCGGAGCACTCAGCTCTGCCAGCCTCAGAGCTGGGAGAGTGGGAGGATCTGTAGAAGATCTCTGGAGTCAGCAGCTGCTGTGGTTATTCTGGCATTAATTTGATGTATACCACATCTCATCTCCTAAACTCTCCCTGGGAAGTGGCATGTGGTTCCTCTGTGTTTGAAGTACCAAAGGCCTTGTGCCTTTGCAGCACATTAGCAAGTTTGGCTTGCTTGGAAGGGACTTTATCCTGCCCAGATGGGGTTTGGGTAGGTACTGCAATCAAGTAGGCTGTTCCCATTCTGGAGCCTTTTTGGGTATAATTTGGAAGAGGGGATTGTGAACTCGCTTGCCTCCTCTGCAGCCCCCCATTCATTTTGCCAAGCGCCTGTGATTGATCTGGCAGAATGGGATGTATTCACAAGCAGAGCTGGAGGGCAGCAGGAAGGACAAAACCCCACCACAGCCTCTGAAATGAATCACAGGCTCTGAAAAGATCCGCTGGGGTTAAGGCGTTGCAGTGAAAAGCTATTGTCTGGAGCCTGGACTCTGGCTAAAAGCATTATTTATCCCAATTTGGGTAGTGGTTGTAGGGAAGGCGTGGTATTCCCAGGAACAGCAAAGCCAGTGTGCTTAGTGGTGAACATGAACTTTATTTGATTGTGTCACAGGTAGCTCAGGAAGCTTTTTGGAGTATCTCAGCTGCAGAGTAGCAAGTCCAATACCTAATTTGCAAATAAACTGCATGGATTGCATGCAAAGAGGATTTCCTACAGGTATTTTTATTGTGGTTGGTGCATGCTTGCCTTTGACTCAGATGAGTGCATGTTGTAGATTTGAGGCACTACAGCCCCTTTTACCAGTGCTTTTGTGAGAGAAAACAAGAATCTCACTAATTGGTTCAGCTTGGCAATAATGTTCTGTTTTTCTATCAAGTGGCATTTAGTAGATTCTTGTGGTGGCTGTAGGCTCAGAGTGGGGCATGGGTTTAAAGGGAGGAATGGTGGGTACTGCTGAGGATGGGATATGAGAATATGAGTGTGATATGAAACTCAGGCTGAGTTTCAAAATGTTCAGATATGTACCCGGATCTTCTCCAGACAATCTGATTCCTGGAGCCTACAGAATTGGGCTTGGAAAACCTCCCAGTTTCTGTCTGAGCCAACAGAAGGAGCCTTTCACATGGTCTCTCTGTTTTCTGTCTAGGATGTACAGGCTAGACTAGGAAGTGAGAAAATGAGAAGAAATGATAAGGATGCCTCCCATTCTCAAAGGTTTGGGTAGGATCAGAAATTCTGCACTGGGGGGATGGAGTCAGCTGCCTTTCCTTTGTTTGCCTATTTGCAAATCTGGTGAAACATCAAGAGTTTGTCAGGAAGGGCAAATCCAGAGTGATACCCTCTGATTCACAGCAGTTACATGATCTGAATTCCAGCCTGCAAATCCCAGTTGCATCTTTGCTGTGTTAGTCATCCTGAAGAGAACAGGAACAAATTTGGCTGACACAGGCAAACCACTAAATTCACTGGAATGGCTGGAGATGAACCCAACCTGTAAGGGAGCAAAGTCTGCATGCAGGCACACAGTGTGGACAGAGCAGAGGGCATGCCTGGGAGATGATGTAGTGAAGGTCCCGTGCTGCCCACCTGGCAGCAGCCCAGGCTCCATGCTCAACAAGTGTGCTGCTGCACTAAATGCCAGGTGCAATTTTAATTCCTTTCATCTCAAGCACTCTTGACAGAAGAGCATTATTAGTGTTGAGCATTATTAGTGTTGAGCATTTCGAGCAGCTCCAAGCTGTGTACCTGATGGTCTGCTGTGTTATGCAAGGACAGGAAAATCATCAGAAAACATCTTCACATTTGTTCCTTCCCCTTTCTTGTTTTTTTATGTCTCTCCCCCACCATCCTTTCCTGTTTTCTGTTGGTTTTTTTCTGCTTTTGAAGCTCAAGCTGCCTCTGAGTACGTGAATGCCTGCATGTAACAGATCCCCTTTCGCAAACCTTTTGATGGTCTCCAGTGCTGGGAAATTGCATCTGAAACACAGCTGTATCTAGCTCTGTGTTTGACAGCGTGTTGCCTCACTGCTCTTTCTCCTAAGCAGTTTTGCAAGGAGCTCTTCACTGTGAAGACAACACAGTAGGTGACTTTTATATTTCTACCTTGCTACTCTCTACAGTAAAAAAGGGAGAAATTGGTTCTATAGCAGTAATTTTGGCCTGGGATAATGCTGCTGGCCTAAGTACCAGGTGGTGGAGTCCATGAGAGCATTGGAAAGGTACAGAAGAGCATTATTAGTGTTGAGCTATTGGGATGAGATATTTGGGATGAGAGAGCAGGCGCATTACTAATTAAAAGAGAATTGATCCCACCGCTTTCAGGGAGAAGTTAAACTTTGTCTAAATTCAAGACAGTATGTCAGCCACCAGGGTTGATACTGTGAGATGGAGAGAAAATAAAGATGAATCTTGTGCCTGCTGTCACTGGCCATTCCAGGTGGGTCTGCTCTGATTTGGAAGGAGTGTCTGTGTATTGTAGTACAGCCCATGCATAGAGGGCCCATGCAGCTTCTTGGGAATGAAACTCTGCTGCAGTATGAGCAGCTTCATCCCTGAGCTGAGCCAGCAAGGAACCTTACTGCTTATTTATTTACTTATTTGCAGCTTTAAATAGTTCATGGTTAAATGTGGCAAAAAGAAACGTGTTCTGCTTGCTGCTTCTCTCATGGGCGAAACAGAGAGTGCCAGTTTTGGATCACGGGACTTGGGGTCTTTGTAGGTGTTTAGCCAGCCTTTATGATCTTGGGAGAACGTTCATAAACCCTGTGGTTTTGCTCTTCTAAGCAGAAATGATTCTTGATCCCCTGAAGTCCCACTGGGGAGCATATAAATCACTCTCAAATCTTGTCCTCTTGAAAGCAAGCAGCACCTCAGCTGGTGATTCCCTGCAGGTAGTGAATGAAATTGGAGGTTTGTGGAGAGCCCCTTGGTTTGAGACAGAGGGGGAACCCCAAGCCTGGCTAATTATAGTTCATGTATCAATAACCTTTCTGAGCTGTTCTCTCATATGCAGTTCTTTTGTGATTGGGGACAGGGCCTGATACAGCTTCAAAGTATCTAAGAGGCACTTGGGTTTTTCAAGAGGTGGTAGGGTGTCTCCTGAGGTTCTCCAAAAGGACCATTGCAGCAGGGCTCTGGAAGGGTGACCCATTAGCCTGGGATGGAAAGTCTTCTCCTGGGGTGTGGTTTGTAGGAAGCAAAAGCACTTGGACAGAAGAGCTGTGGTTCTTCATGTGGGGAGTTTGGCCAGCTCTGTGCTTTTGTTTTTCCCTTGTTCTCTTTGCAAGCTTTGTCCTGTCCAGAGAGACTGCTGGGGCGTTTTCTTCATGAGCTGAGATTTGAGGGGTCTTTTTTTTCTTGAGCCAACTCCTTCCCTCTTTCAGGATTGCTGTCTGCCCTGTCTGGATGAGTGGAAGGATTTTCAAAGCAACCTTATCTTGCTCTGCTGGAAAAAACCTGTCTTTCCCATCCTGGCTGCACAAAGGCTGCAGACAGCCAGGGGAATACTTCAGCCAGCAGACAGCGTTGGATAGCTGTCAAAAAGCTGATGCCCCTCTGCCCTCATCCATATGGAAGAAGGATTATTATCTGCCTCTGTGTGCAGTAAGATCCTTTTAAAGGTTATGCAGTAGATACTTATTTTTTCAATAACTGCCTTTCGAGGGAAAATAAATGAATGCAGCGTGGAGAAATTCAAGCCCCAGTTTGTTCAGGTCATGCCTTCTGCTGTTCCCATTGACATGGCTGTTCCACAACAGCTTCCTGCATGATGGAAGATGCAGCTGGGAGCTCTGATAACCCCCAGGCTCTCACAGAGCAGGTGGGAGCTTGGCAAGGGCCACTGACAGGTTGCTTTGTGTAAAGTGCTCCTCATTCAGAGTGGTTCTGCTTTTTCTCTTCAGCTCAGTGGTTGGGTAAGGGAGCAAGGAGTGTGGTAGGGGCCAAATTGTGCTCTGCATGCCTCTGCTTCAGAGAAGTGCATGTGTCACAGGTCCAGCCTGCCCATGGCTGCAGTTAAACATGGCTTAAATTGAAGCACTTCTGTGCACATTCTTCTGTGCACATTGTTCTGCATGAAATTGTAGAAGACACTTTGCCTACAGGCTTCTGAGGTTTGTCAGCTGCTACATTTTGGAAGAAATTTGCCACATGAAGTAGCTGCTGCCTTCAATTTCTGTTTGTCTGATATGGGTGAGATGATGCCAAGGTCTCTGGTAGACTGAGGCATGAAGTGAGGGGAATTATTAGGGGGAGGATTAGCGTGTGTCACTTTTCTGCTTGTGTCTAGCTATGGCAGGATCCAAGAAGCCCTCAGAAAAAGCTGTTTGGGTGTTGCTGAAAACCACAAGCAAGACTTTCTGGTGAGATGGCTGCACCCCAGAGTTCAGGGGCTGCTTTAGTTTCAGTTTAATGGTCTGTCTAGCCCTGCTTGTCTGTGACCAGTGACATCCAGTGTCATAACTCCACTCCAGAAGAGGCCAAGTAAAGGGGCTGTGACTGTGGCCTCTTCAGCTTTCAGAATTCCAGCTGTGTTGGAGGTCAGTTGGTGCCTGTAGTGAGCATGATAGAAAGAGCAGTGCTGGGAACTGGACTGCCAATTTATTCCCTGGATATTTTTCAATACATATAAGATAGAAATATTATTTGTCTCCAAGTTCCCTGGGATAGATATTTGATGCTGGAAGCCTGAGATGTGAAATATGTGTGTGTGTGTGTGTGCACATGTGTGATATATGTATGTGTCCTTATGTGTATGTGTATATAAAAAATGGCTTTGCTGCAGCTTTTATATAGACATTTCAATTTCTAAATGACCTGCTCCTTCCACTCTGAGTAGGTGCTTTTAATCTTAGTGTCAGAAAAATCATTGCTGCCTTCCTGCAGTCTCTGTGTTTGTTTCCATAGCTGTCCTATATAAATTGCTTCATTTTTTGTGCGTAAGCAAATCAAAGGTTAACAGTGAATAGTTGACCTGAGCTGTGAGAAGAGAAAGCTGTAGCAGTGGCAGGGTGGTTTCTGAGGTTGTAGGAATAGGAACCTAAATCAATAGCTTTTAGCAGACTCATAAATGTTTCATTTGTATTCCTCACTTCGGCGTTGACATGGGAATCCAAATAACCCCTTAAATTAGTGTTGTTCCTGTGCTGGGTGTAGATGTTGGAAACATTTCCTTCAGATGCACTTCAAAGTGCTGTTCCATAATGGCATTTTCCTTCCTGTTTTGGAGCCTTGATTCTGCACAGCCTCCAGTCACAAGTGAAATGAACTTGTCAGCCTCTATCCCTGGCTGCCAGAGTCTGGGCCATGGATATGGGCATTTCCCACCCAACAACCCACATCAGTGTTCCTGCCCTCACTCAGAGGCTGAGCAGGACTTGTGGCTGCTTGGGCAAGCTGTTGTTTCTGCATGGAGAAGCGCAGAGACTTTTCCCTGGACTGTGACACAGCCCTGAGGAATGAGTGAGGCCTTGAGAAGACCAACCTCAATAACTCTTGACAGCGGGTGGGGAAGGAGCAACATGCCCACAACTGTTTGTCTCATTCAGACTCTTCTGGAGGTGCTGGAGAAGCAGGGGCAGGAAGCTTATGAGCAGAGCCTGAGTCAGGCAACTTATCTGGCCATCTGCCTCCTCCTGAGGTCATCCACCCATGGAGTGTGGGAGGGTTGAGCAGCTCCAGGTCAGTGCCAGGTCAAGGCTGTGACCTCCTGGCAGCCTGGGAGCGCAGCAGCCATTCTCTCAGCATTCTGTGGTTTCCTCCAAGACCCCAGTGCTGGCTGGGGAGAACTGGGCTCATCTGCAGACCTTTGTGTGCAGGCTGGAGAGACCCTTGAGAAATCCCAGCCTGTGAAGAGCAAGTTAAAAAAAACCCATCCAACCAACATTAACAAAAAAACCCATCTAAAAAGCCCTCCCCAACTGTCTTGTCTAAACAATTCAGTGACTGGAGTGAAGGTTGACCCCATTTTGATTTTTTCAGGTTCATTTTTCAAATCTCGGGACAAGTTCTGTATTAACTTTCTCCTGTAAGAGAGGGCTGTGCATGTGTATCTGTCTGTCTGCTTTAGTTACATGGGAAGCAAAATACAGCTGGCTAAAGTATTTTGGAGTAAATGACTTGGATTTTATCATCTAGGTAGTATTAATTTGATTAGTCCAAAGAGGTTTTCTTCTGCAGGCAAGGATTGGTATCAGGTAGCACTAATGTGAAATAGTAGCTAATAAAAGCCTTGTGTTTGATTCTGCCTGTCTGGTAAAAAACATAATTTATGTCTTTCTTTTGTCTTATTTTGAATAGAATCTGTCCTGAAAAATGTTTAGGTCACATGAAGTGTCTGGTGAGTTTTATAATCAAAAAGTACAACAAATGGGTTTGGTAAAATCAGTTCAAACTTTTGGCTTCTGCTGGTAATTAAATATTTTATAAATAAAACCTGTAGCAGTTGCTTTTCCTAAACCTGCAGTAATCTACATGAAAATCAGAAGCCAAACTTAATTTCTGCTGAGCCAAGAACAGACCAATGCCCTTTATCCTGGATAGTCTGCTCTCTCTATGCTGTTTTCTAAGGAAAAATAACTCTTCTGCGGTTTGCCAATACCCTCTGGGGGCTGTTGAAACAATCTACACCAAGTTTGGGGTTTGATTGCCTCACTTTGTTGCTCCTTTGTTGAAACCAAAGCAGAATTTCCCCCTTCACCCCGCTCTGCTTTCTCGCCCTGCTCAGCCTGAGTTAGATTTTTGGAGGATGCAAGGGTGCAGGAGGAAACGGTGCAGGAGCTACAGGGATGTCACCTGGAGCTTTGAGATCCACTGCCAGTGTACCAGGGTTGGATAACTGATGCACGTGTTCTCCATGCCTTGTATCAGTCAGGATGAGGGAATAAGGCTTTCCCTGTTTGTCTCCCTGCAGGCAAGAGCTGTGCCACCATGTCGGTCAGCGTGCACGAGAACCGTAAATCCCGCACCAGCACCGGCTCCATGAACATCCTGCTTTACCACAAGGCCTCCCACCCGGACTGCGTCCTGTCCCACCTGAACACCCTGCGCAAGCACTGCATGTTCACCGATGTCACCCTCTGGGCAGGGAACAGGTCCTTCCCCTGCCACCGGGCAGTGCTGGCTGCCTCCAGCAGGTACTTCGAGGCCATGTTCAGCAACGGCCTCCGGGAGAGCCTGGATGATGAGGTGAACTTCCATGACAGCCTCCACCCGGAGGTGCTGGAGCTGCTGCTGGACTTTGCTTACTCCTCTCGGATCATTATCAACGAGGAGAATGCCGAGTCCCTCCTGGAGGCTGGGGACATGCTGCAGTTCCACGATGTCCGAGATGCAGCGGCTGAGTTCCTGGAGAAGAACCTCTACCCTTCCAACTGCCTGGGCATGATGCTGCTCTCGGATGCTCATCAGTGCCGGCGGCTCTATGAGCTCTCCTGGAGGATGTGCCTGGTCAACTTTGAAACTGTTCACAAGAGTGAGGACTTCAACAACCTTTCCAAGGACACTTTGCTGGACCTCATCTCCAGCGATGAGCTGGAAATCGAGGATGAGGAAAAGGTCTTTAAGGCTGTCATGCAGTGGGTGAAATACGACCTGGATGAGCGGAAGGCTTATCTCCCAGAACTTCTGAGGAATGTTCGTCTGGCTTTGCTTCCTTCAGAATGCCTCAAGGAAGCCTTGGCTTGCGAGGACTTGATCATGGTGGATGAAAGGAACAAGCTTGTCCTGGATGAAGCTATTCAGTGCAAGAAGAAGATCCTCCAGAATGATGGGGTGGTCACCAGCCTCTGTGCCAGGCCTCGCAAAGCTGGCCACACCTTGCTGATCCTGGGAGGACAAACCTTCATGTGTGATAAGATCTACCAAGTGGATCATAAAGCCAAGGAAATTATTCCCAAAGCAGACCTGCCAAGTCCACGGAAGGAGTTCAGTGCCTGTGCCATCGGCTGCAAAGTGTACATCACTGGAGGCAGGGGCTCAGAGAACGGGGTCTCCAAAGATGTTTGGGTTTATGACACCGTGCATGAGGAATGGTCCAAAGCTGCCCCGATGTTAATCGCTCGGTTTGGGCACGGCTCAGCCGAATTGGAAAACTGCCTCTATGTGGTTGGTGGACACACTGCAGTAGCTGGAGTCTTCCCTGCATCTCCTTCTGTTTCCTTGAAGCAAGTGGAGAAGTACGACCCCATATCCAACAAGTGGATGATGGTGGCTCCGCTGAGGGACGGAGTGAGCAACGCCGCGGTGGTGAGCGCCAGGCTGAAGCTCTTTGTCTTCGGTGGGACCAGCATCCACCGAGACATGGTGTCCAAAGTGCAGTGCTACGATCCAGCTGAGAACCGATGGACCATCAAGGCCGAGTGCCCGCAGCCCTGGCGCTACACGGCGGCCGCTGTCCTGGGCAGCCAGATTTTCATCATGGGAGGGGACACGGAGTTCACGGCAGCCTCCGCCTACCGCTTCGACTGCGAGACCGACCAGTGGACGCGCATCGGGGACATGACGGCCAAGCGCATGTCCTGCCACGCCCTGGCCTCGGGGAACAAACTCTACGTGGTGGGAGGCTACTTTGGCACTCAGAGGTGCAAAACGCTGGACTGCTACGACCCCATGTCAGACACGTGGAACTGTATCACCACGGTGCCTTACTCGCTCATCCCCACAGCTTTTGTCAGCACCTGGAAGCACTTGCCCTCGTGATGAGGGGCAGGGCCTGGGGGCTTGTTTCCAGGAGGTCAGTGAAGGTAAGGGTCTCCTCCTCTTAAATTAAAAATTGCCATCTTGCCTCAGTTTTATCTCCACACACCGTGCTGAAGCCACAGGTGCTTATGAAGTAATTTTATGGGAAGGGAACTTTTTTAAAAGTGGGTTGCAGAGCCAGGAAGGAATAACCAGCTCAGCAGTGCTCTAGTGTAAGTCTAGATAGTTCCAAGTGTTCTCTTATTTCCAGATGATCCTCACAGTATTTTAAGAGATACATATACATAGACGGTTGGGGCTTCTCTCCTGCTCCAAGGTAGCTGGATGTACCAGCCTCACCATTCTGTGGGGAGGTGGATGGGCAGATGAGTCCACACCTGCTCTCACCATGGAATACATCCTGTTCCCATGCAGTTGAGGGAGTTAAGGTTCCTAAAAACACTTGTATGTGACTCCTGGGAGATACCAGGGCAAAAGTGCTTTGGAATGTCTCAGTAGTTTGATGGTTTTGCTGATTTTCAAGGTGATGTATTTAGAACTGTTGAATATGTAGGCAAGTGACCCTTGGAATGCCAGCAAATCCCAGTTCTCTTTTTATGCTCTCTGTTTACATTTCAGTGGGTAGCAGAAGCAAAAGCACAGAAGCCATGGTGCATTTGATGGTCTTGGTGTTTATTTATCATCCAAACAGTTGCTTGTTAAATCAGAACTTCTGAGACTTCTGTGTCAGACCTGAGTGGGAGGGAAAGGGTTTTGTAACCAGAAGAAGAATGTGTTTATCAGTGTTTTGGGTTGTGTGAGAATAAGAAAGTTGGTGGAAACCCATGATGTTGTGTCTCATTCTGGCGCTCTGATTTTCTCTTGCCCAGGGAAGGTGCTCCTGCAGTGCCCCTGGGACCAGGGTTTCTTGTTCCTCTCCTCCCCAGTGGGGTGTTTGGTTGCTGTTTTGGTTGTCAGTGTGGCTCCACAGGGCTTTCCATGTCCTCACCAACCTGTGCTGAGACGCAGCTGGCCCGGCAAAGCCCAAAAACTCTTCTTATCTTGCATTGTGAAAGCAGATAGTGATACAGGCAGCACTTAGATAGCATCACCTTCCCAGGAAGTCAGTAACACGTCTGCTAGCTCAGTGAGCAGGTTTCTCAGTGCCAGCAGCACACACAGCCCAGCTCTGGTGGTTGCAGCCTGCATCCCAGCCAGCTGAAGGAGCTGGGAAGCCCTCACTATGGGTGTGGGATTGACAAGCTTCACTTAGAGTTTTATTTGGAAAGTGGGGACTGCGGGGAGGGAAATTCTTCCACAGACTCATCAAAATCCACTTCACTTAATACGGGGAAGAAGGAATGCTGCCCAAACCCTCTAACACCCTCTCACTTCCCTGCCTTCCACTTGGTGTGGTTGGTGTGCCTGGGAATCGCCCAGCGGGTGAAATTGCTGGCACCTCCCAGTGATCATCTTTCTTGATGCCAGGTGGGAACCAAGGAGGAGTTCCTGGCACCTCAGCCAGGGATTAGCCCAACATGACCACCTGCTTTTCTCAGGTGGGAAAAAAACCACCCAGGGCATTACGCTGGCCTTTGTGAAATGCCTGTTTTTTTAAGGTTTTTTTACATGGTTGGACCACCAAGAGGGCAGGGCGAGAGTGTAAAGAGTTAAAATGAGACCTTAAAGTGTTCCCCAACACTGTAAGATAATGGCCTTTCCAAATTCTCCTCCTCAGGCGTTGCCTAGCATCTGTCACGGTGGCTCAGTAATCTAATTAACTGTCACTTGGCTATTAAATATTGCAGCAGAGACTGTGAGGACTCCATCATTTTCAGCTCAGGTCAATGGGGCCTCCCTTTAAGAGCCATCCTAGAGCTGACAGTTAATTTTCTCTGGTAGCAGATGCGTCTGAATATTAAAGCTCAACACCAACCACATGGCTGGGAGTAGGAATAGGGGGTAGTTGGACATGGGAGTTGATTCCTCAGCCACTAAATAAAAAACAGTCTTCAAAGTCACAGTGATGTTGTTTTCCTCTCCTACCTTTTTTCCTCCCTACTGTTTTTGGGTTGTTCAGACCTAATAAATAGCTTTGTGGGGGTTGTATTGATACTTCTTTCCCCCCTGTAATTGGGAGCCTGACACAAGCACAGAAAACTAGAAACTGCAAATAAAACTGGTGAAAAGTCACTGTGTGAGGGTTTTATGTGCTTTTTTGGCTCTGCCTCCAGTCTTCGGTTAAAAGAACTATTTAAAATACATGCAAGCTCTTGCCAGAAAGAATGTCTGTCCACGTGATTTTTTCTAGAGTGGGGTTTTTTTTTAGTAAGTTTTATTTCATTTAGTGAGTGAATGTCCCTGATCTGCACATCCTATGTGCCTGCCTTGGCTGTCCTGGCTGTGCAAAAACTGGGCTTGGGAGCTGGGGTAACTGGCTGTGGGATGGCTTTGATCCAGTTCACTCCGTTGTCCTACTGCAGGTCTGGCCAAGGGGTTTTCTGGTTTGCAGCTGCCACCGTGGAAAGTCTCTGCTCAAACACCTGATTTGGTCCCTATGGGATCCTTCTTCAAGTAGGGATGCCCAGAAGGCAGGCTGGCCAGCACCTGCCCAGTTTCCTCACTTGGAAAGATTCGGAGTAACCATCCCTCAGAGCACAGAGCAAGGTGGGCTGGTGGAAAAAGGCCTGGGCAATTACATGGCAGGAGACAGAACTCTGTCCTCATGGAAAAAACAGCCTCCTGCCCATAAACTGGTCCCTGAAAACCAAATAGTCTGTCCTTGACAAATGTTGGTCATAAAGCACCCAGCCTGCTTTTCCTGTGAAGCATAAAACTGATCAGCTGGAAATGCTTCCTCGAGGGCACGGCCTTCGCCCTTCCCAGACAGAGCAGGGACACATTTCAGCAGAGGTCCCAGCACTGCTGCCAGGGAGGCTGTGTGACATTAATTTAGTGCTTATTACCCACAGTTAATTCCAGGGATCAAGTGTGATTAGCAGTGTGAAATGTGAAAGCCTCATCCCCTCCCACCCGAGGTGGTGGAGCCATAGGGGAGGCAAAACATGACAAATGAGCACGGGGCTAATCAGGACTCTGTGTTGATAAGGACAAGCCCAGCCCAGGGGAGGGCCGTGGGTGGTTTGTCACAGTGCTGTGCAGAGGCAGTAGATGGGGACAACTCAACCCCTCCTCAGAGGTGACTTCAGGCAGCACCAGGAACAGGTTCTCCAAGCTGCCTGTCTCCACATTAAAGAGGCTTCTCCACACTATCTGTCCTGTGTCACACTCTCACAGATGGGGGTGGGATGGTCACTTCAGATTTCATGGTCCAGACAGGGAAGGTGAATTAAAAAGAGGAGTCACTGCATCCCTCTCTGCTGCCTCCTGAGCCTCAAATGCTTTCCTGGGGTGGAGATGTTGGAATTCCCATCTCCAAACAAACAGGACAACCCAAACCCCGTAGCATCAAGGAGCCAGGGGTTTCCCTGCCCAGAGGTTCCTAATCAGGTGCTTTTTAGTTCTTACAGGACCCTCCTCACAGTCTTTGCTGTAGGGAGCAGAGGTTGGTGGCTGGGCACTGCTCAGGCACTGATTCCTGGGCACATCAGAAGCTCAGAGTTGATTTTGTGGCTTCCACTGGAGCCCTTTGGTGTGTGCTAAGCTCCCGTGAGGGCTGAGGGTGGCACCAGCAGCTGGTGCCTGCCTTTGGGCGGGCACTGAGTGGCTGAGGCTGAAGGGTTTTGAGGCTGTTCTGGCACCTGAAATCTGAACTTTGGCCCCAGAGCTCCTGCAAAGATTTAGGCTGTGTGCCAGGCCCTGAGCTGTATTCCAATACCACACTCACCAGGAACTGGGTCAGTTCCATGGCTTTTCCTGGTTATTATATTACAGCTTAGATAACAAGCCTTTTTTTTTTTGCAAAGACACTTTCACAGCTGCCTGGTGTGGCTCCCTCCCACATGCTTTCACCTTGCTGCGTGCATCATTCCCAGCTCCATCCAGAGCCCTGCTCACAGAAAGGCACCTTCCCATGCCAAGCCCAAAAAAAAACTCAGGATATCTCCTGGCTTCTAGAGGCTGCTGCTCACCTGCATGCTGCTGGGGTGGGTGGTTGCTTGCAACCTGCTGGAATTCCTGGAACAGAGTCACAGCTGGTTTCTCCCAGTGGCTCCTAGGGAAACCCATTTGCATGTGTATAATAGGGAGGCCGGATAAACAGGGATTGCAGTTTTTCTGCCGCTGCTGCTCTTTCCAAGTGGCTGGTTGTCTCTGAAGCCAGTTTATCAGGCAGTGTTGGAAGGGAGTGGCTGGCCTGGGGAGGAAAGTCGATGAAAATCAGGCTTTTCCTAACCCTGGGCAAATGGAAACATGTGCAGTCTGAGCTTGGCCCCAGACTGTATTAATCAACCCCTTGGAAATGTCAGTGATACGGATGTTTTTGGAGGAACCTGTGGAAAAAGAGAGAAAGGGTCTTTTTGTTTTGTCTGTTCCAGTTTTTGGACTGTCCTCCTTGCCCTAAAAAAAAAAAAGAGAGTGAAAACTTTTCCCTCAATTTTTCATTCCCTTATCATGTCCACTGAAGTTTGCTACCTGGCTCTGAGCCCTCCCCAGCTGAAGCCCTCGCTCCTGTCCTGTACAGTAAAGGATGCCCCAGCTCCTAAAGAAAACAGCTGCTTTCCACCTCAGGGAGTCGGGGTAACCCCAGTGAGTGCCCTGTGCGGGCTGAGCTGAGCATCACAGCAGCTAATGAGCTCTCTCTTTCCTTCCCCAGATGCCGGAGTCACATTCCTGTCCCCTCTCTTGCGGCTGGAGCCAGCGCAGTGACCGAGAGCCTCCTGTCCTCCCGCACAGGACTCCGAGGCAACTTCCACATCCCTTCCTGGCACCAGGACGGGAGGCAGAGCTCCTGCCTGCATCACACCAGGGCGTCACCAAGGGCTGCCCAGCCCCACCACTGCTCACTGGCCACTGTGCAGGGATGGAGCCCAGAGCACTGCCGTGCTAGGCTGAGCACAGGGGTGGCCTGTGGGCTTCCATGGACCAGTAGGGCTGGGGAGATGGAGGCTGCATCCCTCAGCAAACATGGCTGGGTAGCCCTTTTTGTTACTCAGTTGGGGGGGTTAAGAGACATATTAATATGCTTTTCTCTAAGGCAGTGAACTTGCCATTGGCAGTGCTTGCTGCTTGGGTGACTTGGAAGTGTTTGTTAAAGGGAATAAGGTGAGAGCACCTGGCTCTCCCCATCCTCTGGCCATTTCATAGAGGCAATGGCTATTGAAATATTAAAACATAGGAGCTTGGGATGGCTGCCAGCATCACCACGTACTGTGACAAAACAGGGCAGATGCCTTTTGGTTTGTACTTTGGGCCTTTTAAATTGCCCCCCCTCCCCCCCTTTCCTCTCTGCTGTGATTTGGTCAGAGGCCGGGTAGCTCCCCACACACAGCTGCTGGGAAGAGCACAGGGCTCTGTTAGTGTGCCAAGGCAGCAGCACCACTGCTGAGATATTCCCCAGATAAAGCCCACTGCGTGCTCAGAGCCGGTCTGCTGAGCTTCCCTGCGCGTGGGTGAGGCTCTCGCTGGCAAAGGAGCACAAAAAGGGGTGCAGTGGGGAGCGCTTGGAAAGGGGCACCTTGGCTCCAGCAAAGAGGGAGAGCAAGAGGATTAGGGTAGCATTGCAGGGTGGGCTGGTGAGCTTCCTGCTGCTCCCCACACGCTGGCTTCCCCTTGGAGAGATGTGAGCGTTTCTGACGGCGTGCTGCCTGCCAGCAGTTGGGCTGAGGCTGCCCCAGGTTATCCACGCACGCTGGCTGCCAACTGTGTTTGGGATTATGCATCCAAGAGCTGTCAGCCCGAGCCATTCCTCATTCTGCTGTGGAGGAAGGCACGTGGATCTCAGGCTGTCAGTCCAGGGATGCAGCTCCTGACCGGCCACTGCCGAGGACTGGTCCTGCACTGCCCCAGCATCCTGCTTCTCTGCACAGCAGATCTCCAGCTTCTCCAGGCTCGCCTCTCGCCCCTGGATGAGGCTGGGCTGTAGCCTGGCCAGCTGAATGATGCAATGCCATGAAAAGCCTTGACACAGCTTCAAACAGCAGAGGTCTTTTCGGAGCAGCGGGTGCCGTCGCTGCCGGGAAGAACACACGTTCCGCACCGCCAGTCTGCCATGAGCTGGATGACGTTTATTTACATCTTCTAGGCTTTTTTTTTTTTTTTTTTTTTTTTTCCCCTTCAGCTGCTTGTGAACTTTAATAAAAATGATGATCTGGGAAACTGTTTGTGTGTTTTTCACAGGAGTCTTCATTCAGAAGTTGGATTTAGGTCTAATAACAGGGCCGAGGACTAATAACAGGGTTGGCACTCCGTGGGGTGGTTCACAAACAGCCTCCAAAGCGACCAGCCCAGCTGTAATTATTATTGCTTCAGTGCTTGGGAAACTGAGGCACAATGTCAAGTGCCTTGTCCAAGGTTAATGGTAGATCTGGGAATTAAATCCAGGGCTCCTCATGTCCTGAGGACATCATGTGGCTCTCTGTTCTACAGCTGCTCTCGCTCAGCTCGTCCATGCCATGGTTTCAGGAGAACTTGCATGTCTGCAGTGCTAATAACACCTGCCAAATAGGTTGAGGGGCCCAGAGCAGACACAGCCATACTCCTGCAGGGAAAGCCAGTCATTTCTAAGGAAGACAAGAAGAATTCATGCTTCTGTTTTCCTTATTTGCCTTCTCTTGGCTGCTGCAGCTCCCGAGAAAGGGGCCTTTTGACAGGAGAGATGTGCTTTCCAGCTGGAGCTCCTTTCCACACTCCTCTTCCATGTGCATCTCTCCCCATCCCAGAGGAGCACACAGAGGCACAGGGAGATCCAGCCCTGCTCTGGGAACACTCTGGGAGGGTTTTCCCTCCCTACAAGACCAGCAGCTCCAGCTGTGCTCAGGGCTGGGGTTGCTCAGAGCAGTGAATCGGCACCAGGCAAATTTGTATTTTTGCCTCCTCCTCTTGTAGCAGGGGCTGTTGGGCTTTGGAGGCAAAACTTCCTGTGGGTGTTATACAGGGTCTCAAAGGGATTTGGAGCCTGAATTTCTGAGCTGCAAAGGAGACAGGGAACCTGTCCCCTTGCCTGCAGGAGCTGGGTGGGCAGCAGCATTAGCTGACGTGAGCTGGGTAGATATGAGTGTAAGGCTCCATAGAAAAAGCTCATTAAAGACCCCTTTGGGAAACCAATTCAGGGTAGAAATTACTGTTTGATGAGCAGGAGAGGGGGAAAAGAGGAGGGGGGGGGAGGTGAATGAAATCCCCTATAGTTTTGTTGATTCAGGTTTCTTGATTCAGGTTTCATATGCGACTCTGGGACTTTAAATAGCAGCTGGGGAGGCTTTGCAATTCTGTTGCTTTGATATGAGCCATGCAGAGACCTGCTCTTTTGTATTTATTCTGGAGCTTGCCTGAGAGACAATTCAAAAGCAATCAGCAGCTGCTGTGACAGCAGCGACCTGTTGCTATGGAATTAGAAGTAATGAGAAATACAAAGGTTTCTTGGTTAGCAGCAACAGAATAAGAGGGGAGCAGGAGATAGAAGTGGACGTAACAGAAAAAAGCTACAGCCAGAGCGGGGCTGGCATTTAAATGGGAGGTGCAGGGGTAGATATGTAAATGTGATTTGTTTTCCTTTTTAAAAGAGCTTTTTTTTTTTTGCCATCTCAGCAGGTCAGGCTCAGCTTTGTCTGGGAGTGAGCACTTGGGAAGGAGTCCTGTCTGGCGGTGGTGCTGGAGTTGTGTGTTCCCAGGCTCCCGGGAAACAAGCCCACACTCTACAGCCAGCCCTCGCTGTGGGGTGTCAGGAGCTCAGACATCTTCCCCTTGGAGTGCCAGGAGCCCAGCATGGAGATCCCTGCAGGAGCAGGGGGGCTCATCCCACACCTCCTTTGTTTTGCAGGGCCCAATCCTGCAGGAGAACTGGGGCAGGACAGAGCTCCTTTCCTCCCACCCTCTGGCCCTGGAGCCTGCCCATGAGCTCTCTCCATCTGAGTTCCCAGCTCAGTAACCCGGCGCTTCTCACTCCAAAAAACACCTGGGAGGAGAGGGCTTGGAGGTGGAGCCAGGCAGGCAGCTGGCATGATCACACCTCCTTCCCCAGGGCCTGAGCATGCTGGGCATCCCTGGATGCAAAAGGCTGATACTCCTGTGTCTTCTTTAAATGAAACTCATAGTGCCTTACTGGGTTTTAAATATGCATTTTCCCAGCCTGACCCCAGCTGCCCTTGAAATAATACTGCTTTGCAATGAAGCCCTGCAGGGAATTATCATCTGAGCCCACTCCCTTTGTCATGAGAGTCAATTAAAAGCAGAGTAGCTGGTGATTTAATAGCTCTGGTGTCTGAGGGAGCCCCACATCCATCCAGAGGCCGACTCTGGTATTTAAACACATAATTGGAGAAGAGGAGCACTTTCTTCCAGCTATCCAACATGTTTTCAAATTTATCCATGTCCATACAGAGCACTAGCTCCTCGTGTCCATGGCTTGTCATCTGCACGTTAATCAATGCCCCAGCATTGCACATTCTCCTTGCAATATATCCCATGTGGAATTGTTTTCCTGTTTTCCCATGCACCCTTTCCTTTGGGGTAAACAAAACAGGTTTTAATCTCTGAAGAGGTCCAGGCTCACAAAATGCCATGCATGGAGATGCTGCTCTGTAAGCAGTGTTTGAGTTAAGCTTGCAAGAGCAGGAGAAACCCTTGCCTGCAGCTCCCCACAACCAACAGGGAATTCAAACAGGGCCCAATCCCCCTTGCTGCAGTGCAGAGCAGGATCCCTGTGCCCTGCAGGCACAGGCAGCAGTGCTGGGGGCCCCAAGGTGGGAGCCAGCAGCCGGCACTCCCGGTGGGAATGAATAGCCAAGGCTGAGCTCATTTATTCTTCCTTCCTCACAGTCTCCCTTTTCTTTCCATTTCACCACCTCCTTATTTAACATCCTGGGCTGTTGTGCAGAGCCACCACCCTGGTTTGCAGCACTGTGACCTACTTTGCCACAGCATCCCGGCTTCCTCACTGGAATTGCGAGCGCGGAGCCCACCCAATCCATTCAGTGTTTCTCAGCTGAATAACAGATCCAATTAGGTGGAAAAAGCCTGGCTTTCATGCTGTCAGTGCCTGGACATCTCACTTCCCACTCCCCAGCACAGGCTGCACCCCTGAGGGCTGCGGCTCACAGACAGGAGTCCCTCTGTGTTTGTGTGTCCCCTGCCAAATGAATTTGGGGGAAGGGTTCAAGAAGAGTGATCCTGGCTACTCAACCTGTCCTTTCATTCTTCCTGACAGTCTCTGAGGACTACAGAGCTCAGGAATCAAGTAATTTGATTTTCAGTTGGGTTTTCAGTTCTGTCTCTCCTGGGAAGCTCTCCTTTCCCAGCAGAGGCTGGGGAGCACAGTCATGACCAGGCCAGGGTGGCACAACTTGTGCTTGTGAAGAAGAACTCACAGCCAGAATGTGATTTAATGACAGAGAGAAAGACCTGTCTCTCACTCCTGGCATCATATCTATCTCCAGTCCTGTGGGTTTATCCCAAGCAAACATTTTAATTCTGTTTTTTTCTGCTGCCATCACTCTTCTTTTCTATCATCACAGCAAGGCTCCTTCTCCCTCCAGCCCCAGCAGGCAGCCAGTCCCCAGGATGCTGGCTGCACTCCATCGTGGGGCATAGCTGGTTCTTAAAAGGGATGACTATAAACCAAACAAGGAGAAAAAAGCCTAAGGGCCACCAGGAAAAGCCCTTTTGCTTTCTACCTTCCCTGGCTGGGTGGCACGGACGGCCACCCCCTTGCCCTGAGGCCAGCCCAGCAGCGCTGGGGCCAGCTCAGCTCCCTGGCAGGTGCAGGGAGGAGGGTAAACAGCCTTCCCTCCATTTCTGGGTCACGTCTGGAGGAATTACACACGCACACACAAACAGGAGCTGCTTCCCCATGGCTGCTTCCCAGCACCCAGCAGAGCTCCCGCTGCCTCCGGCCCCTCTGCCCACGCTGCCGCCCCGCCGCGATCACGGCTGCTCCCGGCCTTCCCACAGGCTTCTGCTAATGACTCACCCCTCCTGCTCGGCTCTAATTAGGCTCCTGTCTAATTAGGCTCACTGGGAAGATGTGGCTGGTGAGAAGCAGCCCTTTGGTGAAAGGAGAGGGGAAAGAAAGAGCATCTGGAGACGCCGGAGGGAGAGACGCCAGGCTGTGGTGAGAGGGCAGGGGGGGATTGGGAATTGTCAGCTGAGCTGCATCTGTGCCAGGGATGGGCCATAAAGGGACTGGAAACAAGTGCCCTCTGTGCTGGCATACAGAGGAGCTCCAGAGTGCAGGGAGAGTGGGGCTGGGGGAGCCCATCCTGATCCTGCACCCTTGGGCATCCTTGGGAACCCTTGGGCATCCTTGGGAACCCTTGGGCATCCTTGGAACAGAGGCAGGAGAGCAAAGCCTGGTTTGGGGGAGATTCAAGAGGTGTGAAGGCAGCTTTAGGGGAGACACAAGGAACACCCACTGTCTGCCCATCCCTGAGAGAGCTGGGGGTGCTCATATCAGTTGCTAGTGTGAAATATTATTTTCTACTTAGTTTTTACATGGTTCAACCTCCTAAAAATCAAGACATTTACCATATTTAACATTCCTGTAGCAAATTAACAAGCCCCAGGTGCCTTCAATGGCAAAGGTAAGTCATTACTTTACCATTCACCTTGTATCTGATCACAAGGCATCTCACTCACTCACTGCACTAATTAGGGTTTTGCCTTTCCTTCTCTTAATAAACCCTGTATGAATGAGTGGCCTGTCTGCGAGCCCCAGCCCAGCTTGCACCTGTGTCCTCCCAGACCTCCAGTTTCTCTCCCTGAAGGCTGTGCCAGGACTGAACCCAGCAAGGGCAGGGAAGGGGAAATGCAGGTAATGCAAATGTTTAGGGTATCACTAAACCATATTTCCAAAGAGACTTTCCTGTGCTTGTCAATGCTCCTTTTAGAGGCTCATCCCATTCTAAGGATCCTGTATGATCCCTTTTAGTCAATGAGCCAGTGAAAATCCAGCCACATCCAACAAAGCCACATAGATATTTTGCTCTAATGTTGGGTGCCAAGGAAAGGCTGGGCAAGAAATCTGGGATGCTCAGAAACCCATCACTCTTTCCTGGGACCATCTGAATTGATTAATCCCTGTGGTCTGGAGAGAATATCCATTTCATTGTCTTAGCTGTAATGGCTCAAAGCATGGAAATTTTGAGCATATGAAATTGTGGAAAGCTGGTTAAGGACAGTCAAATTAATATATGGAGGCATCCTGGAGCAGCAGGGCCCTTTGCTTCCTCCTCTGCCAAAGGCAATTTGTATTGCTGGCCCAGACTTCCCCCTGGCCAGTGGAAACAGGGGGGTTTGGAATGCACTGTGCAGGATCAGGGTGCCTGGGCAGCTCTACAACCCAGCCTTTCCCTGGCAGGAGATTGATTCAGAAAGGATTTGATTTTCTCCATTTGTGATCAGTAAACGTGCTGTCCCATCTCCCATGACCAATGCTTGTTCTATCAGAGCAGCATCTCCCATTCCCAGCAGCTGCAGCAGCAGTTGTTTTACTGCAGCAATGCAAAGGCTGGGGGGTGCCCCAAGGGGTGCTTTTGTCAGGCATCCAGGCTGCAGAGCCAAGAGGGGCCACAGGGAAACGTGCTTTTTAAAAAGCCATGCCCAGGAGCCCGACCGTTTGGGCGAAGGCTTTTATTCAACTTCAGTAAATAGGTGAGCTGGGACGCCTGGGAATGCAAATAAAAGGAGGACTGGAGATAAACGAACTCTTTCATCTCCTGTCTCACACCCAGGGGTTGCCTGTCTTGGAGCAAGTGCTGCGTGACAGGGTGTAGGTTCAGGTACACTGACCTGACTCGGGCTTTCAGAACAGCATGTGCAACACAGCTGAGAGGAGGGGAAAATACCAGGCAGGGAGTGCACTGCTGCCCAACAGGAATGCAAATAAATGCCCTGACCCCTGCTGAGGAACAGCACAACACCCCAGGCAGCTGACAGCCCAGAGGTTTGATCAATACTTGATACTTAGGGCTGTCTTGTGCCTGGTCAGGAGCTGGACTTGGTGCTTTTTGTGGGTCCCTTCCAACTCAGGTTATTCTGATTCTATGAATACATTTCTGATTCTCCTCAAGTGACATTTTCTCCTTCCCAACCATACCCCTGAAGACAAGAGGAGTAACAAATGGAAATGAAGCAATTCCTCTGCCTCAAAATCAATACATGGGCGTGAAGGTCTCCTGCTTCTCCTGCCTGGGGAGAGGATGCTGGAGTTCCTCCTGTGCAGGACTGGCAGGACAGGGCCAGCAGTGATCACTTCTATGATCCAGCAGAAAATGGTGGTGGGGAAACCCCAACATTGAGGCCCTCCATGACTCCTCATCATCATAGCTCTGTACTTCTGG
This sequence comes from Calcarius lapponicus, assembly GCA_039654755.1. NCBI lineage: Eukaryota > Metazoa > Chordata > Aves > Passeriformes > Fringillidae > Calcarius > Calcarius lapponicus. The sequence goes on along the minus strand of CM077473.1, from coordinate 6,839,079 downwards.
CACCCTCTCCTGCCTGGACCGATGCCTGCAGGCACTGGGAACACCATGTACCTTATCATGGAATCACAGAATAGTTTGGGTTGGAAGGGAACTTATCCTTTTTCCACCACCCCTGCCACAGGCAAGGAATTTTCCACTAGACCAGGTTGCTCCAAGCCATGTCTGACCCGGCCTTAAACACTTCCAGGGATGGGGCATCCACAGCTTCTCTGGGCAAGCTGTTCCAGTGCCTCACCACCCTCACAGGGAAGACTTTTCTTCCTTAAATCACTTCCCCAGGGGAGACCTGGATGCTGGGTACATTTCTGATGGGTCTCTTCTTGCAGGAGATGTGGGAACACCTAAACCACACAGCATCGTGGACCCTGTCCTGTGATGAGACGCAGCATCTCTGGTTCTCTAAGCCAAAAGAACGAAACCTCTCTGTCTCTAGGATTTAATAAAGACACTTTATAATAAACACTGAGTTGTGTTAGGGGCTTACAGGAACTCTGTGCCACTTCCCCTTCTTGTACAAGGATGACAAGCCCTGTATGTGGGGGGGAGGAAAACCCAAGGAATATCACATGGCCATCTGGCCTTTGGTAAAATGCAAATCTTGTAAGGGGAGGAAAATAAGTTAAAGAGTCCAGTGGGTTCAAACTGGAATGGGGAGAATAAAGGCAATGCAAACATTTGATTACAGGTTGAGGTTAAGGCTCTTCATTCAGCCTTGGTGCAAAAAGTCATTGGCAAAAATACCAGAAGTGTGGGAATAAATCAGGCAGAAAACTCAGACTTAAAATCAAATTTATTTAGAGGAAGAATGACTTTACAAGAGGTTGATACTGATAACTAAAAAGGAAGATAAATAAAAGCTTGTTACAAAACTTTGTGGATTCTGGCAAGTTACAGAAAAACTGAAGAATTTTACAGTCAACAACCTGCTCACTTTTTACATAATTACAAATTAACATACAGCAATTAGGTTTTACCCTCTTCTTTAAAAATCCTTTTTTCCCAACTTTTTTTCTTTATGGGTTCAACATGAAAAGGCAAAGCTTTTTTTTTTTTTTCATTTTTTTTTCTTTTTTTTTTAATAAGAAACAAACCAAAAACAGAGGTATATCAGGTTATTACAATACACCTCAATGTTCTGGGAATTACTCAAGTGCATTCCATATTAGTACAAAATAAACACCAGGCTAAACTTTAACCATAGGCGAGCTGAACTGGACATAGATTTTTATTTCACTTTTTTCTTGAGGCAGTGTTTAATATTGATAAAGAAAATAGTAGCATTACTTTACAGCATGGAAAGGATGGGTACCTATAGACAGCTTAAATACATACAAAGCTCATAGCTGTATGCAAAGCAGTGAGTGTTGTCCTGTTCCCCCCTCCCCCCTAGCAATGGAAGCTGAACTATATTTGGGCAAAGCATCAGTGTCAGTGAAATGCATGTGGAAGGAAAGGGCACAGAGCCCTGGAAATGCAGGTGTGCATGGAGCTGGTGTTACACTTCTCATGACTGAGGAGCACGAGGTGTAGGAGATTTGGCCAGTTCAGCTCGCCTATATTTAAAAATTAGCTGTATCACCAATGAAGAATTGTGGATTGCTGCCCCTTCTGACAAACAAAGCAAGAGTTATGAGCAGCAGGGGAGGTTTCTTATTTAAAGGGGTGCCCTAAATCATGATAAATTCCCAAACCTGGCCAGCAGGCACAATAATTTCCAGAGTTCTGGTTAACAAGGAATGTTTTGTGGGATTTTAGCAGATACTCTCCTGTGTCCCCTGCCCAGTCCTCCCTTGCTCCATGCCATAGATATCCTAGACAGCTTCCTTGGGATTTGGCACCTGAAGAACCTCTTCTGACCAGGTGGCATGTGGAAGGACTGGAATTGGGTGTTTCAGCAACAGCTGTGATGTCTCCTAGTGACTCAAGGAAAGGTGCAAAGGTGATTGGACTCTCTGGATGCAAATCAACACAAGCTGATGGCATTACTGTGCTGCCACACCTCCAGAGGGAAGAGTCCACCCTCGGTGGGGATGACAGCTCCTGTCCCAGGGAGGGCACTGGGAGGTGGACAGTGGACAGTAAACACCTTGGTGCATGGAAAGGGCCTCACTTATTTGGATGCATCCCCTCACATCTCCTTCACTCAAAGAGTTTCTCCAAGGAAAAGGAGATGGAGGGAAAACCACTGGGGGAGCTGCTTCCCTACCTGCCGTGAGGAAGGTGATGGTGAAGCTGACATGGGCTCTCTACCTGAGCCAACAGAAGCCAATTCTCTTGTCCTGCCACTTATCCTATCTGCAGTGGGACTGTAGATTAGACAGATTCACACCCACTTTGGTCTAAAATTAATTAAAAAAGCTTGGCCCTTCCTCCCCTCTGGGGGAAAAGCCAAACCAAACCAGGAACACGCCTACTTGATTTTGCTGGGGATACAGAGGGGGAAGCAATGGCAAAAACTGATTGTCTCCAAATAACCATAATTAAAAGGGGCAAGACCAGTTCCATTTAAAGTGCTTTATGGTATCAAACTGAAATCAAGTTACATGTTGAGATGATCACTTCATTGAAAAGAATCTATGGCCAAGCCCACACAGCCCCATCGAGTCTCCCACTCCTTGCTACAGCTACTCTCTGCTGCTGGGTATTCTGGCACCCCCAGCTCATACTGGCCACTCCCGTACCTGTCTGAGCCCACCTTCACTTTCCCTGGACACTGAAACCCCTCCTGTTGGGCAGTGGCAAAGACCAGGCCAAGAAAAGCCCAAGAAAATCAAATCTGATTTCTGCCCTCCAAGAAACATCAGCACAAACAGCTCCAAGAGCCCTCACAGGATCCTCTTCTCCTACAGCAACACAGGCTTCAAAGAGATGTTTTTGAACCTACTCTGAGTCCCAGGAACCCCATGCAAAACAGGGTGGTTTGGGTGCTCCAAATGGGATCTAGGGACTGGCAGCAGGCTGGGCTGAAGAAATAACATGCTTTCAACAACTGCAGGATGGATGCCAGGCATGGAACTGGAGCAAATGCAATTTTAAGGCCAGGAAGAAGAAAGGTTTTGGTGCTGTCAAGCTGGGACAATGCTCTAGCAGACAATGCTAGACAACCTTCAGGGATCAGAGCAGCAATCTGACTCTGGGAACCTGTGCCAAGGCTTTCCAAAGAAAACCTGAGATGGGAAAAATGAAAGGCTAAAGAGATAAAAACAAGCCCTTACCTTCCTAAAGGTGAAAGAAGGAGGAAGCAGTGTGGGAGGAGAGGCTTCATTCCAAAAAAGTGAATCACAGAGTAACAGACATCCTCCAGGGACAAAGGTCTGTCCACCAGAATTTAAGACACAAACAGCTTGGTACACAGGATTTCTGGTCAGTGTATTTCTGACTCACACCTGTGGTTTTTGTCAAGGAACCACAGGGACCTTGGGAGATCACTTAGCCAACAGTATTTGCACTTCAGGCACGGAATGCTCTTTTTGATTTGCACAGGTCAGGAGAGATGGTGAAGCCAGACAGACTCAACCCTGCTGCCCTGGGTCACTCATCTGCCTTTTGGTGCCCTTCTCAGAGCCATGGGACACTGCTGTGCTGTGAATGCAGCATGAGCTGGGACTGGGGAAAAGACAGTGGGAAAAACTGAAAAGTTCATAATGGCAAAGGCTGTTCCAGACTGAGGGAACTCGGTGCCTCTGCTCACACAACAGCACATGAGCCATGCACTGCTTTGGTTTCATGAGCCATGCACTGCTTTGGTTTCCAGATATTTCAGCTTGGCCCATTAATGTTTGCAGATGTATGAACAGCAGGGCAGAAGTTACTTTGTGAAGTTGGTGGTTTTCTCATGAAAAAGGCAACACCACACCACCAGCAGGTGCCTCCTTCAGCACCCCTCAGGTCCTGGAGAGCAACCAGAGCCTCACATCACTGCAAGGCACTCCATGCTTTGCTTCTTCCTTTGCCTCCAAAGGGAATGAGAAAACCTAACCAAAATGTTTAAACATGGAGACTGACTGACAGGAGGAGCCTTGTCTGAAGTCATTGCTGTCTTTTCCCAGACTTTTTTTGGCCTGAAAATGGCTCTGCCTTGAAGAAAGCTCTCAGCTGAAAATTGTGTGACTTTGGGCATGGAATGAGCTGTGAAGCAGCACTGCCCAACTCCGTGGTTTGTAGGAAACAGAGATGAGAACATTTGGTTTACCAATCTTTTGGTAAGAAAACAAAACAAATAAACAAAAAAAAAAAAAAAAGGGGTGGAAGAGAAAAAAACCCTCAAACTATTCCCCAAACAAAAGCAAAAGTAGAAAGAAATAAAAAAATAAAACCAAGTAAACTTTTTAAAAAAACTCTTTCAGATAAAATGAAAGATAAATATTTTTGCAAGCCCTGCTTGCAATTAAGAACAAGCACCAAATAATAGTTAAAAAAAAAAAAACAAACAACAAAATAAAAATAAATCTCAACCCTTTTTCCTTTCTATTTTTTTTTTCTCTTTTTCTTTTGAGTTTTTATAGTGTAGAGAGCTTCCAAAGCAAGCAGGGTTCCTGCACCAAGACAGCCCAGCCCAAGCATCCACCTCACCATCAATGCTGCTGATACTCATCAGCACTAACTCTGAAAATTGCTGCGGGTCACCAGCTCATGACAAGCCTGAGAGCAAACTGAAATCACACAATAGTACAAGAAGAGAAGTTATTTGTTATTTCAAAGAAAAAAAAAAACAAACTGGTAGGAAAGGAAATGTACCTGACAGCTTCAAACTCTTGAGCAAAACCTTGACCTATTTTGAAGCTGGTAACCATTTAGAAATCCACTTGGGTAATTCTCCTGACAGGGTTTGGAAGAAAGGTGATTTTTGAGAAAAGTATGTCTTGTTGCAGTTCTCCTCCCCCACTGAACACATGCCATATTCCACAACTCTACAGACACCCCACAGCTGGCACAGCAAGAGCTGCCCTTGGACCTTCCTGTTCTGCACAGACACTCCACCCCAGTGGCCATGGGGACACACCACACTGGCCTCCAGACCTGTCCCACAGGGGTTTTGTCCATCAGAACCTTTTTCTCCCAGAAATGGTTCCTAAGTGCCCAGTACTGCACAGCCATAGGGACAGGAGCCACCTCCTTGGAGCTTGCCCTGTCTCACTGACCTGCTCAGACACTGCTGCTCTCACTCTGCCTCAGAAACCAGCAGGGCAAGTGAGAAAATCCAGAGAAACAGAAGCCCAACAGCAGCACAAAAAGCAGGCTAAGCAAAACACAAAAACGGAACAAAGATCCCTAAAAGCACATTTTTAGCCACCCCCCCACTCAGTCATTAGCCTTGTCAAATGCAACTGGAGAGCTCTATTCTGGCAAAAACATAATCTTTACTACAGGGATGGGAGGGAGTGAGCTGGAGCTCAAAGAGATTGTGTTAAAAATGTTGCTTACTGTTGTTTCCATTTGAACAGTCTGTTCTGGCTCCCTGGGATCGCCTTACCAGCCTACCAAAATTCTCTTTTCTGCGCCATTTTAAATCTACCCAATAATGTTCTGCTTGACTCTAGAAACAGTTTGACATTTGATTCCTCTGCCCCACAGAAATCGTTCAGAATGATTTTAAATTTTAATTTTTATCCTCTGAGTTGTTGCTTCTGAATGCTGTTACTGCTTCCTGGTGTAATGTACCCTTCTGAATCCAAACATCCCCTATCCCATGAGCACAAAAGGGGTGTGCAGGTCACTGTGTTACAGTCGGAGCAGTAAGGGCAAGATATTTAATATCTACACACTCCCTGAAAGTCCTCAGGTATCAGTGGACCCTGGCTGTAGGGACTGTAAGCATATCCCAGTGGATACATAGATACAGATATGTACATATACAGTATATCTATATATGCCAGTGTGTACGCACCATTTGTAGAGTCCTAATCTTTTGCTAAATGCTTGGTTTTGGTTCTTTTCCCCAGAAAAGGGGAAATTGAAGGCACAGACCCCTTAAGGCTATGTTCTCTCATCCTTTAGCAGTAATAAGAGACAGACAACATCTATCCCAATCTTTTTGACCCCAGGTTTGCACAGGGAGATGGTCCTGTGTGCCGTGCAGGCACAGCCTCTGCAGGGAGAATTCACAGGAGGGAGGCCCTTATCCACCACTTAGCAGACTCCAGAACTTTTTTTTTTATTTAAAACCTCCATTTGCTCGTCCAGCGCAGGCACCAGCAGCGTGCTGTGTCACAGGCAGGGAGATGTCCACGGTGCCGATGCCACCACTGGAACAGTCCATGCTCAGCAGAAGATCTCCTCACCCTCTGCAGGTGCTTCTGACGAGTGAGAATCTGTAAAAACAGCACGTGGAAATCACTATGGGAACACAGGGACACAGCAGGCAGAGTGGGGCTCCATGTGCACAGAAACCCCACTGTCTGCAAAATCCACCAGGCCCCTTAAAAGATGTTCAGGTCCCTGATGAGCTACCATGGAATTACACCTTGTAATGGGTGAGATTTCCTGTGCACAAGCTGGAAAACATCAGTGAGCCAGCATGAATGAAACTGGTCATCCGAGGGCATGTGATCAAATTTCATGTGGGTCAGAGGTTTGAGGTGCAGCTCTGAGTCCTAAGGGGATGCAAACTATCAGACAAAAATAAACCAACCCAGTATGTTTTTGTTTCAGATCAAGAGACAAAACAGACCAGCTCGAGGGGAGAGGCCAGCACGAGGCTTGTGGGTATCATTTCCAAACTGCCACAGAGCTAAAGCAGACATCAGTGCCTCAGGAGCTGCAAGAGCCACGAGCATCCCAGCAGCAGCTCCTTCTGAAAGCATCGACACTGGAGCAGAACATTTTCTCCTTGAAGCAGAGAATCCAGCCCATGGAGGCTGCTCCGGATGGGATGGGAAGAAACAATGAGAAGAATGTGTGTCCCTCTGACAACCCCAGGGGCTGCAGAACAGGCAGAAACACCCACGGAAGATCACTTCAGGCTGAGAAGTGCACTCAGCCCAGCTGCTCTTCCCCATCCCTGTGTCACCATCCTCATTTCAAGCCAGATTTTGTGGCTTCCACAAGTTCACTGGCTGCAGGAAAACAGCCAGCTTACCAACCCTGAAAAAACACCTGTGAGCTTCCCTGACACTCACCAGACTGCTGGGAGCGATGTCCCCTGCCCTTTTTCTTCTTTTCCTTCTTCTCCTTTGGTTTGGCTAAACTGAAGAGGCGAGTAGGCATCTGGGTCTGCTCCTCAGCTGCCTTGTTAGTCTGGTTTGTTGTGCTAAGCAAATGGAAAGTGCTTTTCTCTTTGTGTGTCCTTGAAAGACTGTTCCTTTTGGGGGAGACAGACAGTTCTGCATCAAAGTGCCCTTGTTTAGGAAGGGAAGGGTTCTTCTGCATGGAAGATTCATCAGTGCTGGACTGGCTGGAGACTCTGGCAAGTTTCTCATGTAGATTTGAAACCTAGGAAGGAAAAGTGTTTCATGAAAGAGGATAGAAAAGGGGTGTTCCAGACCACTCACAGGGGTGAACATCCAGCCCATTCACCAGGTAAAACAACCTTCCCATCCAGGCAAAGTAAAGAAATAAAAGTCCTCTCTGTTCAAGATGAAAATATGAGGCACGGAAAGAGTAACACTCCACTATCTTTTGCTCCTACATGCACTCTGCTATGTATCAACAAGCCAAGGGCAAATATTCTCTAAGATCTCAATAGCAAGACTCACCCTGCATCGTTTGCACACACAGATGGTGGCAGGAGGCCAAGGAGCAGCGTGCCTCTCTGGGAAGGGAACGCCAGCACAGCAGCACCATGTGTCAAAGGAACCCTTCCCAAGCAAAAGATGAAAGCAAAAGCATTTTTCCTGATTTTTTTTTTCCTAATGGCTGTCTCAGGATGTAATTGAGCTTGCACATTCAAAGGGAAGATCAAAACAAGCCCAACAAAGCTTGACTGAACACTCTATTAATAGCTCTGCAATGTCAGTCAGATACCTGCTTTGAGAAGGTGCTTCCTTCTCCTAAAGCTCTTAGGCCTTGCAGGCATTTTACCTCTCAGCTTCTCCCACAGCACCCATGGCCCATGTCTGCAAGTGCTTGGAGCTGGAACAGCTTCACTGGCTGCTGGGAGAACTTCTGGCTTGATCAGAGGCCAGGTGGGAGGGAGCAGGACCTCCTTTGGTGATGAGCTCTTCAGAGCTCACCGCTCAGCTCCACAATTAGGCCGTTCAGGCATCGAAAATCATTCCCATTCTGCAATCCAACATTTATAAACTAACTCTGCTACAGGTCTAAGCAAATTACAGTCAGAATTAGTGACTTACAAACAAACAAATGATCAACAGGCTTAAGGATTAAATTCAGTCCATGTTTTGCCAGTGGTGCTGGCTCTCCTCAGTCAGACTGCTGCACAGCTGTAAAGGAATAAACCTTAGCTTGCTGAAAAATGCCCCAGCCAAGATCTGTGTGTGTTTTTCTTTGTGCTTGTGAGCAGTCGGACACCAGAAGCCTCTTCCAGCAGAGCTGGGGACCTTTGCTGACTGAGCCACAACTGGACTGCAGGTGCTTGGTCTTTCAGGACAAGGGCAAGGCCATCTCTTTGCTGGATATTGAGAACACTTTTGGGGATGGATGTCAGCATGTGAAGTTATTAGCCTCACAAGTGGTATCTGTGACAGCTGTAGGCTGCAGGTTACCCACAACACTCAGGCTGTTTCTGTGAAGGATGTCCCCACTTCCTGACTGCTCCCCAGAGCTCAGCCCCTGGGTGAAGGCCAACACTGGGCAGTGTCAACCCCCTGGGACTGCCTGCCACCTCCTGTCTGCCATCCCCCAGCACACAGACAGGGAAGTGGGCAGAGCTCACTGGCTAGGCACCCCCAATACACCATAAAGCACTAACAGTGGCAGTGCCTCAGCAGCTCCAGAGGTGCAAAACCAGCAGCACTGCACATCCCATGCAAGGGAAGAGCCAGTTTTAAACACCAGAGCCCACACGTCTGGGAGCTGTGAGGGGCGTGCAGCTCAGCCAGGAGCTGGCTGGGAGCTCCCTGCAGGGATCAGCATCCCTGAGGAAGGGGAAAGGGCTCCCTCAGAAAGGGCTTCCCAAGGAGCCCGGCTGCCGGCATCATTTACCTGGTTGTGGTCGGGCTCCTGCCGCATCTGAGCAAATCTCTCCACGTCCTGCTTCAGCTGCACCTTCTCCCTCTCCAGCTGCTTCTGGGCGGCGCGCAGCCTCTCCAGGTCGAGCTGGTAGGCCGCCTTCTTCACCTGCAGCTCCTCCCGCTCGCGCTCCAGCTCCTGCCTCAGCCTCTGCAGCTGCTCCTCGCGCTGCGCCAGCTCGGCCTCGTGCTCCGCCAGCTCCTTCTCACGCACTTCCCACTCCTTCTCCCTCCTCCTCCTCTCCTCCTGGTGCTGCGTCTGCTGCTTCTTCAGGTTGGCCAGCTCCTGGCGCTGCTTCTCCAGGCTGCGCTGCTTCTCCTGCTCCAGCAGCGAGGTGGGCCGGGAGGAGCCTCGGCTCGGAGCCCTCTCGCTCAGAGCCAGCTTCTGGTCCTCGATGTAGGTGTCCTGCTGCAGCACCACGCCCTGGCAGAGGGGAGACAGAGATCACTGCAGCATCCCCTCCCATCCCTGAAAACCTCAGGGGGCTGTACTGAAGCCCTTCTGATCCCAGCCCAGCACTGCTGCCTGGTTACCAGAGCATGCTGGCAAAGCAGCTCCCCCAGCAGCTTCCCAAATTCAGGCCAGCACTGGTTCCCTTGGGCAGCATTCCCTGAGCCTGCAAGCTGTGGGGTGTCCAGCCATGCAGGGCTGTGACACAAGGGGGAAAAGCACAACAAGCAGCTCAGGCAAGTGGTGTCTGGGAGCAGGATGAAGGGCTAAGCCTACCTGCAAAGCAGTGAGCAGCTTATGGAGGCTGGTAATGGTTTGGAGGACCTGCTGCAAGAAAACAGAAGCGTTGCTGTTAGATCTCGCTGGGTGCTGTGTATGTGGACAGCACCTTCTCCTGCTCTGTGTCCCACCAGTGGGTCTGACAAGCTGCACAGCCATCGCTCTGCACCCTGCTTTTCCTCACTCTTCCCTTGCAATGACTGCATCAGACCCCAGTACACCAAGAGATCCCTTGAACATCTCCCAGAAGTGCCTGGCATCTCCTTCCTCCCTTCCCTAGCATTCACTGCAGCAGGGGAAGGAACATCTGCAGAGGCACCTCCTCGCACAGAGCTCATGGGAAGTCCTGGGTTGTCTCTGCAAACCATTTCCCACAACATCAGCTTGCTCAAGAACAAGCTGAATAATTTATATGAAGCCCAGAAGTTCACTTAAAAATTTCAGGAAAAAATATTTCACGGGGTGAAAAAAAAAAAAGCAATCTTTAAATAGATGTGGACTATTTGCACCCTTCTCCCCCAGCTGACCCATACAAGACCCACTGCCACCAGGCAGCAAAGCTGCACTACAGCAGGCAACACAAGTGCAGAAGGTGTGTTCTTGGAGGCTTTCTGAAAGTACAGAAATGCAAACACCTCATGTATCAATACAGAGCAAGCTACTTTGGAGTTATGCTCTACCCCTAAATTTAGCCTAGCTAAAAATTTCTCTGAATCTCTCATATCCTACAATTAATTTCAAGAAGAAAAAAGAGCACTTCAGTATTTGCAGTAGTGGAGTGATAGCCAGTATTAAGAGAACTGCTTCTCATTTTGTCATTAATGCTAATTGGGAGTTATGAATGTGTATCAAAGGGAGAATAGAAATCTAATTGCCCCAATTCACTGCACCTGCAACATAAAATTAAACTCTCTCTGTCTGCAGATGCACAATAAATACAGCCCTGTGCATCCTGGTGGTAATTAACCCTTGCTGCTTATAATCAGCACATATGATCTTGCTGGCAAGCAGATGACAATCAGTGAATTCTCTGTCTAAACATCCAAGGTTAAACAAATAAATGACACAGTGGGTTCAGCTTAATGTATTTAAAAGTCTAGATGTGCTTCAGCAAATTAAATGTGTTTTCTTCTACATTATCACCTATTGAGACAAATTCTCTAGCCACTTAAATGAAGGGAGCAGCTGAGCAATGGAATCAATTCTTACCTCATTATCCCTTTTCAGCATGAACATCAAATTAGCATTTCCACCCTATGACAAGATCACAAATTTAATATGAGGACAATGAAAAATCATAGCAAATGTCTTCTGAAGCTGAACTAATGACACATCCATTAAACACTCCCCTCCACCTTCCATTTTGGGAGAATTCTTGCATGTTTTTAGGCCATTTAGAATCAGATAGAATAAAATGTTAATTAGGTATTATTTTGCAGTTATGTGATGGATCGATTCCCCAGAAAGAAAAGATATAAGGTTGTAGCTGACCTTAGCATTTCAATAACAATGCAAAATTAAACAAATGCTTTGGCTGACCTGCAGACAGATGGTAGTTAACCTGGGCCATTAAGGAGCACAACTGATTTCCAGTGGTTTTCAAGTCAGTGGTTTTGGGTACATATTTCATGTTTTATTTTATTTTTAACTTATTAGGATGTATCTAGTTGCCAAGAAATTTTCAGGCATTTTTTTAAGGCTAGAGCTGTCACTCCTGAAATCTGAACTCAGTAGTGGCAGACACACAAATCAAGCCATACCTTCTTTAAAATGCTGTCTGACTCTGTTCTCCGAAGGTCCTGAGCATCATCGCCTTCATCTTTCGCTCCACCTAAAGGAAGAAGCCAGCACTGACATCAGTTATTCGACATTTTAAGGCAGAGATGAACTTGCTAAAGTCTGAGGAATTTAATACAGGAAACTCACGTGTTCCACAAAAGCGGACACAGAGCTCTTGACATTTTAACTAAATGAATTTGAGCCCTAAATATACGGAACACGTCAGCACTACCAGCAAAAGTGGATGTGAATTTAGATTAGGGTTGACTTTGGTTTCAGAGAGCGCGCTGATAAATTCAGCTATTAGCTAGTGCTCTGTCTAGCCCCTGCACTGCTGTCTACTACCACAGAATACTTGCTGAGAAGACATGAGGCAGCATAAGAGCAGATGGAGGATGATAACAGAATCATATCAGGGTATATTATTGCAGGTATAGTTTCAATGCCTCTCTTGTGCAAGTTAATTTACATCTGGGTCAGATACTGCTGTGCAATACCCTGTGTAATTCTATGCTAACAATTTATCATTAACCTCAGCTATCAGATACCTGGATCTTCAAAGGGACACTGGGCTTCTCTTTCTAACTTCCCCCTGGATGGCTCATATCAGTGCTCCTGAGCAAGACTGAGCTGACCTGTGGGGACAGGAGGGCTCTGACCCTCTCCCTGTGCTGCCCTTCTGCTCAAAAGGAGTCACACAGACCTTCCATCCTCTAGCTCTTGCCAAGACTATTGTACTCCCATTGCCAGCTGAGATGTAGCCCACGGGGAAAACCCACACCTGCAGTGGCAACTTTCCTTCTGCCACTCTTAAAAGACTTTACATAACCTGAATCTGCAATCTGCAGCAGTGTGAAGGACACCACAGCTGGTGTAAAGGCCCTCTCCTCCCCCCACCCCCGAGGCTGGCTCTGCTGTTAGAGGCTGACCCTCAAGTCCTCCTAACAGACCTGCTCTCCTGCGCCACGTCCTGGGACCTTCCACCTCTCTGCAGGAGGAAACTCCTCCCTTCTGCTTTGCTGGAGGGGAGAACGAAGGGGAGTCAGGTTATAAGCCTTGCCCGAGGTTTCACAGGTTGTGAACAGAAGAACTGGAGAGAATGCCAGGTTTCATACCTCCTGGGCAGAACAAATAGGCCCTGCATTTTTTTTCCCAAAATCTCCCAAGACCCTGCAACTACTGAATTAGAATCAGAGGGTATTTCTACAGAAAACTTATTTTTTGGGCAACAGCCTGAGGTTGTCCCATTCATTGTTGCATCAGAGAGAGGCACAGCCCTCAACAAACCCCTCCAGTGTGAGTATATTTGTCATCATGATGACAAGGCCTTTGGGACTCTCCAGGAGAGCTGGGAAAGCCTCTACATAGTTCTCATGTCTGTCTGGAGCTAACACTGCTCCTTTAATGCAGGAGGTCAGACGAGGTCCAACGATGCCAGTGCTGAGACAGACACTAGCACAGCAAAACTGGTTGTATTGGGAGTGTGAGTAAGACCACAGAGAAAGGAATTTGAGGACAGGGAAGTTTCTGATGACTAGAGCAAAGAAAGAGGGCATTGGGAAGCAGCCAAGTATGCAGCTGAAATAAGTAGTCACGCATTTCTTTGGGAGAGACTTAATTGGAGGAATAATACATGCAGATGTAGGTGGAACATAAATGCACAGAGAGCAGAGACAGGGGAGGTGTTTGATTCAGCAATATCCACATCCATTTGTGAATGCAGCAGCATCAGGCTCCTGCTGGGAAGAAAAGTGAAGAACAAAGAACAGACCTGTAGATATTACAATAATAACATGAAGAAACTAATTTATTGAGAAGCCAAATGCTTTCATGTGGCACGTTAATAAAATAGCAAGTATTACTTAGAGAGAGCACAGAGAGGAGTGAAGAGTTCAGATGTTTAACTCTTGTATAGCCACAGGTTCTCAGCTACCATCAATCCACCTGTACATAAGCTTTCTTTCCTAATCTGTGATTTAATCTGTCACCTATTGTTGGAGAGGAGTTGTGAAACCCAAACCACCAGCTGATAGTCCTTCTGAAGCAAGAGGATACGATGACGTGTGTTATTAACAAATTCTGATGAGCACACACAGAACTACTCACCCTTGGAGGCGTTCATCTGATGACTGTCAAATCCTCCAAAAGTTTCTGCCCTTCTGGGGAGTGAGATGGGGCCAACTCCTCCCTCCTGATCCATGGCAGCGCTGCTGACCTGCTGTCCAAGGGCAGTTCCCAGGCTCCTGTTCACCAGGTGTTGCAGCAGTTCAACTGATAAAAAGCAGCAATGTCTTTGTTAAAGCCCACCTCATGTTTCTGAGCTATTTTCATCCCTGCCTGAGCTCAGGTCAGAAATTACTTGGTGTACAAAGAATCTAGGTTTCTGTGACAATGGCGTGAACAGTACACATCGCCCCTGCAAAAACTCACTCTGTCCAACCACTAACTCCAAATCTTGGAGCTCTGCAAAAACCTTACACCTCCCTCTCTTCCTTCAGGCAACCTCAAGGTTCTCTGACAACAGCATTTAATAATTTTAGCCTCTCCAAAGATCATACTGGAAAGTAGCCTGCGTTTCCACCTACCCTTGCCTTTGTCAACAGAACTGCTTGTCCCTTGCAGGCACCACAAGCTCCTGCTGGAACCCAAGCCCCACCCTCACATCTTGCTGAGACTGAAGAACAGCAAAAGCCTGGATGGTCCAAATTTCAGCCAAGGATAAATCCCATGCTGCTCCTGACCCCAAAGCAGGTTCAATGTATGGTTTTCTTTGTGCTGACTTTCCTGCCCTCTTTCAACACCCCTGCAATACCTGCTTCCTTTCCTGATCCTCATGATCTGTCCCATGAGACAATACCATGAGGAGGAGTTTCTCCTTATCTTGTTATTCTGACAAAGAGAAGATGTTCCCTGCAAAACTGGTGCTTGAGAAATGATGCCTTCACTGATAGTAACCAGTTATAGTTGGTTACTATAATTTACATGTCACATGACTGGCTCACCTTCATTTATTGCTGATTTCATGATTTCCTCTCCTTTTAGAGCCTCTTCTGTGTTGGCTCTGAAGAGCAGCCTGGAGACTGGTGTCTCCTCCTGCACAGAACTGTCTGCCATGTCCTGGAAGATCTTCGTCTTCTCCTCCAGCAAGAGCAGGATCTGTTTATCCTTCTGCTGAAGTTGTTCTGTGGGGGTGAACAGAAAACAGGGATGAAGACAAAATAAAAGCTTTGGCAAGGAAACCTGAGCTATTCCTGAGATATTGGCCCCATCTAGTGGAGCATGACAATATGCGCTGGGCTTGGCAGCACAACAGCGCCCTGGGCAATCTGGCACAGCAGGCTCGGAAAATAAATAATGCAAGGAAGGCAATCTGCAAACCAGGAATGCAGTAATTTGCTGGATGCAGGATTGAAAAAAGTCACACTTCTACCACAAAACCCAATCCAAAAAACTCCCATACATTTTTCCACAGTGGCCCCCCAGCTCTGTTCCAGGCAGATTTTACCTTTCAGTCCTCTCACTTTCGCATCGGACAATTTCTTTTCAACCTCAGACTCACAAGGGACTCCTTCATCTTCATCTCTATCCCTGGACAGGAGACATGGCTCAATTACTACAGGAACGCACCCAGTGCACCCCCTGCCTCACAAGAACAGCTGAGTGCCTTACATGGTGTGCATTGTGTCCTGAATGATCTGTATCCAGCCGTTGCGCTCCTCTTTGGAGCTGGCATGGACTTCCACCATCTCAGGATCCTTTCCACCCATGCTGATCAGGAACAAACCCTTCTCTTCATGAGCCACTTCTCGTACAATCAGCTTCTTCAGAGAGATCACAGTGGATTTCTGGTCCTTCAGATGGAAAGAAATGGGTGAGGAGGGAGACCAGAGCTAGCTCCCAGATTCAAACCAGCATTGAAAAGGTCTCAATAAACCATAGTGCTACATCTCTCAGGTCTGTAAGCATTTTCTGAACACACTGGTTAATTAAAAAAACAAAATCATTTAAATGGGGTCAAACAAAAGGGATGGGCTTGCTTTCCTCCAAGAGTTATGTAGGAAAAGCAATTTTACCTCACTCCATTTCAAGAAAGAATTAATTTTAAATTGACTTTGTGGTTTTGTAAACTGTACCATATTTTGCTCTGGTCTCATTTTCTACTGACCACACTCTTCCTGTCATTAATATCACAGCTCCTTACATTTGGTGCAGCTTGCTAGCCTGCTTCACACACAGCGTCTTCACCATCTCTCTCCAGGATAAAGTCTTGTTTCCAAATCCTACAAAACCTCTGCTGTTCTCAGACACTCACAGCTGACTGCTGTGTCAGAACCCGTGTGTGTGAGGTGATGTTCACTGTGTGCTAGGTCTCTGTGCCATCAGCCTGCGGGGTTACAGTGTCCCCAGGCTGCTGTGTCATCCCCTTTGTGCATTGTACCACATGCTGCAGCTGGGGTGATCTGGTTCACTAGCAGGACTTGATGCAAATCAGCTTCCCCAGTGTAGGGCACTGAGCCCGTGCACAGGGTTGGTGGAACTGGAATAACAAATTATCAGCTTTCAAAATGCTCAAAGAATGGAAAGGTCACAAGGTTTATCCAGTCTAGACCATGCCTGGAAGGTACAGCCCGGCAGACTCCATCATGCACCAGGTTTTCTTTAGCAGGTCAACGTGCCCAGCTCTTTTTGGGGGCCTGCCCTCAAACCTAATGTTTTTGCTCCTGCACATTACAAATATATTTCTCTGACATTTATTTTCACGCCGCTCTGTTGAATTTACTGCCCTGGCATTTCACCTCACTGCCCCCTGCAGCAGCTCACAGTGCATTTGGACATTTCCTCCAGCTGAGGTTCACTTTTACAAAGTTTGCATCATCCCCTCACCCCCTCCCAGCCCAGTCACTGCTCCAGTGTGCACAAACTGCAAAGCACAAGTGTTTCCAGTGACAGGCAGCTTTTCAAGGCCAATTATCAGCTGTGCCAAGGCACTGCAGGAAGGGGAGGTGGGGCATGAAGACATGTTTTCCCATCAAAAAGAATGGAGCCTGCTCAGCAAACAAAAATGTTCTGAGCAAGAAAATTAAGTTGTTTAGCAGGCAATTGCTGGCTTTGCTGCACAACACAACATCACAGGTCTCTCCCATAGAAAAGTAAGGAGGAAACAAGGGTTGAAACCTTACCAGTGAGGCAAAGACATACTTCTGGTCCTTCTCCTGAAGGAACACGAGCATGTCAGAGAGGAGAACAGCCTGGACTTCTGCAAAAGAAGAAGCACAGCACTGCAGTATAACCACACAACTCACCCCAGAAAAGATTTCTTGCAATAACACCAGTGCTGGGGAGCAGCAGGGCTGGTTTTGCAAATCCTGAAAGCAAGATCAGCCTCCCAGCTGGCAGGAGGAGCAAGGGCAGTTCCTGGAGATGGCAGATCAGGTAAGCTCTGAACCAGCTTTGCATGAAGCAGGACACATCAGCACCTGGGCATCCTGCAGGATTTGCTCTCACCCATGGGAGCAGGGGTGTTCCTCTCCAGCCTCACTACCAGTTAAGACACGGGCATAACAGTGAAAGCCAGAAACATTTATTCAATAGAAGCTCTGTTTTCTCAAACAATCAATATTTCAGCCCTCAAGCAAAATATCTGCACAGGAAGTTTTGGATTTTATGGTTCTCTTGATGAGTGGTTTGCAGGGTGTAAATTATCGTGCAATAACAACATTTGTCAGCTGCAGTTTCTTTCCCAGGAAATACTGACTTCAGGAGCCACCAGTAATTCTGCTCTCAGACAAACACAACTCTGAGGGGAGCCTGCATGAGACGCAGGACCTGGCTTTCTTTCACGGGAGAAGGAAACACAGCCTCAAGCCAACAGAGGATTTTAAATCAGTCTTTTCCCAGAGTACACGTAGAGCCTTCCAAGTCTCCTAAAAACATATCATAAAGCTGCACAGCAACTACCAAGTGTAATGCCCCACCCAGACCCCTCAGTACAAAGAGGTTTTGTGTAATGTACTTGGGAAATCTTGTGACAGAAAGGAAGCAAACCAGAAACTTAAATCATCTCATGGGTAAATCCTTCCAGTCTGTTTTGGGAAGACAGAATCCATTCCAGATAAAAGAACCACTAAACTTTAAGCAAAGCTGCAAAATGAAATCCAGGCTCTGGGAGGTTTGCGGAAGGTGGCATTTGACTGCCTTTTTCTTTGTTCCGTGCACTTTGCAAGAGTGGAAACACTAAAACCCTTACACAAAAGTTCTTCCAATAATTTTTGGTGCTCCATTTCAAATACCACAAAATAACCTGACTATATGAATGACCTACTCTCTCCCTGGGTCTGCAGCCTGCCCGCAGGACCTACCTTCCCGGGGAGTCTGCACTACGGACATGTTTGTGCATTTCTATGATTAAGAAATGCAAATGGAGCCTGTGCTTATCACGATTTCACAACAGCAGCAGAACTTGCTTCATCCACCATCTGAAGGCAGTAGCAGTCTCGGGTGCCTAGAAATCATCTGTAAACTTCCTGCTTCCAAAACCTCAAAATAAATCATACCCCATACGGAATTCCATGTTATCACCACCTCCCTGCACAGCACGGCATCAGGCTCCCAGGCCCCATTCATGCCCACAGACCATAATTTAATCAGCTAATGCTGCAGGGAGGAAGGGAAGCCCAGCCTTCCTGCCAAGCCTGAGGCACAGCCCTGTCTGCTGAAAGTTTCCTTGGGAGATTTAGCTTTTAACTCACTGGAGAACTTCAGCGCACAGCACCTTAAAAAATCTACTTCCACCTGATAACAAACAAAAAGCAACTCAAGAAAACACTGACCCAACAAGAGGCAGCTGCAGGGACACCAGAGCCTCTCCTGAAGAGTTTGTGTCAACAGCTTAAGATGTTCAAGAGCAACAAATACCTGGGACATCTCCTTGGATCCCAGTGAAACTGGGATGGTACAGCTGCAGATGTGCCACAGCCCTCAGAGGCTGGGTTCTAGATTTAGCCAGCACAACTCCTGGAACCGTGGCACAGGCATGGAGATCTGACTCCATGCTCTGGGCAACTGCAGCCCCATCAGGTCCTCCTGGACCAGAGCATCCCACAGCAACTCTGCCCCTTGGCTGAGGTGTCACTGCCACCCGAGCCCTCAGCAGGCATGCAGTCACCAGGAGGAAAAGCAGCTCTCTATCACCCCAGAACCCACACAAGTAGTTGGAAATGCAAGGGGGAGTGGAGGTACAGCAGGGGAAAGCTGGTGTCACAATCTATCAAAGCAGAAGAATAAATCAAGGGTGGAGGCAGCAATCTGAGGACTAATCCTATAGCCAGAGAGGGTGAGCTGCATCCTTCCTCAGCAGAAGGCAGGAGAGTCTTACCCTTTAACCGGCCAGCTGAGTTTCTTAGTGAAACAGGCCCGTCTCGGATGAGTTTCCGATGCCTCAAGTCCTCTCTTGCAAACATCTGGCCACTCTTCATCCTCATGATGGACTTGCTGTCTGTCCGGTTGTAAATCTCCCCAAGGCGCATTTTCTTTTCATACTTGCTGACTTTGCTGTTGACTGCAGCAATCACATCTTTAACAAGGTTTAATGACTGAGTCAAGTCTTCATGTTCCACTTCATTTTCTTTAAAAAAGAAACAGAAACATCTCGATTTGACTTTGTGCAGTCTAACTTCCCACTTTTACTTCCTTCCTTCCTCTTCTCCCAAGTTCCCACATTATAACTTTTGAATACTTAAATGAGACTTAAATTTTTCCCCCTTAAAGAGAGCTTCACAAACCCCTTTATGTATACATGGTTGAGGCTGGAAAATATTCCAATATACATTGCATATAAAGCAGTAGAAATGAAATGCACAAATTAACTACATATTTTAGTCAATACCAAAAACAGCAAGCTAGGAGACTTTGGAGTCTAGGCATGTTGCTCCATAATTAGCTACAGACAGACTTCTAACAACTAAATCAAGGTACCTAAACAACTAATCCTAAGTGGAAGTATTGAATTCAGTTATCTCTTTGCAGTGATGTGAGACAACAATGACTGGATTAGCTGGTAAAAAAAATCTGCTTAGGATTTTTTAAAAAAAAAAAGGATCAAAACTTCACACTGGACAAACAAATATGTGCTTAGAATAGAGAGCTGGTCCCTACCTTTGGTGTACTGCAGTATCCTTTGCAAAAGGACTGGGTACTTTGTGATTCTCTGTGTTACCAACAAGATACATTCAGGAATCCCGAGGCGCCTCACCAGGGAGCTGCTCATTTTTTTCTAAGGAACAAAGAAGAAAATTTCAGTTCTGCAGCAAAACACTCCCCCAGAGTGCAGAAAGGACACGTCGTTTCCATTGGGTACATCTGTCCTTCCAGGTCCTACCTTGATAAATGCCTGAAAGCGCTTGTCCTTTGTGTAAAGATCTTTGAAGTAACTGACAGCCTCGTTGTGGTGCCCGCAGAATTTGCCGTACGTTTTCTTCATTCGCTCAGCGTTCTCCCCAGAGAACTGCAAAGAAAGGGACACACAGCTCCAGCCTGCACTGAACTCCTGGGGTGACATCCCAGCAGTGCCTGCCAGGCTCTCAGAAGAACCTGATGAAATCAAATTAGTCCAAAGCATGCTCGACCATGCAAGCTGATCTCTAGAGAGTAAAGAGTTGTGTTGGGGACTTCACTGAGCTCACACCTACAGCAAAATTTACAACTCCACTCCCATGGCTTAAAAGACAACCACAAAAAGTGCCAAAACAGACAAAAAGAAGATAGAAACCCTGGATAAAGAAAAGTAAAATGATCCACTCTGAGTTAAACACCAGGTCAGTAGCGCAGCCAAGAAACACACTGGGCATATTTAGCTGTGAGCTCCTGCCTACACTCCAGTCTGTGGTCAAACTGTTTTGTGCCTGCCAGTGAATGCTTCTCTTTCCCACAAAATGAACTAAATTAATTTTCAACAGTGGACCTTCCTCTGAAAGAGCAAAAAGTGCTTCAAAAAGCAGAGGCAGATTTTTATGTGTGAAGAGTAAAGGTGCCATCAGCTGTGCTTATCTGACAGGCACAAACAGGAGGGAAGGAAAAGCATCTGGCTTCCAGCTGTGCTCTCAGAACTGCAAACATTTTCCTGCACTTACTTGATTCACTAGGATGTCACCTATCCTCCTGATAACAAAGTTCTTTTCACTTTTGTCTGCCAGTGACTCCTTCTTCCTTTCCAGGATCCGCTGGAAAAACTGACTGTGGATGTGCAGCAAGTTTTCCAGGCAGGGAAAGAGCTTGTCCACGACTTGCTGATCGAACTGCAGTTCCTTCAGCATGGCTGCACTGTACACATCGTTCATGATCTTCAGGGTGCGGACGTGGTGCATTTCTGTCTGCATCAGCTCTGCATGGGATGAGGACAAGAGTTCATGGGTTAGAGCACAAGGAAAAGCTGCCATTAGAAAGCTTTTCCATAACTGGGCTTCTTCAAGCGGCTTCAGAAATTTTCATGTCAGGAATTGTAACACCAGTCAAGAGTTTCATGTGTGAGAGAAACAGGGGAGAAGAGGTGTCCCACAACAGACAGCTTTGATGTTGCTGCTCGGATCTCAACCTTCAGCCCCAGTATCTTCTCCTTCCTAACACCTCACTGACAGCTTCCACACACCTCCCCCTTTTGCCATACAGGATAGCTCCTGAATCCCTCAGGAAAAGACTTCGTAGTTAGCTGCTTGTGGTGGAACCCAGTTTGAAAGTCATCAGCAGACAAATGAGGAAAGGCAATTTCTGGGGTTTTTGATGGCTTCTGGATATGTGAAATGCAGAAAGACACCTTTCAGAGAATACATTATATTTCTAGGAGCTTCAAGAATTAAAGTATGGCTTTTTAGGAAACCAAAGCACTGTTCCTATCAAGGAGCTGTTTACAGAGAGTGAAAAGTGAAGATGTCTCACCATAAATCACATCTTGCCGTTTGACAACATCTTTGTACTGCTGTTGTAGGAACTTGCTGTCCACTACCTGGCTCCAGGACTCTGCCTCCAGCTGCTTGGAATCTAATTCCAGGTCTCCCATGAGCTGTCCTTCATTCATGTCTGCACCTTCACAAACCAATACAAGTGCCATTAAGATGTGGGTAATTTGTCCCATTTGAGATTCCTGTCTAATTATTTAGGTTTAGGCTTCATCAGTCACACCACAGACATCACACACATCCTCCTTTCCTGACACAAATGATCACATACCACATAAAGACTAGTTATGAAAAACACTTTTAAAGGTTATTTCCTAGTTTCCTGTTCACCATTTTCACATGGACCAAATTCCAGCTCAGATAATGTATTCCTAATCTGCCATGAAACAACACTGCAGTTAAATAAAAACCCACAACAGAAGAGGAAATGTTTGTCCCTGAGATAAATTCCAAGTAACTCAACTGTAATTGAAACCTACTAAATGTTTTTCCATAATTCAATGAGCTAAAGAAATTACTATGTGGGGCTTTGTTTTAGTTTATCATACTAATATTCTGAGATTAAAATAAATGCACTTTAATTGTCCATTATAAAAGAAGACAATTGCTGAAAATGGATTTTCTATTTCTGGAAAGCAGCACTGAGACCTTCCTTCTCCTATAAATGCCATGGAGATCTCTTACCTTCATCAACCAGCGACTCCATGGATTCATTAACCCGGCTGATTTTATGTAAAGAGTCTGTTGACTGCGACAGGAATTTCCAAGTGTGTATTAAGCTGTCATCGCTCCCAACTCTGCAGAAAAACAGAACACACAATATTGTTTATGACAAAAACCCAGCCAAATGTACTCTCAGATAAGCAGAATAAATGCATTTAAAATATGAATTGAAAAACAAAGCCAGCACTGCACGATTACGTACAGAAATGTGCTTTTATGTGTTGTTTACTAACTACCCACTGGAGCTTGAGAAGCTGTAAGTGCTACAGTTGTGAGTGACGGTGCTTTCCATAAAGAACCACTCCTGAGCTTTCATAGTTTGGACAACTCCATTCCAGTCACATCCCATCCTCATTGCCCTTGGAGCAAACAGTGCGAAAAAACAACACACCAAAGGCTATACAGGAGTCCTTATCACTAGCCCTGGGAAAGATCAGAAAATGGACTGAAGTTCAATTCCCTATGAATAGCCAGGACATCCAAATTGCCCAGAATAAGCCAGTCCCTGCCTCACATGTAGAACTGCTCATTATGCAAGTACAGAGGAACCATCAATTAGATTTTCTTCTACATTTTTTTGTAATGAATTATGTATAATGCAGTCTAAAAACAGGAAGACTGCAGCTCTGTGCCTTCACCTTCTTATGGACACAAAAGTGAATATTATACCTGACCTGCAAATGTGTGCTTGCACAGCATCCAGCCCAAGGCAAGGGAATTTCTTCCTCGGATCCCAGAACATCCCTGGGAAGTGGCCTTGAATCTACCAGCCAACTCAACTGTGCCTCTGAACTCCTGCCATGACTAAACTAACTCACATGAGATCCTACAGAAGACAACTGATGGTATCATATAGAACACAGCTATTTCTCTGTTTGTGATCCCTTTTGTACCTTTAACGCAAGTCACAGCACATGAACTTATTTTTAGTGAGATCTGCGTTTACTTATGTCAGCAGCATCAGATAACACACACAGACAGAGTCAGGTGTGCAGGGAGGAGCCTTACCCTGCAATGTTCTGTATGGAGACACTTTTGGAGAGTGCAGAGGGCTGCTGTGATCTCCTGTTGCTGAAGCTGGAGGTGACGGTGCTCTCGTCGGGCGCGAGGATCGCGGAGCGCGGGCGCTCCTTGGGCTGCGAGCCTGCAATGGAAGGGCGGGGGAACAGTCAGCCCATGCAAACACCTTCCCCACTGCTCACTGCCATGGGGACAACTTATGTTGTCCTTTTCTTTCTAGAATCTGCCTTTTTTTTCTAGAATCAGGGGGTGTCAGCAGTTAGGAGCAGCCATAGGAAGGGAAGACCATTGACCCCCGAGCAGAACTCACTGCACTATGTTTGAATTACCCAGGTGGGATCTGCAAATCCAGAAACTAAATTTAACTGTTTTGATAATTAACCTTACGTCACAATCCACCCTGCTGCCTTTTTATTTCCCTGGGCACACAGTCATATAACCTTTGACCTTGATGTCTCTGGTCAAACTCTTTGAGATGGGTTTCTCTTATCAATAGGTACTACAGAGAAATGATAATCCTGATTTCATTATAACATCATATACCTTTAGGTAATCTGTTCATATTAATTCCAGATTTTTCCTTCTTCAGATGCATTTCTGCTATCTGGAGCAACGCCTCTGAACTTCATAATAAATACCACAGTGATTACAACTGTATTATATAGTGTGGTTCCATATAAGCCATCATTTATCTTATCAAAGCTTATCGCAAGCTTATCAAATTATGTCCCTACAAAACCAATCTGGGCTATTTCACACCTATTCTTCATGCTTGGTGACCCTGGGTCACTCTGCAGTGCAGTGTGTATCTCAGCAAAGTCAGGAACTGCTTGTCAGTATTCCTCCTACTCAAAATTAAACTTTCTATTTTGCCTATCTTAAAGCCCAAGACTATTTAAACAAAAGATAATCGTGTTTTAAATCCTCTCCACTTAATACTCATAGTTGGATTCTTTCCCATGGACATAGGCTGCATCTTTCAGTTTTTGTGGAAGTTAACAGTTACAGGCCTTCTGCAAGCTACAACAGACAAGTGATTTTTCTAAATCTGAGATGATTTTACATTTCTTTAGAGCTACACAGACACTGCAGAAGGGGATGAACTCTGTACAACTTCTGAAGTCTCAAATATTGCTTAGCATGCACAGAGGATGCTCTCATCCCTGCTTTGTTAAAACCTTACCTTTCATAATATCAAGTATCAATTGTCAGAACATTTAAGAACAGCAGACACAGACCATTCCCAAAGCAGAGGGAAAGAAATCATCTTACTTTTGTTTCTCATAGTAACTGTGGGTAATGAAGAGGTATCATGTGCCTGCAGCATCCCTCTCTGTGGCTGAAAGAAAATAAAATTCACTTTAATTTTTTCATCCCTTCTCCCAGAAGGTTGTGACATCTAACTAAAACAAAAAAAGCTATTTTTTTCCTGAAGCTTCTCAGTGTATGTGTATTTTAAAATATATTTGTATTTTCTCTGAATGAAGTGGGCAAAATAACAGATGGAGAAATGTGCAGCAAATATGAAAATGTGAAAGTGATGACAATACTGAAATGAACTGCAATCATGATTACACAAACATTACTTAGCTTAGAGAAGCAGGTTCCTTGCATTTGGGGCAAGCAATGAAATCTGTGTGTTCCTCATATAAACAGTATGTTTAACAGTTTTCATTATGTGAAAGCTTCAGCACTGGGGCTGAAGTTCTTTACAACAAACTGGAAACTTTGTGACATGTAGCAGAAAGTGTTTTTTGTATATATATATTCAGTAGAGTAGGTGAAATCCCTTACCTTCATTTTGACCTTTGCACAAGAAGCAAAATTCTCCTTACAGCCTTTGTGAACAATTGCATTACAGTCTGTCAAAATAAAAACCAAAAACCAATGAATTAAACAAAGCCTCACAGAAAACAGGTCAGTTTTTGCTGTAATCTGAACTGTTAACTTACACAACTGAGAATTGTAATTTTCAGGCATTATTGTGGTTTGCATGACTAGCTGAGAGAGAGGCTGCTTTCCAGGAAAATTAGCCTTTTGTTAATAACATTTCCTCAGAGAATTTAACAGGAAGTTCTGTTTAAAAATCAGTGCAAGGTTGAATTGTCAGGGGTCTTAGATTAAAGAAAAAAAAAAGAAAAAAACCCTGATGGCATTATCCCTCTGAAAGTAAGGTGGAAAGTAGAAGCAGGAGACAGAAAAAGAAACCAATTGTAGGGCCAGTATTTCTCTGAAAAGACAAATACTGTTCTCATCAAGACAAGGACTATGAGATCAAAAAGACAGGAAGAGGATGGAGAAATAATTTACATAAACTCAGACACCATGGATAAGATCTATGGCACAGAACCCAAGTGCTGCTGTACTGCAGGATTACCAGAAAAGGTAACAGGAGCAGCATCTGTCAGGAATCCTTGAGGTTGGGACTTCCTGCTGGAAACTGAAGTTTTGGTCCAAAAGCATCACATTCACCAGTGCAAAGACCATCATGCTTTAAATTTGCTGCATATATGCCAGAGCAAAAGCTGAGTGACTTGGTTTTCTGGATTTTTTTTTTTTTAATACCCTGAATCTGCCCATGACTTCTGCCAGCAGATTTCTGGGAATCAGTTTTCAAAGATGATTAAAACTCCCTTTTTATTTTTTCCAATAAGAATTGAGAAATGGGTTTCAGGCTTTAACTCTTTTGGCAGATGAGAGATCACAGCTCAAGATGAGATTCAATGGCTTAGAAAAAAATATTTCCACTTCTTCATGACAACACTAACACAGATAATGAACTGTATTTTACAAGTGTGAAGTTCTGAATTGTTTCTTGAAGAAACAGAAAAAAATGAAAAAATTCTATGTCCAGAATGACAAAATATGCTCACACTTCTAGAATCTCTTACATTTGGGATGACTCAATGAAAGCCTGTAATTCTGATACTTTGACAGAGATGAGGGTGAAGTCATAGGGTGCTGCTATTCTGACAATGTCTCACAATTTCCTGTGTACAAGAAGACAGAACAAAGCAACCTGAAAACTCTTGCAAAAATCCACAAGTGCTGTAAACTTGACGACCAAACAAGAAAGAGGAACAGAACCTGCTCCTCTGGTGCATGAAGAGAGGCAGTGAGATAATTCAGAATCATGAAATTCACAGTCAAGCTTTGAAAGTCTGAAGATGGCTCTTTAGTGTGTAGCATTTGGCAAAAAAAATTAGTGTTATATGTTAAAAATTCTGGTTGTAGGGACTTTATTCCTCCAATTCAACTCTTCAGCAAGAAAGAAGTTCCTCCAACTCCTCTGTGTCACTAGTATTAATAACTAAAACCCTCAAAACCTTATTTTCTGCATCACTGATCATACAGAAAGTAAAAGACAAGGCAGACAAGGCTACTAAAATTAGGCTCTTTTGCTTGCCCATTTGTTTCAGAGCATGCACAATCTTTCAGCATCGAGTAGATGTTTCAGGAAGCTGGGGGGCATAACTGAAAAGCTGAGACAGAACAGTGGTGGTAGCGCCAGCCTACATCAGCACAGGAGGATCAGAGCCCCTGCTGCTGCTTATCCATCATTTCCAAAGCATCTGAGGCTGATTTCTAGATGCAATGGGAGAAAGAACCACTTGCTGGTGTAAGCTCTCAACATAGGCCTTCACCATTTTTTTATGACATTCATTTCCTGGCCAATGCAGAAAACATGTAACAATTTTGCATTGTGCCTTGAAAACAAGGCAAGAACATCTGCGCTAAAACATACGACATTGTTGGGTTATTTTATCTCATTAGCATAAGGAGCATTAAATTGGGATATATTTGATGTTCTACATGGCTTCAGAAGCTGTTAAGAAAGTCAAGTGGGGAAAGGGAGAGGATGCATTTGAGGGTTTGTAATTGTTGATGTTTTACATTTCCCATCAGGCTGACACAGAGTGTGTCTCAGACAAACAACTCTGCTGAAATCCCTTCCAGGAAACTCAGAAGTGCCATTTGGGATTCAGCTGGCTGCTCCTTCCCCTGCTCACATCCACCAGCAGCAACAGAAGGCTCCAGCCTGGGAGCAGTTCCCGCAGTCGCTTTGACTCATTTCTAAGCTAGTGGAGAAAACAATTACTAATAGTGAGGAGAGGAAAGCCTTTTCCACTGAGCTATAGTGGGGGAAAAATGGGTTTTGTCTGCATATTGTATAGCTTTGGGTTGCTGCATGAACCAAGCAGCATTCTGGTCTTGACCACATGAACACCGCTGACCTTATCGAGCTGCAGGCAGGGAAAACCGTCTGATAAGAAATGAGAACAAAATCCCCAATCTCTGAGAAACCCTCAGTGAGGTTCCCACCCTGCTGCCTGTCCTGTGCTGCACGTCCTTCACATGCACACAGGTACCTGTCATTTGACCTGTGATGCAATTTCTTGTTCAAAGGGAGCAGAGGGTCACCATTTCCTTTTTGTACCATGTGGTTGCCACTGTGGGCTCACCGAAGCAGTATTTCAGAGAACTAAAGCAATACACCACAGATGGGTGGGACTTTTCTTTCCCCACTGCACACAGAAGCCATGATCCAAGCCAGCTGTCCCTGTCCTTTGTCCATCTTACCAAAGCCCCTCAGCTCCAAGCCACTCATGCAGCTGAAATAACCAAAGTTGTCCTGTCTGATAGAGCCCAAAAAGGGGTAGAAAATCCCATGGCCTGCTGTGATGGCTGAGCTCAGGCTTAGGAAAGAGGCTTCAGGACACCTCCATGCAGCCACGACTCATTTCAGTCCAGTTTCCACAAGGGAACACAACACTCCATGAATCATTATCTCCAAAGCCTCCCTCCCACCTCACATCCTCAAGCAAAAGGAAAATAAAGTGTAAGGTTTGCATTTTCCATGCCAGATTCAATGAAAAATAAAAGGAAGGGGGGGAACCCCCCTGACTTACTTGCACAGTAGTACGAATCCTTATTGAAAGGCTTCATACAGTGGTAACAGGTTGCTTGGGCTACAACGGAGGTTGCAGTGAAGAGATGTCCATTCAACAGCTTCTTATCTTTTTCCTTCTCCTTGGAATCTTTGTCCTTCTCTTTAGTCTTCTCTTTATCTTTCTCTTTTTCCTGCAGAGACAGAATGACCCAAAAAGCCTCGTCACTGGCTGAGGTCTCTCCCCCAGTTACAGATTGCTCAGTGTTTGCCTTTGGCACGGCGAGGGTATCGATCGAGGTGCACCTGAACAATGGCCATGTGTCTGCACAGCTCTCCCTGAAAAAAGCCCCTGTGGAAGTGGATTTACATACTACTGACTCACACAGGTGTCTCACCACTGCAGATGACACCGAGCATGAAGGCACTTATTTCCTTCTACCTTTGTTTTTTATACTTGTTTGGCTTAATGACTTCACCTCTTTTCTTTTCCTGGGCTCTCATCAGCCTCTTCAGCACTTTAAATAAATTGTGTTAAATACAAATACCACATGTATTGTGTATCAGACTTTCAACACAGCTAATTTTTAAGGCCAAACCATAAGGCTCGTGATTTTCAACTGCATTTCTAATGGAGAACACAAGCTCTTCCTCAGTGCCTCTACAGCCTTACTGCCAAAATATTCCCACTTCTCTTTTCCTTCCAACTAGCAACTTTTTCAACAGTTACATGCAACCTCAAGTAACTATGTGAAGCTTTTTGCTAAAATGGATCTTCTACAAACTCTCGACCTGTGGCACCAAAGGCTGAGGAACAACAGCAACACCATAAAAGACCCTCTCATCTTCCACAGGCCACGACTCAACCCCTGGGCTACTCAGCTTTGGAAAGATGACAAGCACAGACAGCTTCTCCAACTTTTAGCAGAGTTTTTGCTTCTTTTCCGTTTCTACCTTAGACAGAAAATACTGAATACTAAAAATCTGAAACATTTTTCCCTGCAGCGTTTCATGGATTTGGAATTCTTCCAAACAAATTTAAAAGGAAACGCCACAGAAAACTCTGAATTTGAATTACAACAACTCCTTGTCTTTCCATGTACCCACATACAAAATGTTTATGATACGAGTCAACTGCAGGTCTGTACTTTTGACTGTTGCTGCAGATTCCTGGCATCTGAAGGAGAATCTTTACCAGAAACTGGTAAAGGCTTCTGTCAGCTTATCTTTGCATTTTGTTATTTATTTTGTTATCTTTTGTTATTTGTTACTGTCCCAGCCTGAATATCAGGGAGTTGCAGAGCTGCCCATGTGAGCAACTGCCATGTGGCTTAAAGAGGGATGGAGCTCTGCAGCCACTGCAGGGAAACTGTTGAGCCCTGGATGACACACTCACACCGTGAGGAATTCAGCCTAAGGACTCCTCTCCCAACACATCCCAGGCAAAATGCCAGTGCCTGAGTCTCTCCCTGCAAAGTGTCAAACAGAAAGTCTATTTACTGGCCCCAAACGCTGTTTTGTTCTGCAAATAAGCAAAACTAGGAGTATTACCATATGGAATAATCCTGTCTGAAGCAGAAAAGCTGCCAGAAAAGAAGTCTGCATTGCGTCACATCTCCGCCTCCTCTGAGCCATCAGCTTGGCTCACACCACCCCACAGGAACCTCCACAGCCCCATTTTCCACCCACTGACCTGACCATCTTTAACCATATCCAGCCTGGGAGGATTCAGGAACTAAAACTCTGCAGTTTAGGTCTGGGCTGATGGTACCAAGTTGATGCCTGGAGTTTTGCTCTGCTGCCAAGTCTTGTGAAGTTCCAGGAGAAAAGATCACTCTAAGCTCAAGCCACATCTTGTGACTCTCATGCTGAAAGAGATTTCCCATCCTATACTTTAAACCTACCTGAAAAAATCCAGCAATTCTGAAGTCTAATTTTAATTTCATATAAAGCCCCAGGAAAAACAGGAAATCAGTGCACCACTTTCAAAAAGGAAACAGCAAACTCCAAGGGCAGCCAGCCACTCCCCTTAAGGACAAGGTCTCACAATGAGATTTTTTTCAGCTTTTTCTTTTTTCCTGCGGCAGTTACTGGAACTTTATTTAAAGAAGGACTGTAGGAACAAGACTATATTTGCGCTGTTGGAGCTGCCAGTGAGATTTGGAGCCCGGCTTCGTGGCTGGAGTGATGTGCCGGAGCAGCCACCACCACGGCAGGTACGGCAGAGGATCCCACTCCCCAGGAACCACGCCGCTCTTACCTCCCAGTGCTTCAGTCCCACCAGCTTCACTGTTATCTGAGGTACCTCTGAGAACCTATTCCATTTTATGGACATCCTTCCCCTGGGCAGGAGAGCTGCTCCCCACCAGGAGCTGCTCCCCACTAGCCCATGGCGATGCCGGAGGCACAGCACGGAGGAGTTGAGCAAAAAGGGGGAGGGGCAGGACGATTGCTGACTTCCTTAAAGATGATTTTAGCTATTTTGCTACTGCTTTCATCTTGCCCTACCTTAGCTTCCACCGCTAAAAAAATACAAAGCTAAAAACCGAACCCACGCAGGCAGAATGGGATGTGATTGATGCTTTACGAGTCAATATAAGACCACCTTTTTGAAAGGTGGAGGGGAATAAATCAAACACTCTCTGATGTTTGGGCTACAGAAAAAGTGAATTTTCACATACCTCAGTGCTGCTGTGTAGTACTTCAGCAAACAAAAGTGCTGCAGAAGTTGCCCAGACAGAGAGGTTTTGTGTGTTTGAGCTCCTCCTGCTCTGCAGGTCACGTATATTCCCTGTCTCCTAATCCTTTCAAACACTTGCAGCTCCTACCATACACCCTGAAACGCTGCTGCTGGCACAGCACTGCCTTATTACTGTGCAAGGCAATGAAAAAGAGAAATTACTCATGCTAATTGTTGCAATTTCTCAGAAAGTCTTGACCAAAATGAAAAAAGAGGGTTTTTTTTTCCTGAACTGACAAAGATAGTGCACGTTTAAGACTTTGCAAATGTGAATCAGGGCACTGTGCTAATAGCAAGAGATTCACTGATAATCCAAAATAACATACCAGGCAAGGGTAAATTCACGCCAACTTCTATCAGTATCCCCTCCAGTCAGTGCTCTAAACACCCTTTTATTTTTAACGTTTTTTTTACATAACTCTCTACACTTTCCAAAAGGCTCAGATGTGCTTTATTTTACTTAATTTCATCTGAGAAAACTGCATTTCTGAAGGTCGGGAGATAAATAAAACCAAGCTGGGAAGACATTGAAGCCTCCCTCCCTCCTGACAGCCCAGAAACCAACTTCCTGATGAAACTTCTCCTTTCAAGGTTTCTTTTGTTGCTTCTGTTTTTAACTCTTACAGGTTTTTCTCATTTATAATGTTTCTGAGAAATCAGTCTTCCAACGAATTTTTTGGTCAAATTATTTAAATGTACTGGTGGAGCCTTAAAAATGTACATAATGCAAACATTCCACCATGAGCAGACAAGAAATTGTAACTTGAATGATACTTTGGCTTTTATTTAGTAAAAGTATGAGAGCTGCTATGAGCTGCAATTTTTGTAGTGTGTGTTATGGCTGGGACTTTGGAGAAACTGTTTATTAACATTTTCAGACACAATCATGAAATTAGTGAAATCAAACTGCACTGAGCAGGTATCTAAAAGCACTGCAGTTATATTTTCTGTCCCAAGCACATCTCTTACCTCTCTCTCCATTTCTTGCTTTAGAGATTACTCACACTAGGTGCAAGAGCCAGATAATGAACATCCATTCTCACTCACAGTCTGTGCAAAATGCTCCTGGATTTCTCACTGGTGTTTCCATGTAAGCAGATTTACTTTTCCAACACTGCACTTTGCAGCAGGGAAGAGCATTGTCCTAAAGCTGCCCAGAAGCAGCTCTGAGCCACTTGTGGCTATCTTGAAAGACAGATCCATAACAAGAATCTGTGTGTCATCACACCTCTCAAGGGCCTTCCAACAGTATTTACCAACACATTAACCACACATCACCTAACGAGACAGTAAAGTGCTCTGAGCTTCTGTCAGACAGATGAATCGAGGTGAGATTCAAGCAAAATATCCAAACCAAGCCAAGAAAATCTCCAAATATATATTAATCTTCAAGGGACAATCTAAAGCAACAACAGCCCATTTGTGTGAATGATTTAGCATTAATGTAATAATTATTTCTGTAATCAATACTGTTCCCAGGAAATTCAGCTGTTGAGCAGGGCTTAACTTTCAGCAAATTAAATTTCAGGGTTTCAAGGATGGAAAAAAGGGAAAAATATAAATATTGGCCATCACTAAAATCATTGTTTGAGCAACTTCTCCTACAGTGCACAGGAACTTTGTGGCAAAATTAAAAATTGATGAGAAGACAAAACAGCCTTCGGCAGCCAGTCCATTCTTACATCTCCTGTCCTTGTTTTATTAAAGGTTCTCATGTTCTGTAAAAATTAGACTCATTAATCTCTACAAAACCCTAACTCACGCCAGGGCAAAATTTATTCTCGCTGGGGAAATATATATATATATATATATTATATACTCTCTCTGGGGAAATGAGCGAAACCATAGAATTATAAAGGCTGGAAGAGACCTTTAAGATCATCCAGTCCAACTGCTGACCCAGCATTGTCACTGTAACCCAGATCTAGGACACAGCACTTGGCCTTACTGAGCCTCACACAGTTGTCCTTGGGCTCAGTTTTGGAGTGCTAAGATTTCCCAAGGAGCCAGTTCCTATCACCCCACAGACACTCCTGCCCTTAAAAAAAAACCAAAAAGAATGGAAGGAAGAAAGTTAAAAAAAAAGAAATTCAGGCAAAGACTTAAACACAGAACCCATCTCTGCTGCCTGTGGGCATTCCACAAATCACAAGAAGCACTTACTTTGCTCTTCTTGCTGCTGGACATTTTATTCCTGAGGTAGCTGAAGGTGCGGCTGACTTTTGTTACACCTTTACCAGCAGAGACACTGCTGCTCTCTTCAGATATGCTAAAATAAAAAAAGATAAAAGTTGCTTTCATTTTTTTTTCTCCTTCCCAAAGCATCTATTAAATGGAAAAATTCTTTTTAAAGGACAAATGTATTTATTAGCCAATGCAGTCTAGGTGCTTCGTGGTGTTTTACCAGAGAAGGAAAAGTAAAGACAAGATGCCAATCCACTCATTTTGAGATAAATTTCAAGGATTCCTCATATCTGTTTTGAAGCAGGCCATGCCATAGCACCCTCTGCTGCTCCCCTTGTCAAATAACCAGGAATCATTAATGCTGTAAAGAACCATTTCCTTCCAGAGAAAGGCATCTAATGAACTCTAAAAAGGCAGTGAATGCCTTTAACAGAAACCACACTGTCTGCAAAGCCTCCCCTGAGAAATGAGAATACCAATACTAAGTAATAACCACAATGGTTATGTATATTAATTTAGGAATTTTTAGGATCACAGATATTTTTTGCCAGCCTTTACATGCACAAGCTTATGACTTCTTCAACTCTGATAGAAGAATAAGGAAACTATTATTGCATTAAAGGACATAGTCTGTCAATATTAAGTGCAACACAAACCAAAAGCAGAACACAAATACTAATTAAATCAAGGAGGAGAAGACAGCAGAGAGCAGAGGTGAAGAGCCTCCCAGTCAGAAAATAAAGCCAAAGCTGTCAGTGACACTGAAACCAGATACCCAGTGCCACAAACATCCTTCCTCCAGGAAAACACCTTGAAAGCCACCAGGAAGATTTTCTCCTCTGTGCAACTTGCAAGGATGGAAAGGAACATACGAAAACATGGCCTTTGTTATTGAGAGACAGAGAGAATTAGCCACAGGCAGAAAGAACTATTTTAGTGTGACATAAAACTCAGGGTAAATCAATGCCTTGCAATAATGCATAATCAACAAACAAATGTTTAATGCATAATCTGATGGTAATAGCTATGAATAAACAGCCTTGTAAAGACATGAGACTTAGAACAGACCTTCATATTCTGAGGTCTAAAACATTCTTCAGCCTCTAAAGACACAGGACTGATTTTCACAACTTCTGCTTTCAGCTGAAGCGCCCTGGTGCCAGGAAGGCTCTGGGGTGCCCAGGGCAGAGCCCAGTGCAGGAGTGGCCCCAGAAGGGGCAGGGTGTCCCCAGGATACTGCAATACTGCACTGTATATACTGCAGTACTGGACTGTATATACTGCAATACTGCACTGTAAATACTGCAATACTGCGCTGTATATACTGCAATACTGTACATACTGCAATACTGTACTGTATATACTGCAGTACTGCACTGTATATACTGCAATATTGTACTGTAAATACTGCAATACTGCACTATATATACTGCAGTACTGTACTGTAATACTGCACTGTATATACTGCAATAGTGTATATACTGCAATACTGTACTGTAAATACTGCAATACTGCACTGTATATACTGCACTTTATATACTGCAATACTGTATATTCTGCAATACTGTATATACTACAGTACTGTACTGTATATTCTGCAATGCTGCACTTTATACACTGCAATACTGCATATTCTGCAATACTGTATATACTACAGTACTGTACTGTATATTCTGCAATGCTGCACTTTATATACTGCAATACTGTATATTCTGCAATACTGTATATACTACAATACTGTACTGTATATTCTGCAATACTGCACTTTATATACTGCAATACTGCATATTCTGCAATACTGTATATACTACAATACTGTACTGTATATACTGCAATGCTGCACTTTATACACTGCAATACTGTACCTCTGCACTGAGGAGCCCATGGAGCCGCCCAACGACTGTGTACCTGCAAAAGATGGGAGGGGGGGACAGGTTAGACCTCAACCTTAGCCCACTGATTCCAAGAAACATGGTTTGCATATTGGGATAGTTCAAGAGGAAAGGGAAATGTTTTCTGGAAGTGGGTGTTTAGAACAGATTTCATGTGCTCAGGATAAAGCTTTTTCCTTGTATCTTTAGCTGCTCTCAAATTAGATGCTAAGGTGAAAGCCTGTTTAGTATTTTTATCACTCTTCAGCTATTAAGTAAAGACCATGCAACTGTTAAACTTGCTGGTAAATCAGGGTGGCTGAAACAGAACTGCCAATTCAATGACAATAGCTATAAATGAGAATCATTCTGACACAATGCTTTTATTTATACTCCACAAGAAAAGATCTATTGTACAGCACATCCGGGTTTCATGTATGAAACTTTTCTCCTTGATAAAACTGTAGTTCATTTTCCCATCAAAATCCTGAGGCACTTCATAAAGAGTAAGGGAAACAAGGGAAGCCTTATTCTGTTTTCTACAAAACGTTACCAGCCTGGGGCTTCGTCACGAAACACTGCTTGAGGAAAGGCTGGATTTCAACACGAAGCTGAAGCCCTGCCAAAGGCACCAACTCTCTCTACCCAAGAAACCTGCTTGCACGACGCATTTGGAGCAGATCTGGGAGCTGACACCATTTACCAGAACCATTGAAGAACACTGAAAAACCAGGATGAAATGATCCAGGACAGAGGGTTCTCTCTGAAATAACTGGGCTTGCCAGGACTCAAAAAACCCTTCATACAAGCAATGTTTGCAGCCCTATCTGAAGTTCAAGAAAAAGCATGACTGTCACTTTACTAGGCTTCTGCATATATACTGCAAGAAAAACAGTATTTTGGCTCAAATTCTCTTAATGCTAAGGGTGAATGCAAAAGAGCTACTTGCCATTAGATGCCAAGATGGCCCTTTATCCAAAAGCAGTAAGAGCATTAGGAAAAACTGTGCATGCAACACTAGGCTTTAAATACGGATTTTCTAACCACTGATTCAAGTGCCAACAGAGTCTGAAACAGAAATATAATTTCTTCATATTGAGAAACTAAAATACAGGCATACCCTGTTACCTAAACCCTGCTTGGAGAGCTCTGTTAATATTTTCCTTGCAAAATCTTTCACCTCATTAATGATTTATCCCAAATACACCAAAGTTAGTAAAACTGTAATATGTATAAAATGAAGTCTACTACTCAACTTCCAACAGTGATATTATATTTTTATAATATAAACCTATAGTATAAAACCTAAGTGCCTACTAGGATCACATAAGTAATTTACAGACTCCCAAATCCTTGGTTAATGCTCCAGTAACTCTGGTTCCCATTTAACTTCTAGCTTGCCTTTAGTCTGGGTTAGACCTCCTTACTCTTTCCTTTTTTTTTAGAAGATTCATCAGTTTGACTGGTTTTAAGTATTCCCCAAACCTTTTTGTTTCTTTTCAGTTAACATCAGAAATGTGAACAAACACTGAATGAAGAGCTAGCTGCCATAATTTGGTATTTGTGATGCTTTTCACTACCTTGAGAAAATACATTGCATGAGAACTACAGTTATGTATCATTTATCTTTTATTTCAATAGTTGTTTCATCTTAAAAATGGGGGATTCTTGGTGCTGGCAGGCAAAATAGATCCAGTGAAGAATTAAGGTCTGTTTATGAGTTCATATTTTAGATTATAATATAACATCACATCAACACTGCTGCAAGCTGTAAACCCCAGGAAAATAAGCATAGAAAAAGACACATCTTCTCACCTTTTGGTTTGTTTCTGAAGTAGAACAGAGGAAGGAAAGCTTATTTTCATAACCTTTTTGTTCCCTGTCATGACCAGGAACAAAACTGAAATCTGACTTCAGAACTCACAAAAAAATTAAGTTTTTGTTTCAAAAGCCAGAACTCCTATCTATGTCCAATGAACCTGGCCTAGCAGCCAAAATTTGCTGTATTTACCTGAACACCTTTTAAGCACCACCCACAAAAATTAATTCCCATTGTAGCTGGACTTGAAATAATTAATCAAGATCCATTCTGCAGAAGGCAGTGACTGGACTAGGATGTTGAAACCAGCTTGCAATGCCTTAATGCTGTCAATAATTAAACTTCTGTGGCTCAAGAAATCCAAAGGCTTCATAATAATTGTCCAGCCATCTGAAACCCATGCCTTAGATGTATCACCAGACAAACCTCAACTAATTATCCATTTTCTAAAGGAAAAGCAGGAATGGAAAGGTTGAGGAGTGGTATGAGAAATGAACCCTAAAGATGTGAAAAAACAAACTGGTCTGAGATTACTCCATGAAAAATGCCCATTGCCAAAGCAGTCTCAGAAAGAGCTGCGGCTAAATCAACCTTTATAAAGTCACCACAGTATCCTCAAATATGTAAAGAAAACAATATCATTGTTTGAGACAATATCTGACATTATCTTAAATGATCATTGTTAACAGGAGCACTGTTGAGGGAGAGAAGAAAAATTCTGGCTACTACAAATATCCTCTAAAACTGACATACCCTAACATGAATATCTAGTATTGGATGCTTAAAAGAAAAAAAAAAAACAAAAAAACAACCAACCAACCAAACAAAAAAAAAACAAACAAAAAAAACCCAAAACCAAAACAAACAAACAAAAAAAACCAAAACAAAAAGAACAAAAAAAACCCCAAAAAAACAAACAAAAAAAAAACCCCAAATGCTTAAAAAACACAAAACTCACCAAACAAACAAACAAACTCCACCAGAAAGTTTACCTAAGGATACTTTTTACTGTGGGACATCACATGAATGCAGAACTGTGTCATTGCAGTTCACATTGTGGGGACCATGAATTGTGAGTTTTGTTAAAAGCAGAAGAAAAGAACAGAGGAACAAGGAAGGAGCTTAAATATGGAAGTGGTAATATCACACCTGGGCACAGGACTTTGCTGAAGGAAAGGACAAAACCACAGTGAAGATCAGGAATGGAAAGGAGGAGAATTCAGATATGTACAACGTGGATGGTGTGGAGATTATTTTGAATTCAGGAAGCAATCAAAATCTATTTGACTGGAAAGCAATTTCCCCCATCCCAGTAAGGACACAAGGAATGTGTCTGGTTTATTTCAACAGTCTAATAAAGCATGCTTAAGAAATAGGAAGCATTTTGAATAATCTTTGGTGAGCCTATTTAAAAAAACAAGAGGAGTCTAAATTACTTTAATTCAATCTTCTACCTTAGTTGGGCTGCTTTTAGCAATGGAGTTTGCAGAAAAAAAAAAAAGCTGCCAGAGAACCCTCACATGTTTCCCATTGAACTATTTTGATAACAATATCAGGACCTAGATATGAACACCTTGAGGATTTAAAGTCTTTGACTGCAATTTGATCTTTTTGCATAGTCGGGGAACTGTGAAGTTACTTTGAAGATTTTCAGAATTTAATAATCAGGGCTTCTGTCCACTTCTCTTTCACTGAGCAATGCATTCACTGTCACCTATGGAGGGCAAGGATGAACCTCTTCTGCTAACTCCACGCCCTGCAATAAGCTCAAGACAAATATTTTGGTTTTAATAAAATGGTAATGATCATTTTGCTGCTCAGAGTGGCAGGTGATGATATCTGCCACATGGATACAAATTAAAACTAACCAGATAAGATGTGATGGTGCTCATGTAGAAGATTCTTGGGCTAATAACCCTTTAAATTCTGCCATTAGTTAGTATTCAGATCCAGGACTAAGATAATGCTGTTAGACATCATGCAATGGAAAGGAGAGTTCAATGTTTGCAAGGTGAAATTCCAGTGTCTGAAGCAGAAAACCAGATTTCCCTGTGTTTCCACCCATTACGGCTGCATTGCACAGAAAATTATTACTTACTATCCAACTCCTCCTCCTCATCACTGGAAGAAGAGCCAATAGAAAAGAGAGTTTTAGACTTAGGAATGAGTGGAGAGATGCTGAAGGAGAAGGAGATTCGTCTCGGTGGTCGAGTCCGGCCCTGGGCTGAGAAGTGGGTTAACAGCAGACATTAGAGCATGCTTGAAAATGCATTTAATAATAAAAAGGAGAGGAAAGCAGCCAAAGCAAACTAAAAGCAAAGCAAAGGAAAAGTCTGCAAAGCAGCTGGCTCCAGAAAGGCACAAGAAACAAAGAATTGAGAATGTGCAAATTCCAGAGGGTGCAGGTTTCAGAGGGCACAGGTCTCACTGCATGCACAGCTTGAGGCTCCAGTCTCTCCCTATTTTTGCTGACTTTCTTTTATAGAACCTCTTAGTGAAGAACTATAGGCAGTTATCTTTCCATACAGAATATCAACAACAAAATGGATCTCTGGACAAAGGGCATCAGCTTCAGTGAAAGAACTGTCATGGAGTCAAACTAGAACAACTCAAGATACCTGTTTGAAGGTGCTTTCTGCAGTTAAATGATACAACAAAGCTACCAAATATTAGCAAGGGCAATTTATCTGAAGTGTTGACTTTATCTACCTGGGGAAGTTCTTGCCATTTCTATGTAAAAAAAACCCAAAAAACAACAACAACAACAAAAAAAACCCAACAACATTTATAATGTTATGCCCTTCAAAATTTCCAGCACTAAAACAGAGACGCTTAAACTTCCCTTCTCTTCTTCCACAATAAAACAGAAAATCAAGCATCTCTTCTGCTTTATTTTAAAATTTAAGAGTCCTTGTTTTAAAGAAACTGTCTAAACATGAGAAAAGCTCCACTACACCCTCTTTTGCCCTTGCTTGGAAGATGCCTACCAAACATAGTGCCAAACTCAGCAATTAGTCTGCAATATCAAATATCCCATCATTTATTTGTAAGAGCAGCCCTTACATAGCAGCAGCTTCCCAACAATTCTTTGTAAGTACATGGTCTCTGAAAAGAGAATTAGGAGCCAGCTAGACATTCTTCACTAAAACTGGATTCCCAAAGGCCCTATTTCCCAAACCTTCTCTTCAAACAAGCACAGGTGGAAACCTCTGAGCTGTGAGCTGGTTGCTGGACACCCACTGCTCACGTGGTACATCTGTGTGTCCTCAGGAAAGGTGACTGGGACAGGGCTGAGGAACCACTGCCCCTGGGACAGGTCTGACCCAAGGGTCCTACTTAAGCACCTACATTAAACATCTTCAGCACAGGTATTCAGATACTTCTAAGTCATTCCATGGACACATCAATTCATTTGCAGAACAGGGAAAATAGGCTAAAGACTTTATCAGTACTTCTAAGAGAAAGACAAAGCAATTATTTCTGTCTTTAAATAAATCATGTCCTTTCAGCCAGTACAAGGAGGGCTTTTTGCATGGCTGGTATTATACATCAAAACTGAATTCAGAATGTAAAATAGCCAATGCTACAAAAGCAATGCAGAACAAATGCCCCATAACACTTCCTCCAGCCATTAAGTCACAAATGCCAATTGTCTACAAGCAATTTGACTAAAATGTGCACAGTAAAGGCATTTAAATGGAAGAATTCTTAGGAAGACCCATGCATCAGTTTTGTTTAGACTGCCTTTTGAAGGAGCTGTTCTAGTGTTCCAGACCTGAAGAACACAATTAGGCAATATGACTTTTTCTTCTGTAGTCTACTGTCTATTTAGACTAAAAGTCAAGATGAACAATAATACTTTACTGTAAATTGAACCACCTTTGCCAGCACAGTTCAACTTCCATTTCATTGGTTTTATTTATAGCAATTCCTGGCTTTATAACAGTGCTCCACACTGGAAATTTGCTATTCCAACCCTAAAAGCATTCTTCCGAGCACTCCAGCCAACAGCTCTTGTGACCTCCCTCTATAAAACGCTGAAGGATTAACATTGTGAATGGCCACATCAGCTCTTGGAACATCTGACACATCAGATGCAAGTGTGGGCTAGGAACTTGGTCTTGGAAATTGCTCCTGTCTCAGCACATATGACAATAAACAGTAAAATAATAGAAAACCCTCCATATGTTTAATAATCGGGATTTAGTTTTTGAAGTTCTTGAGCACAGCATGTTGCTTTCTTCCCATTCAGACACATTTGGAGGGATAACAGGGTCTTGTTTTTTTTAAACACCTGCCACAAAATTATGCAAGTGGAATAAAGAACTGAATTTGTCCTAGAATTCACTTCCATATAATTCTTGCATAACTCTTAAGTCTCTTGCTGGAAAAACATGAACATGAAACCCAGGTGACACAAGGGAGTTTATACACCAAGACCTCCTTGTAAGAGGCACCAAACTGTCCTACAGTCACAATTCAAACATCATTGTTCCTCTTTCAAAGCTATATAATGGAAGC
Source organism: Calcarius lapponicus (assembly GCA_039654755.1). Classification (NCBI taxonomy): domain Eukaryota; kingdom Metazoa; phylum Chordata; class Aves; order Passeriformes; family Fringillidae; genus Calcarius; species Calcarius lapponicus. The sequence goes on along the minus strand of CM077473.1, from coordinate 6,797,726 downwards.
AGAATAATAGAATGGTTTGGGTTGGAAGGGACCTTAAAACTCATCCAGTTCCAGGCCTCTGCCATGGGCAGGGACACCTTCCACTAGAGCAGGTTCAAGCCTTATCCAACCTCCTTGAACACTTTCAGGGATGGGGCAGTCACAACTCTTCTGGATGATTTATTGAAGTTTCTGTAGTCAGGAAGGTGTCAGGACCGGGAAAAAAATCCATGAGCTAAATTTTCCACGTTATTCCTTTTGGATGCTTGCATCAACCCCTAAAATGCTCTGATTTTCAAAAACCACCTTCCTATAAAAATGTCACAAATTAATGACTGAGCAAATAAAGCTCAGAGGAATGTTAGTCGTGTTTTCATTCAGCGTCCCAAACCCACAGACATCTGCCTCCAAGCAGAAGACTAACCCTGCTACTTTGCCCACAGCCCCTCTGGAGAGGTTACTACATGTTCTCATTTCCTTCTCTCTCCAGGGACCAGGGTGGCTGGGCTGGCTCTAGAAGGAGATGGGATAATCAAGGCTCCATGGCCTTTTTAACACCGGGTCACAGGACATTTTAACAGCCTTGGCCATGCAGGCTCCCTCAGCCACCAACAGCTCATTGCTGGGGAGCCAGCCAAGTTTTTTGGTGTTTGGTCAGAGGCTGGGTGCAATGCCAAGAAACTGGTTGCCTCAAAAAACAACAATGAAGACCTTCAGCCCAAGGAGGGAAGAGGCAGTGCCACCACACAGGGCAGGATCTGGTCTCTTCACAGGACAGAGCTGACCTGGTTTGGTTACTGCTGCTGGGGGACACATCTGTCAGGCCACATCCTTATTAATCATGGAATTATCATGATGAAGAATTTAAAACCATTTCCTACAAAGCACAGTCCCTTTGAGCTTCCTCCAGCAAGCCTCCTCCATGAATAAAACACTTTTCTTAAAGCACCTTGTTGTCCTTTGCAAGGGAGAATCACGTTAATAAAGAGGAAAGATCAGACACCATCACTAATTGATATGAGCTAAAATGTCAATAGGGTTTCTGGCTGGCAATTAATAAAATGAAAACATGTGTAATACATCCAAAGCACATCCAGCTGCAGCCTTCTGAATGACTTTTTTCAGCTGAAAGAATCAATTCAGCTAAGTTGCAAAATTAAGTGCTTGTTATCGCTTCAATTAAGCTAAACTGGAAAATTTTATAGAATCATATTTTATTATTTTCTCCAGGAATGAGATTCAATAAATTACACCCAACTGCTCCAAAATATTTAACTCAGAATGAATAGCAACAAACTCTTCCAAGGAGATCAAGACATGGATTCTCAAACTCCCAAGTATCAGCTTAAAAAAAATCTAGATGCAGGGAAGAAAGATCTCAAGTAGAATTTACCTGACATCAAAGGAAGAAACTCTGAAAGGTGAAAGGATACAAAATTAGATCCTTTTTCTTTTAAGTTAACAAACTCAAGAAATCATAGTTTTCATATCAGTAGTCTAATTTAGAAAGAAAAAAGCAACCCACACAAAGAAAGAAAGTAGCAGGGATACACTGGGAAGAACAAAACTAAACTGAATGAGGTCTGCCTTTCCACCCACAACTCCATGCAGCAGTGAAACATGTACTTCATGTAATAAAGGAAGCAGGAGCAGGCAGGAGCACATTTTGCCTTGGGAAGGAAGCAAGATATACCCAATTATACAGATGACAGAGTGGATAAGGGAAAACTGGATTACTCACTGTCGAGCACTGGTTTGCTAATTGACATGAGAGACATGGATTTGGTCAGTGGAGATGAAGCAGCAGAAGTGCAGAAGTTAAATCCTTGTGGCTGTGATGTCTGATGCACCTGCAGAACAGGACAGAACCACGCTGAGTATGTCAGGAATGACAGAACCATCCCAGCTTCAGAGCCCAGTTCAGGGCTCATGTTTACTGCAACTCTCACTTTGAAACAGCGAAACAGTGCACATGTGAAATGCAACATTTTGGTCTACCTTTTAAGTGTCACACAACTAATTATGCAACACAGAGACTATGTGTGCTTGATTTTCTTGCAAGACATTAAAAATCAGATATTGTTAAAACCCTCTGATGGCCACGGAAATTCCTGTTGTGACTCCAATTCCTCAGCAGAACTAGACTGTGGTTCAATACGACCAAAAAACCCTGATGCTTAGCAGTTTGTTCCCCAAAATGCCCAGCCTCTAAGCAAGAGAAGACACAAGTGTTGTGTTGCCCCAAAGACAAAGTAAAAAATTTAAAATAGCTGGAGATTCCTCCATGTTAAAGATGGAAGATTTTTAATATTATGTATATGTACATGCAAGGTGGAAGCCTTTGTCAGACTGTCACTTGGGAAAATGACTTCCAAAATGTTGATGTAGCATTTCCCAACAGCAGCTGGACAGTTTTACCTGGTGGTTGTAGTCTCTGATTTCTCCTTGCTCAAGCTCCTCAGTGAGCAGGACCAGGGACTGATTGCTGGCAAGTGGACTCCTCCTGAGCTCTTTGGAGCTCAGAGAAGAAGACTCCAGGTTTGCAGAGGGTTTCTTGTTCTCACCAGAGTCTCCAGTAAGGCCTTCTAGGCTGTAACTAAAGAGAAAGCACAGAGGTCAGGTGCTGCCAAACTCTCAGGGACCAGGTTTTTCAGCACAGAGCACCTGCAAACATAAAACACAGAGCAGGCACTGAAGTGTGCAGGCAAAGGCAGGTGTTATTCCTCAGCAGGTTCTTTTTTCTTCAGAGCAAATAGCAACATCTTTGTGCTGCTAATGAGACATAAAGGTTTGTCTGCTGCTTGAACAACCATTGAAACTCCTGGTCAATTGCCTTTCCTACTGGATTTTTTACTCTTTTTGAGTGGTGCACAGGAAAATCCAGAAACACCCCTTCTAAAGATTTTGGCATTTCCACATATTCTCTTTGATAGCTTTTTATTAGGCTCTCCCTTGGAATAAAGCCACCCAGATCAAACTACCAGGTGCTGCCTGTCCTGGACCAATACCCCTCCCAGCAGCCACATTAGCTGCTGTAACTCTCATCTCTGCAGCCACATCCTCTGAATCTATTTTAAATCCTGACACCGCACAGTTTTGGCACTGATAATGTCACTTATTCTGTCAAAGCTGGTTTCTTTTTTACCCATGCTGTGGTTTTGTTTTTAAATTCAATAAATGTTGTTTCCATCACCCAATCAATTTTATTTTATCATCTACTGATGGAGCTAGGTCTTGCCCAGCAGAGCTGGGCAATAACTCAAAGCTAAATAAATTATTAAACTTTTGCTTGCAGAACTGTTAGAAATAAAACATCTGGCCAAACTCTGTAGAGACAGGTGCTGATAGATAAGTGGCACTCTCACATGGGACTATTTAATCTGATAAATCTTGCTCTAATATTCTGCTTTTGACCTTCTTGCTCCTCGTGCCCAAGCATCAACAAACCCACTGAAATGCCAGTGTGGGTTCACTGGGTGAAGCTTTGCAGATTCCACTCCCAGGACACCAGCACAGATCCATGGCCAATGTTTGATCTGGTACTCACTAAGTGCCAGCCCTACCCTGGATTTATATCCCAACCTGAGGCTAATCATGACGTCTGTGGTGAACAAGCTGACATGAAACACATGAAAAAGAAAACATACTACAGGCTGTACAGATGATTTAAACAACCAAAGGAGCTTTAAATTCAGGTAGACTTGCATAGCAGTGATTAATATTCTGCAGTCCCTTAGAAGCATTACAAGGCTCATAAATATGCACCTTGAAAGCAAAAACTGCAATAAACCATGAATAAGAAGATTTAGTAATTTAAAAAAACCTTTTTTTTCATGGTAATTAATGAGAAAAAAGATTGGTTGAAGCATTTGTAATTTATTCTGCTTTAGGAAGATTGTGACTCATCAGTGTGTATCAACAGCAGGCATTTAAAAGTTTATTCTAAAACACCTGTAGGTAGAAATCAGTCCCATTTCTACTGATTATTTATGACAGAAGAATATCTCTTTTTTACATTCCAAGGTGGCAACAACAATGCTACACAGTAGAGAAAAAAAAAATCATGTACTTGTGACAAAACCAGCTAAAACCTGCAAATATTAGGCCATAAAATAGTTATCAGTGATACTGGTCTGTAATTTGCTGATGGCATATATATACCAAACATAATTAACTGTCCATGAAGGGCAGGTTTCCTTCTCAATATCCACTCTTCAGAAAAAAGAGTTTTAATAGCTCTACCCACAACCAGCAAAAACTGCCAGAGAAAAGCTATAAAGCCATAAAATCTGGGGGACTGGCTTCCAAACAATATTGGGTAAAGAAATGACCTGCAAACACCAATCTCAGCACTGGGACTTTCTACAGGAGATGCAAACTTTAAGAGTCTGGGAAATTTTCATCTGTGGTGATCAGATTGGATTTTTCAGGGAAGGTTTTACACGATTAGTCTCCTTGAAGAAAAGCCTAGGTCTTTCAATTTACAGAGAGCAAGTCTGTGTGAACTTAAACCCTTTATGAGACTGATCTGGTAGAGAGAAGTGCTGAATCACATTTAATCTTGGTTTGACTCTTTGCTGCTGTCACAATTATCATTCTGATCTCTGCTGCGGAAAAAAAACACGGCTCGAAGTCATCACGGAACAGAGCAGCTCAACCCAACAGTGCAGCTTCTTTACTGCCAGAGGCCAGTGGAAAGCAGCCACCACCTCCACCTGCAGCCCAGCCCTGAGGCTCCACTCCCAAGAGTAATTGCTGAAAAAGCAGACCAAGCAAACAAACACGTGCAGGCTTCAGCCAGAGCAGCAGCGGAGGATGCACGAGAAGCTGACGACAGGGTGTTTGCAGAGCTCCTGTGCTGCTGCACATTTATTCATACCGTACCTTCTACAAGTAAAGTCAGGACCCATGGCAATGTACTGTACGCCTGAGGGACACCAGCTCAAACTAGGAACAGCAAAAGAGGCAAAGAAAGGAAAAGGGCAGTGATTATCAGATTGTTATGGAACATGGGGGACGTTAAAAGACTCTCACTCTCACATATCTTTAAAAAAAAAAACAAAAAACTCAGAAATAATGCAGTAGCAGATGTCTGGTTGCACAAACACACCACAGTGCCCCAAATGCCCGAGGTTACAACTGAACAGGGAGCAGGACAGCTCACATTTCCCCCAAACCAACCCCATCACTGAGTATACAATGTACTGGAAAAAGTACTCCTAGTGGCGAGAGAGGTTTTTGGGAAAAACAAGGCTAAAACATACCAAAGCCAATTTGCAAGTAATCACACACAACCATGGTGTTAGTAATTATTAGTATTTTCCTGGGAACTCTCATTCTCAAATCAGAAAAAGAATCCCTTACAGATATTTCATAGTGTAAGTCCCCTCCATAGAAATATTAATAACCTCAGGCTAGACTTGGAAAAATAAGGAGAAAGACACATTCCTAAATGCTGCACAGTCTTTCACAGTCAGTGAAAGAGGCTGGAAGAAAAAAAACAGGCTAATCTTACTATTAACTTGGGATTAAACCAAGAGTGCTACTAAATAAAAAACCTTTCGGCTTCCATTCCCCAAAAGAGTCCCAAAGTTGCATCATGAAAGACATAAGAAATGCAAATGCAGAATGCAAATATCCTGGTTGTTATTTTAGACTGCTTTTGTTATTTTTTCTCTGTTAGCTCATGGCCCAGTTGCAGGTTTTGCAGAAACAGAGAAATCCATCTTCTTGTCAGCTTGACATTTATATGATCCCAATTTCTGAAAAAGCTGTTCAGGAAGCATACATTGTCCAAAGGGAATTTTGCATAAGCACAAGCCCTGCTCCCAGGTCCTGGTCTGAGATCCATGCAAGGAGGGGACATGGCCAGAACATGCTTTGCTCCATGACAGGAGCCTGTGAAAAGGGCAGAACAAATGTAAGCCTTCCTGAACAGGGAACTGTGAGTGCCAGAAGCCTCTGAGGGCACAGGTGAAGATCTAAACCCACTGAATGCATCATGTCATGCCATCTCATATTGTTTCCACACACACTGCAACACTGGAAACATTCTGGAAGGGTTTGACAATTGCAAACATTCTGGATGGGTGTTCAATGGCAGAGTTCAGATAATTGCTGCCTGTTTTATGGAGGATGTTAACTGGCTAAGGACACACCCAAAAGGTGTGCTTCACCTGGAGCTCTCAGCACAGTACTATAAACATTCTTCATGAAAACATTCCTTCCCATAACATGCCAATATTTCCAAGTATCTTCATCATCCTCACCCACTTCAACCACAATGGCAGATGTTAAAGTATTGGTGGGGGATGGCAGGGCCTAAAACACTTGTGTGAAATCATAGAGGAACCAAGTCCAGGCCACAGGAAATCTACCTCCATCACACACAACCTGCACTCTCAGGCCTGGGTTCAGCCTCCCAGAGGGTCACTCAGACCTGCTCAGGGGCAGCAGAGAAAGCATCCCAAGGAAGGTGTTACACATGATTCCCCAGGCCATCTGCTTGGGGCAACAAGAGCACTGAGCTTGGTGAACCCTTTGAGATATCCTTATGTCACCTTGCTTTTCAAAGCCACTCATTTTTGTGTGGTCCCTTTTCAATCGAAGGAAAGAAAGAGATTCTCCTCATTAATCCTGTAATCTTTACACTAGACTTTAAAAGATGCCTCTATTCCTGACCACTGCCATGTTATGGAGATGACCCCAAATGCTAAAACTGCAGGGGAGGGAATAAGAAAAGTAGAGGGAGGGAAGAAGAGGAGCCCTGCATATGTAGGAGGAAGCCTGGAAGTGTTGAGATCTCAGAGAAGGAAGGAAGGAAGGAAGGGGATCTGTTGGCAAAGGCTGTGGAAAGCACTCTTGCAGAACCACAGTCCTGCAGGGGAGCCACCCACAGCCTGTTGGCAACACCCTAAAACCCTAAAAAGATCAATGCACAGCATACAAAACTCCTTTACAGAAGACAGCTTGGGGAGGAGGAGCTTTTATCTACACCAGCCTTGTGGGAGAGCATGAACAGCTGGAATCAGTTTCAGGCCCCTGCTCTGCAAGTGGGGTTAGAGAGGGCCATTCCAAAATGGTTTAGAGAGCAGAAAAAGTGAGAAAGTGTTTATGAAAGGATTCTCACACATTTCAGATATGACCAGGTAATCTAGGCATTTTCTTTATTCTACATGTAAGCTCAGTGTTTCAGGAAATTTTGACTCTAAATAATAACACAGGTCCTAGAGAGGAGCCTTAAGAGAATACTGATAAAAATAGGGTCATTTGCATGAGCTGAGAAGACAAGCACTGCACTGCTTCCTGCAGTGGTGCAAATGAAGTGGCTTCTTAGAAGTAAAAAAGCATGTTCTTCCTTGTGCCTTTTTTAAAAAAAATCTTTTTAAAGAATGTTCTTTTGAACTGTACAGCACTGCTGGGGTTCATTGATTCTGATGCATGGTGAGGCACAGTGATTTTTTTGGTCATAACATCATGGTAACATTCCTTTCACATGGGGGAATGTGGTAGCTTGTTTACACACCCCATCCATATTTCAAGTGAAGTGAAATCCCAAATTAAGCTGGCACAGGAGGGGAGGTAGCAGGCTATGGGAGGTGAGACGAGTTTGAACCACTGAAGGACAGAAGTTCAGCTTCTCTTTTTTCTTTAGCCTAAAATGTCTATGTGTGGACAGTCCACATCTGCTGTGTCAAAAATTAAGCATCCTTTTTTATATACTAATAGTCAATGCAAAAGTAACATGAGTGGAACTGCGAATCTGTGGGACGGATGAGAAACTCAAAGTTTTTTAGAGAGGGAAAAACACATGGAAGCAAAGAGAAAAAACAAACCTTATTTTCTGTTTTTTAGAAAGATGGTTATAAAAACAATCAAAAGAGCAAAATTAAAGCCATTTAATTCAACCAGCTGCAGATCTGCAGAGTGTTCTCCAACTCTGAGATTGTGTCTGACCCATCCCTTCCCCCAGCTGCCCCTCCTGCAAGCCTTGCCAGGAGCCTCTGATGTGCTTTAAATCCAAATCACACACATGCTCCCAGGTAAACCACTGTTTTAACCAACTCCAAATCTTACATATGGCAAAGACCAACAAAATAATATCTGAGATTTCTCTTCATTATTAACATAATATCCTGGAGAAAACAGCTCAAGCATGGGCTCTGTGGGGCCCATGGGTCAGACTGGAGAGAGAAAGCAGCCAGGTGGGATGCACAGCTCCAATGCCAACACTTCCAGAGGTACTACAGGTTTACTAACATGAGAGGATGGAGTTAGTAGACATTCAAACACAAAACAGTTAGTCACATTAGTTGGCTTTGTACCTTCTCCTATGAATGGGAGGCTTCTTTATACCATCCCCCAGAATTCGCATTGAACTGAAAATGAATCATGGAGAATGGTCAGCAGCTTGAATGAAAAAAAAATTAACAAATGGCAGCTAAAGGAATAATATCCCCAACACACAGACAGAAGGAATGGACATACAGGGAAAACACAAAATGGAATATGAAAGGAAGTAATGAGTCTCTGTGTTTCTCCTCTCTTCTACAAATAAATCTGGGCTTTGGTTGGTTTTATTTTGTACAGAAAGAAGGCTGCACAGGTATTGACCATGCTGCAACTTTGCTGCTGCCAAAGCCAGGTCAGTTTAAAGTTTAGATAAGGCCAAACACTTTGACAGAAACTGTTAGCAATGGTGATTAACAGCAGCTCCAGTTCTGCAGGGCTTAATCCATCAGTGAAACATGAGGGTGTTTCTTTGCCCAGCCTGGACGTTTAACACACACTGCAGCTTTGTTGAAAGACAGGCATTTCAAATCTGCTATGAATGTCAGGAATTAACTGAAGGATGAACATCCTTTTGTGCAGCCTTGTTGGTTTTCTTTGTATTTTTAATAGAAAAATGCAGACACAAGGATTATCTGTGAAGTGCATTTGAGGAGAGATGGGAAGCGAAGGGGAACTGAGCATCTTTTCACATTTTCATTTAAGACTACTATTTTTTTCCTGATCTTTTCTGTGAACAAACTTTTATCCTCATCCCTTTTACCAACAGAAAACACATACCAGTGAGAAAGACCAAATTTTACAAAAAGTCGATTTTTTTTTTTCTGTAGGCTTTTTAGGTCCTCCATCTAAGCTTGACTTAGCTATCTTTGTCATCAAGGTCTGGACTATTTTTGCTGTGGACAGGGGCTGCAAGTCGTTGCTGGGGCAGGAAGCATCTCTCAGAGCTCGGCTGATGGTGCACTCTGTCACCCCATTCCTCCTCCTGGCTGCACAGCCCAGTTCTGATCCCCGGGCTGGTTCTGGTGGCAATTACACTTTATTTGGTTATTCTTCTCCTCATTCAGTGAGGGCAAGCTGCTCACCTACAGAGCAGAGAAGTGCCACGGGTGCCCAGAGGAGGGGAGGGAGCACAAAGGGTGGTGGGAGCAGCACAGATCCAGCCCATCAGCAGGACAAACCTCAGCCAAGGCTTGTGCTCAGTGTTACTCCACTTCAAAGGTTTGCCAAAGTCAAGTTGCAATAAGGACTTTTCCCCTTCTACTGGAAAAGCATCTACTGCATGTGAAATAAAGGGATAAGCAAACACTCAGAATTTAACTGATTTGAGTGAAAGTCACTTGTTAGCACTTCCCTTCCTCAGTATTTGTTGTTTCTCGCTAAGCAACGGGAGTCTCAACATCACAACAGCCACATATGAAAAGAACAAACAAAAGAACAAAACAACACAGCAAATAATCCAAATTCCTTTCTAAAAGAAGCATAAAAACAAACATGAATCTAATCAGCACCACAGACCCACCCAGCTTTTCTTTTTTAATTACCCTACATGACAGCTATCCTTATGTAGCTGTAGCTGAATGTGAGAACATATGAGAAGAATTACTGTTCCTTTAACTCAGATTTTCTTACACTTACAGTGAATGTATTTTCCCATATCAGAAACAGCCTCCAAAGTGTGATGCAGGAGAATTTAACCCCATCTGTTCAGTGTTAGCAGTGACTACCAGCTATGCAGTTTATTACCCCCAGAAATCCTTATGCATCAGGCCCTACACTTAAAAGTAAATCTCCCCAAATGAGTTTATGAGCTTATGGATTCATTCTGTCATAAACATGCAGGTATGCTGACTCTTTTGTTGCTTTTAAAAATTGATGGGGATTTCTTAACTTATTTATATACTACCTGGGGACCAGGAATGAAGCCCAAAAAAGGTGACGGTGTTAAACAACAGCAAGAACAAAAATCTTTCACTGTATGTTACTCAGAAAATCCTGAACGGTTTTCAACATTGACTTAAAAACCTGAAGGTGATATTAATTAATTATTATCCTTTAATGATACCCAGAGCTGCTGCATGTAAAGGATGCATACATTCCTGAAGGGAGGCTGCTGCCTCTCCCTGGATTATCCAAAGGGGTGACAATTTTCAGGAGCCCATTGTGAGCGGTGAGTTTTAATTAAATGCCATCCAGCCCCATATTAATGACTCTGTCTCTGTTAACAGCAGAACATTTGCCACGAGGACACAACAGGCAGCAAGAGAGTGACACTGCCCTGCACACCTGGGCCTGCAGCTATAAGAAGAATATGGCACCCTGACCCTGCTAAAACAACTGGCCATTCCTGCTCTGAGGGCATTAAAGCACATTAAGAACACTGGCCAAACCTCCACTGGGCTCAGAATACACAGGGTTTGGCCCCAAGCACCCCACAGCCCAAATGCTGAACAGTGCATGGCATGGCAGGGAACCTCACACCAGTTACTACTTTTTGGTGCGCATCTTCCTTTATTTCATCTCCTTCCCCACTGAAATGGGGGGACTGAGCAGCTTTTCTTCCCACAGTCACTTGGCACCAGCATGGACACACTCACGTGGCTTGTACACTTCTGTCCCTTGTACCTTCTGAAAGAACAGATCAGAAAACTCCTTCAAATCTTCCTAAACAACACCAGGGACAACAGTGATGAGTTAGGTGGAACTTACTGTGCATGAGGGACTGAGGGGGAACCAATTCTGTGAAACAGGGAGGACCCATCTCACCATTATGAAGAGCTTTCACAGAATTTTTTTAAAGCCTGGTGCCTGTGTTATCCCTTAATACAATCAGAGCAACGATGGTCATGTTTATTCTGTGGTCAGTGAGATTTAACACTCCAATAATTCCTTTGTACAGAAAGGAGTGGTGACAGTTCTAATGGAAGACCTGTCCCGAGGTAATTCCATTTACTCTGGAAAGCTCAAGCATACTGTAGGTATTAAGTACTTTAATCCTGAAAGTTAATTTAAGAAAAACCAAACAAACATACATTAGGAGATTGTCTTAACCTCTTCAAAACGAAAAAGAAATAATCAAAAGTGACGCGATAAACTCTTCAGTTTTATCACTCCAGCTTTAAAGCTCAGATAAATATGCATGAGTGGGTGCAGAGTAAATGAAAGCAGCTCTTCACTCACCTCCTCTGATTGATTTCTGCCTCGTTGGTGGCATTCTTGCCCGGCCCCCAGCTGTGCCGGCGGAAAGGGGACAGCGGCCGCATGGAGCCGCGCAGGACGGACGAGGGCGTGGGCACGTCCGTGATGCTGTCCAGCTCCTCTTCCTTCTCTCCTCCCTCTGAGGACACCATGTTGGTGCAGCTGCCATCCAGGCTGTGCCTGTCCTTGGGCTGGGCGAAGCTCCCCACGGGTGGGAAGGGGAGGGACGTGTCGCTGCCCAGGGATGAGTTCCTCTCCAGGGACATGGTGTCGTCTGCAGAGGAGCTGGAGCTGGTGACATCGCAGGCAGACTGCTCCTCTTCAGGCTGCTGGGGGAAGAAGAATTAAAAGCAATTTTAAATTAAAGTTGAAGTAGAATTGTGGACTGGTTTGGGTTGGAAGGGACCTCTAAAGAACAGCTAGTCCAACACCGCTGCTGTGGGCAGGGGCATTGTTCACCAGATCAGGTTGTTCAAAGGCCCGTCCAGCCTGGCCCTGAACACTTCCAATGAAGTGAATACATTTAACATTTTAAATAAATGCAAATATTTTGTATTTCACACGAGCTGAGAGATTTCTCAGTTGGTGGAAAATTAACCATCATAGAACTGAGACTTTTTGCTCTGGTTTCAAAAGAGGCTGAAATGCTCTGCAGGGTGATCTCTTCCACCCTGGCTGCCGTTACCCAGCTCAGATCCTCTGCCTGCCTTCCTCTCCCCAGTTCTATATTTCATCCTGCACAGCAAATCCTGTTCCTCTCCTCATTTCTGGCTAAACCTGTTATCAATCAAGGTGCCATAAAACTGCCAAAGGTTTACTGAGAGCAAGTAATGGGGAAAGGGGTTATCACAACTCCTGATGACAAACTCCAGCCTCTCCTGTGGGACTGGGATGGGCTTGTAGAGCTCAAGGGCAACACACTGTTCCACTGCACCATGCAACACAACAAGGAGAATTACTCAGCAGTAGAAAACAGACAGAAAAAAATATAAGCTTAATTCCCCATCCCCAACTACTTTCCATTAACCAGAAAGTTAATACCAGGGTTTGCAGCATTTTTCAAATCCAACTGTCATTGAAAAATATTGTTCTACAGGAACAGCTGCCCTTATTAGCGATTTTGAGTCATACTGTAATTTTTGGGTTTAGTTTGCTCCAAGAGCAGTATGTAGAAGCCAAACTGGCTCTCTCTGGCCAAAGGCCACATGCTGACCATACAGCTCCAGAAGATATCTCGTTCCCTGTGGCCACTATAAAAAACACAAGCACCTCTCTGACATCACCTCCAGTCTAAAATGGTGTTTGCCCTGAGGGACTGACATGGGAAGTTTCAATTTATCCTGCTGCAGAGCCCTGTATCATTTAAAATAATAACAGGCAGAGTGCACTGTCAGGCCATACACCACAGAGCAGTCAGCAAAGCCCTGGTGGTTAATTGTGCTCACACAGTGGGCTCAGGGGGCTGGGCAGGAGCTGACTGCCCCAGGGGCTGCAGGCTGTCAGCAAGCATTTGGCAGAAGAAAACTGGATGCAAAATCCTGATCTTGGAAGGGAAAGAAGGGCATCAGACCACACAGAGGGAAGGATGAGTAGGAGTGGTGTTAAACAGTCCAGAGACTTTTGTTTTTCTGTGCTTTATTTGAGGGGCACACACTATAAGCTATCAGCTTTTTATTTGACTGAACAAAAAGAAATTGAGATATTAAAAATATCTTCTAATTGACTATTTCACTATTCAGAGAGAAGCTCTGTTTCAAGCTTAGCTATTTTTTTTCTTAGTTCAGTTTAAGAGGTACACAATAATGTTCCTGAGATGGTTTAACTAAATGCTGTCACACTGCTTCCCCTCTCACATCCATCAAAGGGAAACAGAGGGGAAAAAAACCCCAAAACCAGTATCCACAGCACAACACCAAAATACAAGAACCTTGTAAACACAAAGCATTAAAAACCACACTATAAATACATCCCTTCAAAAACATTCACTTCATGTTAAGGTATGTCAAATACTAATAGTGAATTTCAGAAAACTGTGTTCTGTAAACTAGTGAACTATTGCATTTGATACATTTAAATAGGAAGCTGAGGTTTAAGGAAAAGAGAGCTGAAATGGAAGCCCTGAGAAGTTTTTGATGATGTTCAGCAGTATTCAAGATAATCTGATATTTGTGTGAGTCATGATGAGAGCTTACTGAATCGCTTAAATACAGACAAATCAAGTAGTCATTATGTGGATAACACTCCTAGAGTGGAGGAAACAGTCTGCCACTTTTCTAAGACAGGAAAATACTGTCAGACATTAGATCAGACTGGATGGAGCTTTGGAGCAACCTAGTCTAGTGGAAGGTGCCCCTGCCCGTGGCAGGGGGTTGGAACAAGATGAGCTTTACGGTCCCCTCTGTGATTCTGGGATTGAGGCAGCAGAGCAGGAGAGGAAAGGACTGACTTCACCCCATCAGCTGTGTGAAGTACGGGACAGGTCAGAAACTTTCAATCTGGATGCAAATCTAGAAACAATAGTGCAGAACACCAAATTAACTAGAGAGGAATCAGAGTAAAAAGAGGAATTTTTATTTCCCAGATGAGAATACTGCTGCAGTGTGAAAGGCACAACAAAACCCACTTCCCTAACAAGGAAGATTTAGGGCTTTTATCAGAAAATGCAGCTCAAGGAGATGTCTGAAAAAGGGGAAATACATTTGATCCATTTTAACTTTCCATTTTAACTTTTACCTTGAGCATTTGGCTGACAACAGAACACAATGAACAATTCCCTTGAACTCGTGGCCCATGCTTATTCTTCCAAAAATATTCTGCCGTCATTTCAATGATTTTTTTTTTAACAAAGGAAAACAGTTAATATGAAAGACGACTCTGTCTGAAAAATGCCAAGTGTGGCTGACACATCTAAAACATCTATATTGTAGTCACCACTGCAAAAAATTGGCTATCTGGCCAGTAAACATGCACTGTTCTTTAATCCTATTTGAGTAAGAAAATACCATGTTTGTAGAACAGAACATGTTCTTTTCTTACAGAAAAAAGGAAACATTACAGAAATACTAATTTTCTTCAAGTTAGGCGTGCTGGATTGCACCTCAATGAATTTAGGACTTAACTGTGGCCAAAAAGAGCTTTTACAGACATTTGCTAATAGGCATTTTCTTTGCCCTCAGTATTTGCTGAGAAGCTTCTAAGAAAAAAAAAGATAAGGTGTAAAACTGAGTGTTCTGAGAAAGGACACCTGTACTTCTCCATGGATAACAGAAATCACTGGGATGGTGGGGGTATAAGATAACTTCTTCAACTAAATCCCTCCACTGAAGGAGGTCTCGATAAGGGGAATTCAAATGTTCTTTCAATCATTTCCATGATGACAACATGCAAAGTGCTGAGACACAAACTTTCTCTGTCCCCTGATCTTCAAAGACATTAAAGGTGTTAGAATATTTTAAAAAGGAAGATGAAAAAAATTAAACCTTGGAATCCTGAAGTTTATTTGGAGTACCATTCCACTAAAGGAGTCAACACCTTTAGTTGGCTTGATATATCATCCAGCAGAGTAATTTTTTAATTTGGATTTGCCTATGCTTCTAGTTTCCCTAAAAGTAACCTCAACAGTGGCCTTTTACAAATTATTTATCATAACTTTTATGATTTGGAGTGGATGTGAAAGCCTTTCCCTTAAAACTTTTATTTCTTTGGGTTTTTTTTTTCTTTTTCTTTTTGCACAGATGTTGGGTTGGGTTTTTTTTTTTTTTTGTTTGTTTTTTTTTAAAGAGATACAACAACTCTGCAAAAATAAATGCAAAACATTTATGCATTTTCTTTGAGCAAACCAAAACAAAGGCAGAAATTAAACAATATTCAAGACTCTGAGTTGCAACCCCTTCCTTTGACAACGATCTGTGGGTTCCTGACTCCCTTCATCTGAATCACTTCCCAAGAGGCACATTAAAAAGCTTCCCAGTTAGGCTGGACTTTGGTGGCTGGTTGAAAGTTAAGATGAGCAAAGCACATGGGCTCCACCCCAGGATGTTGCCAGATGATTGTGAGAAATGACCTTATGCAGCATTAATCATTCCAGAAGGAGGATGCTGCAAAGCCTGCCCAGATGGCTGTCTGGGACAGAGAAGGAAAAGAGGATGATGAGGACATGGGAATGAAGTGCTGACGCAAAAAAAAAAAAAAAAAAAAACAAACCCCAAAAAAAAACATTTTGATGAAGCCATAGACTTGGCAGCACCTTCTGAATCTCAGTGATAGCCTGTATATTCTGAAAAAAGGGCAGGTTTTAGTGTTAAAGCTCCCTGAAGCTGACAGCTCATGTTCCACAGCTTAGCATATGTCCTAGTGAGAAAAAGAAATGAAACAAGCACAGAAGGGAAGGAGATGGGAGTGGAGCACACACCAAACACCAGGGACAGGGTAAGGCACCTGCACATTTTGTGACCCCACAGATCCCAATTCTTCATGGTTTTGGGACAGAACCAGGGCTTTCAGTCAATGCATTTCAAGTGGAAGCAGCCCAAAGACCTTGCACAGACAGCAACTTGTTCTCCCTACATTTATTTTAATGCATTAAGCAATTAGCAAAGAAGTTATTTCTACAATAAAAAAATTCAAAAAACCCCACAAAAAACAACTCTAGTGGACAAAAGTTCAACTCTTGCTCCACAGAAAGGGGAAACAAGAAAAGAACTAGTAATAACAATAATCACCATGACACTGAAAGGTTTGAGATCCTCTTTTTGTTCATAAACATACTCTGTCTCTTCCTAATTTGATACAGAAACTATTTCATAGGTTTATAAATAATCAACAGCCATGACAAGCATCTTACACTATTTTTTTGAACAAGAGATAATAGCCACCATTTATCTTGGTGGTCATTAAAAATATCTATAATTTGCATTTCTACCCCTGGATTCAGTACTGCAAAACCAAAAAAGATTTAAATAAGGAACAAGCTCACAATTCTAAATTAGTTTTTCTGGTCCTTTAGAAATAACTTTAACTATAGAAAAAATACTCAGATAAATCCTGAGAAAGAAGACAAGGAATCAAATTGGTCAGGAAAAGCAACTGAGGTTGAGATCAGCTTTGAATAACTTCCTAAACTCAACTCAGCAACCTTTTGAAGCCATTTGAAGACAAAGTCTGCAACCCACTGCAAAATGAGAACAATGCAAAGGCTACCAAATTAAGGATTTCCCTTTCTACAAAGAAAAGAATTCCTGCCTCTGCTCTCTCTGCACTGGCAATTGAAGATCTGCGTTCCCCACCACCTTCTCCCTTCCCTATGGCATCCCTGCTACACTGCACTACCTACTCTGGTTACATTTTAATCTTTCTTTCTCCTATTTGAAGAAGGAAACTTTCCACATAAGAAAGGGGAAAAGCTAAAATTCTGTATATTACAAAATTTGCTGTGTTCCCACTGCACTCTTCTCCCACACTTTCCCATACAAGCATTAAATGAGGCTCAAATGGCAGCTGCCTGTCACAGCCTGTGACCCTCCACGCAAGGGAACTGAAGTCAGCCTGCTCTGCCAAACAGCCTTGTCCTCTGACAGCCCAGGGCCCCAGATCCTCCTGACAGCAGGATGGGAAAGGGCGAGGCTGGTGAGCCCTGTGCCCTACCACGTGCATGAAGGATGACTTTACTGTTCATTTATAGCTCATGAGATCACCGAGCCTGGGCTGTGGTGTTTCCCATCCTGCTGGAAAATATTCACCAGCATCTGATTTGATTTCAGCAAACAGAACTCTGTTTCAATCAATACATTTCTCAGAAAGCCAGTGTGAAAGCTACTCTGAGGGTTATGTTTTTCAGAGCAGGAGCTGTGCCTGCCCAAACCTGGGAGCTGCAGCTGAACCAAAGAGTGGGATTTCATGGAGACCACAGTGATGGCTGCTCACATCCCTTTTGATTCTACATCACTTTATTCTTTCTGAGTGCTTTTTCATCATCTGTTTATGCCAAGAAGAGTACAAATTACCAGCAAGACAATTCTTCAAGAGCAAAAACCTAACGACCCCCTGAACAAATTCAGGCTGCTCTGACGTAGATGCAAAAGACTGATGCCAAAGGGAGGCACATCCTCTACTCAGCTCTGCCTCTCAGGTCTCTCCCACTCCTCCTCAGCAACACAAAAGGGTACAGGGATGACTAAGGTTAGCAATGACTTCTGTTGTTGATTTTAAGCAAACTTGAAAACACTTTCATTCTACTTGCATGTAAACAGGCATTAGAGGTATGTCGCCTAGGCAACAAAACTATTCCCTGAAATTGGCCCGAAGTATTTAGAAGGAGTGTTTCCTTCCTATGACACTGAATTTACAGAAAAACACCGGTTCCTCTGAGAATTACAGCATATAGATCTGAAGGTATCAGCACAGAGGTCACGGTCTACTGGAGAAAAGCTCTTTGTTACATGAGTTAAAGATGGATTTCATATAGTCTGTGCAATCCCTAATGACCTTGCAAGAAAATCCACCTTTTCAACTCTTCCTCTGGTGCCTGATTTACTTTTGGACAGACAAAATTACTTCCATTTTTTTAACCACTGGGGGCTGCACAGCTTTTGGAATTCTGCTGCAAGTAAATACATCCCTCATGTTGCTGCATCCAAGGAGGAGACCGGATCCTTCCCATCTATTTGGTTCCAGGATAATCACTTCCAGCTTTCCAACTCACCAGAGAAACCAAGATGATCTGTGTGTGCTGTATGAGTTTATCAGGGGCTTTTTTAACCATATCCCAATCAGGCTTTCTTACCTTCCCAAAGACAAGGTCTTCCATCCCATCACCAGGCAAGGGGAAGAGGTCAGACTCACTCCCAGACTCTCTTTTAAGAGCACCCTGTGATGAGCCACAGACGCTGCTTAGCCCATCCTCCAAGAAGTTCTCACATTCTGCAGGAGCAAACCACAAAGAGTCACAACCTGAGGCTTTCTGCAGCATCCACACATTTATTTTGGTCATTAAAAATATCTATAATTTGCATTTCTACCCCTGGATTCAGTACTGTAAACCCATCAGACTCCGTTCTCTTGGTGAATTCCAGGATTTAAAAGACACAGCTTTACAAATAAAGCTTTATACATTTGTTCACCTCTCAAAACTGCCTGTGAATTCTCAAATGATTTATTCCAAAGTTTAAAACTCCTTTTAAAGTGCATCATTGAAGTACATGGTGCAAACTGAAATTTTGCATGAAACAGCTGAAAACACTTGAACCTTGAGGTGCTGATAAATATACTACATAGGAGGTATCCCATAACAGAGCATGTGGGATGTTTCCTATTGATTTCAACAAATGCAAACTTAGATTCATATTCAATAAATAGATAAATAGAACTTGTCAATATTTGCTTTCTTTCTCGAAGAATCAATTCCCTCTAAATGCCAAGGTGCTTTTTGCGCATATTTGGACAATTATTTAATGTCTTCTTCTGTACTCCTTACTGAAAAAACACTAGTGTGAATTCCATGACAAGCTTTACTTTTTCAAGATTCAAAAATTGATTTTTTTAAAAACCTCTCAGCTTTTGTAACTCCCGACATTGAAATATAAGCATGTTGCATCTCTTTTTTTTCTCAAATGCTTCCAGCTGTCTGTACTGGGTTAATCAGAAGGACAGAACTAGACTGCAGCCTCTGCAAAAGCCCTTTCACAGACAAACATGTGCCTAAGAAATGCCTGTATATATTTTATTTGTTCATCCTTCAGGCAAAAGTATAAATGACAATTTTGGCAAAAATTGAACACTCAAATTTCCCAGCTCAAAACATTTTCTAATTATTAGTTTGTACCCTTTTATTTTTTTTTAAGAAAGGTGCTATTTTGCACCTCCTCTAACTAAAAAAATCCAAAATGTGCTCAGCTGTCTGGAGAAGAGCCAGGGCAACAAAATATTAGTTCAGTCTTAAATTATACCTCACTAACTCCATCCTTGGTGACATCAAGCTTAAACATCACTGAAAGGACGACAGGTTTGGTAGCTTAAGGTCACCTCTTTGCCTTCCCCATTCTTAATCTGCGCCTGACAGCAGCTATGGAACACCCTGGGCCACATCCCAAGTGATGGCAGTGACTCCACTTCTGGAGAAAACAGAATTACTTTGATAGTGGTGGGGCTGACCCCATTTAGGGCAGGGGGAGTTGAAGCCAGTCAGAAACCCCATTACCCCACAGAGGAATTTCCACACTGTGGAGAATTGGAAAAGCACTTATTGGATGCTGCAGCTGCTCCTGTTCCCCTTTCAGTAAACCTGGAAAATCTGAACTGCTTTTCCATCACCGAGGGGGAGAAGGGAGGGGAGAGAAGAAGGGGGGGAATGAAGGGAAAGAAGAGACGGAGCGGCTGCGGGGACGCGGGCCAGGTGCTGCTCATCCAGCTGGCAGCCAGCACAGCATGTCCCCAGCCCAGACTGAAAAACAAAGGGGCTCCAGCCACGTTCCACTGGAAAATCAGTGGGGACAGGTCAGATGTGGATGGATACCTCAGCCTGAGCATAAAGCATGAGAGGCAGCAAAGCTCCCCATGAGGAGGAGATGAAGCAGAGAGGAAGAAGGATGAGGAGCAGGGTGATGGGGACCCCCCCACACACCTCAGCTCATTTGTGCTGAGAAGCTCATTCCCAAATCCTCTCTTCCCTTTACTTTTGCTTGGAGGTGTGCATATTTTCTCCATTTTCTCCCCCCCTTTTCTCAGTTTGCTGGGTTTGTTTTCAATTGCACAGACGCTGCACAAAGCCAGGCTCTGTGTCTCACACCCCTGGCAACACTTCTGTGCATAATATAAAGGCAAAAAAAGTTACAGAGAAAAAAGCCCTACGAAGAACATTTCCAAGCAATATCTTCTGTACATTTTCCAAACTCTTGTGTCCTCCAAGCCAGGGCTGAGCCCTGCAATTCCATGCTGATAACTATGTATCTGCTACGCTCCTCTGCACGCCTAATTTCAAAAACACAGACAGAAAATGAGAAGCTCCAATTTCTGGAGTTACCTTCTAAGATCTCAGGTCTCTGTCCTTTCAAGTCATTTCAGCAGATTAAAAAGGTCTAATTCCTTATCAAGTATTGTATTTTAAAGTTAGCCATAATGACAGCTTGTGGTTTTATTGCTGTTAAGTGTTGCCAGATTTTTCTTGCCCTCTCTACACTGCCCAGCACCACAGAGCAGCAGGAGGATGCCTGTGCAGTAACAATATTATTTCTAGAAAGGCCAGAACCTGCATAACCTGAGATCCTTCTGCTGCTTCAGTCCATCTGGAGAACACATTTACTTGAAAAACTATCTCTTTATCCATGTGTTACAGACATGTATTACTACAATTATTAATATAAATTTATATATACAGCTGCCTAATTACATAGTTAATATTATGTTTCTATAGTGTAATATTGCATTAGCTAATTAATAGGTGTGCAACTGATAGTGATCCATAGGAATATGTGATTATGTATTTAGCAAGTCAAATGAGTCCATGTAGTTTTGCAGACAAATGGTTTGCAGTAACTGTTGCCTGAAGCATAAAAATACTGTACCAAGAGGCAAAGGATTCAAAGATACAATTGGTAAAGAGACATGGCATTACCACAAGTTCTCTTGTAAAAACACTTCTGAAACAGCTATTGCTGTTAATGATTTTTCTAAAAAAGGGCAGTATTTCTGCGTTTTTGTTTTTAATAAAAAAGTACTTATTTAACTTTGAGTAAGCTAGAACTTCTATTTAGGATAAACCCCTCAAGTCACTAACCCACACTCAGTCTGAAAGACTGGGTTTAAATTTCACACTGACATTCAGTCATTTTCTTTCAAGTCTCAGATAAATTGAAGGAGATTTGGGTGAGACCACTGCTCATAAAGACAGCAGGGCAAGAAGCCTCCTCTCCATGAGCAGCCTAAGCAAAGTCCCTATTCAGGGCCCTGATAAATTACTCTATTTGTTTCGAACATGCATAATCCAGTGAAAGGAAATGCTTTTTTTCTTATCTTGGACACCAACCCTTCTTTGAAGCTTGCCCAGACTAGATTTTCTGTCCCAGTGGAAGAGCCAGAAAGCACCAGCCAGCACGCAGGGCTGGGATGGGAGCTTGGCACAGCTGGTGGGCAGGGTGTGGGAACCATGGCTCTGAACAGCCTTCCTACTTCCTGAGCCTGGAATCATGGCAACTTTCAGAGCAGGGGGAAAAAAAAAGAAGCAAAAATCTTAAGCCACTCATTTGGGTTTAACTATGGATTTAGGAGTTCAAATTTCTGGCTTTTTTCTTTTATGAAATTATCCTTTTAGCTAGAAACCATGTCTGTGCACTGCTTGCAACATCTTTCAAGTTTATTTAGAAAAAGAAAAGGGGGGGGGGAATCAAAATACTGAAGCACTTGAAATGCAGAGTTATTTGAGATGGTGACACACTACACAGCTCCCTGCTAGTCAAGTGCTGCAGCCATGTGCTAACAATGACTCACAGCACAGTCATTACTCAGTTTCTTTAATTTATGTGTTTTCCCCATCCAGGCCAGGATGTCAGAAACAGGGAGAAAAGGAGGGATAGAAAAGGTGAGGAGGACAGGGAGGAAAGGAGGACAGAAAAGGTAAGGAGGACTGGGAGGAAAGGGGGATAGAAAAGGTGAGGACAGGGAGGAATAGAGGATAGAAAAGGTGGGAGGACAGGGAGAAAAAGAGGATAGAAAAGGTGAAGAGGACAGGGAGAAAAGGAGAGATAGAAAAGGTGAGGAGGACAGGGAGAAAAGGAGGATAGAAAAGGTGAGGAGGACAGGGAGAAAAGGGGGAATAGAAAAGGTGAGGAGGACAGGGAGAAAAGGAGGGATAGAAAAGGTGAGGAGGACAGGGAGAAAAGGGGGATGGAAAAGGTGAGGAGACCTGGGAGGAAAGGAGGGATAGAAAAGGTGAGGAGACCTGGGAGGAAAGGAGGGATAGAAAAGGTGAGGAGGAGGGCCATCGTGGCCAGGATGTCAAAAGCAGGGAGGAAAGGAGGATAGAAAAGGTGAGGAGGAGGACAGGGAGAAGAGGAGGGATAGAAAAAGTGAGGAGGACAGGGAGGAAAGGAGGATAGAAAAGGTGAGGAGGAGGACAGGGAGGAAAGGAGGATGGAAAAGGTGAGGAGGAGGACAGGGAGGAAAGGAGGATGGAAAAGGTGAGGAGGAGGGCTGCTGGTGTGGCTCACCTGGAGACTCCCGCGTGCGCTTGCGCTCCAGCAGGGAGGGGTCAGGACATGGCTCCAGCGGACACCAGCTCCCACGGTTTATCTGGAAAACACATCACAGCACATCAGAGAAAGGCCACTCTCACCAGCACCCCTGTTAGTCTCTTCTCCAATATCCCTCTGCATCAACCAGCAGATACAGAGTTATGGCTTAAGTTTTTCCCAATAATAAAAATGTCAAAAGTAAGGTACGATTTTATTTCTGCATCACTAAACAAACCATTAGAATATACCAAAACCCTTTATTTCTCCATGGAAAGTTTGATTTGAAGGTGGCTCCTGCTCAAGGAAGGAGATCAGAGGGAGGATGAGTCAGTGTTTAAGCTACTAGTAGAGGACTGGATAACCTTGGCCTCAAGTCCCACCTCCACTTGTAGCGGGACTGCAGGAAAATACTCTTCTGCTTTATGCCTCAGTTCACTACCTACAGAATAGAAATTCTTACCACTCATACTGCTGTACAGATAATTAGCTCAGAGATAGCGAAGTGCACTGGTGGTGTGGAATAGAGGGCTTGGGAAGTGCCCAAGTCATGGTGAGAAACAGAAGCACTTTGGGCCTGCATTAACTGAAATGACGATGATAGAAACACCCATTTTAACACTAAGACACATCACATGGTTTATTTCAACATCAGCCCTTATCAACTCACCCCGTCCTTCACCCTTTCCATGACTCCCAGTCTTTCAGCAAGGATGACTGATCTGTTCTCAGCCTCCTCCTCCCTCTGCCTGTGCTTTCATCTTCCTCACTCGGGTTGTGTTGTCCAACATTTTGACTCAGAAGTCTGCTGGACTATCCACAATCCTTGGCTCACCCAACATTCACTTCCCATCACTTTTGTCTGCAGCTGGCAGACTCTGGAAGCCCCTTTACTCTCTCTGCCATTTCTTTCAGCCAAATGCCTTTCCTTACTGTCAAATGCATGCAAATCTCACCTGTCCCACACCACAAAACCCAGAAGTTGCTTCCCCTCCTGACCTGTCTCAACACACAGAATCTCACATGTTAAGGTGCAGCTAAAAGAAAGCTACTGAAATGGATGACTTAGCCTGATTTTATATGTCAAATATTTCTCCTACCCTCTCTCTGGCTTTCCTTTTATCTCCTGAAATAATTTCCTTTCCTCCCTTTCAAACAGCAAAGTTTTACTATTTACTTTTAGCCTCTGACCTATGTTCAAATCTCCTCCATGATCCTGCCCTACTTTTGCAGCCCCTTGCTGTATTCCCATCCCCTCAACGTTCTCCTTTCTCCTATGCTGTGAAATGCACTGGTTTTGCCTTCTTATTATTTATTTTCTAAAATAAATTAAAACCAAGCCTCTCCTACCCTTGACCTGACGCGCTGCTTTGACTAATGACCCACGTCCTTGTTTCCTCTCTCACTGAGATCATGGAATGTGTTACTGCAGTCCTTGGCTGGCTCCTCCCCGCTCTGGCTGCGTCCCCTGCCCGTCACCCGAGGGGCTCCTGCCAGCACCTCCTGCTCTCCACACCACACAGGCAACCCTGCACTCCCCCAGACCTGGCAGCTACTTGCTAGAGCACATTTTTCTTCCTCGGGCTTTGTCCTCCTCCATACTTGTGCGATGACAAAATGGGGTTGGGAGGGCCTTTGACAGGTCAGCTAGTCCCTGCCTGCTGCGCCAAGCTAGGCTCAATTACCATCTGAGAGGTCCTAATCCAACTCTGTGCCCTTAAAATCCTCCAGTGGAGAGGATGCCATGACCTTCTCCAGTCAGCAGCTCTTGCTGACAGAGACAGGGAAGGAACAGAGAAGTTCTGAGAGGGGAAAAATGAGCAGGAGTTTCCCAGGAGAGGTGAAGGAGATGTTGAGCTCTACCAGAGTCAGGTCTCGAGGTGACCTCAGTGCACGTCCCACCTGGATGTCCCTCCCACCTCCATGGAATTTTGCAGGCTATTTTTCCTAGGGATGATGTACACTTTGCAGCTCTTACTCCCTGACTGAATTCTACAGATATTCACCCAAGACCTCATCACACCCCTTTATGTACACACATCTAAGATCCCAGTGTTCCCTGCACCACTGCTCCACACAGACCTGTGTATCCATTTTCTCTCTTTTACATGCAATACATCCATATTAAATGAGAGGCAGCAAGGAAAAGAAAAGCAGTCTTCAATCTAAAAAAGGATTTGTAAGCAAAACCTCAGAACAATGGGTTTTTTGCTTTCCAAAGTAACACAAGCATGTTGCATTTTAACTGCTGCATGGACAGTGGGTCATGTTCTGATTCTTTCAACAGAAGACACTCCCTGTTCTTAGAGAGGCTGTGTGGCATCTAACCTTAGCATCTAAACTTAACCACAGAATTTATTTTTTTTTTAGTCTTAAAAGAGCTGCAAAGTCAATAAATACCACTTGATGACTGTAAAGTCAATAAATACCAAGCTATTACTCTTTT
The DNA here is from genome assembly GCA_039654755.1 of Calcarius lapponicus. Taxonomy (NCBI): domain Eukaryota; kingdom Metazoa; phylum Chordata; class Aves; order Passeriformes; family Fringillidae; genus Calcarius; species Calcarius lapponicus. The sequence goes on along the minus strand of CM077473.1, from coordinate 6,772,595 downwards.
CTCTCCAGACAAAGCAGAATAAATTTGCACCACACTTTCCTGTATTTTATTAAAGGCAAATCTAGAGGTTGAGGCTGAACACACATAGAAGGACAAATGCAAATGTGCTCAAGTCCACACAAATGACCCGTTTCAGATACAAAATCAAATTCTGTCTCCTTCTGTCTGACTTGCACCTCCTCCCTTCCTCCTTAAGAAGAGTCTGACCCTTCTTAATTTTAAACAAAACACCATCAAAATCAAAGGAACTGCTCCTGATTTATACTGGTATCCACTACTGGAAATGAATAATTAGACATCCCATTCAATAATTAGCAGTAAGAAAGCAAAATAGGAAGAGGTTCAAGTTGTCTGTTGAATAAGCCATATTAGGCTGAATTAACATTATATATTTTCCTTTAATAGAACCAATTGAGTCATTCACTGAAAATGCATTATAGACATTGGCATTTTTTCAAAAAAGATTTGAGCATTTTTCCAATTTCCCAGCCAGCTCTCTCCTCAGCCCAGTGGCTTTGCCAAGTATTGAAAACGTCTGCTTTTCTCTATTAAAAGAAATAATGAGACAGTAACACTGAGGTTTAAGGTGCTACTTCAGATATACTCGATTATGCACAAAATAAAACATTAGAAATTAAATATTTATCTCAGTAGCCCTAATTCAGGAAAAATAATAATCACCATCAAAACAAAAACAAAGGAAACCACTACTATATACAAGTATTCCCTAGGCCAAAACGAGCCCAGACAGGCTTTGAGGGAGGTTTACCGTATGCTCTCAGGGAACTGGGTGGTCCATAGACACTCAAAACACAAACCCCACTATCCACAGCCCAACACTGAGTACTGGGATCCCTCCTCAACACCTGAATTCTGCTTGTATTTACTCAGGACTAGTGACTACAGGTACAGACAGTGAGAGCTGGAGAGGAAATTATCTTTATAAAAGCACCTGAGCATCAGGAACTGGGGAATGTACCAGTATGGAGAAATGTGAAATGAGGTTGCCTTGGGATTTTGCAGACACGTGTGCATTGCATGTGAGAAAATTCTTCCCTCTTTCCCCCCAGTTTCTTTTTTTGCTGAGAGAAGCCCAACGACAGGACCACAGGCTGGTGGCCACAGAAGATGGTAAAAGCCCCACACTTTCTTGCTTACCCACACTGATTATAGCTCATTGATTCCAGGCATCCCAAGTCTTTGCAGCGGGAGCAGAGGGTGCAGTGCTGTTCCAGTGGCAGAGGGAATATGAAACAGCCTCCAGAAACAGGGTTTCAATACACAGCCCTTGAAGAAATGCCAGGAGAAAACCAGCTATTTTTCCATACAGAAGCCTGAATGTGTTTATCTGCAGCTCAGACACAGAATGGATCATGGAAGCACATCCCCAGGCACCAGAAACTGAATCCTGCAGGATTTTCTGTTTGCCTGTGAAACGCCAGCAGGCTAAATGTTCAAAGATGCCTTTAGGACACCAGCTGGAGCTGCGAGCAGCAGATGGTTCCATTGCTCTTTCTGGGCACACACAGGTATTTCCTGACTCTTCCTGCAGACCCTGAACTTGAAACTTGATGTGACTTAATGCATAAGAAAAGGAGAGCACTGGACATTGTGAGACACCCCGGGCTGAGGCATCCTCTGTCCCACAGGAACTGTGAGTGACACCAGACTCCACTCCCAGGCTCTTCCTTCTTCATTCCCTTGGTCTTGGACTAGGAATTATCTAATCCACTGCCCATAAAACCAGGCTCAGGACCTCCTTCTCAAAGACACTTCTACAATATCCAGGGCAGAGCCATGTTCTGGAGGCTCGCTAGGAACAGGCACCTTGGGGGCCAGGGACTACCTGGCTCCTATCTCCAGCATGGAAAAGTCCTTTTTCTTTCCCTCTGGTTTTATTTTAACTCTTCTTGCCTTCCATTTCACAATAAAGAGAACACACTGACCTTCCAGGAAATCTTTTGCTATTGCAAAAGTTTGCACTTGTCAACCTCACTGGTCGTGATATAAATCAACATCTCCAGAGCACAAGGAACCAGATGACTTTAACTTTCATTTCCTAGCAGATCCCTGGAGATTCATCTTCCCTCCATATTATTTTAACTTTGTCCTAAATGTGCAAGTTTCCATTTTTCTCCTTTTATTTTCCCCAGCTTCCAGACTATGATCTACCTTGCAGCTAAAACCAGATACTACTGCACATAGGAAAATATTTAGGAGAGTAATTGCAGCTTGCTTAGAGTATCATTAAGTAATGGAGAACCACACTGAGTAATATCCATTTTAAATATCCATTATAGAATAAAAGTAGTAGAAAAAAAAAAGCAGTAATTCAAATTCAATTATAATTAAGTTGTTTTATAAGCAGAAATTATACAATGATTTTTTTAAAGTTCTATGCATATTGTAATTATTTTCTAGGAATTTCCTGTTCCTGAAAATTTCATATAGGATTAAAGAAATTTGGACACATAACTAGAGTTCAATGTTTATGCTGAGCAACTTTTAACTTCACAATTCCATTTACAATGAAATTATCCAGTTGCCTGCAATTCCTGCACTAGAAACTAAAGCAAGAGTTGATTTACCCCCTTCACAAGAACCACCTTTCAAGATCCACCAAAACCATTTGAAAAGGAGCATGAAGGATGGGGCATCTGGGGAAGGAATTTCCACTGCTTTCCATCAACATCTGTTGCTGCAGAAAGACTCCATACACACCAAACTCACATCAAGAGCAGCCACCACTGCTTCGGCAATCATCTTGCCAGACAGTATTAAGAGCAGACATATCAATTGCTTCCAAGTTCCACATTTATTTTTTATTTAAATTGTTTTGGTAATCTCCCTGTGTATTTCCTTAGCTTTCTGGGATGATATTAACAGGTGGATGCAGAACCCAAAGACACTCTCAAATGTATGCCAAAAGGGACAACACTTGCATTTCTGCAATTATTTATATGGAGATTCTTTTCTTCGAGCACTGTGAATATGCTACACTGAGTCTTTTATCTTTACAGAGCTGGTGACACCGTATCAGGACATTTTTTCAAGGAGGTCCAAACTGACCTTTCTCATAGTAACAAGCCAGCAGTGCTATAGAAAAGTATATTAAAGGATTTCACCAAAAAAGGCTCCTACAAGCACAGGACATGTACATGACTGAATAAATTAGCTCTTTATGGTGCAAGAACAATGCTAAATTCCTGGAGTGCATTTATCCCCCTGCAATGTCCCAGCTGGGAAAGGGAACGTGTGCCCCAAGTACATTTTCCAGCCCTTGGCCCTGCAATGTCCTCCACCAGCAAAACTAAAAGTCAAGAGACTTTAATTAAGCTTCAAAAATAACAGCATTTTCTTTCCCAAAAAAACCCATCTCTTAGCTAATATGGGAGCAAAATTCCTACAAACATGTATGTGTCTAATGTGAAAACACAATAATTTCATTTAAGCTGACCCTTCAGTTGTAATTCTACATGAGACACAAACAGAAAAACCCAAAAATTCTCTACATCATTCTAAAGACACATCTCTCCTTCTGCCCTTCACTGACCAGAACAGCATGGACAGATGTTGGATTAAAGCTTAGTCATTTTAGGCCCACAAAGTTTGATGAACATCACACAGCCATCAGCTGGGCATATCCTTCCCCCAGAACAACTCCAAAGAAGAAATGAACTTACTTATGTGTAAATAAAGAAGAAAAACTTCAACTTAAAATGTAAGGAAGCCTAGTTACAATTAATTCAGGGACTTCTCCACAGACTACTTGTAGCTTAGGATGTTGTAAATGGCACTTTGCCTTAGGTAGACAGGGATCAATCAAAGGATCTTCCTTGGTACTGGAGTAAAGCTACCAGAGCTTTACCAGAAAGCAGAAAACCCAATTAATGGTGCTGTCCATTTAACTTCAAAATACCTTGATTAATTATTAAGGATGGTTTTAATTCCATGAATAATGTTCTGCTCTTCAGCTGGAAGCTGAATGGGATTGGTTCATCTGAAAAGCAGAAAAATCAAGCAGAAAAATCAAACCTCATTGCCCCAGCTGTGAAAAAGTTTACTCCTGATGCCTACCCTTAACAGCGTCAGCATTCACATACAGAGGTGAAATGCAGATACAGGCAAAAAAAATGTTGGAAAACATTCCCAGCTGTGATTACTCTCCCATTCCCAAAGCAAGCCTAGTTCTTACTTTGTAACTTTGCAAAGCACTGCCTGTTCATCCCCATTGAATGCCTGTCTGACTTCACATGTATCTATCTGCAAGGTGCCAGCCAGTGTGGTTTTTGTATCCCGTCCCTGTCGTTTTATTTGTGGTAGCAGGCACAACATAAAAATGAGACAGGGCTGCCAAGGCACACATGGGCACACTGAGACTTCCCATTTTGGGCTTGCAATAACACAGCACAGACTGCTTTACCCTGCACGTAGCTGCTCTGAGCTCAGCAAAATGTTCAGACAAGCAGACATCCCACATACCCCACAACTTCTCCCTCATCTGCTACAATGCAAACCCAGCAGGAACAATGACAGCAAATTTTTATGTCATTTCTGCATCATCCAGGCTTTCCTGCATTCAGTAAGTTCAGGATCCAAGGTCATTGAGTTTGCATTGCTGCAGCAGCCAAGGAAGGACACAGAATCATGGAATCATAGAATGGTTTGGGTTGGAAGGCACCTTGAAGATGATGCAAATCCAACACCTTTCCCTGGTTGCTCAAATCACCATCCAACCTGGTCTTGAACCCCTCCAGGAATGGAGCATCCCACAGCTTCTCTGGACAAGCTGTGTCAGGGCCTCACAACTCTCACAGTAAGGAATTTCTTCCTAGGATGAAGTCCTACCTCCAACAGGGACCGGGACACTGCTGGTAACCTGCTGCCTCTTGCTTTTTCATATGTGGAGAGGAGGAAGAAACTATGCTAAAGCCAAAAATAATTGCGTGCATCAACCCTCAAAATTGCTGAGGTTCATTTTTTTCATAACTTCACAAGCCACTGTTTCAGGCTCAATCTAAACATGGAAAATTTGAGTCTCAAGACAGTGGCCCTTCAGATGACAAAATTATGGGTAGGAACCAAAAGTTCTTTTGCAATTCTATGTAAGAATGGATACAACTGTAATCTCATCTATAAACATTTCATATCCAAAATTCTTTCTTCACCATTTGTTCCCATTGTCCTTTTTCAGCAGCTGATTTTCTTTCCTGTGTCATGACTGAGTCACCATCCCTGGAGGTATTTAAAAGATGCACAGACGTGGCACTGAGGGACATGGTTTAAAGGTGGACTTGACAGTGCTGGATTAATGGCTGGCCTTGATGAGCTTGAAGGTCCTTTAAACCTAAACAATTCTATGATTACTGAGTTCCCTACCTTAAAACAAAGCAAAGAACATACTCATCTATTACTCAAGAAATGACAGCTTGTCTGAGCCAACCTGCAGCCAAATTGAAAGCTGCTTGGTGCTTTGCAGGTATCTTGTTAAAATTTCATCAGCTCAAACACTCTTGATGGATCCAATTTGGGTTTGCTTTTTTCTATCGACATGTACTTGCTTTTCAATATTTAAGAAACTCTGTCCTCTGAACTCCCCAAAATACAATGGCCTAGAAAGGTACAGTTTTATTTCAGTATTTTAATGAAAACCAAACCCAACAGAAACCCCACCCCCAGCTCCCTCATTAAGGGCCTGATCCAACTCCCATTAACGTCAAGAGATGATCTGCCACTGACGCACTCAAGCGCTGGCTTGGATCCCTAGGTCATCAAAATTCAGTTTCATCTACCAGTTATGTTATAGAAACCAGAGAAAACATGAAGGATGACTGAAAATCGAGCTAAAGTTGATTGTAGCTGTAGCTGTCACCAGCACCCTCCTATTTTAAACATCTGCAGGCTGTACAGCCCATGTTGGGAGCAGCAATGCGTGCACACACGCACACATATATGGACACTGAGTCATTTGCAGGAACAGACAGTATAACCCACAGTTCTGAAACTCAATTAGGAAAATACCAGTTGGAACTAATAAGAGCCACATTTTGTTATAAAATCTAAGCTTTGCTGAACAAAAACTAATTTAAGGAACTGATGACTTCAGAAACACTGAAGCTGGATAATTCTAGTGAATTGTATTTTAACCCCAGGCATTCAGATATTCTTCATAAAGAAAGGATTGTGCTTTTTATTGGCAACTAAAATTATCAGAGGTACCAGGTCTCCTCCCAAGAATTATTAAGAATTGTACACACACTATTTCTATGGAAAAAATAGTGTGTGAACAATGCAACACTTTTAATGACTCGTACTGTGTCTATAGACTGAGTATCATGGGATTCAATCCTCAACCAGCATTAGTAACATCAGAGGTCTAAACTAATCAAAAAAATTGAGCTGGTAGAGAAAACAACTTACAGCTATCTGTGCCACCAAAACCACTGGGTACATTAAATTAACGGAAAATACTTTCATTCATAACAAAGCAAGGTAACAAGAGCTAGGTCTCTTTTAGTGTAGATAAAGTAGAACAAGAATTCATTGAAAATGAATTTGTTGTATATTCTTGCATTGACTTGGAAACAAGAGCATGAACCAAAAATCATAAAAAAGGAAGCCATATGATCATGTAGAATCCCACTGCTTCAGCTAAGAAGAGAAAAGAGAAAAAGGGAGAGGGAAAGGAAATGATCTTCCAGCAGTTAAGATCTCTGAATTGGGCTGTGTTTTGCAGTCCCTCTGGCTTCTCTCCTATTTCCATCCACTCTGCCAGGAAACTGCTGAAGCTCCACAAAGCTGTTTCAGAGACAGGACATTCCCAGACTGCCATTGTGCCATTTGGTGGAGCACTTGCTAATTTTAGATTAGAGGAGGAACACACTGGGACAATTAGCCAAGAGCCACTCCTGATTCTTGCTCCAACCCATCCTCAGACAAAATCACACCCAAACAACAAGACTGACAGCAACCCTTCTAACACAAACAAAAAACAGAGGCAAAGGAGGATCCACCATGCCTTTTTTTGGCAGAATGCATCTTTTGGGGAACATGTGCCTTTCAACCTAAAAAAGCAAGCGCTGGAAATGGAAACCCTTTTCCCCTCACACAAAAAGCCCACTTGGGATTTCAAACCAAGGACTGTTTAAGGGCAGAGGGCAGGGAAGATGGCCAGGGAGCTCTCCCGAAGAGTGCATGCTACAAGAGATTATTTGGTTGCAGAGATAATGATATGATAATAATATGATATGGTTTGATAAAACTCAAAACCACCTCCATGCTGAAGGGCAAGAGTTCTTCCACCTGTCCCTCCCCACTACATCATCCTGAGGGACATGAGCACAGCAAGGAACAGACTGAACCCCTGGAGAGAGGGAAGGGAACCCATAAATAAATATATACAAACATCATACCTTTAACAACACAACATCTACAGTCCTGTCCACCTTGGAAATGTCGCACAGGCTGTATCGCCTCTTGTGGCGTTCGTACATTTTGTCCAAAGAGCTGGGAGCAGAGGAGCAGAGCCCACCATGAACCCTGGGCTCACCACAGCCCCAGACCTCTCACATCCGTGCTCAGAAGAGTCCCTGTGTCTCAGCACACCAGCCTGCCCGAGCTTCTTAACAGGAAAACGAAAATCCCAGCGCTGCGCCCGGCTGATAAAGTCTTCTCGGAACAGATTTGCTTTTACAGGCAATGCAGGAACTTATAGCAAACAAAAGATATTTGAAGACAGCTTTATACATATAGGATTATTTTTTTTGCGACTGCTAAGAATGGTATCAGCCTTCCTGTTACAGTAATAATAACAAAAAAATGTTTTCCAGACAACTTTGATATCCAAAAAGCACCAGAATGAAAATCCTGCCCGAAAAAAGAACAAAAGCCAGATGTGTGCAGCAGGAATACTGACGCTCCAAGTGGAAATGCAGAAGGTAGGCTCAGCCACAATGGGTCTAATTCAGGAAGAAAACAAAAACAAACCAAAAAACCGATCTCCGTATCCAATGCAAATACTGTCACCAAAGCGTTTTGTTTTTCACGCCCTCGTGCACTGAAAGAAACAACAAAAAAGTACTTTCCTCCTTCCGAGTCAGTTCACTGTTCACGGGGCAAGACGGCTTGGGTTTGAGTTAAGTTTAAATTTCTAATGACAGCACTGGGCAAAAGGAAAGAAAATAATGAAATAAAGCCACTCCCTCCTGATTTGGGCTGGGACGTCACTGCTTGCCTTTTTAGTCCCGCACCAGTGTTCTCCCGGCTTTCAAATTTACTTTGCAGTTGTGGGAGCATGATTCACAGAGAGGAAAAAAAAAAAAAAGAGGAGGGAGCGGGGGAAGAAAAAGAAAAAGCAGCAGCTTTTCTTTGCCAGCCTCTTCCACCTCTGGCTGCAGGCACTTGGTGTGCTTGCTCGGTCCAAAATGAGACTGAGAGCACAGGGACGTGTTTTTCAAGAGGTAAAAAGAGTCTTCCCACTCCCCCAGGCCAGGTGAATGAAAGACAGTTTCAAGGTTAATGCTTTCCTAAACCTGGAACGGAACCTTATGATTTAATCAGCACACATGGAAAAAAAAAAAAAAAAAAAAAGGAAATCAGCCATTTACTTTTTCTTAGTTTGTTTGTAACACAGAGCAAAAATCTCAGCAACTAGTTGTCCAGAAAATATAATCTTCCCTCATCTATTCTAGCCTGAAAGACAGAGCTTTTTTTCTTGGGGGGAGGAAAAAAAAAATTCTAAAGTTTTTTGTCTTTCTAATGTCGGGGCCAGAGCGAGTCTCTCTGCTCTCAATAGCTCATTCACATCAGCTGGGCTCTGCATGCTCACTGCCACATGGTTTCCTGTTTTCAAACTGCCCCCTTGCAGCCCCCTCCGCTTTCCACCCCACCCTGACCTCTCCAGGGATGAAATCTTTCCATACTTCCCTGGCTTTAGACATTCTCTCATTCACCGATTCAAAAGGGAATGGGGGCGGTTCAAAACGCAAGGAAAAAAAAAAGAGAAGAAAAGGGGAAGCAGAGTTTTCAGAGACTGGGAGTTTGTAGCAACCAGAACTTGCTGCTTTGCTAGATGGAAAAGCTGAAAATGCAGAATTTTTAATCCCAAGCTACAAAGCAGAAAACAGAATTGGAAACAGCATTTATCAACCCGAGGTTTGACTGCTGATCTCCAACAGCTACGCTCGTCAGCGCCGGCAGAACTGGCCCACCTCCTGCCGCTGGGATTTGCTCCACTCCTGGAGCTTAGTTAGGGGGTTGTAGGTCTTTTCATTCCGTTCTGTAGGGTGGTCCCGGCTCCCTGGTTGTATAAAGAGATTTGTGGCCACCAGCTCAAACTCTGGCAAAGGTGACTCAAACCCTGCAGCCTACTGGAACGGATAAAACCCAAGTTCTCGGCATCTGAATGCAAGATGAGTTTTCCAAAGGAGATCTAAACCCATCTGGTGCAAGCAAGCCCTCCAGCTTCTCTCTTCCCAGTGCTGCCCAGCCTTCTGACTGCCCAAACCCACTGCACCACAGCCTGGCTGTGAGCAACACAGGAACTGACTCCCTTCCATGCCTGTTCGGTGAAACACCAAAACCCAGGAGTTTACAGAACCACCACACACTACTGAGAGCTCCTGGATGTGCCACCCTGATCTGTGCAGTCAGACTACACAAAAGCACAGCTACCCTACAGATTTAGCAGACTCAGTAGCCAAGCAAAGGGCTTCTCCTCCTGAGACTGGATGACACAGCGGCCAGCCCTGACACAAAGTCTGCCTTGGGCCTTGCACCTGAATGATGTATCCTCAGGTGATGGAGCAGGCTGGGACTTGCAGCAGGTGAGATCTCCCAGTGAGGGACACAGGTACACTCTTACCTACTCAGTGCCAGGGTCTCCCCACACTTCCCTCATGCTCCAGTCTCTCCCTCACATCCCAAAGCTTCATCTCCACCACACCACCAGCTGAACTGAGGAGGATTCCTCTACGAGGCTGTCTCACAGCTACAATCCCTGGATCAAGATCTCAGCCAATGACTCCGTTCTCTCCAACAATGAGCAGAGCTTCTGCTTTCAGTATTAGGACACACACAATGCGGTCGTACTTTGGGGACTTTCTGGAGCCACCAGTTTTCTCCACAAGTAATGAGTCCCAGCAGTCATGTGCCCATCGAGACAAGGAATCAGAAATGGCTGTGACAGCATTCCAGCCTTTCAAACACTACCATAAAAGGCAGGGATTTCCTCAAATCTAAATTTACAAGACAAGAACCCATAAACAAAGTATCTGAATTTAGTTCAGGTGTAGGAATTTGCAACAGTCAGAATGTCTTAATGATGCTCTAATGTTTCATTATGGAGCACTTTTTTCTTTTTTTAAACTGCTATAGCAGATAGATTTAATCAATTTAATTACAGCTGCTGGTATACCCAGCCAAGATTTATCCTAACAACTGCATAGCTCTGCTCAGACACTCCATTTAAAGCACTTCACCTTTGATCCACAGAGCTCCTCTGGCAACCAGAAAGAGATGTCCAGCTGCAGGGCTCGAGGAATGCCCACCATGCAGAGGAGGTGAGCATCACTAACTGTGACAGTCCATCTTCCACAGAGATGCAAGATGGGTCCAACTTGCAGCTGCAACAACACCCAGTCTTTCGTGGCTCACATTACCTCACCCTTCTTGCAGGTAAGGGGAAATGAGAAACATCTCCAGTCAAAGCAGATGGGAGACATGCTGGGAAATGTGCAGCTTTCACAGCAGGAGGCCAATTTCCCTGAGCTATGCACAAGCATTTTGGGACAGCCAAAAGCCACAAGTAAACCAGTGGGGGCTTTCATGGGGCAGCAAGGAACAGAAATTTCATGTGGAAGGTTCAGACAGGTGGAGAGAAGCAGCCAGGGAAGCTACCAGACCCACACCAAGCTGGGTGACTCTGGGGACAGGATGTGTCCCAGGACTTGGTGCATGTCCTGCGAATCAAGATGATGACCTGCCTTACTCCTTAATTATGTGTCTAGATTTAGTACAGGTTGTCAGTAGATCTCCTTGACTCCCCTACACCTTCAGCCACAGAGGGAAAGAATCAACACACACCAAGAAAAAAATAACCCCTTCTCTCCTTTCTCTTATTTTTTTTATTTAAGCTTCCAAATCCCTAATTTGTTCCAAGAGTTTTTTCTGTAGTTATGTTCCTGACTCACAGCAAAGATCAGGGGGCCAGGGACGACTACAGACACCCAAAGTGCATCTCATCTTCATCTCCAGACTGCTGTTGAAGGAAGGGGGGGAGGGTGAATATAATATAAACAAGTAGAAGATAATGCGCCAGACACACTCTCCCTTGGGAGACCATCACCCTCTTCCCACATTAGGTGGGGCTTTTGCTGCATTGTTTCAGGCTAGAAATCTTGCCTTGCACACAGCCTGCAATCCACACAGGCACTGTCAGGCAGACACAGAACACGACTCAGCTGGGACAGAGCAGAACAAAGGCTTCCAGTCTCTTTTGTCCAGCTATTTAGGCAGTCCTTGAATGCCATACAAGTGTTTAGACAGTATATAGCGTTTATGCTCTGAAACACAATGAAACAGAAGATCAGAAAATAAAGATTAAATTTAAAAAAACCCTACTCTAACAAATAAATAATTCTCTCTTTTTTGGCGAGTTGCTCAAAATGGAGAGGAGACGCGAGCAGCAGCCCCGGCCACCGGCTGCTGATGCGACAGTTCTGGGCTCCTTATTGAAAACATCTGGAAGCTCTGAGCCACTTTGTGCAGCCAGGAGTTTGAAACTATCCAATCATTTCATATCCAAACCCAAGTCCAGCGCTGCGGATTTCAAGGGAAGGAAAAGAGGAGCGAAGAAAAAAAAAGAACAACCGCACTTGATCACGCCATATGATCTGTAACTCATCCAGATAAAACTCCTCCTCCTCCTCCACCCGCTAGCAGACCTCTTAATGACAAGGAAATCATGGTTATCCTGAAACAGACTGAACTATTGTTATCTGTTTCAAATTACTTTTGCCATATCGTTATGAAACACTGCAATGATGCAATCTGCAGAAATACTCAGGCGCATTAACTTTTTAAACCGCGGCTCTGATAGGAACTAATGGAGCAGCAGATGAAAGGAAAAATTCTCCCTTTTTTAAGAAAGGCAAAACCCACTTTTGGGCACTAAAACAGGGTGATAATAAATTCATCAGACAGTAAGAGAGAAGAATTACAATTTCAATTGCTCTTTTCTTGAAAAAAAAGCAGCTTTTTGGGAAGGCTTTTTAAAATTTTACATTTCTGGCTCTTGCAAGGACAGACAAAACAAATTGCTTTTTTCTTAAAACTAAATAAGGCAAAGGAAATCTGTACTCTAATGCTGCAAAGCCTGTAAGAGGAGCACGTCCAGTGTGGAAAGGAGAGCACATCCATCCTGTCTGCTGGGAGGGAGGTCAGCCCATGTGAGACCAGACCACGGTGGACGCTCAAATGTGGATTCTGAAGCAGACCAGGCTGCTGTTGACCCCAGCAAGCACTCACACCACAGACCTTGGTCAAGAGCCCTGGATATCTCATGGCATTTCTCATGTTTGCAGGAGCACTGCAACACTGAGAGGAGTTTTGTGGCTGACCCAGTCCCACTGTGCCTGTCCGTCTGCATCCCTGTGGGGTGGTGGCACTTCAGACCAAAGCTGTGTCCCTCTGGCCATGGCACAATCCACCAGTGTCCCACCAAGCTACAAGTGGTTCCAAAAGGCTGGCTGTGATTCTGAATTCCCCTAAGAGGTAGGGCATGGAAAGAAAAGGAGTCACAGAGGGGGACACAGACAGTCCCCCACCACCTGTGGCAAATCCATGCTACTCTAAGGGGGAAGGTCAGTGATGCAGCAAGAAACCTTCACACTCCTGGTTCTAAAACTCATATTCATCAGTTTGATTTAATCCTTGGGGAAAATCATCCACAGTACCAACCCAAGTTTTATTCTCCAGCCTGGGACTCTCCCAAAACTTCTCTATTTAAATCACATATTCACACCAAGTTTTGGAGAGAGGCATTTCCTCACGGAGCAATGCTTTGGGACAACACGACTGGGCTGAATTTAACATCAAACAATCCACTGTCCAGCTGCAGCCTGTGTTTGAGCTCAGACAGAACCAGACAGAAACAGCTAAAGAGCCATGAGGAAATGAGGAGGGCTTGGAAAGCTGTCAGACATGGATACATGGAGCACGTTTTGAGAAAATGCAAAAACACCTTGAGAGACCTTCAGCCACTTCCTGACCGTCCCTTTTTCTAATATTTCTTAGAGACTCAGTGTTACATTTTTCAGGAATTTCTATTGTCCAAATAACCTTTAGAAAAATGCTGAAGCTTTGGTCAGCCACAGAGCATGCCTGAACATCCTTCCAGAGGAAGTCAACTGCCCATCTTACAGCTCCCAAATGGCTACAGGAGAAACACAACCCACCCAAGAGATTAGCAACCCCTCAGCTGACTCTACATCACTTTGCAAGATCTGCTTCTTCCTTTACCAAAAATAACTGCAGTTGGGATGTCTAGCTGGCTGAAGTGCTGTGGGATCTTGGACCAGCCCACAGATATTTATTTAGCGTGTTATGGGAGTTGAGAGAAATACTTCTGCTGTCAAGCACTGGACATGTTGCTTTGCTCTGTGAGTTTCAACATCCTGAAAATAGGGAAGGGAAAACGTGAGTGGAAAAAGCAGGAACAGTCCCAAAAGAGGCTGTCAAAGAGCACCTGAGCTGTGAACTGCAGCAACAAATCAACTCCATGTCCCCTGTGTCCTCCTGGCAGCTGGTCCTGTGCTCAGGCTCTTCCCACCAGGGCACAGGGTCTAATGACTTACAGACTGGCTCAAACACCAAAAAAATGGGGACTTTCGTAAAGAATAAAGCAATCTGCAACCAAAACAAGAGGACAGAAGATAATGCTTGGATTTCACAGCTGGCACAGCCCAGCCTGGAGCTGCTGCTGAAGAAATGATGCTCACTTCTCTGATCTCATCCAATGCTAAATCTGGTCACAATAGATTTGTTTATGCTTTCCTTTATGGTTTTCAGTTGCTGTCAATAAACATGTAAATTTTACAAGCAGACAATGAGTGGTAATCTTCACTAATTACTGTGATTCTCCTATAAAGGAAGGATTACAGGTTTGGGGATCTGGAAAGATAATGACATAAATAAAAGTATTTAAAATAGCAAATTGCATTTATAGGAGTTTTCAAACCACTGTAAACATTATATAAGTCACTTGAAATTGGTTTGCACAAACCATCCCTCAAATACCTGAAGGCCTGCTCAAGCCCAATCAAGCAATGTCTAAGAATTTGTCCTACAGAGGAGTTAAGGAAGAGATCATTGCATTTGTCTCAAATGCAAAAAAAAGGGGGATGTTTCATTGACTATAAAGCTTCCAAATTCAAAAATCAAAGGACTTTTTCATTTTTATATAATCCATAATAAAAAGGCATATTCTGACATGACTGGGATAGCTACAGGATATAAGAAAGTACTGATTTATACAACTAAAAACACATCTTCTGTTCCCCCTTAACAACACCTTCTAGAAAGACTGAATCTCTACAGTTCAAGATATGAGGTTAAAAATTAGTTCAAGTTTTTGTGCAGGCAAACAAAGCACCTCACATTTCCAGAGTGCAGGAAACATCCCTGTGCTCTGAAATGATCCCCACTGCTGTGGGCAGGGCACAGGAGCAGGCAGACATCGCCTGAGCCACTCCAGGATGCCTCAGCACAGCGCGAGATCAGTGCCATGAAATGCCTGGTGGATGGTTCTAGCTGATGAATTATGTCTTTAGCTAAAAACAGAGACAGGGTAGCAGATTATGTAGATGAATTGGCGGATAAAGCCCAACAAAAATGACGTACGGCATGAGTGAGTGAAATTAATGGACAATATAAAAATGACACATCTTGAACTGAGGAAATTATTCAACTTTTACCATTCTTTCATGCCTACAGTTTAAGGCACTGTAATCTAAGTGAAAAACAGAGACGGGTCATTCAAATGAATAAATCATGCCAGAAAATGATTCAGTTTCCCTTCTTTTCTTTTTTTTTTTTTTCCCTTTTTAACTGAAGTCCCTAAGACTCAGCCCTTCGGAAGCCCACACGACCCAATGTATTGTCCTGGCCAGGCACTCTGTCAAAAGGGAAAAAGTTATCTTTTCTTTCATCTTGTAATTGAAAATCTGGGAGGGGAAGCGCTGGGAAAGCAGAGCACTGTACAAAGGCACCCATCATATTCCCAGGTCCGCTTTTTGCTTGGCTGCTAATGAAGGCAGTGGATTGAGGACACTGTGGCATTTGTTTTGCCCTTCCAATTTTTCTGTTAGCTTTGTGGGAAGGAGGATCTCAGCCCCCAAGGGTAACTGAGATGCTCTGAGTGCAGCCAAGCCCCTCTCCCAGCAATAACAGCCACTCCAGATCACCCTCCTACTTACACCTGCATTCAACCAATATTTTCGTGCCCTCTCTCCATGCATTTGGAAACCTGAAATGAAATCCAATGCAAACTTTGAGAGGAGGCATTTGGAATCCAGCTCCCGCCTGGGAGGTCTGCTTTAGGACCACATGAGTATTCCTTTGCTCACTGTTTTATCCGTTTCCCTGGTAGTCCTCTGTAAAGAATATTAAACAAACATGTCTTTACAGCTCAAGAGCCCAGGAGAGAATGTTGACCCTGTGGAAAAAAACCTGGTTTTATCCATTTTTACCCCACTTTCATCCCTCTGCACTAAAGATGTATATACAAAGGTAAGGATTCATTGGGTCCACAAAGCCATCATTAAGGACTGCTACATCAATCCATGCTGAGTATGTTCTCCCCTATAGTCTGATTTTAGAAAGTATTTTTAAAGGAATTTCAGGGCATAAAACATGTATAATTTCAGCCAGATACGTGGAAGCATCACCATTAGTAAGGAATTGTCTCTACAGTTGATGCTGCTCCAGAAAAATAATAAAAATATTCATTTTAAGGTTATAAACTAACATATCCTACACCTCTACCAGCTTTTCAAAGATCCCTCTACAGTAACATTTGTTGTTAAATCTTAACTGGAACAATGGGTCCCAAGCCCTGCTCCTGTGCCCCTCCACTCAGTTAAAGCTAGGGAATGTCCCTGCAAACATGGGCAATGCCAGGCCAATACAGGTGCTTTAGGAAAGTTTGAGTTGCTGAGTTTTTGTGCTCCCCTCTCTCATTCCCCACCTGCCAGAGATGATTCATTTCCATATCTTTAACAGCTTTTTTTTCAATAGATAAATACATATAAGACAATGGATGATGATAAATGGCACCAAAAATGTCAAAAAGCAGCATTTATTATATCCTGCAATTTCCCCGAGTTATCCTTCTGATTTGGACTGTCCCAGAAGGTGCAAATTGCTGTGCTGCAGATAAGGAAAATGGAGCATCTGAGATTTCTCACCAGTGACTACAAGGAAAGGGTTGGTTTTGTTTTCTTAGGAAGAAAGGAAAATGTTCTGAAGCTTTCTCTTCAGGCTAAAATCCAAAACATTTACAAGACTCAAGAGCACAAAAGCTTGCAGATAACCAGTAGAACTGATGCCAGTTCCATCAAAGCAAACAACTAACAGCAACTGGGAAGAATGCAGATTATGCAGCATCTCTCTCTATTAAAAAAAATCTGTTATACAACAGTTAAATAATTTAACTACTCCAAGTTATTATTCCTCAGTTAGTCTTTTTTGGCTATCATGCAGCACCAGTCTCTTCTGTTTCTGAAGTTTGCCTTCAGGAGAAAAAAAAAGGCAACTTCAAAACATGCAAAAATTAATGAAACCCGTATGCGGGATACTGTCATTATTCCATGTTTATAAGAGGATCAGGTTTTGTTAAATGGGCTTACTTACTGCAGATGCATAAGCAAAAATACCCAGCAAAAGATCTGAAAGCTATTGAAAGCAAAATATTTTCACAATTTAAACTAAAAGCCACTATATATTTTGGTGCAACTTTGTTTATGGCTTCTCTGACAGCTTATAAAGTTCTCCTAACCAGAGAAACATCTCCTAGACAAGATTTTACCTTTTTGACTTCCACCCTCATACTGTATTTAAGCTGGGCCAACCTAAAAATCAATGGCTTATGGAAACATCTGTTGATACAGGCACAAAATTTTGACTTTTTTCAACAGCTGTTGTTATTTTATGCTCTTTTTTGGCCAGGCCAGTTGGTGAGACTGGAAGAAAAGCTGGGCTCCTTTCCTGACTTTGGTCTCTCTTTAGTGGCTGCAGTCAGCACCTTGGTCCCTCCCCTGCACTGAGAGTTTGGGGGGAAAAAGGCTGAATGCCCCCCCAAGTCTGGTCTTGCCCACCAGACTCAGACAAGAAATAAAGAAAATCTCACTAAATACTGGCTTAAAATACCCTTTGCTGTTGCTGCTTTCTGCCCCTACAAGGGACTAAAACACCCTCCACTGCCCATCTTCCTGGCTCCCATTTGCACCTTCAACAGCAGTTCACAATAACCCCAGGTTTGTCTTGCCTCCCCTCCTGCTATTTCACTGCTGGGATCCAGACATCTGCCAACATCCTCTGTAAAAGATAACACACAATATATTTTAAGAGTCAAGCTGCCACAAGATATTTGGTGCTTCAGACAGTGCTCCTTCCCAGACAGAGAACACGCGCTGCTCACAGGAAGGCTTGCATAAAAACAGAATGTACTTTTCCTGTGAATCTAATGATTGCCTCACCAAAAAAAAAAACCAAAAAACAAAAAAACCAAAACAACAAATTCAACCAAAATATCCTATTTTCAACATTTAATTCAGCTGCTAGTTGAAACAAGATGTTTCTATCTAAATTCTGTTTTCTTGAAGGAGGAGAAAACAACTTACAAAGCTTTTAAAGAGCTCCGGTCTTTTTCAGTGTACATTCAAACAGTCAAGAGCCAAAGAAAGCCAATACCCCACGCACAGATTTTTTCTTTCCCCTTGCTCTTTTTAACAGAGACGACTTGTTTAAATCTTACCTTCAAACTTATTTCTCTGCCATGCACTCTTAGAGTCTCTGTCAGCTGTGCCAATGCTTGCCCAAAAGGACAGTCATTAAAAAACCAGTTTAAACAGAAACTGCTTATCTAGAGGAGGGAGAGCCCCAGGTTCGCAAGCAGAGGAGATATTTCAGCATTAAAGAATTCTCGGAGCTCCTCCAAGACACAAATTTTTGTTGTCTGCTGCACTGCAAGGATTTTAAGCCCAGAAAGAAGCTATTTATTTAGTCTATATACATAGATTTATAACAAAGGCAGAGGATCCATCTACAGTCTTCTGGGTGCTTTTTGCATCGTTTATAGCATGCGAAGTAAAACTCAGCTTCCTCAAAGACAGAAAAGAAGAAATAAACAAGGCTTGACAAGAAAAATCAAACACTGTTCCCCAAATATACAGCTATGAACTAAAAAAGCTTTTTCAGCTGCCTCTCAATGTCTCCTCAAAGCACATTAAAACACAGAATTTACAAAATGCCCTAAAACCCATTTCTGCCCGTGCTGCAGGGAGGAGTTTCTCTCACCCCTTCCCTTTGTAAGACCCCAATCTTTACAGTCATGCCTCTCTTGAGTTATCTACAGGTAGGACTATCTGGACATGATGTAAGCAACCTTCATTCTCTTTAAA
Organism: Calcarius lapponicus; assembly: GCA_039654755.1. Lineage (NCBI taxonomy): Eukaryota > Metazoa > Chordata > Aves > Passeriformes > Fringillidae > Calcarius > Calcarius lapponicus. The sequence continues at coordinate 6,753,918 of CM077473.1, read as the reverse complement.
ACGCTGAAAAAGGTACATTACTGCTCTGTTTTAACCCTAGAATACGGACATTTGAAGCTAAAACTTGTCTGGGCAAGCAGGTCAGTAAGTGTTTCTTCACCTTGTTATGGCCAGTGAGTTAAAAAAGAAGTAATAGTGGAAAAATTACCAAGGAATCCTTCTGTAATCTCAGGAGATTTTAACAGCCCATCCCTCTCCATGCTTTTGGTAAGAATCAGTACAGTATTTTGGAAAGGCAGAAGAGATTTCGTACTCCTAAACACAAGATGATCTCAGATTGAAACTAACATTTCAGAGAACTGCACCTCCAGTCTTTGAAAATGTGTATTTTGGAAATATTCCTCCTAACAGCTTTCAGGCATTTAGTATATCCAGCTGTGTTAAGAAACCTAGCAAAAGTTCAGTGTCAAGTAGTTCAGGATTATGATCTTTTTTTTTTTTTGATTAATGGAGGTAAGCATAGTCTCAGACACAAGACAAACAAGTCACTTGATGCTAAGCAGACTCAGTACCAGAGCTCAGACTAATGAGCAAGCAGGGGTGAGGCTTCATGTTCCTGCCTCTTATCTCAGCAGCTGGAAGGACACCACAAGAGGAGGGAGAGCACAGGCAGACACAGGCAGAGCCAGCCCCCAGGTACCTGCAAGCACAGTACTGGTGCTCCAGTGGGGAAGATGGAAATGCTCCAGGAGAGGGAGGCACGTGGTATTGGTAAAGATGCAGGTAAGAATATGCCCCCAAATAACTTAGTGCAAAAATAAGAAGAAACTGCTATTAAGTGGCTGTAATGGGATCAGGGCAAAGTCTGTAGGGAGAAGTAATATCTAACCAGGCTGAGGAAACCATAAGCCACCCATCAGACCTTCTGCAGATCTGAAAGGAGAGCAGCATAACTCAGGTTAAACACAGAATAGCAACAATTCCTCTGTTTCAAACTACACAAACAGAAGAGAAAGCAAACAAGGTAATCCAGAAATATTTGCTCTATTTTTTGGATTAGTCTCCTGGGCACAGCTACCGCCTTCATTTTCACCAAGTACATCACTGGCACGAAGATGATAAACACAGCAGGTAAGATGGGAGGGAGCAGTTAAGATCACCGCTGCTCAAGAGAAAATCAGAAAGTTTGCTACATCAAGTACATGTTTATTTAGGCATAAATTTAATGTATAAGTGAAGCAGAAAGAGAAGTGGAAGAAGAACTTTATTATCTGCAAGAGACCAAGTGCAAAAGAAGGCCTAGTTTAGAATTTACTCCCATCTGCTAATTCCTATACAGCTGATGAAGTATATCTTATTAAACCATTGCAAAACATTTTATGTTCTTGTTACAGCCTCCTTGCTGGGGTTATTCCAAGGCAGAAGTGCAAAACACAGACCACAGCAGTAAAAAACCAAAGTAGCATTGGAAAGGAGGTACAGCAACACGGAGAAGAAACTCTTATCCTTTGTGACTACCTGCTCTGGGGTCCCAATAAAAAAAAGTCACTTTTGTCCATGCTTTGTACATGTCATTTGGAGACATCATCTCTTCTCTGGCATAATTTATGACTTAAGTCTTCTACCAAAATTCAGAAGTTTCCTATTCTTGAAAGTTTTAATTAATTATGACAGCAAGGACAACTATGACTGCCCACAGCCAAACATAACACCAAGACACTGCTCTGACCCTGGGATTTTAATTCTGACCTGCAGCTGCCCCAGCTCAGCCAAACCCATTCCCTCCCAAACTTTTATTTTGGATATCACATTCTTGGACACCAAATCACACAGTCCTTCTGGATGGACTATGATATTTGAATCATCCACTTCAACATTAACCATCTATTCTTGTTTCACAGCCCCAAGCTTAAAAACCTCCCCACCACCACCAGTCTGTCCTGTACAACTGCAAAGATGTCCCTGCCAAGCCAGAGAGCCATCAGTCTGCTCAGTGCAAGGATGCTGCATGAAGAGGCAAACATTTAGTTATCACCCAAGCTTTTATCTCATCTGATGTTTAAACAGCAGTTTGAGCCCAGAATCATTCTGCAACACAGCTGAGTCACCCTGGGCCACACCAGCATGTGTGTGTAACATCAGGCAGAAACAGACACTGAGCTCAGATGCTGCAGGAAAAACAACAGGTTTCCACCTTTGCATGAAAATAATATAATAAGGGAAGGCAAACAACTTAAAATAGGTGGGAAAAGGCTGAAAACAATTAAAAAAAGGGAAATCTGTGAAAGGACTATGAGGTGACAGACATTTTGATTCCATGTTTCTATGGAAAACGTTTGACAGTACTTCTTATCTTCTTACACTCATCATTCTTTTCATCCTTTGCTGGAAGTTAAAAGTCAGAAATGCTATGCCTGGATATTGATAGAACCTGCTTCAGCAGTGTCCAAGAGTTCCTGTTCATCTCTCCTGTCTGTCCCATGGCTACTCACAAAAACCCAGAACAAATGTATGGGAATATAATTAAAAAACTATTTATTGCATTTGTAAGGTTTTCCTCTAAAGTGGTGTAAATTCTAATACACTGCAAAAAACTGTAATCTACAGAAAAGCATGAACAGTGGCCTGTCTTCACTGTAAGGGGCCAACTCTGGCTTGCAAAATATCAGAATGGAACTAGATAAGTTCCTTCAGAAGGATAAAAACCCAGTGATCTGATACAGCAAAGTACCCATTTGTCATAATAATGCAGCCTCCATCAAAAGTCCTCATTTGGTCTCCCACGTTATCATCTTCATTTTCTCTGTATTTAGACCAGGAATTCAATGTGCAGTAATCATATCTACTGTACAACAGTTACACCACAAAACTTTTAAGATATTTCAAACACAAAAGAACCTATAGGATAAAGGAGGTTGGACCTTTCAGAAACAGCATAATTTTTCTTCATAAGGTACAATATTCAATGCCAGCATTCCTTTGCTAGACTAACAGTCTTAAATATCCATTATTTTATGGATAGTATGGATCCATAGTTTTATGACTGCATAGAAAATGAATGTATCAAACCACTGGAAGAGAGCTCCAAACCCAGGATTTTCTATCCTGGACTATTTTAAGTTCTAAACCAGGACTTTAAATGTGTTAGGTCTGTATTTTTCAAACTTGTAAAATAACAGAGTCCTGATCCTAAAAAGGATCTGAAAGCTACTTTAATACACTGATGGAAAATAATTTATGAGTGAACCCCTTAGTCTGAAGCGAGCTGTAAGTGAGGATTGCAGAACTGTAGTTATTAAACAGTTCTCTTCAATCTAAACCATCTCAAAACTACAGCCAGAATATACAAACAACTCTGCCTTTGAGGCAACAGCACCTACAGATGAAACTGCAGGTAGATCTTGACGCTTTCAACAATGAGTGTGAAGAAAAAACAGAGGGATAAACTTCACTGCGACTGGGAGGATGGCAGAGCCAGATGTTTAGTTAGAGAAAATGAGGAAATGATGAAAAACCAGAGTATCAGGCAGCAATCTTTGCCTCTGAAGAACAGTGGCTGAAGGGGAAGGCCAAAGGGGAGGAGAATTAACTCACCATCTCCAGAGATCAGCGGGGGCTGGCACAAGTCCCGTGGCCACGGCGCCTTCATCTGCCCCCAGCCAGACCTGGGAGCAGCATCCCTGCACTGAGCTGGGGATTTGGCTCCGTGTCCACGTTCCTGCCTCACCCCTTAACATCCGTGAATCCTGTGACTGAGCTTGGAAACTACAGTCTTGAGCTGGGGATTACCAGCGCTCTGGATAAAAAGGCATCGGAAATGCAGCACCCAGAGAAATTCAGTGCAGGACAAAAAAAAACCTGCCACAATAGTTCTTAAATGCCTTCAAGGCATGAGTAATGGTAAAGGCCAAACAAGAAGCTCAGCCTGGTTTGAATTTCTTTTTCTTTTCCTTCCCGCAGCTTTTATTCTTGCTCCCTGCAGCTTGTGTGGCGATGGCCAGAGCAGGCGGCGACAGCCAGGGTGATGTGTCCTACACAGCCATGAATTCACTCAGGGCTGGCCAGCTGACACAATTTCCTCACACTGCTCAAAGCCTCTGCTCTGAGCATCCGGGGCAGACACAGGATGCTGGTGGGTGTGAGAAAGGGCTTGGCAGATGACTAGCCCAAAGCCCGGACCCGATGGGTAAGTGTGTGTCAGCCTCCAGCATTAATGCCAGGCTTAGGGCAGGCTCCCTTTTGGCTCGGATTTTCCATGTTTACTGTAGTTACAGGACAACATTTACAAAGAGAGGGTTACACAAGTGATTTTAAAGAGGCAGGGTGAGAACACAGCCTATTGTTAAAGCTGCACTTTCCACCACCAGACCCAGCTCTGATTTGCTTCCAACACTTCAGCCACTTGCTCTGAAATTGTCCAAGCTGTTGAGGAAATGCCTATGCTATTCTGCAGGCCCTTTGGAAAAAAGGGATTTGCAACCCCCATTCCACAGTATGTGTACACTTATGCAGATGGAGAAAATGAACTTCAGTGCACACAGACAACCTGAATTTTGTCAGGTCCTCAGGGTGAGCAGTTTGCTAAAATAGTTGGTTCCTAAGAAAATAAATTGGAACTTGGAGAACCATAACAATCCCTTGTGGGGGTTTCAGCAAAGTTCAGTAGTTTGGAACTGCGCCAAACTCTACTCCTCAGCACCAGCCACAGGAGGTGAGTGACACTGTACACCTTGGCCAGAATTTTATCCATTCATCTGATGACTCCAAGGAAGGGAAATATGAGAGATTACAATTGGGGGAAGGAAAAATCTCAGCATTCTTCACACCTACTGTCCATCCCAACACTCATCTCAGTGCCATGTGGGTCTCTACTCTCTCCCATAGGCTCTTTTCCATCCCATTCAGTCCATCCTCTTCTTCCCACCCTCATCCCCAGCAGTCCTGCTGTCCCAGTCCCCTCCTTGTGCTCACCCTGCCAGATTCTGGCCAAGCAGCTCCTTGCTCTTCTCCCTGTTCAGCAAAGCACAAACATGGGGACCTACAAACCAAAACCAACAGGCAACAACAGACCTGAGGTTTGGTCCCAACAGCATCATCTTTCTTATCTCTTACAACTCCCAGGGAAGGAGGTTTCCTGGCCTCCCTAGGTGGTCTTGCAACAGTTTTATGATGGTAACAGGATGTTTTCACAACATCCAGCCTAAATCGTCCTGGCAAATTAGTAAATCAGTAAATTAAACTGCCATGGAAATCTGGGACTTTAATAACCACTATTACATGTTGGCAGCCTGCTGGATTGCACAATGGTTTTCTTTTTGCTGCATCGAATAAATGTAGTTCTTTCAATCTCTTCTCACGTTTCTTAATCTCTTCTCATTGTTCCCTTCTGGACACTTTCCAATCTGCCTATGTCTTCCACTGAGCAGGGCACCCCAAACTGGATTTGATGGCACTGATGATGGCTCCACACAGTGCCACACATGAGCAAGTCACCTCCTGCACCTTACAGAGGACACTCCTTCAAATATAACTCCAAACAAGACTTGTCTCTCTTGCAATAGCTCTTGCAGTTGTTTCATTTGTAATCCACTACAAATCCTAAGCCTTATTTTAACCTATCCCTCTCCAGCTTAAAACCTGACTTGGTAAAAGTGCATTTTGCTTTCTCCTTTGCAAATGCAGCACTCACTGTCTGCTTTTATCTCTTATCTGGATGTGCTCTCCAATTTCTTAAGGTCAGTCTGAACCCTGACCCTGTTCTCTCAAGTCCCTCCTGACCTGATATCATCAAACTGTTATAAACATACCTCCATCTTCCAAATCACGGCTAAAAATATTGCAAGTTTCTCCCCAGAAAGTGACCTTGCTGATATATCAATTGTTACTGTACTACTTGGATCAGGGGAGGGATGTAAGTGCAAGAGTTTTCTAAGCTTCATTCTCGGCAATTTTTGAAAACACAGACACTAATTAAATACTGATTGCTCTGGTAAAGATAGGATGCATTCAATTCAATAGGAACTAACTAATACAGTTAATAAATGCAATGGGAAGGCTACTGCCAATGAACTCTGTCCTGAGGTCAGCCAGCTACAACTTCTCAGTCACAGGCTCAGACAACCCAGCAGCACAACCTCATCCATCCTGCCATATGAAGACAAAGATTCAGCAAATAATGAAACACAACCAATTTCTGGGATCAACACAAGAGAAGCATATCAGGGTACAGTTCATTTTAAACTGCTGCTTTACTTTTATGATGCTGGACCCACAAGCTCTATTTTCAATTATTATAATATCACAGTATGCAGAAGCCAAAACAAATTTCTCATCAGAGTTAAAAATTATTCCATTTTAAAAGCACTAAAGTTTCATTTTAATAGATCACATCAAGTGATTGTCCCAGCTCTACTCAAGATTCCCAAGCTAAGTAGGAAGATAAGACCAGCAGAATCTCCATCAGGATAAGCAACATGCAAGGAAACTGGGAAGTTCTGGTTACTGAGTTTTACAGCTGAACAGATACAAACTCTGAGAAAATATTCTGGAAATAGAGGAAATATTCTGGAAATAGATAATTAAAAAACTCATTTTAATTGGAAAAACATTTTTCCAATTAACATTTTCCCATTATTTTCTCTTCAGTGCTTATAACCCTATAGACCATTATTTCCCTAAACATTTTTTAACAGCAGCTTTTCCATGACATGTGCAAGAATCTTCTGAAACAACTACAGTAAAAAGTGTGAGATCTCACATCTGTAACACTGGCATCACAGATCCAGCTAATTCTAAAAATGCCTCACAGTTTTTAATTCTTCAGAACCCAGCTTAGAAGAAAGAGTTTTCCCCCTTCTCTCTCCAGAGTACTCAAGCTACTGTCCTTCAGCCTGACTGAAATATACAAGAAATTGCACTTTTTAAACTACAAGACTGTTTTTTTCTTAGTAAATTGCGCTTATGAAAAGCAATGTGCAAATTTCTCACCCATAAAACAGGAGTTAGCAATAATTCCCACGATCCAAAACTGCTGACAGCACCAGTGAGGCTGCAAAATACCTGCAGCTCCTGACCAGGGGCAAGCAGCAACACTTCTATTTGCAGCAAGTTAAGAAAACCACCTTTACTAACCACAAAACGGTCTCTAATGAGAGGCCAACGAGCACCTGAAAGACTCCTGGCTACAGAAAGCAGCAGCACTAAATAAAGCAGAGTCAGGACGTGGCAGGAGAGGCACAAAGCGCGATGGTGGCTCTCACCAGCAGCCTCTGACCCAGCCCACATGTGTGAATTAAACTCTATTTATAAACCTTCCACCACTCCTTTTTGGTTGGTTTTTTTTTTCTTTTTTTTTTAATGACCTTAATATAGTGCAGTTGTTATTTTGTTTCTGTTGAACGTAGCAACAGGAAACCCTGTCAGTCCTGCAGCAAACTTTCCATTCCCCTGGCACTCCCATTCCTGCCTTGGAAAAGGCAGATTTCTAAAGAGGTGTTTGACAGGGTGGGAGGGAGAGGAAGAAGAGAAGAAAGCACACAGACAAAACCCAAAATCCCTGTAAAACATGCAAAATGGAAGCTAAATTCAACACTTAAAAAAAAAAAAATTCTCCTTGTTTGAAAGTAAAAGTCTGCACCCTAAATTGCATTTTCTAAAGATTTCTTACTTCACTACCAGACGTGGAAGTATTGGTCAGGAAATTTATCTTTAATAAAGGGTCAGTAAAAAAAAAACAACAACTCAGTAGCATCTTTCTACTCACATATTCCAGTAATGAAAGACTTCCATATCAGACAGCACAAATTTTGGCTTGGAAAGTTATTTTCTCTAGTTCCTTGCTAACTCACCAAGCAAACAGCTACAGAAATTAAGCCTTAACTTGTTAAAAACATAATAAACCTGATTTTATTACAAGCTTTGGCAAGACTGTTCTGCTGCTCAAAGAGCTTTACTGCACGATGAGCAAAGATTTTTGGAGCTCCACCCTGCACTGTAAACTCATCCCAACAGTATTTTCTCTTTTAACAGCTTCATAATGGTAGGGGAAGACACAAACACAGCTGCTCAACGGCAACGTGCTCCCTACACAAGGCTGCCATCAATTTGCTATTTACAAAACACTTTTTCAGGAACACAAAACCACATAAAAAATACAGGAGCAAATACAAGTCCATCTAGGAGAGGTAAGACCAAAAAAACCACAGCTATCGACAAAGCAGAATTTGTATTAGTGGTGCTTTAAATGAAAATTATGCTCATGCAAAGCTAAATTCTTTCTTTTTTAAACACAGACAATTCTAAAATATGGCAAAGCACAAGTAATAAAATACAATACCAATGGATTCCTGATTCCTGGCATGACCTTTTTATATTGTTTCACTGACATGAGGAATATGACATTTCCCCCCACATTTGATCCCTATATATCCTCCCATTATTCATTATTCTTCCAGCTAAAGCACAAACACTCCCAGCCCATGATGCCTTTAGACTTTGGAGTCTGTGCACACACCAACACAAACCACAGCCATGGACCTTTCTGCCAAAACCTCCCTGGAAACACAAAGCACCAGAAGGGATGGACAGACTCTCCAGGACCACCCCTGCAGCAGCAGTGCAGGGACCTTGAAGGTGCTGCTGGCCCCACACAGCACCACCAACCTCAAGTGCATTCCAGGACGTGGCTTTTGTCAAATCATACACAAATCTTGTGCAAGGTACAACCCTGCCCCATGAGGAACCTCTTGGCTCAATCTGTCTGTGACTGGCTGAGAAAACATAAATGTGCCTGAATTCATGGGTTGAAAATGCAAGGGCTAAAAAAGCCCAGGCTGTCTTTAAAAGGCGAAAGCAATGCCACTGGACATTGCTCAGCTTTGCAGAGGCTACAGAAAGGAAACCAGCAGGTCACAGCAGCAGTGACATTTCTTTATAAAGCACAGCAAAGGACAAGGTGACAACACCTGCACTCACCCCTTCCTCTGTGCCGTCCTTCTGAAAATCCACCTCGTCCTCAGTTTTCATTTCCAACATCCCTGTGCAAACAGAAGATCCACAAAGGTAATTTAAAAACAAACTTCTTTCATTGCTACTGACATTTTTTTGTTTACTCAAACCAGTCCCCCCCCACCCAAAAAAAGAAAAGAAAACCCAATCCCCAAGGCCCTTCAGCAAGTCCATTTGAACCCCTACAAGGCCATTTGATTTCCAAATTTTGGTTTCATGGCTGACTTCACTGCTTCCTTGCTATTCATTTTAACAATTATCCTATCTGGGACTGAAGGAAACAATAAAACAGCAACAAGCATAGGGTGAAATTCCTGACAACCTGTAGATGAAGTCAAGCACATCTGCAGGTATTTGTTCATGTATTTTCTTGGCTCCCATTCATCTACCTAAACAATCAAACCTTTTGCTGTTTTTCTCCTTACCACAACCCGAAGATAACACAAGAAAGTAGCCTTGTCTGCCCTCAATATCTATTTTAAGCATTGCAAAAAAAAAAAAAATATTAAAAAAAGTCACAAGCTGCAAAAACTTAACCCACCTGCACTGCCTTACAGATGAGAGAATTACCCTGCTGGACTAGGAAAGCAAAACCTTTGCTGCTGGAGTTTACAAAGTCCCAGCTGACTTTCCCCTTCTCCACGCTCCTGTGATGGTGTCACCACCACAGTTGTACAAATTTCATGTCCCAGCTGCTTCCTCTGCCCAGCCAAGTTTTCATTAGTCACCATTCCCCAGGGGTTCCCCCTGCTTACCTTTCTCTGGCAGGAAATCAACATCGTCATTCTCTTTGATCCCTAAGCTAAGGACTCTCATGACACACAGGACACTTTCAGGGGAGTGAAGTGATTTGACCAAAGCCACCCAGATGAAGAGTGGCTGTGTCAGGGCTAAACCCCCCTCTAATCCCACTCCCTCTCTCATTTCTACTAAAAACAAACCCTGGATGGATGACAACACCTTCTTAAGGGCGACGTATGCTTGCAGTGAGTTTAGCCCTACAGGGATTTAGCAAGAGGAGCCTCCCATTTTCATGGGGAAATCGTCCTAACAATTGTAACTAATGGTTTTCCACTGCCTTTAATGTCTACCCTTGTTTTTTGGCACCATCTGTTTTTGCGATGACTTTGCCTCGACTGCATGAATTTGTGGGCAGACTCAAAAAATCAGAGATAATGCTACAAATTTCTGCGAGATCCAGTTGCTGGGAAATCTGCTCCGGGTCATGGCAATGCCACCATGGTTGAGATCCTGATCCAGAGACAGAACATGCAAGTAAGAAACATTTGGAGCACTGAGGATGGGAGAAGCAAGCTCACCCTGCTGAGCAAGAAATAGAGGATGAAGACATTTAGCCCTCAGGATGAAATTCAAGACAATTTTTTCACTCTGTCACTTCTTCCTAAATTTTTTATTAAGAAATATCCCAAAGGAAAAGCACTATAAAGCTATCACAGAGGTCTCTGAGCGTAGTGCCTCTTAATGCACATGTGTTATTGACATTTGTTACCTGCTCATCCTGCCACTCTAACAAGGGAAGGAAATCATTCCAAGAGATTTTCCATAGGGAAAATGCCACCAATAAGAATGAGGTGAAGACTCATAAGGTGATATTCTTCTGCCAAGGAATATTTTCTTGAAATGCTGAGATCTACAGGAGATATTTCTCCCAGGAGAACAGCTAAGGAGCAGTAATTACAGTATTTGTTATTTAAGGTGGCAGACCCCAATCATACAATCCAACCTTGCTTGGTTTGGTTTCTGCCAAGAAATTGCAACTACTCCAAGGTGTTTTGTCAGCACAAACCCATGGCATCTCTTCTCTTCTCACTCAGCCAGGCTACTGTGGTATGATTTCATAACCTAACTCCTTTCTTTTTTAATGAGCAGCATCTACCTGCCTGACTTGCAGATAATGTGCTTGCAGAACCCATTACTCAGCTGTAATGCAGTTCTGAGTCTAAAGCTAACAGTAGGAGGAGATGCCTCAGGAAAGCAGGATCTACCTTCATCAGCTTCCTCAGGGTTGTGACCAGTCACTAGATACCTGTCTGGATAAGGAAATTGGCCTTTTGAAGTCTTTGTTTTGGGGGTAGGCGGAAACTAAGCAGAGGCAATGAGATAAACAGGTGTATATATGGGAGCAGCTTGACAATATAAATAAAAAAATTAAAGACCTCAATGATCTGGAGTAATGGCAACAGCAATTATCAGCTGATTACATCGCTGATAAATTACCATGACAATAAACCTCTCTGACTACACGAGTTTCTGAGAAATGGCCTTGTGACCTACACTTCCTTTGGGAAGGTTTTATTGTATTCCACCAAAAAAAGATGTGACTCATCCTGAGAACTGATGAGTCCGAGTCAGGCATGGATACAAAATCGTCTGTACAAATCCAGACCTCAGGGAAAACTCCCCAGAACAGGCACAGCAGAAAAAAATTAAAGGCTGCCACTAAACTCATACAAAAAACATGCTACCCAAGGCTAGACACCAATATTAAAAATGTACACAGCAATAATTATAAACAACAAATCAGTTCTATTGAATTACTTCCATATCAGACTTCTAGATGGTGCTCTGTAGGAAATCAGTGTCAGAAATATTCCAAATAGTGAGCCTGGATTCATAGCAGGCACTTGCCTCTGCTTAAAGCCAATTTTTTATTTGGGCTTCCCCAGCATTTTGACTCAAAATAATCCTAAAGTACTTCAAGAGAAAATACTACAGTTTAAATTTTGTTTTGTGTGGCATATCATTGCACATAAACAATTTCTGCTTAAGGACAGGTCAGATCACTTTATTCCAAGATCTTTCAGCCCTAAATTCTTGTGTATTTTAAATCAGTAACAGGATCACCTCCTTTTTTTCCCTCCCCTTTCCATATCCTAATACAGCATGATGACTTAACATTACTTTCCTACTTTAGCTACTATCTTATTGGACTGTCTGGTCCCTTTTCCTGTTCAAACCTCACTTAGACAGTGTCATGGCTCCAAGAATCCATCCAGAGGTAAAGACCTGGACTGTACAGACAGAGCTGGCAGAGCCAGAGGCCCCTAGGAAAAGAAGCCCAGCCAAGTACTGACTTACAGCCACCCCCATCTATTGAGCTGTCAAACCAACACTGCATTAAAACAGGTTCTTTCTGAAAACAGCTTCCTAATCCACTTTTAGATCTTATTTCCTAGTGATCTCTTGACTCATGTTTACTGGTTATCTCTTGGCACACAAACAAAAATCCTGAATTCAACAAAAAATGCATTTGCTGGACCCTCCACTGACAAGCCTTTCTCCTGCCCTCAATTATTGTGCTGTCACATACCAGAACAAACTCTCTACCATCACCCCATGCTGCACTTGGACTGAAGAAACAGCTCTCAGCATTAGAGCAGTGAAACAGCTTTATAACTTCACAACTTCATGATTTACATAATGGCAGATTTTCTTTAAATCATTTAAATGTTTTGTTTGATTGTTTGTTTGTTAGGTGCTTGGAAAGTGAGAGGCACTGTATCATTTTCTCAGAGCAAAGAAAAAATGGCAACTGAAAAAGTTCAGCTGCTTCCATTTAACAGCTGCCTGAACAGGTGGGATACACAGATCAGATTAGCCCCATGCTTCAGTACCAAATTCACCTACCATTAAATCCCAGGCTGGAGCAACAAACCCATTTCTTTTTCATTCAGTGTACCCCTTTATCTCCCTTCCTGGAGTTACCTGGTGATGTTTTCCATTAGCTCCTGCTGCATGGAGGTTCCTATGCTGTCTCCCATCACCACTCATCCACGGGGAAGGCCAGTCCCACTTCCCAGCCCACAGCAGCCAGTAAAACTCATCACCCAAGTTCCAGCACTGCTGAAATGCACTGGCACACACCACCAGCTGCTCTGCCTGACAAAAAAGCTCTGAAGCCCGGAAAAGGCGGCGGGGGAAGGGCTCACTGGCTGTTTTAAATGACCTAATGCTGCCAATTAGGAAGCAGCTTCGGGCAGTTCAGAGGGACACTGGCAGCTGGCTCGCTTCGACAAGCAAAGAAAATCAGGAGAGTCCCATTGTACCCACTGGCTCCACACCAGCAAAAAATAAAGGGGAAAAGCAATGGGGTAACACCAAGGAAATAAACCCTCATGCCCACATGAAAGCTTATAACTTTAAGATAAAGTCATCCAAATAGCTCAAAAGCCCATTCATTTCTTCTCCAGCGAGGATTTATGTGCTAGAAATTCTTCTGTACAAATTCATAGGAGATGATGCTCTGTTCTTACCTCCAGTGCCAGACAAGCAGCATGTATTTGAATTGGAAGTTTTTATATGTAACTACAAATTTTTTGTTTCCCAGAAGAAAAACTTCAAACACTTCCTCTCCAACACAAGCATCCAGCTCCTACTTCCCTTCTTTGCTGAACACGTGACAGAGACACGCCTACAAAGAAAAACCTAAAAAAGTAAAAAACCAATTGATTTTTCCTACCTGTAACAGGCTCAGCTCCTTGCACTGCTAGGCTGACATTCTTCTTCTTTGTTGAGGAACTGCAATCCATTTGTCCATTAAGGCTGGCTCTGGCATCCACTGTGGTCTGGGGCTCAAGCCCCACTTTTTCTGCGGCAGGTACTTCGGGGGAACAAGGTGTGTCTGCTGCAAAAACCACTGCATCAAAACTTTTCACCATTTTAGGAACTTTATCCAGAGAAGAGGCACCATTAGCCGATACCAAACTCTTCACTCCCACATTTTCCAGTGACTCTGCAGGCTGCAGGTGGCAGGCACACAACAAGAAGGGCACTGCAGGTATAGCTCGGCTTTGCTTTCCATGGGGCTCAGCCAAGCCCTCCCCCGGAGCCCCTGCCAGGGCAGTGTCACTGTCCCCAGCTGGGGAGACGGTGTCGGTGCTGGAGTCACTGTCACACGTGGGCTCCTCTGCGATGGGCTGGAGCGCCGCCCGGGGCAGCACGCTCTCCGAGTCCTCCTGCTGCTCTGCAAATGCTGCAACAGGGGCTATTGTCACCTGCCTTGGCACCTCCTTACCCTCACAGATGTCACTCAGGGCGTCCTTTAACTCGGGGGTGCTGCTGTGGGGGCAGATTTGTTGTAGGGTTTGAGTGGGGTCTTGTTCTTGGTTCAGCCCAGCATTCGGACAAGGGTCACTCTCTGCGCCCAGTGACTCATCTGCTGATGCAGGTCCATGCATGGTGCCTTCTGCTGCAACTGCAGCCTTGCAATCTTCTTTGGCTTGGTGCGTCGCTTTCAGTGCAGCATCCTCACTGCTGCTGCCCACCACAGGCCCCTCCACACTGCAGGAGCAGGGTTTCACAACAGGAGCAAGAAGTTCCTCTGACAAAACCTGCTCACTGCCATTCACATGAGCCCCCTGCTCAGGCTCAGCTTTGCTTCCTTCAGCTTGCTGCGAGTGGCCCTGCCCTGGGGAGCCCTCGTTCCCAGCATGGTCCCCAGGCTGGGTGGCAGCTACCCCGCCGTGCTCCCCACCGTGCTGCCAGGAGAGCTCTGCCGAGCCTGCCCTCGCCACCACTGCTTCCTGCTTTTGTTTAGATTCCTCATTATGAGCTGCAGAGGGTGTGCCTATTAAATTATCCTCGGCACAGTTGGAGCCCTTGGCACATGGAGCTGATCCAGGGTCATTACCTTGCAGAGCTGCCTCCTGCCCGGGAGGTGCCACTGCAGCATCTCCCTCCTGACTCAGAGCTGGCCCCTCTCCTCTGGGTAGGGGAGATTCCACCTTGCTGCTCCTCCCCTCCTGCTCTGAAGTGCTTTCTGCTTCCTCTGCTCCAGCCTGGGCAGGTTCTTTCTCTGCCAGGCCTGCACTCACATCCTCTGGAGGGAGCGATGCAGGCTCACGCTCCTCACGTTCACCCTGCTGAGCAGTGTCTGGTTTGAAGCTGTTGCCCATTTCACCTTTAACACCAGTTTGGGCAGCAGAAGGGGCACAGGCAGCAACTTCCTGACCACCGCCTGTAGAATCTCTGCTTCCTCCATCTCTGCAGCTGCTGGTATCAGTTCCTACTGGCTCCTTTTCACTGCTCTCCATGGCTGCAGCCCCATGGTGAGCAAGCTCACCACTCTCCTGGCAATGTGCAGCTTCTGCACCACTTTCATTAGATCCACCAACACCTCTGTTTGCAGGTTCAGCAACAGGGCCATCAGTTTCCACACTGTCTTCCAGTGAGGGCAGACTGAATTTTCCATCTGTGCAGCTTGCTTCCACCAGCCCTTCTTGCCTCCCACTTTCACTGCTGCCATGGACTTCCAAACCAGCAGCAGGTTTTGATGTGCATGCAGGAACCTTCACCCCATTCACTGCTGGCAGTGCTTCTGCAGTGTTTGCAGTGACCTCCTGCCTCGCTGTGACACTGCCATCACCCTGGCTTTCTGTAAAGTCACCATTTACCTGAGCAGTGCACGAGTCCACATCAGTCTCTTTGTTACTGCTGGTCTTGCAAAGGTCAGCAGGGACACTGCCAATGTCACCACCTGCATTTGCACCGTCACAGGCCGGTACCACTCCCACATTTGCATCCTCCCCATCCGAACACTCAGCGCCGTTGAAACCACTGAGCAAAGGCTGAGCAGTGCTGGATGACTCTTCCTTAGCTGGGTATTTCTCTTCCAGCCTTGCAGTCCTCTCAGCAGGCTCTGCCAGCCCATCCTCTGCCCGCCGCTGGCCCTTAGCCCTCTCAGGTGCCCCGGCACAGTTCCTGCACTCAGTCTGGCCCATGGCCACATCCAGGCCCTCCGAGGGAGCTGGGGCTTCACCTGCAGCTGCAGCCACAGCAGCAGCACTGCCAGCAAGCTCCTCAGCGGTTTGCACTTCCTGATGGGCACTGTCTGTGCTGCTCACGCCAGCCTGATCCAGAACAACTCCGGCCGATGTCATTCCAGCTTCCTCATTTGCATTTCCAGAGCATGGAAGATTTACAGCACCATTTACACTTGCACACAGGCTCACAGTGCAGTCCTCATCTGATAAGGTCCCGGAGCCCTCTGCAGATCTTAGCCCCGCCTCTCCTTCCTTTTTACACAATATCTCTGTGTTTTTACTTTCACAGAAGCTGGCTGGGCTGTTTGCACCCCCCGGGCTAACCATGTCTTTTGGTGCGTCGTTAAAAGATCCCAGACTGCTGCTGTTGCATTTCTCCTCCTGCTGGGTTTGGTCTGAGAGCTGCCTGATGTCCAGGTGAACCAGATCAGATGGGGTTTTCTGCCTTTCTTCTCTTGCCATTTCTTCTAGGCTCTGAGAGGTGGTGGTTGTATGACCCTCTGCTCCTTTAGTACAGCTGTCTCCAGAATCTCCCAGTACAGGCTCTGTCTGCTGCCTTAAACTCTGTAACAACACACAAAAGAAGAAAACAACAGGTTTATTCTGTCATGCAGTTACTCAGGACCTGTATCTACCTAATCCTATTCCACATGAATCCTATTCCTGGTGCTACAAATGCACTGCAGTGGGTATTTTACATGTTGGTTTTATTAGCAGGAGGTAATATTGAAATTATTAGAATGACAGAAACGTTGGTTGAAAAGAGCATCTAAAGGTCATCTAGCCCAACCACCTGCCTGAAACTGGCCTACTGCCACTGCAGCATCAGGTCAACCATGACTTTATCTTGCCAAACCTCCAATGACTGAGTACCCACAGCCTCTCTGGGCAATCTGCTCCCATGCCACACCACCCTCCCATGAAGAATTTTCCCTAAAGGCAGTCTGAACAACCCAAAGCTGAAATTTGTCTCTCTACACCCCTGCTACACCATCTGCCATCGCTGAAAAGAACTGTAATATTGGTAATTGCTCTTTGAGAAGCTGAACAGTCTCAGTTCTTGAGTGCACTTAAATTCAAGATCAGTAAAGCGCAGAATTCAGTCTACCAAATAATGCAAATATATACCATCCTAGTCCCAAAGGACTTCAAGCAAATGCTGCTTGAGAGCACCTTCAGATCCCCACCCAGCACTCCCCAGCCCTTGCCAGCATTCCTCAATTTTCTCTCTATGGATGGAAACGCCAGCATTGGCTGGCAATGTCCAAACACACCAACTGTCTCCTGCTCACAGGACTGAACTAATAATCTAATCTATTCCTGAGAACTGCAGGCGTAATTAGATATCTGAAATTTATTTCCTAGCTGGAAATAAAAATTTCAAAATTATGACATATTATTATTAAAATTAATACATGCATTATCATGGAACAGTAGGATTATAATCAATTCCTCTCTAATCTGCCTTTTCCTTCCAGAGCACTGCTTCGTCAAGCTTTTATAGTTTGATACAAACAAACCTTTACTTAAAAAGAACTGTCTGTTTCAATATTTCCTTTCATATTCTCATCTCTGTAGAAGAGAACATATCAATGTTCACATCTTAGAAATAGTAGCTTATTAAATTACTGAGCAACCCCAGGCCCTCAGGGTACACCTAACAGAGCTCCCCAAAGGTTTGCTTAGGGTTTTGCACCATCACAAGCTTTCCAAGGTCACACTGGTTTCTCACTAAGGGCCTGAGACTCTCCACATATGTAAAACTTTAATGAACTATGCAAAATCTGAGTTTTTCTTGCATTTATTTGTAAAAGGATTCCAAAAAATACACACATTCTAGAAGTCTAACTTGAACAGCTCCCTGCAAATTTTGTTTAAGTTTTTAGTTCTCAGAGAAACAGAACTCCACACCAAAACTGGCAGCTTAAACACCCTGATAATTAAAGCAGCCACTATGTTAACTGAGGCATCACAGGGAACTTCTGGGTATTGCATATACTAAGAGTGGCTAAAATCATCACTGCTTCCTTAAGGATATTGCACTTACTTGTCTTTCCACACCCTGAGGTTTGCAAACACTGAGCAGTGCCACAGACTCACTGAGTCACAGACCACTAAATGTACTTCTGGTGTTTGCCACCAATCACCGTGCTATCCAAAGGAATCCTGCTGCCCAGCTCCCATCTATGCTGTCAGCTATGCCTCCCTGGTTTTGAGGCAACCCAAGCCAGGTTAGCCCTGGAGGCAGCAGCATGGCATCTCCAGCCCTTGTGTGGCATCAGGGATGGACACAGGGCTCTGCATGCAGTGGTACCCACAGGCTGCAGATGTTTTTTGCAAGGGGCAAACAGTGTGCCAAGCCCCTGGTGGCTGTAACCCCACAGCAGAGCATGGAGACTGTGCTCCTGGATCCTAGCCAGGATGGACAGACACACAACAGTGATACTTGCTTGGGAACAAGCAGGGTTTTCAAAAGGAGGGGTTGCAGCAGCCCCAGCATCCTCACAGTGATGTCACTCTGCTGATAGCCGGAAAAATACAGCCATCACCAAAGGAAGCCAACAGGCTCTCAACTGACCCAAAATAAACCTAAATGAAATAATTACAGGGCTGCTTTCCAAATTCAAATCAGATTAGATGTGAAGTAAAACAGTGGTGGAAAGCAAAGTCTATTTCTGGTTTCATTGTCAGGCAAAATGTTCCCTATCTGGCATCTGCATGAGCAAACAAGCAGTGAGCTGCATATGCTTGCCATGGCTTAGGGTCTTTTGATGGAAATGGAAAGAGATTTCACAGTAAGCCTGGATTTGTCACTCATGCCACCAGTTCCTGTTGAGATTGGGAGTAATCAGCATCTCAGGTACTCAGGAAGGCTGAAAATGGCTGAGCATAGCCTGTTCCTCTGCTCTTTCCCTCAGCCCACTGGCTGCACACAACAGTTCTCCCCTCCCTTAGTTAAAGCAACAAAAATATCCTGTTGTTTAGACCCTGCACCTCTGTAGCCCTAGCTATGTGATCTGATGAGGGAACACACCCACAAGTGATGCCAACAGTGACAGACGTGGGTGTTTCTGAGAAAAGGCACAAAAGTGTTCTTAAGTTTCACCTTCCCAACTCAGACCCTGTGGCATGGATTTTAAAGCAGCAGGAGAAAGCCCTCCCAAAGCCCTACAGCTCCTGTGGTCCAACCACCACAAAGTTCGAGAGGAGCACAGTGAAGGGACCAGTATGGACACAAACCTTGTGTGGCCAAGGCAGGCTTGCCCTCAGAGTCCTACACTGAATTGGTACTGAAACAGCCATTTTTTCCATCACCCACCTCAGAAACTTTCCTTTCAGTCTCCTCTCTGACCCTGAACTTTCCATCTGAACAGAGATGTCCCCACTGTGCTTAAAGCCCACACCCCAGCCTCACTCCAGTGCCTGCCTTAAGCTGCCCAGCGTCTGCCAGACAGGCAGAGGGTCAGCATGTCTCCAGGAAGGTGTTCCTGCCCATCCAAGTGGGTCTAAAACTAACAGATGAGGCAGGAGCTGGGAGCAGAGAGAGGCAAAACAGAGCTGGTGTCGCACAGCCGTGAGCCTGCTTCTCTTCTGAATGAGAACATTTGCTGCCTAATACAGCTTAATCAGATCTCCCCGTGCTCAAATAAGAAGCAAATGGACAGGTGTCCACCGGGATGCTTGATAATGAATCCAGAGAAAACACCTAGGGAAACATGCCCTGAAGGATGCTGACATGTAAAAATCCTCCCCAGGTGTGAAGCTGCAACCAGCCAGATCTGCTTCTCTTCCATCCCCTTCTGCTCACCTGGTGCTGGTGGCTCTGCATGTGCATCTGCAGGTGCTGGATGTCCCTCTCCCAGCTGGCTGCTGTCCCCTCCGTGGCCTCAGCTGTCAGCAGGTAGACATCCAGCCCACGGTGGTGCTTCACGCTGTAGTCCCCCGAGTGCACGGTGTGAGACAGGGTGCTCCACGAGTCCGGCTCCCTGGCTCCCTCCCTGCAAAACAAGGCAGGGTTAGTGGGCAGGTGAGCAGGGATCCTGCAGGCTCTCCTTCAGTCTGGACAGCATCTAATCATGGGAGTGAGCAGAGTGGCACCGGCTCCAGACAGACAGATACACACACACACTCCTCAGTCTTGAAAATTAATGTGATTTAGTGCTAATGCCAGCCACAAGCTTTATTTCACAAGGTCCTTCTCAGGTAGAGATGTGTGGTTTTTACCCCAGACTGTGACAGACTAGCAGCCAAGGGCACGACAACTGCATTTTAAATCAGATTTATCACAGGTGAAGATCACCAAAGCAGCTGTCACAGAACAGCAGAAACCTGCAAAGAGATACGTTAGAAGGAACAAAAACTATCATGGTGTGACTTCTACACCAAAGCCAACATACAAACACCCAACAGACATCATATTGCAGCATTTTTTTTACTCCTAAAATGAACTGAACCTGCCCTGTGAAACTGCCTCTATGCAAGATATTCTCAGTGTTGTGAGACAGCTGTTTTTCTGCAGCACTACCATGGGCTTTCTTTTTACCAATCCAAAAGAAAGAAAGGAAAAAAGATGCTGTAGATCAGAATGGAAAAAAACTTAGTAGGTAAATGAAGTCAATGGAAATTTCTATCCAGTCCTCTCTTTTTGAATATCAAACCCTGATTTTGCACCACTCAAAGCAATAATTCCTCAGATCTCACCAAACTGCAGAGCAGCTACACTGGCCCACTGAGGTGGTGAGGAAACACTGAGGTGTTCACCACCTTCAGGTTCACAGATTTCATTTTGAATCAGAACTGATTCAGGAAACCCAAAATCTGTTTCGATCATCCCAGACAGAGCAGCTTGTGCACCACACCCCAAGCCCTGCATCCCCCAGGGGAGGCATGGAGCCAAAGCCCAGGAATGTTACACAAACAGGGGATGACACTGACCTGCTCAGGGGCGCAAGAAATGGGATTTTCCCTGTCTTTCTTATACCAGGGACACATCTACTGTCACACAGCTCCATGTATGAGCTGGCTTGAGGATTGAACTAGATGACTTTTCAAACCAAACTACTCAGTGATTCTATGATGTCTCCTCCCTGTTGCAGAGACTAATCCCTTTCAGATCTCCCTTTCCTGCCCAGCTACAAATTTCCTTGGAAGAGGCAGAGCTGTGATTGTTTTTAAATAATTAGGATTTCAAGAAGGTACATAAACACAAATGCATGCCATCAACCAGGTAAAGCTGCACGTAGTTTTCAGAATCTTTGCTGAGAGGTCTTGCTTTAAAATCTACAAACCTTTCTTATGGGCAAGGGCCCCCCAGCAAACCACAGGCCTATCTCTCTGGGAAGCCCAGCAATCTTGAAAGCAAAGTCATAATGAGCAAACACCATGATCAGCAACAGGAATGGGCAGAGCAGGGTGGGGAAACAGTCAACTGGTTCATCAGAGGCAGAGAAACCTGTGCAGGCAATGGTGGTGGCAATGGTTGCTCCTGCTCTGCCCCAGCACAGCCACACACCCCCTTCTGTGCCTCATTCTGGGTTAAATCTTCAAGGAAATTCAGACAAAGGATTGCTATGGCTTTCACCATTCTCTACCATTTAATCTCAGTCATGACTTGACTTCAGCAGAATTACACTTGATTTAAGGAGAATCAATATTTCCACAGAGAAACAGAAGGAAGCAGCCAGTTTCTGGTGGTGATTGGTATAAATCCACAGAGGCACTGCAGTCAACTGAGCCATTACAAGTAACTAAAGAAATGACCTTCCTTTATCAAGAAAACACAGACATTTCTGTCTGGAGTGTTTTTCTCTTCAGCTGTCATGTATGAGAAACCACTGTACAGAGTACAACGAGGCAGTGAACACAAGCCCACAGCCACCCACTCACAGGGACAACAGCAGCCAGATTAAAGAACAGCGCGCGATGAATCTGCTCCGTTTTCTCATCAGCTTCAAGGACCCTCACAGGCATCTCCAAATCAGCACCCACAAAGCTGCCTGCGTGACCTGTTGAGCCTCAAAGGGCCCTCAGCAACTTCAAAAGGCTCAATTTGGAGCAAGATGACAGGCAGAGTCCCCTGCAACACCGCACGTGTGTCCGCCCCTCCAGCAATCCGCAACCTTCACAGGGCCCAGATGGATCAAACAGTCACTTTTGCTTACAAAGAGAGCAGTTTCTTTTCAAATTCAAGCTGCCAGTCTGTGTTACACTTTATGAAAAGCTTTAAACCTTTTGAGAAAGCAAGAAGTTTCTCACATCCAGCCAAGTACAAACTCCAAGCTCTCACTTTTAATAGCAGTCACCTTCGTTACACAAAATTAAACAGTGAGATAGAGAATGGTTCAGTCTACTGCCTCCTTCAAACCATCCCTTTCATACTCTGCTCCATCCCAGCACTAATGGTCTGAAGCAGAGAGGACAAATGAGGATTCACAAGCATTAACTCATTTTCCCACCACTGTTCCTGTTGTTCAGGCAATGACTTCTAAGGCCATTTGAGAAGACACTCCTGCTCATTTGCCCTCACACACTGAGCTTCACTGTTCATGCCTTTCCTGCATGTCTCACTGAAAGTCCTGGGTTTTATTGAGAGATGATAAAAACACACTTGCTTCTAGGAAAAAAATCTTTGCTGTTATGCATTTTGTACTTCCTGGCTGTGAAAGATACTTATTTTGTCCAGACTTGGAATTTTTGTAGTGGTTGCATAGACTTGCATATCCAAGCTGCTCTACTAGGAGATAAAAACAGATATGCAATACTTACTGAAGATCTGTTAGCAAAAATAGGTATACAAACTCCAGCCTTCAAGAAGTTTGAAAATCTGCTTTTGTTCAGCACAAAAATCCAGTTTGCTGTGCTTTGCCAGAAACAACGGAAATCTGTCTTCTTATGAGATTTAACCATCCTGGGTCAAATCTTTCTCATCTTCCCTTTTCAACAGTTTCCCATCAAAATACGTAACAGATACCAGTGAACTGAACATTTTGTAAGAAATATTTCTGAGCTCAACTTTCACAGAAGAAAGTATCTTAGTTAAAAAAGCAAGGACTGCCTGAGAAGGCTGATAATGCTCACTAGTTCTCCCCTCTATGGTATAACCATGCCATGGGCTGCTAAGAAAGCCTGGAAGAAGTCTTCCAGCTCTGGTCAGTCTTTTGTGCCATGAAGGCAAACCCAGAGGGAAATTTTTGGTTGAAATGAAGAACAGACCTACCAGCCCACCTTTCATCTGCAGAAAGGTGGCTTAGAGAAGGATGACAACTTCAGAGAGAGAGGAGAAGGAAAAATACTTCAAAATACTCTCCTGCTCCATCTGGGATCTGATTAGATGACTGAAATTACAGGATCACCTCCTGCCCATCTGGCATGTAAGACAAGATGATAAATCACAGAATCACAGAATGATTTGGGACGGAAGGGACCTTAAAGATCATCCCAACATGGGCAGGACACCTTCTGCTAGACCAGGCTGGTCCAAGCCCCATCCAAGCTGGGATGGGACAGTAAGCAGGAAGTGGTGTTTAGTTAAACCTCCCAGCACGGCCCAAGTAGACTGGTCCCTTTTTCAAAGCAGAGCTACACTGTACTCATGTGCTGAATCTCTCCTCATCTGGCAGGAGAGCAGACAGTGAGCAGCGGAAAAAGGAAAGGAAAGCCCACACCGCACGGCTCCTGGCTTCCGGCAGATACGGGCGAGAGATTTTTAAGAAGAGGGAAGATAAGTGAGAAAAGAAGAACAAAAAAACCCCAAAAAAACAACAAACCACCACCTGATCAAAAGTTCTTCCTGGCCTCAAAAGCTGCAGAAACTGCTCAGTAACAAGGGAGTGAATTTCAAGGTGCTGGTGCTTGTAGTAGGTGTGTTTTCCACTACCAAGAGACAAGGTTTGAACTGCAAGGGAGAGGAAGAGGACAGAGGAAGAGATCAGACAATGAATGAAAAAGCCTCAGTGAGTTAAGCAAAACTTCATGTTAGGGAGATCTATCCCACAGTTTCACAAAGGGGTGAGGAAGGCAGTTTGGGAACTCAAGGTGTTATTTCCTGGGGATTTCTGAGCTGAAACAAAACAAGCTCAGTAACATTGCCAGCTCTTAGGATCTTACTGCAAGCCTGGCAACAGCTGTGGGTTTGTTCTGAAAGCATCAGCCTCTAGATCCATGTGGCAAAGAAAAAAGGAAAAAAAAGGAAAAATTTATTTAAAAAATATAAACTACACCTGTACCATTATGGCTGCATGAAAAGCTAGGAAAAGGCCATAATTTAGATGCTCTTATCTGTAAGGTAAATAAAAATGTAATTAAATTGAATTCTAATCTTACATTCTTTTTATTACTATTATTATGGTATCATAGTGAAAATACCAGATCAGACAGACTGTGATCTGGGATAAACAAGGAATGGTGCCTACAGGGATTGGTAGTGATTTTGCAACATGCCCACGGCACAGGCAATTCAAATCAAGCCAACAATCCCTCCTGGAAAAACCCAGCACTCACACTCAATGCAGTCACCAGCATTCAAACCAATCTTAGAAATCTGCATTGTGTATGAGACCCAGAAAACATGCAATGAGCATGTGCTAGAATGGGTTAAAATAAATCAACTATTTCCAAATTAGAAAGATATTTAATAAACACAGAATTCATACTTCAGGTGTTTCCAAGCGTTCCAAATGCCCCAGGAAAGCAGAAAAAAGTGTATTTCTCATATAAGAAAAACCTACATAATGGTCACTAATTTGAATAGTTTTGAGGTTGAAAGAAAGAGTTAAAAGTTCATCTGATGTAGAAATAATGACCAACCCCTTACTGTGCCTCACACAAACATGAACTGCAGTTGTGGGCTCTGACACCAAACTGAATTCAGGATTGCATAACCTACCCTTCAATATCAGACTAAATATTTAATAACTCAATTCAAAATATATAATGCTAACTTCTCATTGATCAACACACAATACAGCAGCAAATCATACAAAAGAAAAGCTGGCTTGGTCCTTCAACAGTTATTTGCAGATGCACATATGCTAAGGGAACAGGTCCAGTATTTCCAAACACAACAGGTCTGTACTTCTAAACCCAAGCATTTCTTAGACCCCAATGTTAATTATGCATTTAAAAAGTATAAAAATACAGCTAGAAACTCTTATCAACTATAGCTGCCAAAAAGTATAATGTGCAGTCCATAAGAGTAACTGTTATTAAATGCATTTTTCTTTTTTTTTTTTTATTTTCAGAGCATTATTTAACAAGAAGGATGCCCTGCTCAGGATGTGGAGCTGTAGGTCTAACACAGAACCCAATGTCCACCTGGAGACTCATCAATAAACAAAGGCAATTTAAGGTGAATCTGTGAAACACACTCAAGAGTGAAAACAGATGCCATTTGTTGCATTTTAAATTTAAAAAGCACCATCATGGAGAATACTTCAGCAGGCAGTATTTACAGCTAAAAACAGCACCTCAGATCAGGACAAGTGATATGGCAGAAGAGTTGTCTCTGCAAAACATCTCCACATGCTGCAAGCAAGCATGATCACTGGCTCTGCAACACAGCCCTGAGAGGAAGCCATGCCATTGCCTGCCTCTGACACAGCAGATTACAAAGACTTCTTCTACAATCATCTGTTCAAACTCTAACCCAACCATGAATGTCACTGCTTGGAGCAAATCTGCTCCAGAGACTAAATATGAGCATCCTAACTGGATATCCAGCTAGCCCATGCCTGAGGCCAAAAACCCAGCAGTTCTGGGAAACCACTTATCTGCATTTTCTAAATTTATCCTGAAACAGTTGGTCTCTCATAATCACTTACCAACCATACAAGGCTGTCCAGCACTTATGGCCCCTATAATTTTTGGGAACACTTCCAGATCAGGATTGCTGGGGGAAAGAAAATAATTTCTTCTTATATCCTGGCAAATATTCTCAAATCTCTTCTATACCTCTTCTTTCTCATCCTCACAGGCCTGTTTCCATGATCTCCCAGGACTACAATTTCCAAGTGAGAATACAGAAACATTAATATCACATGGACTAAGCCTTCACTCTCTTCTGTATTCAGAGGCAGTTACATCCAAAACAAAGGAGAGGAGGGAGCCAAAGAATGAAAAGTTTTCACAGGGATGTGGGAACACACAAGGAAGTCAGTAAAAGTTGGAGCCTGAGGTGGGGTGAGTGGGTGGAAGAGAGAAACACAAACCCTTCCTGCTCCACCACGTTTACACCTGGTTGCCCCATCCTCCCACTCCCAGTCTGCTCCTCTGCTGTGGCCAGAAGAAACCCACAGCACCTCAACATCTTTCTAATCATGATGTTAAAGCTATTAAATGATGCTGTTTCAACTGAAAATCCTACAGGCACAAAACTAGACCCTGTAGACCACTGGCCCTCCCACACTGCTCCAGACAGATTACTGTCTGTAGCTAAACAGCATCTCTTCAACACACCCCACTCTGAGTCCTCTTCCAGTGCCCTTCTAACATTTTTAAATCCCTCTTAACACATTAATCTTGTGCCATCACTTGTAGATACAGTCAATCGTTCTCCTGCCACACCACAGCAAGCCATACCTCAAACCCTGCTCCCCAAATAGCCATCAAATGGATTTGTTGTTTGGTTTGGAGTGGAAGAACAGATGGAGAAACACCAGCACTAATTCAATAAACCTTACAGCCTCTGATATCTGCTTAGCCAGAAATAAAATATATGTATACCATGTGACTGATTTTAAGATCATGCTTAAACACACTGCTGAACACAAACTGGGTATTTCTGAAATTAAACACTTGCTTAAAGACCCTCCTAAACTGGGGTGAAAAAATAAGTAAGATGTACAAGGCAAATCCTCTTGCAGCTCTGGCTGAGAAAAGCAGAAAAGTGCATTTAGCTATAAAAGTAAAGTCACTGAAAAAGCATCCTTATTTGAGAGGCACCATGGAGATTACAGCCCAGACTTCACCAATTACTTATGTAAAATCAGAACAATAGTAAGTGATAATCATGGATTGAAAAACATTCACAAAACCCTTCTGCTACCAGTGAGTTATTCCTCATGTGTGTTAATTAAATCATTTTAACTTTGGAAATACAGACTTGTACTAATTTACAGTTTCACAGATTAAGACTCCTGACTGTTACCAAATCTGAAGGGAAGAGCAATCCCAGAGCTGTGCAGAAACACTTTAAAGCAAAAAGCAGAGAAACCAGCAAAAGAAAAAAAAAAATTACAGTAAAAAGTCTCAAGAGACTGTTGCAGGGATTAGAAAAATGCAATTTAATTTTTTTTTAATGGGCTTTATTTTTCTCTTGCTTCCTTTTTTCAGAGGACATAAATCACTCTCAGCTGTGAAGAAACTACAAGTATTTGGCTTTGCTGGGGAAAGAAGCGTTACTGGACAGAAATAAAATCAGCAACCAGGTCAGTGTTTGTATGTTTTACAAAGCAGCACTTCCAGCCCCTCTACAATCCTGCACGCTCCCGTGCCTTGAAGCCATTTTCCCCACTGCTGCAAGAGCCCTGCAGAACATGGAGCTGGCAGGGGATTGTGTTACTGCCCTGACTGCACTGGGAAACACCAACTCCTGCACTCTGCAGCTGTCCACTTACGCAGGGAGTTCCACCAGCCTGTTTAATGACTGTGCTGCCTCTCCAGAGCCAGCATCACCCAGCTCCAACACTGGGGAGAAACAGGCTCCAACATCAGACCATTCACTCTGGAATTAGTTGAAACTCAAAGGCTCTGCAAACTGTGCCATTTCCAAAGTTATCTTTACAGATAAATCTTTATATATATTTTACCCCTATAACACTACTGCACTTCTGCACTATCCTATTCCTTCTGCACTGCAGGACACTGTTTACTGCAGAGTTTTCATCTTGGAGATAAAACAAGTCCCCTCAGGAATGATACACAGTTGATGGATGCTTATTGATAATGACTATTTATTTGCTTATATGAATATTTACTAATGAATGCTGCTAATGACTCTTGATCCCTGATGACCTACATAGGCTCTGTGTAGGTCAGCTTTCTCAGCTCCTTGTTTGGGTCTCAAAAGAACCAGCCCATGCACCTTTCCTGCCTGAGGATGAAAAGCCAGAGCATACTACAGAGCAGAATACTTCCAGGGATGGAAAACTTACACAGGAAGCATCTTTTATTTTTTTATACATGAAATACTGAAAAAGTTGAGAAGGGAAAGTTCATCAGATAAACAGAAATTCAAAATGTCACCAGTGAAATTAGTTTTTGAGAAAAATATTTACACTGCAGCTGAATCAAGCTACTTTGCAGACAAACCAAGGCAAAACAACAAGGGAGAAGGTTTTATGTCTGCTCTTTAATGACTGTATCCTAATTATGGCAAAATTTCACCCCTTCCCAATGCTGGCTGGGAGAATTATTGTAAAATGGAGGGTCCTGCAAATTAGCAAGCAAGAGAAGAATAAATTCCCCCCCAAGGATAATGCATCACAAAACACATTGCATTAATTTATTTGGCACAGTGCAGTTTAATTACTTGTAAAAATAATGACTCCTTTGTAGGGGCCCTCACTAACATGCGTTGCTACTCTGTGTTCTGCTGAGTGGGACGAGCTGTGTGCCAAATTTGTGTGCATGGATTATACAGTGTGAGCACAGGCAGAGTGCAGAAAGGAGGTTGTACACTGTCCTTTGTGTTTTGACAGCACATAAATTACACTCGCTCTCTTCATAGAACCTTCTGTGTTTTGAAGCTCAGTATTTCTCCTCTCAATAGGGATTTTCAAGTCTTGATCCCATCTTATTGCAGGAAATGCTCAGCATAATAAAAAAAAAAACCCAAAAAATCACTGCTGGGGAATCAGTGCGTGCCCATTTTTTCACCATCACCCTCCTGTGGGGAAGGGCTGTGGCCATCCCCATGTCACTGCTGCAGTCAGTCCCAAGGTCACATCACAATGCTCCATCATCATCCTACCCACTGAGAAAGGGAACCAGGTTTTCCAGTATCCATGGATTTCTGGTTTTAGGGCTTCATGGGAATAGAAGAGTTCTCAAAGTCAGGGGACCTGTGGCATGGCTGTCAGATGTTTATACATTGCATTTGCACAGAGCAGTCCAAGAGGAAAACAAATCACAAAGAACAGTTTAAGGATGTACCAAGAAGAACAGGAATTGGGACCTTGATGGTCTGCAGTTGCTTGTCTTATTTTCAAAGACAAACTGCAAAGGTCATCAGAGAAATTCCATGGATTGGGCCAGCAGCATTCCTTAAAGCCAATGACACAGGACAATGCCATGGAATCCCAGTCCTTTCTTCATTCCACTGAGTGAGAACTGCCATTCCAAAACTGGAGCCAGTTGTGAAAAACTTCACCAAATACATAAATAGCTGTAATAGTTTTGTTTGTTTACTTCCCATTTTTATTTAAATTACCAGCTCTACTTGCATTAGGGTTGCAGTATTTGCTGTCAGCTCTATAATCAAGTTTTGGCCAGCTTAAGCTTCCTGACAGTATGTAAAGCCTGTTAATGTGGTTAGTCTCACCTTGCAGAACCTTGCTGCAGTTACAGGATGAATTTGCACGTCCCATTTTTACAATATAGCCTGTCAGATAGTTGTGTTTTCACAGTATGACTGACCTTGATGGAGAATAATGTAACACTGTCATCCTCTCTGCATTCATGCCAGCAAGGGTGGCAGGAAAATATTTGGGTATAGGTTCCATCCCACCCTGCACCTTTTCCTTCACCCTCACTTTCCAAGGGGCTGCCTGAATTTAAGGATAAAACTTAAATGCAACCACTCCAGCCATATAGATCATATTTTCTAACCCCCAACACTGCACCCAACAACTACAGAAAGCAGAATAATTTACAATCTTTAACAGGGAACATTGCGTGATAATGTGGACAACACAGCAGACTCCTAAACATGACATTGGGTCATTTAACATAAACTCCAAGTATCTGAGAAATCAATTCAGAAAGACAAAGTTTATAACAAAGCTTAAGAGAACCAGGCATCAGAGTAACACACACGGAGACTAAATCTTTTCTCCTATACAAACAGCTCCCTTGAGATTTTTTTAAGCTCTTTGTCTTTATTAGCCTCAGCTATTAAAGCTAGATCTCCAAACATTTGCTGCTCAAAACTAACTTGCCATCTTCCAAAGGATTCCTTGTAAAGAGTGCAATAAATGCTCATGCCACTAGTTACTTGCTATGTGTTGTAAGACCTGGCTTTTTCTCAAGACCATTTACAACAGACCTGTTTCTGTTAAATATTCTGTTCTCCTTTAAATATTTGCAGTAATTCTTACCTTTTTTTTTAACCTACACCAGTAAAATGTCTATTCATCTCAAGATGCTGCCTTATTTCAATATAATGATCACTATTTTATTTAACTAAAAAACCACCTCTCTAAAAAGTAAGAACACAACAATCCACTACTACCACAATGCCTGTTAGCTCCCCTCTTTTGGTCAGTTGTGCTTGCTTGAAGAAAAGCTTTTTCATTTGTGTTTGCATAAGATTTGTATTAATTAGTCAATATTACAGTGACTCACTTTGGACTTTACATGACAGCTGGAAGCAGAATATTGAGCAACAAGAAAACCCCCCCAAAAAATTATTGCATTTCCCCTAAACCCTCAGGACTTCCCCCAGTGCTGCTAGAAAGAACAGTAAAAGCAAAATTACACCAAAATTGCCTTTAAGGACGGAATATAGCACTCAGACACCACTGAGTGATAATGTACAGCAAAGCCAAGCATGGCAGAGAATGGAAAACCATCCTTACTCTGTCAAAAGCTGGTGCAGTTTCTGGTAGCCCCTCTCCAAGGCCAAGCTGACAGGCGTTGCCCCCTCGTTGTTGTGGATGCTGAGAGCTCCTCTTCCACCCGGCTGCTGGAGCAGAAACCACGTCAGGCGCAGCAGACCCAGCCTGACCGCAAAATGCATCAGTGTCTCCCGAGGGATGTTCTCTGGGAAGGCAGGAAAAGAAAGAAAGAAATGGGAATTTGTAGGCTTGTGGGTTAGGGGAAATGTTATATCCCCACATCCCCGCTCCACCACACAGAGGCTGGCATGGAGCTGAGAGCCCAAAGGAACCTGCAGCACCTGGAAAAACAGCCTGGTTGCCAATGTGCAGGAGACACCAGTCGTAAAGTGAGGGACATGCTTCGGTGGGGCTGGAAGTGCTCAGGACCTCTCATGCTGAGATTGACCACAGAAGTCAATGTGAAAACCCCACTGTTTCCTGAACAGCCACAGCCACCACCAAGCTCCAGCACGCCCAAACAGAAATGTGGTCAGGTGGGATTTCCTGGATGTCCAAACCTTCTCCTCACACAACCAGGACCAGGTTTTAGGGACGGACAACTTTTGTTACCTAACGGGATGCTGATTTATCCCAAGGCATGAAGAAAAAAAAATTACATTTGATGCACATATCCAAAGCAGTTATAGAAGAGAACCGTTTAAAAACTCATATAGACAAGAAAAAAAAAAAAAAGAAGCAAGGGTTTTCTTTCCTGGTTTGATTTTGCCTCAGACCAGCTTTTCCCAGCTTAATACAGTAGTTCTGTCATTCTGAGTAGCAGCATTTATAAACTACCAATCTCCACCGCTGCTTTTTGTATTTAATAACTGTGACCTTCTAATTTGGTAAAAGTCACTGTAGAGCCTGAGCTTTCATCTCAGAAAAATATCCCCCTACTCCAAAAGCTGCAGCACTAGAATGATGCTCTGAAAAGCTTTAACCAGAAATGAGCTCCAGATGCACTGCTGAAATCCAGCATTTGCAGATCAAAGCTTGTTATTTCTGTATGAAAGGCAAAAGCATTTGGGTTAAAAAAACTGCAAGAAATAAAAATTTGTTCTTTTAATTAACAAAGGATTTCAGTATTGACTGACAGCAACAACAACAAAAAGGCACCAACTGGGTCTTAGAAAGCCATGCCAATGAGCATGCTTGGTATAAACTCTTTAATATATCAGGAATGATTTATTGGGTTATTAATTTGGGTTCCAGCCAAATCTATACAACAGGTTTTAAAATGCAAGCACATAATGGCTTTAGGATTTAATTTTGTATTTTCTTCTTTAAGAAGTGTGCCCCAAGAGAAGTCACTTCTTCAAAGTGCTGCTGTTTTTCTTGCTTATTTACTTACTTTAGGGACATCATTAAGATCTTTGGTGAAAAACAAAACAAAGCAAAAACGGGCAGTTCTCCACTGCCTCACACACAATTTTTCCCAACTTTCTGGATCCAATTCTGAAGAACTAATCTGTATGCAAGAACCAAAGGCTTTCTGGCACCATTTCTCTTCTGAATGACTCCAAATTAGGTCTCTGGGCTACAAACCAAGTCTTCCCCCTAACCTCCTCTTGATTACCGTAAAGCAAAACCGAGCTGCCCTGAATACACGAGTGCGTCTGAATGGAGGTTCCAACTGATCAGAGAAAAGGGAATGGCTGAGCTCTCCCAGAGACAAATTCTCAGCCTTTAGCTAAGTAATGAGAAGGACTGGGGTATTAAATGTTACAGAGAGTAATGATTTAGAAACAGCACAACATGGAGGTTAATCAATGGTTGCAGCCCTGGATTTAAGGAAAAATGAAAAATAACACAGCATATAGACAGACACTGAAAAAAAGATACTGATGAGGCTGCAAAATGTGAATACAGGTAGGACTTCTTCAGAGTGAAAGTAAATACCCAATGTTTTACTCAAAGAACTTGTACATGCACGAAGCTCCCAACACTACCTGTACACTGACTGGCAGAGCCAACATAATTAATGGGGTGCAATTCTTCCTAGCGAGATGCAGGAGGCACAAAAGCACTTCTGTCAGAGCAAACAACTGCCACCCAAATAAAGAATGTGTTGCACTGGTCTGACCACGTTCTGTTCTCACATGGGATCTCCTGTTATGGCTGCTTTGTTGAAAGGGAAAATCATCTTCCTAACTGGAATGGACAGTCTTGCCCCAGAGCTGAGCAATGCAGACCTGCAAAGCATAAGCACAGATCCCTGGACCAAAATGCTTCCTCCTCCTGCAGCTGAGAGTATTACCAATAGGGACAAGCATCTTTTGCTCACCAGCTCATGGTTCACCACTAAATACACACTGCCAACTGCAAGTTCTCCAAGATGCAGGCAGATATTCCTCTTGTCCCCGAGCCAAATGGGTGCTTCTCTCTGTCTCATATGTCCAAAGATGAAATGGCCCCTCCCAGTTGTCACAATGCCTCCCCAGCTATCCCAATCTGCTGATACGACTGCACCTTCTGAGAAATCTTTCCTGTTCTATTGAAACAATCTTCTCTATCACTGGATCAGTGGACAGGGCAGCTCCAGAGTGTGGCTGGAGGTGTCTGCAGACGCAGCTGAGGTGAACGTGGCGCTGCCCTGATGCCTTTGGGCGGTGACAGTGTGCGCACAGGATCTGTACAAGAAGAGGTGGCGTGCTGCCACCAGAGCATATTAGACACACAGCCTCTCCATCCACTTTTGGAAGGCTCTGCCTGACACAGAACCTGGCACGAGGCCACCCTAACAGATGGGCACAGATGATGGCAGTGAAGAGACAAAGTACTGTACATCCAACAACTGCAGGGGCCCCAGGCAATGGCTTTGGAAGGTTCTGGAGTGTGCAAAACTTGCATGGTGACAGTTAAAAAGGCATGTGCCATCTGTGGGCTGGATTAACTACTAATATATAATGAAAATACATCTGTGGGTGTCTGGTGTTGCTCAAAACTACACAAGAGCTGGTCTGCATCAAGTATGGACATTTTGCTGGATGGAGAAGGGAAGAAGACAGATCCCTTCAGACTTCCTACCTTTGAAGGGATGAAGCTTGTCACACAAAATGTTGGAAATCCAGGCAATGATTTTATGATCGTGTCATGGTGCAAAATGTCCCACACATGAAAGGATATCAAAAGCTTTAACATGCAAAAGCCAGAGCCCCTTCTCCTACCACATACCAAGCAAGAACTCCTTGTTTTAAAATGGCTGTCGTTTGAATGTCAACAAGGAGCTCCTGGTAATTAGGAAATTGTGGAAATACAAGACACACGATACTGAAAAGGCCAAGATTGTTTTGTTCCTTTCTCGTTTCCTAGTAATAGGCAAGAGTTGAAACATATGATTATTGCCCCATAATGGCAGGGTACTCTAGTCCAGCTGGCAAAACACAAGACTTTGAATATATTATTTTTGTGTAATTGTTTTCTGCTGTGATACATGAACAGACAGTTATCTGCTCAACTGAGGACCAAATTTCCATAGAAGACTGTCATATGTACTTTGCTAATAGTAAAGGATTAAGGTTTAAAGTGCTATTAGCACAAAACAAATAAGCACTGAAGGGGAAAAAAAAACTTTGGGTATGACATGCCCAAGAACACTAAGTAAAAACTTTCATTTTAAACCTGATTAAATTAAAAAAAACCCAAAAACTACTGTTCCTTTTTAAAAACAACTTTCCAGATAGAGTAACCTACATCTAATGCTCAGTTTATCCTCCATGCCCTGAGACATCTCATGAGCCAGCCATGGAATGGGGCAGCATTGCTTTGTCTTCCTCATGACCTTTACTTGGTTCTCACCCAAACTACGTACACTCAGCAATCTGGAAATCTACCATCACATTTGGCCCCAAAATCTTGCTTTCTGCTGAAAATGTTCTCACTGCTCAGATCAATTCTTGAGAAACAAGGGTAAAAATCCCAGAACCAAGCTGCCACCTCACATTGAGGTCCTAGAGGAAGACTCCAGCAGACAACTGCCCTGCAGAAAGGTCAAGGCAAAACGTTGTGTTTGGAGTTATGAGCTCAGTTAATAAAAAGATCTGTGGGTAATTCCTTTCTTAATCTGATAAATAAGAAATTTTTCAAAGCACACCAAAAGATCTCCATGTCCCCATTCCCACTAATATCAAAGGGAACAGGAACATTCCCATGCCAACAATTTCTCAGCCACAGACTAAACGGTACATCTCAGTTTTGAGCAGCACATTTCTGATGCTGTCTGAACAAGAATTGCTTTCTGTTTCCCATTTTTCACTGCAGAGGGCACTAAATTTAGGTATGGAAAAAACTCCTTACATCTTATCAAGGACTGCTGCTGAACAGAGCACTTTGTGCTGCTGGCACTGAACAGATCCTGCTGATTTATACCATACCATCCTTTATCAGAGAGCACAGAAGCTGAGCAGCAGACTGGAAAGGATATGAAACCCAACCAAAAGAACACCTGTAACTATTACATTGAAAGGGTTCCAAGAGAAACGATAACAAGAGTGCAGCAGATGAACAGATTAAAGCTTCATGGCTGAAATACATCATCAGTAGCATAACTTTAGCATCCTCCCATGGGAAAAAAGACTAGGTACTAGTAACCAAATTCTGAAAGTTTTTAAAAGGTTTTTTAGGATTTTTTGTTTGAAATAAGATGGGGTTTTTTGGTGACTTTCCCCCTTCAGACATTCTCCTTCATGCAAAAAAAAAAAAACCCCAATTCACGATCTGTACTCCCAGTGACACTCATGTTGTCCCGTACATTGAAATCCTGCTGGTTTTGTACATGAAGCTATTAAACCCATAATCCTAATACAATCAGACTATTTCAAACCAGGCCAGAAAGTTTCCCTCTATATCCACCCCCACCTGGTGAGGTCATGGAGTTTAATCTCCCAAACAGTCCTTATTGAAGGACCACGAAGGACCATGTTTATCCCAGAGCACTTCTGGGAAGCTCTAAATATTCAACACATCAGTAACTGCAATCAGTTAAGTGTTCTATCTAATCTGATGGTCTCCCGGTTATCTCCTTGAAAACCTGGCTCACTATCTCACAGCAGTCCTTACACTCCCAGGGGAATTGCTTCATATCATGGTGATCACAGTAGACTTCTGCCAACATCAACCAGCTCCTGAAGCACCACCTCAGAAAGCTCACACAACCAAAAATCAACCACAGCTCTGGGTTTCACCACTCACTTGTAATAAATAAAATGGAAAGACTGTTTCCTCACAGGTTTTGTCAGAATATTACTTCCAAGTTATTCTGAAAGTGATCTGTTTACAAGTGATACAATCAAGCTCTCTAAGCTTTTCATATCTGAGCCTCAGATCCTCCCTAATTTTTTTTCTTTTTTTTACCCCACTGCAACATAAACAAGCCATAATCATTACTCATACCTCAAAATATTCAGTTGTGGTTTTCTAGTTAGCTTATTTTCTCTTCAGTAATTTAAAATAGAACATCACAGTCCTGTATTTACATTGCATACATCCTCAGGATACATATTAAATTTTGATTTCTAGACATAAAGTGTAACAATATGTTCCATTTAAATAGCTGTCTTTAAATGCCACTGAGAACAGTAAATAGCCCCACTTTTGACAGCAGTAACAACTATGTTCTTTAGAAAGTTACAGTGCACTTATAATTATTAAGACAGACATGATTATATGGCACCTGAAAGAAACGCTGTGTTTGGAATACCACAGTAACAAGACTAATCCTTAATTATGGATATTCTGAAATTGTGGATGCCATTGGAGCTCATACAG
Organism: Calcarius lapponicus; assembly: GCA_039654755.1. Taxonomy (NCBI): domain Eukaryota; kingdom Metazoa; phylum Chordata; class Aves; order Passeriformes; family Fringillidae; genus Calcarius; species Calcarius lapponicus. The sequence goes on along the minus strand of CM077473.1, from coordinate 6,717,611 downwards.
ATAACTAAGAGCAGGGCCCAGGAACTGCTTGCTATGGAGGGACAGTGTATGATTGGTGAAGAGCACAGCTGTGTCTCAAGCACTGTGCTCTTCCCCAGCCACACACTGTCCCGGGCTCTTTTCTGCTTCTCAGTTCATCCCACCGAATGCTGAGTACCCTCTGCCAGTCCCAGCAAGAGAACGGAGCCCAAGCACCTCTGATGTCAGCTATCCTGGGTGCTCCCATCCCCAGTTGTGCAGCTGTGTCTGTTCAACAGCTTCGGGGAGACCGAGGTGGGAGATGGAATTTCCAGCAGCCTCTCTGCCCTCTGGGGTGACAGCACTGAACTCCCTGCCCTCTGCTCAAAGCCTGGCCAGGGCTGGCTGCAGGCAAAAGCCTCCACACAGAGCCACCCCCTCCTCAAAATTCAGCCTGGATTTGTGCTCAGCGGTAGATCCAGCTTCTGCCGGCAGAAAGCCATTACTGCCTAAGTTCTGCAAAAGTTAGATTTCTACTTCAGGCCTTTGAAAATCGACCTTTGAGCGTGTTTGACAACAGCAGCCTCCTCTGAGCAGCAGTTCCCCATCAGGCTGTGGCACTCGGGGGCTCCCGGCTCGCTCCTGCCTTCAGAGGTTCTGCTGAACAGCAGCGTTTTGTTTGCAGCCCACAAGAGCCCATAGAGACGTGCCAGCTCAGAGGCAGCGCTAAACATCTTTCAAGAAGGGATCTGACATTTCCTTTTGTTCTCATTTCTATAGTATTTTCTCCTTCGAGAAGGTTATTTGAAGTTATCTGGCGCTGACATTTAGGGAAATGTGAAGCATGAATTGCAGTGGCTGTTCATAGGTAGCGAAGCAGTGCAGGACAGGGTGTCCCACTGCAGGCATTGGCCAGAATGTGCCTAATTGTTCAAACACTCCTACAGTGCAATCTTTGCAGTGCTTTTCTCTCTCCCACACACAAATTAACACACAAGCACCAGTATAAGGGTACTATATTTTAGCACTGAGATTTTTCTAATCTGGTGCTCCATCATAAACTATATATTTTTATATATGCAAGCTATATTTTACATATTTTATATAAAATAATAAATTCATACATATATGTAAGCTATATTTCATATACCTTACATATTTTAAGGAGGCTGCAGGGCAAGATATGGGATGTGGATGAACATCACATCCCCTCTCTGAGCACTGAGGCCACCACCACACCCTTTGGAAGGTACATGGCAGGATCCAAAGGCAAGGAACCCTTTTTCTCCCAGGCTTTTCACCTCCCTCCCAACCTGCAAATCTCACTGTGCCCCACAGTCCTCACCGCTCAGGGACTGGTCTGCTCCCAGCACGTTCCATTCTGCCGGCAGCTTCAGGTGTCGAAATGCCAAGGCCACTTTCTCATCCAAGAAGTCCACGTCTGCAGCAGGTGGCCGTGACCTGTCCAAGAAGCGTGTGAAATTCAGCGCCTGCTGGTTGCCAGCACAGGTGGCCAGAAACTGGGCAGCATCGTAGGCTTCATCCTGGACAAACTGGAAACTCTCCTCTGCCACAACCAGAACGGGGTGACCTTCTCTAGAGGCACAAAGTGCCACCTTCACTGTCTCACAGCAGTCATGGCCTGCAAAACAAAATTCAGACAAATGGTAAAATTAAAGAAAATGGCTGAGGAAACACAACTGATCAATTCCTTTGACACCCACACTCTTTGCATTAAATGCAATAAGACCAAGTTATTGAGCGTCACAACTCTAAATTAGCATTGTCTCTGGAATTTATATGCATCATCATTTATATTATCATGAGAGATAAGTACTTCTTATAGATTTTAAAAGGAAAAGATGTATAACTCTTCTCTGTCCCAGCATAAGAACTCTAAGCCACCGAGGCTATTTATATACAGCAACAAGCAATCTCAAGAATTTTAAGTAATTTAAGTAAAAGATTTTGGGGACATACCTAAAGCCAGATTACATGGACAAACTTTTCTTTTGCAGCTCCGCAGGACTCCAGTAACTCATCAGAAACTAGAATCTGAGTGCTGCAAGACTACATACTCCAAATGCTGTCACAATACTTGGCTTGCACTGAAAACATTGAAATTTCACCTAAAACAAAAGTCTACATGGCTACCAGAGCATGACCTGCCTAGGCATGCCCTGGGTGTGCTCACTGCTGCACCTGCCCCTTGCATTTGGGTTCACACAACAAAACTAAAAACTAAGCTGCTTCTGCTAAATAAAAACATGGAAATGGCCACTTTCCATATTTACAAAACAAGGGGGTTGGAAGTCTGGTAATTTCATTATTTATTTAGGTCAGGGAAACAGGAGAAAGGAGGCATGGCAGCAATTTCATTGATTCAGAAACTTGAGGGGAAAAAAAAACCAAACCAAACAGCAAACCAAACCAAACACCTTTCGGGAATTTTAAAAGGAAAAATATACCATGTATCCAACACAACCAGAACTTGTAGTTGTCGGACATGCCCCTTCAATAATAAGGTTTGTGTTTCAAGTTCACTGTGTGGTACAGTTTCTTGTTCCAGCCTCAGACTGACGTCATGGCTGTTTTTGCCAGAACAGCATGGACCCTGCACTAATTACTGGAAAAGCTTTTTTTGCCCATGACCTCAGCATACTACCACATTCATGAAACCCCGATTAATTAAATACAAAATGACGATTTATTTTTAAAGGCTTGAAAATTCAATTTAAGCCCCTATTTGTGGTCAGTGGGAAAGTTTCCTTCTTCTGTTGGGGCCTTTTGCTGTTGATTTGCCTGACAAAAGGGAAAATATGTCCCTAATCTTCATGGTCTTTCAGCCAACCTCACAAATCTCTTCTGAGGCTTTTGGCATCTGTACAGATTTTGTCTACTGAAAGAGGCAATCCTGAAGTTAATTGAAAGGTCAAAACTGCTATTAGGACACTGTGGGTAACACCAAAATTGTTGGAGATGAGGCTGTGGCTTCCTAAGGAGAGCAAACACAGCTGGAAAGGTATCAAAGGCAAGTGGAGAAAGGGAGAAAAACACTCAGGGATGTTGCTGCAACTGCTCAATACAACCAGGATGCTCTGAAGCTGAAAGGTGAGAAAACTTTCCTTCCAGCACCAGATACCTGGTGATACCTAGCAAGAGGATGATATGAAAGCTGAAGTTGTAGATTTACTAGTTCTCTTGTTTTGAAGAATAGGGGTAGGAAGAACTTCTATTGCTCTTGAAAATACTGCTTGTGCCTTCTAATACATTACTGTATTAGTACTCAGCTGCCCAGATGGAACCCATTCACAGACTCTGCTCATCTTCACTGTAAAAGCCCCAAATGCTCAAGGGAGAAGTGGGAAGGATAATCCAACTTTGGGGGAACTTGCCTTTAAGGCCATTTAGAACTGTACACACCTCGCCCTACACCTTCTTGTTTTGCTGATCTTCCTAAGAACATCAAATACAGAGCAGGTAAAACATTAATTTTGTTTCCAGCCTCCACAAAAGGGATCTCCATGCACACTGGGAGAGGACTGTGGCAGCCTACAGGAGCTGACTCAAATCCTACGAGCTGGGCTCTCCCTAACTCAGAGCAGTGGAAGGTTGCTAGAATGCAGAGTTTAAAAAAAACACAGTAAAAGCTTTCTTAATAGCATGAGGACAGCTAAACCTTTTATTCAATTTTTAAAAAATATTTTCTGCCTATTCCCATAAGAATCCCATCTGCAGAATAACCTAGAATACAACTACTCTGCCAGCAGACTTTCAGGATTGAAGCAGCAAGCCAAAATAGCCCACGAGCATCTACAGAGAAACCATTTGGGACAGTCACTTCCTTGTCACAATGCCAAACAACTCTGCTGTGGGACAGCAAAGGCTTCTCCATCCTGACAACTACAGGAACCTCTGTCAAGACGTGTGGTCTCCTTAAAGCAGCACATCACGGATGTACACAAAGTTCCCTTGGATGGAGTTTGTGTTAAACACCAGCTGCAAAATGCAACACAAGGGAAGGTGATAAAAAGACCATGTCCTGACCTGTGGCCAGCAAGGATTCTACTGAAACTTCCCCAGATATTGAATATGCAGCCTAGAAGAGAAGGTGACAGACCTGACAGTCCATTTTTATCTAACAGGATCAAACAAGCATCATGCTAAACCCTAGGGAATGCTCCTCAGAAGGGCAACAGCTTGCAGTGCTTTGATGCTGTGCTTCCTCACATCTGAGATGTCAAACATGGGGGCAAGAACATGGGACAGGTTCTGCCTTTTGGCAAGCAGCTCAAATGAAAGGGGAGCCAGTATGTAACAAGAGCAGACAATACTTGAAAGATTGCTCAAGAGGTCTCTGCCCCCCTGCTTTGAAATGGCTACTGGAACAGGGTGAGCAAACATGTCCCCAGTACAGGAACCTTCTGAAGGAACCATGAGTAGGGCAACACTTCTCACCACATCAAAGATCCAATGGCCTGGACTAACAACTGAACTTCTACTGCCCTTGTCCCAGACCAGAAGGGAGCTGAGCTTTCTGGCACTCTCAGGAGGTACACAGTTATCTCTGCAAAACCAAATCTGTTTTCACAAGGTTAAGTAACTTGTTCACAATCACACAGAGCTCCTAGCAGTGCCAGAACAGCCAGTATTGCTCCTATGCCTCACCCTTCTGCTCCCTCTGGCAGACAGCAAGGCTTTCTCCTAGTATGGGTTAATCACCAAGTTATGCACGTATCAGCCATCAGGGTGGTTCCATCACCTCTGTCCATCCACTAAGGACTGCTGGAACCCCCTCATACACCTGCCTAGATGTGGAACAGAAAAATGTCTGGCATTGAAAAGGGGAAAAGAAAAAACTCTGGTTGTGTCAGTGGGTTGGTTTTGGTGTTCTGGTGGAATAGAGTTAACTTTCTTTGCAGTAGCTCGTGTGAGGCTGCTTTGGATTTGTGCTGGAAACAGTTTTGATAAACCAGGCATATTTTCCTTCTTGCTGAGCATTGCTTCCACAGACCCATGGCCTTTTCTTCTTGTCACCCATCCCACCAGAGAGGAGGATGGGAGGGATCACAACCAGGACAGCTGACCCCAAGCGACCCGAGGGATATCCCAATGTCAGTGTACAGAGCTGGGGAAAGAGGGAGGAAATCTCCACTACATGTGATGGAGCCCTGCTGCCCTGAGGATGGCTGAACACCTGCATGCCCATGGAAAGTACTGACCTAATCCCTTGTTTTGCTTTGTTTGCATGTGGCTTTTGCTTTATCTATTAACCTGGCTTTATCTCAGCTCTGAAGTTTTCTCACTTTTGCTCTTCCAATTTTCTCCCCCATGGCACAAGAGGCAGCTGTGTGGGGCTTCGTTGCTGGTTGGGGTTAAACCACAACAGTCAGGAAGAGCAATGACCCTACTGACAAAGGTTTGCATTTCCATAGGCTGAAAACACATGTAACTGAATAAATCACACAGATAAGATCACCTCAGAGAAGGGATGAGATATCTCCATGCTGTACAATGCCATCAGGTTCCCAATACTGCCCAGCAACCCTTCTGATTGCCTTCAGTCTTCTCCAGAAATCAGGGCTTTTGGCCAAATAGCAACAGAATTGATGAAATACTCAATTTCTGTCATGCTTGTACTATCCAGCAGTATCCTTAATCAAGTTTTAACTCTCCTCACAAACTTAAGTGTTTCTCTCTAGCTGCCATCTCAGACTGCATGGCTACACTTCCTTTCTTCACCCATTTTTCTTTTGCCACAGTACCAAATGTGGTCATTTGTATGCTGTCTGTGATAAAAGTCACATAATCCATCCCTTAACTCCAGCAACATTGCATTTTATCCCACTTCTCCTTTTGCTCCTCAGTTACTTTAAGTCTAGCTTAGAAACAACTCTTGACTTGGAGCTGTTTTGAGAAATACCATCATATTGCAGGAAAATTCAGAAATTAAAAAACTATTTCCATCTATGCAGGGATGGGTACAGTGACTAATTCTGCTGCTACGAAGTGAATTCCTCATCTACACATCAAACCACACTTTAAAAATTATTTTAAATGAGACAAAAACTCTTGAACTGAAGAATTCCTTACTGGGAATGAATGGGGACACTTCATGAAGCTTGCTCTGGGGTAAAGATGAGAATGAAAAATGAAGACATGGTGCTCTGGTCTGTCTGCTCTTATCCCTGAGGAGATGAGATGTATCAGCATGATAGCACTGCTTCCTCTACATGGTGCTGATGCAGATTAATGAGCACGAGAACAGGGGGAGATTTCTCAGCTGCAAGTCATTAGCAGATAAATTAACGGATAGTTTAGACCTGTCCATCTAACTGCTACCTGTGCCTGTGATCTGGGGTGCAGTTAAAAGGGCAGCAGCACAACTTTTCTGACTTCTTCTTGTTTAACAAGGCCTACATGGAGACAAAACACCCCTAAACAGAGCTTTATTAAAAGATGATTTCATTTCCTACTCCTCCAAAAGTGGAAATCCTGTCCAAACCTCCTATTTTCAGAATTCACACTGGAGCTATCAAACAATGGGCCCCCAGGCTGGGCAGCTATTTAAAGCCCTGCTGGAAGGACATGTTTGGGTTTGCTTGGTAGGTGACTAAAGACTAATTGCATCCTCCAAGTCACCATGGTGGAGCTGGGTTGAAAGAGGTCTTACAGAGAGAGATTTAAGGACAGGAAAACCAGACAACAAATGTTGTGAACCTCATGAAGGATCTCAGATTTGCTTCCAAGTTGCATCCAAGAGATGTTGTCATCTGGTGGCTTGTGGAAAAGGAAGCCAAGTGATCTCCTGTGACCATCCAAAAAAGTGCTTCTTTTCTGCTTCAGAAATCCTCAGTTCTAATTCTGAAAATCAGAGCCCATCTTTGAAGTGCATTTGTGAAATGTACACAGTTACTGTATTCACTCTTGCAACACAGGAAGCCTTATGAAATACACAGGCACGGCACCAGCATTGGACAGGAGCCTCTGCTTTTCCTTTCAAACCTTTCACTGGAAAGGTGAGAGAGAGATTGAAGAGTGGGTAAAGATTTTTTTTGAAGGTCTTTACACATGGCAGATGCCTTAAAAACCTAGAGAAGTGTAAGACCCCACACATCACATGTTAAATAATTTCAACACAGATTCAATCACTTTTTCCTGTGACTGATGTCATCTAGTACTGGCATCACTTCCTTTTAATTACACTGCCTCAAGCAATTAAATACACCGAAGAGGATGAACTGCAAGAAGTCTTCTTGGCTATGCTGTTTTAGTCTATTTTAAGGGTTTTTTTGTTTCATAATTAAGAGCATTTTCAAATCCACAACTGGTATTGCCAAGTGGCCATTTGTTATGCAACTTGTTTACCCTTCTGGTCTACCAGTACAAAGACTGTAATTCATGAAATACAGCTTTTTCTATGAAGAGTTGTTTCTTAGGGGAAAACACGGTCTGTGGTAGAAATGAATAAAGCATCACCATATGTAAAGGATTTCACAGTAAAAGAAAAGTTTGAAATGAAGGTATTTCCAAGCTAAGTGAAATTAATTTTTGTGTATCCTTTTAATGAGCAGAAAGAAAGGAAGGAGAAAAAAAATCTCCAAAAATAGCAACTTTGAGAGCTATGGAATTAAGAACAAGTTAAAGACTGAAGCTGCTTCTCTGCTTTAGCTTAAGGATGGAGAGAAAGCTGTGAGTGAGTCAAGGGGAATGTGTCAGCCCTGTGGAAACTGCTGGCAGGCAGCTACCAGCAGACAGTCTCTCAGACCCTTTTTCTACTTCCAGTTTTAATTCTCCTCCCCTTTGAAACCCCCACAAGAATCCTTCACCTTTTGAGTTCAACAAACACAAGAAAAGTGATTTTGGAATTACAGAGCTCGGAGTGATACAACACATTGCAACAGTACTCACCAAGGCAATTATATCTCACAAAATTTACTTCTTGTTTTGGTGACCTGGCTCACAGACAGGGTGTTTCTTACCCTTCACTTATTTGATCAGGAGCTGCTGCAGCTCTGGATTTCTGGACTGTCTCTCCCTGTTTGAAATTTCATTTCAATTTTCCCCCGTGTCTCCCACGCTTTCCAGACCGCCAGTCGTTAAATGCAAAGCACAATACACGTCCAACCATACAGCTGCTATGGGGATGTCATGCAAACTTTTGCAATAAATGCACCACACAAACACTGGAGCTCCCAGCACAGCAGCTCCTGCAAGAAAATTCCCCCAGATCTCCCCAAGAGTTTCCTGATGCTCAGAGGCCTCCACTGGCCATAGTGAGCTGTGGTTGGGACTTTTGACTTGTGTGGACAGTGATGAGGTCATTCCTTCATCTGCTGGTTTGTTTGCCAGATCATGATTTGAGGATTTTTTATTATTGGGTTGGGTTTTTTCCCAGTGGGGAAAAAAGCTGCTCTAGCAGAGAGACAAGAGATGAGGCTGCCGTCTTGCAATGAATGTTTCACTTCCCTGCTTTGCACAGATTTCCTTCACTACCACATGCAATCTGCTTGGCCTCAGTTACCCTCCCTATCCTGCAGAGACAGTGAGACAGTGGGTAAAAAAAAAAATGCATTGAGATTATGGCAATCTCAGCTGCTGTAGGAATAAGGGCTTGCTGAAAAGCTCAGTTAAAGACCAACACCAGGAGGACGAGCATCTGTGACCTAAGAGGACACATCCATCCCCAAAAGTACAAATTCAGCAGCCAACAACAGTTAACCACAGCAGCAGAGATGGTATCGTGTCTCTACTTCCTTCCCTGCTCAGACTTTTGATGCTTTCTTAACACCCAAACTCCAGAGACCAAGACTTTGCACTGAGGTCCCCACTGTAGCAGTGGCAGTGCCATGACACCTCCACCTGCCACTTAATGCTGTGTCTGATACAACAATGCTTGAAATTGTGCTACACAGTGCCTCTGGTACTGAGGAAAACTGCTTCCATTCGGGAGAATTTCAACCAGATTAATTAGAAATGAAAGAACTCTAACAGTGACAGTAAAGCCAGCAGTTAAATGAGGTTTTGGTAGCTTTTCACTGAGACAAACAAAAGCTTGCTTGGATGATGTAACCTGGTGTGTCCTTAGGCTGGCAAAAGAGGTACTGAAAGCACACGAAACATCATCTCCTGGCTAATTCTTGAATCTCAGTAGCTAATTTTGACACTTCAGGTTATGACTGATCAGCTCAGATGAGAATCTGTTTCTTACAAGGGGAAATTACCTTCCTTAAATTAACACAGCCAACAGCAGGGCAGGATAAATAATCCATCCCATTCTTCAGAGCAAGAGCATAAATACAAGTAAGTATTCTGTAATTTGAAGAAGTGATTAATCTGTATTTATCCACATCTTCAGGTAAAATAAAGCTGCTACCATTAAATTACAATCAGAAGTCCTTTCTTTTACTCTGTACAGGAATAAAAGCTCACATTTGAACAGTATTATGGATTATATATATATTTTCAGTGTTTAAGGCTGATGACAAAAAAGCATAGGAAAGAAGCAGATTGCTCTAGTAATTCTAGAAGATGCAGCAGTCATGTAATTCTGCAGTGATAAGCTTTTATTTAGGTAAAGTCTTCCAGGATATAGAGAATTTTCACATACAATGAAAATTTATGGGGTATTTTGACAGCTTATATTTCCATCCCATTTTCTCTAATTTTTCACCTAAAACAACTTTATGTTGTTAAATTTCTTTTCAAATGTGATTTTATTTGAAAGCTTTTCTAAAACATTCCGATTAATTTTGGCAGTAAATGAAATGAAATAATTTGCCTGTCTTTTACACTTCTGTACATCAAGAAATCCACTGAAAAACTCAAGAAATGAAAATTAAAAATGTGGGCTTGTTTTTACTTCAGCTTGAACAGAATTACATCACCCCTTTCACCCCAGCTACTGAGGGACTTTATCTGAAGTCTCCTGGGGACCAGATGAAATTATGAGGATGTGGGGCAAGAATTGAGTCCAGAAGGGATACACAGGAGGTTCAGGGAAGGCAGAGAGGCTCCTGAGTGAATCATCCCTTCCTCAGTGCACCTGAGCTGTCCCCAGGAGCTGCTGTGCTCACAGGGATGTGCAACACTCCTTGCATCACAGGAACAAACGAAAGATGCTCAGAGCTGGAAGTAAAGGCTGAGATTTTGGCTAAAAGCTGTTGGCAGGAGTTTCCTTGCAGAACACTTGCTAAGTGCCCGGGCTGGGTGTTTGAACAAGGGCTGGTCTCACACACACTGTGTGTTGTTCATGGCTAATCCCTCCGAGGTCAACAAACGTCACCACAGCCATTGCCAAGGCAACTGTGGAACATACAGAGTGTAAACACACGATTACAGATTCACTGTGCGTCCAGGAAGGAGGAGGAGGAGGAGGAAGAGCTGCACTGAAGTAAGTCATACTTCCACTGAAATCAGTGTAATCACTGCTGAAACAACGCTGGACAAATGCATGGGTGTCAGTAGAGGGGATGAAAAAAATCAGGCTTTTGCCGTTTCTTGTTCTGCCTTTCCCCAACAACTTCTTCATCACTGAAGTATTTTTTTTCCTTAGGCAGTCTCACCAAAATGAGGTATGAACACAGATAAGGGTGTTATCCACATGGCTGTTTTACATCTGACATGCCACCTCTTCCTTGCACCACAGCCCAGGACAGTGCAGGAATGAGACTACCTTTTTGAAAATCCCCTAAAACTCTGCCTGAAACAAGCTGTATTTTGGGACAGCACCCATCCCGGTCCAACTTCACACCCCACAAAATCATGACTATACTGGGTTAAAAAAAAAAATCACCAACAAAACAATCCATTATTGCTAAAGGAACAATTAAGAGAAACTCCCTCTTTTCCTTTTGAATCATAAACAGTGTCAGATTTCCCACTGCCAGCACCAAAAGGAGCTGCAGGGAGCCCTCCCAGTGACTCAGTTACATCTGGGACTGGAAGGACAGACAGTGCCCAGAGCATCACTCTGGTCCCACCTGGCAGCCACCTCCCTGGGCACGTCCAGCACTGCTGCAAGGGCAGCAGTGATGGGAAAGAGTTGTTCCTGCCCGGAAATCCCATCCAGCAGGCTGGCTCCCACATGGGCTGGAGGGAACACTGAAGCTTTTCAGTTCCTTTCCTGGCACAGCAGCCACGGCCCCGAGGGAGAGGTGAAGTCATTTGGAGCAGGGCTGGCAGAGCCCCACGCCCACCACACAAAAGCAGGGAAAGAGTCACCCCCTCTTGCTCTTCTGGGAGAAAATAAGCACTAATCTAATTGATTGCACGGGGCTCCAGTCATCAGTAGCCATAAAAAGGCTTCTCTTCCCAAGCCAACTGAACAACATGAACAGCACAAAAAGAGGAGGAAATGAAAAAAAAAACTGAGTGGCCAACTTTTAGCTACTCGTTCCCAAGAGAAAACAACTCCAAATTTTACTCCACGTGCATCTCTCACAAAACAATACTTAGGAGGTAGATGAAAAGACAAACCCAAGAAAAACACTTGATGGCCTGAGTTACACTGTGTGTAGTGAAAATGTCAGGCGTTTTTCTCACACTGGTAGCAGTGTGCTGCATAGCAACAAGTCAGAATGAAAGGTTAATGGTGAGGACTGCAGCCTGGAACACGCTCATTCCCACGGTCCTGAAGTCACCAAAGGGAAATGCTGATTGGTTTTGTTTTGTAGGTGGCACAAAGGATAAAAACAGAGGTGGGCTTTCATGTGGAAACCCACCTCATCCGCACCAGCCATGGAGAGATGGCACTGAGCAGCACATCACCTGTACTGCAAGAGCTCCAGAAATGCTCTGTGAGCTCTGAGCTGAACAGGATTTAGGGGAAAGGGTTGTATTTCACCAGGAAGACAGCAATGAACCTCAGTGAGTCAAGCACATGATGAGTGTAGCTAAGATTTACTGGGCTGTCCACCATTTGGGCAGTAGCAAACTTTACAAATATATCTTCTACCATCTTTGCTGCATTTAAAAGCTTTTTATTATGTGTAGGTGTAACTGTGAGTTTTCTACAACAGCACCTCATAGTTACATAGTAAATAACTGCAGTCTCAAAGTCATATAATTCTAGTGAAATCAAGTAAGAGGTTTTTAAAAGGCAAAAGCAGTCATCCAAACCACGTGTTCTATTCCTTGTGAATGTGTAAATGAGGATTAAGTTAACCAAGCAAAGAGCATTACATTCCAGTCCACTTGCAGTAACCAAATTTCACAGAGTGATACACTGATATGCAAAGAAAGGCAATGTTTACCAGGAGAAATTGTCTCCAGACTCCCAGGATTAATCTTTCTCGTGCTTGTGCAGTGTTGGACAGTTGATCCAGTGAAGACCAAATAAAAAACTACATCATCTTCAACTTTATCTTCCTCAGTCAGCTGCACTGTAATAACAGAGTCACCCTAGGAAAAAGGACAAGAAACAAGATTAAGTTTACATGACCAAGAACTGCATAATCTAAAATGAAATTACTCTTCCTACAAGGTTCACACTCTCCATTCATACACTCCTTTCATAGGACTCAGTGCCCATTCTAATTTTCAGATATGCAAGTCAACCTCAGTATCAAAGCCAGCCAACATCAAGGAAACATGCTGAATGCAGCTCTAGGAAGTGACATGTAGAAATCTCCAAGGTATTTTCAAAATAACAACTTAACATAGTGAAATCACACCAAGTCTGACAAAGATGTGCATGCCCCACACGGGTTTCTGTACAGACACACACACACACACATATATATAGACATATATAACACAATATATATATATATATAATATATATCAGAATATAGACACACATAACAGAAATGAGGTAGTGGCCAAAATTGCCTCTGCCCTCAGAAATGTGAGAAAATGCCGTAATTCTTGCTTGAGCACTCACATTTCCCCTGTCCAAGCTAGCACTGCAACCACAGATCCAACCTGATCGCTGAAAACATCTCTCATCCACAATCCATAAATACATAAAGGTACCAAAGTTTCATATCAAATGAGATTTTTCCCACCTTCCTTACAATGACACACTAACTGTGGTAGCACAGACAATGGTGGCTCTTCTCACTCATCATACAAGCTCATGCCTTGGTGAAAACATCTGTATGTTAGCAAATACAGTTCTTCAAGCCTTGAGAGAAAGCCTCTCACAATCTGTTGGTTAAACTCTCCTGTTTAGTATTATGGAGGGTTTACTTCAGTATCTCAGCATATTTTATCATTTAGCTCACCTTTGCTCTCAGGGAAATTTATATTTATAAAGGGCGCAAATGGTTATCACAGTTAACCCAGCAAAGGGTACAGTAAATACACCTGAAATTCCTACATCTGCATGGGAAAGAACAGGGGCAATATGAACCACTTTCAGCATTCCATGGGGAAGGAAAAGCAAGGAAAGAGGATGGCTTACAGTTACTGCAGAACTAAGTGAAGCATTTTCATTTGATGAAAAACTCGTAATCGACTCATTTAGGTAGGAAAAGACCTCCAAGAGCATCAGGCTAACCCAGCACTGTCAAGCCATCACTAAACCACCTCCCCAAGTGCCACATCTACACATCTTTTAAATGCCTCTGGGGTCTCCCCATACTTTGTTTATTAGCCTGAAAAATTTATATAAACTACAAGATACTGAGAACAACAGTCTGTGATGTGACCTTCTGTCCCTTGTCTGTGGAGATCAGAACCAGGTGGATGCCCCAGTTTCACAGAGCAGCTGTGGCTGCCAGCTCTCTGCCACCACCCCACTGAGCAAATGGTTACAGCTGCAAATCTGGAAAAGATTTTGTTATTATTGTTGTTATTGCAGATTATGTAATTCTGATTTGCATATTCAAGAGAATACACATGTCATTTCCTTTAAAATCTCCCCCTTAAAAGGTTTCATCCTTTCTCTTTGTCAGATACAACTGTTGTAGACAATTCCCAGACTTCCAGGCCCTCCTGTCCATCGCTTCCCACGCTCTGCCTCATGTCTCCTTCTCCTCTCCCTCAGCTCCTTTCACATTTCCTCCTCCAAGTTCATGTCCATTTCTCCCCTGATCCAGCCCATCTGGCACCTCCTGCCAGGGGCAGGACTGCACCTTGTTTTATACAAACAAGATTTTGCAGGGCAAGTTCACGACCAGCCACTGGTCTTAAAATCAAATATGTCAGTGCTGTGACACAGGAAAGAAAACCATAAATTCAAAAAAAAAACTCCACAACCTAATGGAGCAGCGAGTGTATTTTGTATTTTCTGAGGTTGTAGAGTTACAAATGTAAATTTTAGGAAGGTCTCACGCGATAATATCAGACCAGACTTCCAGCTGGGGAGGAAGGAACCATGTAGCAAAAGTCTATCTTGTATAGAGTCAGTGTTAAAATAAAAACAGGTGCAAAAAGAAATAAATCAAGCTTTAAATTCAAGCATGACCAGTTCACATGCTGAGTTGAAAACTAAATATTCCATTTCAAGCAAATGGATCCAGATTTGAGCTGATGTTCAAAAAAACCAAAAGCTTGAGTTTTAACCTACAAACCCTTTGTGCTTTGTTTTTTAATATGTGTCTTTGTTCAAACCATTTCTCCCTTAAGGCATGAACATACAAAGTACTTAAACAGATTTAAAATGCAGGTGACACTTCAGAACATGCACCAACAGCACTGAGTGTTTAACACAGTATCTGTTAAAAGAGATTTTTCTTTTATTTAGGTCAGAAGTACAGCTAGTCTAATTTTTGTGAAATCAAAGCAAATTGACATAGAGTTTTTGTGAGAAGGCACCTGTCTACCCTTGCAAACTACTCACATTTCTAGGAAAATCAATTTAATTTGCATCAATATTGCAAATGACAATTTGTATATTTAGTTATTCACAGAAAACCTAGTAAATACATGCAAGAAACCTCAACACCAGAGGTGCCACATAACCTGAAATCTAAGCTGGAACTTAGACATATAGCTGAACTTAGATACCTGACCTAATATTGAAGGTGGAAGGCCAGTGACCTCAGGCAGATCTTTCCAACCCACTTGTTCCACTCCTTAGATTTTAATTCACTTAATTTCAGTTATTGTTTAAGTCTAGGGAGAGCACAAATTATCATCAGCTGGTATCAATTTAAAAGGTTCTTCAGCTGTGTCTAGGCAGCACTTCATGGTGGGAGGGTCTCCACCACCCTGCTCCCACCTGTTCAGGAAGATCCTTCAGCCAAGACTGTGGAACACTGAACATTTTATTTATTGGAGGTTTTACTTTAATTTTTAAGTTGTCTCCAAATACCTTTGGTAAGACTGATAATGTGCCACTTAATTGCTGTGTGCTTCAGTTTCCCTGCAGGTATCACCTGAGCTAACTCAGTCACTGTGCCTGGTACAGGTCACTGTGCTGATGTGATCCCAGAAGCAAAAAACCCTCCTTCAACACACCTCTCTACCTCCCAGTTACTGACAATTTCATTGTTCACTGCCAATTTTAATTTGATTTTTAAGTTATTCAAACAATGTATTTATTTGGAAAGGAAATAATGCACAGAACAAACCCCTCTCTTTCCAAGATTTTTGAACTTAAAGAAAATCAGTTACAAATGCAGCCAAATTCCTCCAACCCACATAGAAGACTTTCCAACAGCCCTATTGCATTCAGCCTCCAAAAACATTTTAATTGAAGTATGTTTACCTTTATTCATTTAATATTGTCCAAAAAATGTCATCTGTTCAGGATCACTGCCACACAAGGTGGTTATTATAACCCTTCTTTCATCCCAAATGGCTAGAAATGGGAGGCCAGCCTGCCAATATCCCTTTGGTGAAAGTACAGACAGATCAAAGCCATTCTCTGGAATGCTCCGACAAATAAGAATAATTTCATTTCAAAACTAGTTTGGATCGACTAATATTTACTTGGCTTAAAGCCCATTGGAAATGAAAACATTCCATCGTGGTCCATTCATGAAAGAGGCCACCCTGTCCCTTGTCTGGATCTGAAAAATCCCTAGTCTCAGATGTAATGGGATGTAAAGAAGGTGGTTGGGGCTCTTTCCTCTATACATATTCTCTTTTCCAAACCACAGGGAGAAAGCAGGTCTGCCTCACCATGGGACAGGTGCACTGGAAAAGCCAAGCCTGACTTTTGAGCTTTAAACTAGAAAACAACACAGAAAGGGATTTTAGAGTGGCCCATCTCTGAAGTTTTGGCAGCAGAAATACAATTATGTCTAAAAAGGCCCAAATGTTGTCATTAGAACTAAACCCCAAAACTATTTAGACAAGGCACCTGTTTGTCAGCATGATTTGATGGCATTAACACAGCTCCACCTTTTTAGGTAGTAGTTCTTCCAGCAGTTGTGGATGGCGGGTAGGCAAAGCACAAACAACCCCAAGTAAGCCTGTTAAAATGGACTATTTACCTTCAAAGGCTTTTTTTTTTTTAATAGATGACCTCAGCAATATTTGGAAGTGGCAATAAAGTAAACAAAACCTTTAAGCTCAAAATAATTAAGATCACTTATGTTATTACCTCAAAAATACTATCTATCTTCCAAAAAGAAATAATTATTGTAAGCATATAAAGAGAGCTTTCTTTTCCACTTCAAGATTTGGAAAGCTGTCTGGTTTGGGGAAATTGGTCATCATTTGGGACCATGAAAACAGCCCTGGCAAATGCAGAATTCCAGATTTCAGGATGAAAACCATGAGTTTAGTTGGCAGTAGGGAAGGTATCCTGAGGGATATCAGCTCGACCAGAAACAGGTACATTTGTCAACAATGGACTGAAAAAGGGAAAAAAAATTTCTTAACATGCTGGCTAACAAATCTTAACATTTCTCAAAACAAAACCACCAACAACAAAAATAAACAAACAAACAAAAAACCCCCAAACAAATAAAACCCTAAAAGAACCCACCACATACCAAAGAAGTCCCCAAAAAAACCCCAAAAGGCATGCTGTACTTTTGTAGCTGAAGCATTTCATTTCTAATCTGGGCTTTCCCCCCATGGTACATACTGGGAATTTTAAAGAACATTACTTAAGCCACTAACCACCCACTGATCTCCACACACAGAATCTAAAAATACTTATGAAAATTAAGTGTGCATTAGATGGCACTACTGCAGCACTCTATTGTTACTTTAACAATCTTCTTTTCATGAGAAAACACCAACAGCCAGTAATCATTAATTTATTCTACCCAGAAAAGCAAAATGCAAAACTTGCTGCTGACCATTGACACCAAACTGTGGCTGTGTCCTCATGCAGCACAAATCTACTGAATGGGAAGTCCATGGATTAGATGGGTTGGAGATTCACATGAAGGAAAGAAAGCTTTTCTCCCTAGGTATTTCCTTCTAAGAGTTGTAAATTTTGGATTTTTGTAGATATGATACTTTATGAAAGGGGCTGGATTAGATGAGTAAATGTAACCTGCCATTGTAACAAGTTCTGTTTTGTTTTACTCATAACATGAATCAGGCCCTGGTTGAGTCACTGCTTTATTGCAGTTTTGCTTCTTCCCCTTTGGGAAGCCCTAAACAGCTCCCGAGAGAGCTTCACCATACCCAGTACAGCACAAAATCACAGCTGTGGCTTCTTCCTCCTCCTCCTCCTGTAGTTCAGGCTCTTTGGTTACCCTTATTTATCCATTTTTAGATGGAGTTGGACTTGCTGTTACCCCAGCTACTGCTTGACACAGAGTACCCAGGATCAGGCTGGAATTCCAGCAGGAGGCAAGTCCTTTCACATCCTTGTGCTTTGAGTTTCCCCATCAATGAAATGGGAATCGTGGTCCAAACACTTTTCATCCAAATGGCTTTTAAAGGAACAGCTGGCTTTTCAATCACATGACGTTTTCTTTGGAAAGGGTGCAGCAGTGACAATAATTAAGCTAGACAAAATCAAAGGGAAAGTTGAGACAATTCCACCACAAACTGAGAACTGCAGAGGAGTCTGAAAGCAGCTGGAGCTTGGAAAAGGGAACTGCAAGGCACCTTTACAAAATGTAGCAGAAATCATCAAATAAGGAAAAAAGTACAATATAATTGTTTACATGCTCGATGATCCATTACCATCTAGTTCTGTCAGTACACAACAAGATCAGCAGCTAAACTTTTGCTCCCAGACAGTCCCCATATCTCAGCTGAGTACCCTGGAAAATCCCTCCCATCTAAGGTTACTTTGGGTTGGTGCAAACTTGTGCTTAAACCCTCGGAGAATGACATCTGGAAAGGACACATGGACATCCCCATGCAGAACAAAACCATGTGCAGCCACACAGGCTCCTGACTGCAAAAGGAAATGGGGGTTTGGGCAACTATTTTTAGAGCAAACATGACAGTGCTCTCATCTCCTGGAATAACCCTTTTGATTGAGAAAGGCTTAGAGCCCAGTTTTTCCAGGTCTGAGTAAGTGTTCCAGCCAGTCAGCTGTGACACAGCACTATCACCGCTGGCTCCAAAAACCACAGAATGCTCTTCTTCCATGGCAAGAAAATAACCTACATCCACCAAACTCTCGCAGGCTGCTCTTCCCAGGTTAATAGATGAACAGCTCACACTTGAGGGGCACAACCTGGGGATGGGTCCTACCTCCAGAACACCCAGCTGAGTCCCCTTCCCTCTCCGAGTCAGTGGATCTCAAATGCCTCAGCCTGGAACATCCATCCCCTTCTCCAGATGTGGCCATTTAGCCTGCAAGCTCCCAGCACATGGACAGAAAAGGAAGGGACCATGGGAGGAGGTCAGAGGTATCTGTTACAGCAAGATAACAGCAATTATTACAGACATCCTCAATTTCACCACTATGGATTGACTCAGAGGAGCACTTAGTGGGAAAAAAAAAGTCACATCAAACACAGCTCATTCTGCAGAACTCCAGGCCCCAGGAACAAAGGTAGGGCTGTGAAATGTGTCTGAACATGAGCAGCTCTAGAAATCCCCCCCTCATCTGGAGATATTCCCCATGATTAAGGCAGTGACCTGGGTCAGGAGCAGGGAAAAAGATGGATGTCACTGGGGTGGAGTGTTGCAACCTCCTGCAGATAAAACCTTCAGGGAAAGACGCCAAAAATAAATAGAATGGCAAGCTGCCAAGTTTTGGGGCAGATTGTGTCCTTTTTCATAGTCAATGACTTCAAACTCCTTGATCTTAAAGCATGAAGCAGAGAAGTTTTCCTAATAAAAAAAAAACCCACACAAAAGAAGACAACAAGAATTACTCCAGTGGTTTAAATAAAATATTTTTTTAATTGACCTCCAGACCAAACCTTATTTCCTTTTTAAATTAACAGCAGTGCTATTATTTCTACCAGTGAAAGGTTTCAGGTTAACAGCACAGATACTGAGCACCTCTGTGATGAGAAAGCCAGACTCTGCAAAGCACTCTCTCATTCTTTGGAAAACACAATCACAGACCATTCTGTCTTGCCCACAGGCCACCAAAAGAGCAGAATGATGGTAGACAGTTTTCTGCCAGCCCACAGAGCAAATCAAGGTGATACCTTCCATGTTTCATTAACACTCCACTGAGCCAAGTGATCTCCTCTTCCAATACTAGCCACAAAGCCACGACTTGAAACAGACCACTTTCATTCCTCAAAGGTGAAAAAGAAATTTGGTCCAAAAATAAGATTAGCTTAGCACACTGATGGATAAAATGTTGACACAAGTACAGAGTCAAAAGACCATTTATTCAACACTCTTAGGGCAAAAAAGAATTTGTGGGAAAACAAGGACATTTATGATAAACAGCCCTGAGCTGTTGCCCCCAGGTCCAAGCTGCAACCTCTGCTGAAAACACAGCATGGACACCCTCAACTTGCCTGTCTGCAGAGCCAACACTGTTAGAGCTGATTTATTAACACCATCTCACAGCCTCAACCACAGCCCAAGCCAGTCCAGGTGTCTAATCCTGCAGCGGGATTTGTTGGCAAAGAGATAAAAGGTTTGAGGAGGGCAAGGTGTGGATTTTCTACTCTGAACCAGTGCAAGCAGCACAAACTCCTGTGGAAAAGGGTATGCTTCAAGAAATCCATTATTAGTGGCCTACATCCTTTGACAGAGCATGTCTCTGTCAGCCTCCAAATCAATCATCCCCAAGATGAGTCTTTATTGAGTGTCAAGATGCTATTATAACCATTACACACATATTAATCCGTGCAGCTCAAAGGAGATCTCTACAGACTGCCAGCAGAAATCCATCAAAGTAACAGGATCTCGTTAGTGCTGAGAGACACACATGATTTATCTTCATGCAGAGATCTTCCTGACATGCCACTCTGCTAGCCAGAGCCAGGCAGGTTATTAGATTGGGCTGTTAATAGCTGATTTAGCTGTACCACTGCCTTAGCACAGGGCTCCACGTGCTCTGCAGCACTCAGAGCATGCAGAGTGCATCAGCTCAGTGCCAGCCTGTGCTGCACACAGACAGCCCTCACAAAATCAAACAGCCAAGGTCATTCCTAATAATTTCCGGCGTGCACAAAACCATGGTAAAGTTAACAGTACAATTAGCAGCAATATCGAACTTAAGGAGGAAAACAGAAAGGATAAGAAGAGTGCCATTTACTCTTTTGTACTAAATAAACACCCAGGGAAAAACTGCAGTGGAGACTTTATTGTTTTGGTGGGTTTGGCAGAATAGTAAAGAAAATATCAATTTAATTTTCATTTATTCAGGCAGTTTAGTGTTAGCCAGGCGGTCCACTTAAAGAACTGTGCACTTTCTGGCCTGAATAAGCAAGTAGTGACAGTAACCCCAAGCCTCTGCCACCACAAACCCTGTACAGCTCTGGTCCAGAGAAGGAGGTGGATATGTACACAAACGCAGTAACACATTGGGGTTAACCTTTAAATTATGCACATCTCCATGTAATGCCACAATGAACACAAAGACAGGACAAAAGAAGGTGAAATTTCTTTGTAGCAAAATGTCCCCTCCAGTACCATCCAGTTTCTACAAGTACTGGTCTTTAAGGCTTTTTTTTTCTGAAATTCTGGAAACTACTTCAATCAGTTCCTAGAAAAACACACCCAGATTGATGTGAATGTCTTGCTCTGGCCTCATCCTAAAGCCTCTTATGTTCTTCATTACATTTACAAGAACCAAACCAGGTAATTTTATAACCAGCTGCTTGAGTGATTGATAGTATTTCCTACTAATTGCCCATCTAGCAATAACAACAAAATTGCAGTACTTAGGAGCAATAGCAGGCAGTCTGAATGTGTGCAGTGACTAAGAAAAATCCAGCTACTCTCTTGGCACCAGAAGGATGGAGAGAGTCACAATTCCTGGAAGATAAAGTACATATGATGACATATTATTAGAAGCAATCTTCTACCACTGGAGTATTTTCACAAATAGCCTTGGGGTGTCTTAAAGAAAACCAAAAGCAAAAAAAAAAAATCAGGTTTGAACACTAAGATCCAAAAGCAGAAGAGAGCTGAAGGATGGCTTTTTCCTGGTACTTCAGCCTCCTCTACAGTACAGCAAAACCTTCAGAGAGACGGAGCTCAGTGTGCTCCAGAGCACTCATTTTCCTGCCAGCTGCAAGATCTCCTCGCCAGTCTTTAAATTTTTCACAGCTACAGTACTTAGAGCTACTGCAATGACCGAGGCACTTTTTAAAGTGACATTTTTGCCACTAGAGCACAGAAACCATTATAATCATTACCTTACTGATGAAGCACCCCTCCCCAGCCACATCTGCAGACTGGTGAAACTTTTGTAATGTTTAAAAGAAACACTTTGAAACATCAATACAAACACAGGCAGCCCTGAAAATGTGTCCTGCGACAGAACTGCCACTTGATGGCACTGCACAGCATCGAGCTACAGTGATTCACAATTATTTTATTTTCTACTTAAGCACAATATGGAATTGCTTTACTGAGCCAGGCAGAGGACAAACACTTGCAGGGAGATCACATCCAACACAGCCTTTGGAAGCAATGGGAAGAACTGCAGGCAGAGTGCAGGGGATTTGGGATGCTATGTGAAATTTTGGCTTTATGAAATCAACATCTTCATGAGCACTGCTCTCACATCAGCTTTGCTGTCAGAACTGCCTCCAGCTGAACAAAATGACCATCAGCACTTTGTTACAGGAAATACAGCAGGGGCATGTATCCTGAGGAATAACATGGGAATGTGTTTGTTCATTCTAAAGGTAGCTGAAGAATACATCTCACAGTGGAACAGTAGTTGAAGAGTATTTTTGTTCTCTTAAACTCAAATGCAGACCTCCATTGCTTACTCCTCCTGACAGGAGAGGAGGCAACACTGTCAGTGATGCTGGGGATGGGACACCATCTCTTGGGTCTGTCCAGGTACTCCCAGCTCATCAGCTACCACAACAAATAATGAATCCCAAACACAGAGCCTAAGACACGTACATAATTTCACCCAATTTTAATATAACTCCTAGTTTGATAATTTAAGGATGCCTTCTACAGTTTCAGAAAGCAGGAGGAAGCCATCTAACAGCTTCCCAAAAGCAGATCATTGTCTCTGCTTTCCCACCCCTACCAGCTGTACCAGCTCTGGCATCTTCTGCAAGTCATATTAAAGTTCACACATAATGCTGCAAAGTAGTGGTGAGTTAAGGGCAGAATTTCAGAGAAGTGCTCCAGACTCCAAGCCAGACTGTTGATTGTCTACCAGCACTTTCACACCCACAAAACAGGATCACAGAAGAAAAGTTCAAATAGATAATGAGGGGAGGAGGGCTTTGAACCCATATCCAGCACTTTTAGTTTCAGACAATTTGGAAGAAAGGTTGAGAAAAGGCCTCTGAGCTGCAATTTAAGCAACAGCTTCTCCTGGAGGAAGATGCTGCTGATGGTCTGGCAGCCTCATGCGACTTCTCCAGGCAAAGCTGCCTTCAGTAAATGCACAGAAGTCACCATTTCACCAACAGCCCTATGCTAACATCACAGAGAGCTAGAGAATGTCTCTCTTAAGAGGAGCAAGGCAAGCAGTCAGCCTCATAATAACCAGACTGAGCAGAAGTCTGCAGTGGGGTGTGACAGAACCCAGAAGCAGCAGGGAGCTTGCCAGGGGACGTTGCTGAGCTCAGGTGGCAGCTGCCAGACACCCATTTCCACAGAAGGGATGGCTTCCTGCGTGATGCAGACCAGAGTTTGGGAAGTGGAGGATGAAAAGAATCTAAATCAAAGATCTGACTGACAAAAACTTAAAAGATGAGGTCAAGCACAGTTTAGTGAGGAAAGTATTTTGCCTGGAGAATTAAAGCAGAGCCAGACAAGCTGCAATATACTCCTCTCAAAAAAAAAAATCAGTTTATTCAGGCGCCCCAGCTGACTTTCTTAAAACCAACCAAGCAGCAGGTTCTTCCACAAGTAATGCAAGCAAATATTTTATTTGTAAAAGGTGCTCAGAGGCCTCCACTCATTCATTACTCAAAGACATTTTGAAGGTAGGGCAGAAAGCTAGTTTGTCATTAAGAAGAAATCAAGTACCCAACAAATAAAAGACAAGAGGTTTATCAGATCCTCTCACCACAGAGCTGAACTAAACATCAAGGCTGGCTGTCCTCTTGCCTAAGGACCTTGAGAGAAACAAAAACAGGGCTTCTGTATAGTGGCTTTCGTGAGAAATTCCCACATCAAAAGCATGTGTGGTATGTTCTCCTTTTTCTGCTGGACTGACCTCAGATATTCAGGCATCTCAGTGGCCTTTGTCACCATAGATGCCACTAAGCAAACAAATTCTGCTGTAGTAGAAAAGTAACTTAAGCATAGCTGCCAAGCTCATGACAGCATCTTTACTGTAGAACTATAAAAGTATTTCATTTTGTCCTTTTGTCCCCTTGGTAGAGATTTCTGAAGAACATTAATCACATATCACACAACAGTGACACCTGAGGTAAGAAGCCAGATGTGAGGCACACACAGGTACAACACCTCACTGCACTCAGGGACTCGGGGAGCCACAGCACTTGGGACAGACACTGCTGCCACAAGCCTCAAAACCCTCTATTGTGAACTTTTATCTACAATTCTTTAATATTAACTCAGAAGGTGGGGGGGGGGTTTAAAACATGAACATCAGAGGGTATTACAATTGCTTTTCTCGGGAATACACAGTGCACTTCAGTAGGGCCTCATTCTATATGAATATGTAATTGGGGGGGAAATATTACAAGCATTACCCTTTTTTTCAGTTTTAGATTAAAGCAGGACAAACTGGGAAATTTACAGGAGTTGTTCATTCATTAACAGAAGAGGACCTACTGTACCCAAACCCCAGGTTATATTAAGAGAGGGTCAATGCATTCTTTCTGAGGCTTTTGAAGTTCATACTTCATTAAGCTGCATGACATTTTGCCTTGGAAGTGGGAGCTCTCATCTCTATCAAAAAGTCTCCTTGAGAAACTCTGCAGGTTACACAGCTTCTAAGTGGCAGTTTAGACAAGAGACTCCATCCACAGACCTGATTAAAGACCAAAGTCAATGGCAGCATTTTTATCAATTAAGTGTTTGCCCTCTCATGCAATCACCAGTTATGACACATTTGGGTTTGTCACTCCAAATAACGTGGGCACACCTTAGACAAACCATGCAGAGGAGGAGTGCTGTGATTTAAAACAAGTTGGTTCCTTTTAATCTAAAAGGAAAAACGAAAAAAAAAGTTTGCAGCAATGCATCATGCTTCTCCAGCTGGTAATCTTTTCCATTTCACACCCACTGATCATTATCACCATGAAAAAATATTCCCGTCTTAAAGGCAGATCTAAGGTTGTAACCTTGGTTGCAGTCAAGAGCAGATGAGATTAATCTTTCCCAACGTTTCCCTGCATGCAACCCCAGTGCTTTTCCAAAACAGTCATACCCAAATACTGCTCTCCCGTCATTTTTCCAGAAAAATAACCCCAAACCAGCATTGATTTCAGAGATGTAGGAGATGCGACTGGGTTACAAAAATGATCAATAATTCTACAGAGACCCCAGAGCCAGCAGAGGCTGAAATCAGAAGCTGTGCACATCACTTCTGAAGGGAGACTTTCTGGACACTCTATGCAGCTGAATACACAGCCTTGATCATTCTTTCACGTGCACTCCATATTTATTAAAGTTTGGCTGGAAATAAGGACATGGCTTGTGAGCCTTGATCCTTTTGTAATTAAATCTCCTGTTGAATAATCTGATGGACTCCCAATTAATGATAATGTTTCTAAAAAGATCAACACCTCACATTTGCAATGCACTTTCCCATGGACGTTAGCAACAGTGGAGTTTAATCTAAGTGACTAATGTAAACAATCTCATCTACAAACAAAGAATTAATGAATCACAACAATAAAACGGCCACCTAATAATACACTTCCATTGTTCAGAGCATTGTTAATCCTTTTTTTTCATACTCCTAGATGATCTGGATATTCCAATACAGCAGTGACAAGAGCCAGGAAGTACCTTACAATGCTGAAGTTGAAATTTTGACTTCTGGTGGTAGGGAGACACAACTTTTATAAAAACACGACAATCACTGAGGTCACTGGAAGCACATTAAAAAACCAAAGAAAACTGAAGTTTGTGACTTCTCATCTCCCATCCTCCTGTTCCAGCCCAGACCTGCCAGCAAACAGAACTGCTTGGTCCTTCAGCTTTGGGACCCCAGGCTCCCTGAGCACAAAGGCCCAGGCAGACCCCAAGTAAGGTCTGAAACACTGTACTGCATCCCACTACACTGTGCCTGATAAGAATTCCCATATCAACAGGATAGCACTGAAATACAAGAGGGATGTGAGTAAAGTTAGTTTTGGATTGAATCCAGTGTCTGTGCATCAATAAAGATGTTCCCAACTGCAGTCTGAGGCAGATAACCAAAGGACTGCCTGGCTACAGGCACTTTTTTTTAGCAGCTGAAGAAATCAATGCAACTCAAGGAAGTGAGTTTGAACATTTTTATTTCAAATTCACCCCACAATATTCATCCACAGGCTCTGCCAAGTCCCACCACCCTTTCTAAATGCAATTCCATGCTGACAGTGGTCGGGGTGGGGGAGCTGCTTGCCCCCCATCCCACTTGAGCACCGGCATTGTTCTATCACACCCGAGCTAAATTGGGGAACACTTCCCTGCCCTATCTCTCCTGGCACCAGCTCCTCAGCCCCATGACTGCACTGCTGGGAGCAGCTCCCAGGGCCAGGGGAGCTCCTGAAACAGCTCCTTAGTGGAGGTAACAACAGCTCTGGGTGACACATACAGTGCTCCTAGGGGACAGGAGCCAGCTGCTGGCAGAGCAAAGGAGGAGCAGCTGTCCCAGCCCAGACCTGCAACAATGCTGAGCTCCAGTTCCTGGCAACCTCATCAACAGGAGAACTATGAGGCAAGGCTGAAATGAGGCACTGAATCACAAAAACACAACGCTCATTATTACAGGATATGTTTTCCACCTTATTTCTTAGTCTTCACACTTACAAGGGCCAGTAGTCTCATCATTACAGGCCGTGACCTCTCAGTGGTCAGAAGCCCTGCAGAGGCAGCACAGATGATTTTTACAGAAGTAAATAGAAGTTCAAGCAGCCAAAAGAAAGTACCAAGAAGGATACAGCAGGTGGTCTTCCTTCCTTTTATGCACACTGATTCAAGTAATACAAAAATCTCTACCCCTCTATTGGTGTGTATGTGGAAATACCATCTTTTCCATCACCCAAAAAACTTTGGCCCCAAGTACACTGGACATCTCAGGTTCCCAAACCCCTTTTCTTAATTATGAATTATGAAATCTGGGCAAGCTGGTAATTACCAAATAGGATAAAGTATGCTTTAGCTCTCTAATTGGCTTCCAGAACTGAACTGGAGACATCATTTCTTTACTTTCTCCTCCTAAAAGGAGCTCAGTAATGCTGCTGATGAAAACAACTATCTAATGGATCTTTCAGGATGAAACTCATGGCAGATTTAGTAAAAAAATAAACAAAATTGCATAATCCTTAATCTAATATATTAGCTTAAAAGAGGAAGATGCAAAGGTGTCAAAAACAAAAGGGTCAGGTGTGGGAGAAGCATATTTTCCTCAAAGCAAAGAGAGGGAAATCCTCTGACATGCCAGTATTACCTGTTATTTCCAGTCATTCAAAGAGATGAAATTCCTTATGGAGGAATTAACAGAATACTGCTCTCAGTAATGTGAAAACAAGATCAAGGAGGCTGTATATGAAAAATGGAGTTGCCATCACCCTGAAGAAGGAATGGTCTCCCAAAGGCCAGGCCACAAGACTGCTGTGTCTGCCTTTAGAAAAACAGAAATACCAGGAAGATACCCTTTTCTTTGTGTTCTGCTGGCACCTAACAACTCTCAGATGAGCTGTCATTAGCAACACATGGAAAACAAAACTGATCTTAAATGCACAAAGCATTTATACTGAGAGCAAACAGAAAGACTAAATTTTGACCTTTCAAATTTCCTTAAGCTACCAACAAATTTGGTTTTTTGAAAGGGAGCTGATTTGTGTATACACCTGGCCAGGAGAAGAGGAGAGAAAAGGGAGTCACTGATGTATTAATAATGTAATTTATTTGCATTGCAAAGAAACACTATACCAAGTGCTCTACAATCATTATTTTACACCAGGCTACATTTGACCTCAGCCCAGTTCTCTGTCACATGGGGATGAGGACCTCTAAGTGTACCACTTCAGTATTACATATTCAATAAAACCCCACACAAAAGAGTGGGAAAATAAACTAATTCAATAGATAAGCCTGAGAAAACAAAGCCTCCAGATTAGCAAAGTCATACACTGTTCAAATGAGAATAATTTCATTCTGCATTACACCATTCACGTGTTTCTACTGTAGCAATTTCATCATCTATTTGCACATAAGTTCCATTCTCCCTTAACACGTCCTAAGCTTAAATGAAGTTTCTTCAAAGTCAAGGTACATTCAGTAAACTAGAGATTTAATAAACTTCAGGCAACATTTAGTTTCAAAATTCAGGATATGGTGTACTTCTGGAAAGCCACTCTACAAAATCAGGTCACACTACATAGTATTTTAATCTTGCTTCAAGCACAGGCTTAGGATAATGGGTAGAGAATAAATTCCAATGCAAACTTCTAGTTGGTAATTAAAGGCAGGCAAAATTTAAAGCCTCCATGGCATTAAAGGTCAATACAATCTATTATTGACAGCACACAACACTCTCCAAGATAAAGGTCCTATCACCACTCCTGATTGTTTCTCCTTCCTTCCCCTTAAAAACCACATTTGCAAGCAATTTTCCCTTCAAACTTTCCATCTTCTCATCCAGCTCTGCCCTGGCTGGCGAGCTCTGTGGGCAGGACAATGAGCTGCAGCAGCTCAGCCTGCTCCCAGCATGGCAAGGCAATGTGGAAAGCAAACAGTTACAGAGCTGGCTGGCAGCTTTGGCACAGACTGAACACACGCTCACACACCCCCACACACATCCAGGTCTAATTTGACAGTGCCCATGTTCTCCAACAAAGCTGCTATTCAGGGCCAGGGGAAGCTTGTTCCTTATTCATGGAGGTTACAAGCTCGGAGAGGCTGACGTAAACCATCCCCTGCTGCAGCCCAGCCCTGCGCTGCCTCCAGGTCCTCCCTGCCACGTTTAAAACTCCAAACACAAAAATATTATCACAGTGGGCAAGCCCTGCACACTGGGATGCCCCGTTTTCCACACTAGCACTTTCTTCTCACCCCCTCTCAACACATCAAGTCACACGAGCACAGCCGTGCACGCTTTGGGGAGGAAAAACAAAAGTGGGGGATACCTGCACAGAGACAGCATTACATGGCTCAAAACCTACTTAAAACAGTCTGCTGGAACCCAGAGGAGCTCTGTGACTTACCTGAGAGCATTACCACTGAGCATCTGCAACTGGATTAATACAAATAAACTCGTTAGGGAGCAAAGAAAAGAAGCAGCATGTCCAAAAAGCTGATGGGAAGTGTTTTGTGTGAATAGTAAAGTGCATTAATTGGTACTCACATACAGTGGAGCTTGCTGTGGATTTAGTTTCATGACCTCAGAACACTGAAACAAAAAAAGAAAAAGCAAGTTTAAGCTATTTTTCATAAAATTGTAGGTACTTCTCTGTAAGTTGCTTTAGCACTCACACATTCCTTTTTCCAATAAGCACTTTTTCTCTTCCCCTTCATGTCCATCTCAGTTCATCTTTCCTCCTAGCAATCCTCACTTCGTATCAGCTTTTTATGGCAATTATCAATCCTTAATTGAAATCCTTCCACCAATTTCCCCACTCCCCCATGAAAAATCATTTATGAGTATTTGCAATTCTCTCTGCTGCTCAAGAAATCCAACTACTACCTTGTCCAAGGTAATTTGGTATCAATTTTTTACCCCTTTCACTGGATTATTTGTTAAAAAACATTTCAAAACTACATAGACAACAAACTATAAAAAATGCTCTGAAGGAAAAACTTCCAGAATATATGATGCTCATATTCTGACTGCATTTTTCATAATCAAAATCTACCATTACTCATCCTGCAAAAGCTATTTTAGTCAATAATCTTTCCTCTTTCCAGTCTGTCCCTGGAATTTCTCTATAACCTGGTGAAAGTTTATTATATTGAGCTTTGAATCAGTTGAACCAGAATTTCTCTTGCATTAGTTCCTCCACTCCAGCAGAAAATATTAATTCTAAACAAAAGCTCTAAGTTTTCATTTAATGTGTGTATTAAGAGATCCAGGATCCTAAGATGAAGGAATGCAAAACAATTAAAAATGGAATTTTTGCTGTTACTCATGTCTGCAGAACTGGTAATGCTCTGCAAATACTTCAAGCTCTTTTTAAAATAGATGAAATACCATTCTGCTTTTCACACCAAAAATGCAGGATCTTGTTCATACTTTGCTCCTTTCCAAATCCCACAGTTTGCCTTTAGTGAGACAGAAATTAAACCACAGCCTAAGTTCTCTTAGCTGATTCCAGCTAGCCTTGCTCCCTCACACGCTCTCTTCATTTTACAAAACGTTTTTGTGCCAGTTGCTTGAAAATACCACAGTGACCTGCCAAGCTTGTGCATCAAAACAGCCCCTCTGCAAAAGGTCCTCTGAGGCAGCCAGTAGATGGAGAAGTATTTTGCAAGAGTTTTAAATCAAATTCAATTCATACCTGCTTTTAACCTTGAGATTCCCCTTTGTACAGCAAGAACACCCTGACAGTTATGCCTGATGGTTTTCACTGTATTTTCAGCTCTTACAAAAACTTACTAGGAAAAAGAGGGGATTAGTAGCACTAGCTGCCATTTGGGCAGGTGAGCTCCAAGAACAGCTCTGAAAACAATCTGCACTTGTGCCCTACAACATGCCCCTGGCAGTTCCAGTCCTACTGAGGGCTCAAATAAAAAAAAAAAAGAAACAAAACCAAAAAATGCACAGAATCTGCCAAGCTCCCTCATGACCCATCCAAGCCTCTCTCTCTCCTGTTCTGAACCTGGGTGTCCTAAACAGGGGCATAAAAACATTCCCTAGACAAGAACACTCATTGTATCATATAGAAATCAAATCATGCTTGAAAAAAACCTCAAGCATTCAAGCTCACTTCACATATGGATTTTTAGAATTTCTCATTGGTATAGACTAATTTCCTGTGAATTCAAACTCCTGACAGTTTTTCCTGGGGTTTTTTTTGGCAAGAGAAGTACACAGCAGCAGCAGTGAAATAAGGTGATGCTGTTGAACACTGTTGTCAAAAAATCATGGGAATACGTCCTGCAAGAAGATTTCTCCCCCCTCTTATTTTACTGGTTGGCCCTTACATCAGTCACTTAAAGTGATTCCTTGGTTCATAATGCACATGTCATTCCAATTTTTCTAAGGATACAAACTTAGTTTGCAAGGAGCCAGGCAGGTTTGGAAAATATTTCATTTTATCTTGTTAGTTAGTTATTTGGCAAAAACATAGGAGAAAAACTGAGTGACAGATAAGCCTGAATGACTACTCTGAGTCAATAAAGGACTAAATTTAGGTTTCTAGACAAGTGGATTTCTCCAACCAATAGACAGGCAGGGAGCAGCCTCTGAAAAACTTTAATCCAGTAAGGAGAGGGAAAACAAAAAGCAGATCATACTGGTCATAGCCTAGCCAAGATACACAGGGATCCTAACACAGTCCGTAAGTTGGACTACTTCAAGTGTAAAAATGAGGGGGGAAAGGAAGCTAAACAGCTAAACTTTGTTTTCTCCTATTATTAGAGGGGCACATCCTTCAAGCCAATGCCTGCTCTGAGCCCCAAAAAGCCATTTCTATTTTTTTGGGCTAGAAGAACTTGCTGTACCAGATACAGAAGAATGCAGTGAGAATAACTGGCCCTACTGTGACATCAGGATCTGGACTGCACATGAACTGTCTTGAAAATCAAACTAACAAGAACAGGTAAATATAAATCCCACCTTCCTTGCCCAGCTCCCACCCAGTACCCTCATAGCAGCTCACAGATTCTGTTTCAGTAGCAGCTGCCTGTATTTAAAACATTTATGGTATTTCTCACAAATAGCTAAACCTTTTGAATTTCAGTGGGAGGTTTATCACAAGCTCCATATACATCCAGACAATTACATTGCAAGGTTTCTAGACTTATATTAGGTTTTCCACCTTATGATAACACAGCGAAATCCCTTGTAATTGCAAATTGGAAAGTAGGACATGAAATGAAAATCCAGGTTCAAGTTCCTGAAAGCAACAGTGGTTTTAGACATTATAAAAATTTGCAGATGTCAGTAAAATAGAAAGCTACTAGAGCCTCCTCAAAACTGGGACAGACACCTTTCTGCTCTGTTAGGGACTGAAGAATTAATACAGTGAGTTTTATTAATGTCTCTTTTTGAGAACTTCTGTGTTATTTCACATAAAATTTCATGGATGAGGACAAATGATTGCTCTTCATTTCTCTGGGTATGGTAATATATGTCAGGGAAAGAAAGGAAAAAAAATCCACATTTATTTGCTTTACTGTGGTTCCCAAAACCTCATCCAAAATTAGGGCCCCACTGGTTACATGCTGTAAAAATGTCAATGCAAACAAAGTTTCTGCCCTGAAGAGTTTACAAATAAGCACAGGCAGCAGGAAGGAATACAAACCCCTCATACCAAAGGAATAAACCCTCTGCTCATCCACTGCCCCCAGCTACCACTAATTTGGCCATAATTAGGTGGCTTGTTTCTTCTAGGCATTGCAGGCAAAGTGTGTATCATGAGGACAAATCTGACAGGGAGGTCAGTGCTCCTCCAGGCCAGCCCATCCCACATACAGTCTGCAGGGCAGAAGGACTTTGCACACCATGAATGCCAAAATGCCTTTTCCATTTTCCCATCACACCCTGGTCAGGATTGCTCTTTTTGGCAGTGGGTTCAATCAAATGCTGGTCTCACTGCTCAGCTTCTGTGAGCTCCCCAGCATCCACTCCTGGCTGCCTGGAAGGAGTGGAAGCATATATAAGAAAGAAAACACAGTGCCACTCTCAAGAGCTGCCCAAGAACAAATTTATATTGACTTTTTTATCAGAAAGAAGATCTACAGGATGGCAGAAACAAAAACAACCACTCTTGCCTCCAACAACAGAGCAGAGCTGCAACAACCAGGAGGATGAGGGGTATTTAATCCACGTGGTGCAGCTGGGAAAGCCTACCCACCCCTTTCCCTCTCCCCCATGCACTAAACAAACTTCAATTCTAAGCATTTGAGTTTTTTCAAGCTTTTCAAGTTCAGTTTTTAGGTATTTTAAGTAAACTTCAGTTAGACATATACTTCAAGTTTAAGCTGAACTTTATCTGAATCTCAGCACTTGACCTTTTCATTTATCATTTTAACATTTGATTTGTAGAAACATTGATCCTTATTTGCAAAGCTTTACCCATGCACTCTGAGCTGTACCAAAGAAAAAAAACCAAATCCCAAAGAAAACCTAACCAAATCTTAGCCATGAAGAGCCTGTGGTTGTAGGCAAGAAAGAACAGCCAAAAAACACAAGAAGAATCTGCTGGTTACAGATGGCATGGAAAGCATTCCAGTAGATAAACAGAAATGCAGAGAAAGCAGGACGGCTTTCCAGCTGTAAGTATCACAGCATTGCTGGGATGAAAGCCAAAGGAAGATTTACTTTTTTTTTTTTTTGATGCAACAGAACTTATTTTGTAAAAATTATCCTGTAGAACTGGTTTGAAGAGACTAAACTTTTATTTCAAGGCTCTGAAAGAACAATTCACCAGGTAGGCCAAACTACATATATCCTATAAAAATTAGGAAAGCGCTAATGATGCTAGTTATCTGCCAGAGAGCAAGACAAACAGAATTTATTTTATATATTTCTTTGAACAGGGACACCAATAACCCACAGTGGGGCAACCTGCCTTATAGGCAACCCTTTAGCCAAATAGCCCAGAAGTTGTGAAAGAGTTTAGAGAAATCCCAGGATTTCCTGGGACCACACATTCACCTCCCTTGCTGAGCTGCATCACTTCCTTCTATATGGCTGCACTACAAAAATAAAACCAAGATTCCAAAACCACATCACTTCTCATTCAACAAAGCACAGCATCCTCAAAGGCACTCCTGGTTGTACAAAATGTTAATTTATGAAGTACTTGGATGTATCAAGAGGATTGGGTTTCAGGCCCTACAGAGCTGCTGCTCTAAACTACACAAGATAAATAAAGATGGGGAAGTGGAAAGTGAGGGGAGCAGAGAGCAGACCAACTGCCCATATACAGAGGAATTCCTGCTGGAGCCATGATTTCATGCAAAGAGAACTAAAATAGCAATGTCTTTCACAAGTTTATTGTTCTCCCTTAGTGTCAAGGGAATTGCTAAGCTGGAATATTCCCTTTTTCTTCTCAGTGGTATATGACCTTTATTGTCTTGTATTACCCATCATCAGTATCCTCATTTTTTTTTGTTATAACACAATTCTTTGTAGAAAGGCTCTTCTTGGTTTATTTTGAGGGTTTTTGTTGTTTTTTTTTTTTTCTTTTTCACCTTTAGCAAAAACTCTGAAAATGGAAAGAAACAATGACTTGATGTTGGTTTTATTACTTATATTTTCTTGTGTGGTCTTTTTCCTGGGTATATTCCTGCAAAGTTGAGACACGCAGTAAATTACTCTCACCTTGTGGTATTAGGCAAGACATGGGTTTGTTCACACACTCTGTTCCACGAGTTTCATTCAACACTGAATGAACACCAGAACTCACCATTCATAAAATGAATGAGCTTTCTAATCAGTGTAATCAGTGTACTACTGCCCTGTCCTTAAAACCCATGTGAAAGGAGACTTAAAAAAAAAACAGGACAAAACCTACAAATAGCTTTGACAGGAAAAATAAACCCACAGCCCAGTTCTTCAAGAATGTGCAGGGAGAAATTTGTATAAATAGAATAGCTGCAATTGCAGTGACTAAAATAAACCCCAAGACAAGCACCATAATTCCAAACGCAGAACAACTTTCTCTGTAGCTGTAATAATGCATGATTTTGTATATCTGGTCAGAAACAGGAGGCTGGAGGCATTAGGAGAAGTAACTAATCCCAAATTTATTTAGCAGACACCCAGGGAAGTGATACCACCAGCAAAAGTCATTGACCCTGGAAAGGAGAGGAGCTGTGGAAACAAGAAACCACATCTCAAACACAAAGCACCAAACAAGTTACCAGCATACTGCAGCATTGTGTTTAGTATCACAGCTGAGCCCAGAACTACAAAACCTCCAGATATTTGTGTACAATCACCTGAATTTATGTAACTCCCTGAACATGATGTTTTCTCACTAAGTGGATTGCTTAGGAATAAAAATTTATCCCTCATGCAGCATTTCCACAGGTGATACTGCTTCCCAGCTGTGTACTGTCTGCAAACAAAAACATATGCTGCCATTAAACTACAGACAAAACCGGGGTTTCTTGGCTACAAGGGAGAGATGAAAAGGAGGTTTAGAGATGTTTAGTGTTGTTCTGAATCTACCATCACTCTCCTCCAACAGCACAGAGGTAACCCAGACAAGCCACCCTCAGGAAAACCAGACACACACAGATTCCTTTCACAAAAAGAAAAGAAACCTCACAACAATCTTCTCCCTCCAGAAAAAAAAAAAAGTAATTTAAAGAACATTAAAGAACATATTTAAGTGCAAAATCTGCCTCAAATCTGTTGGATTTTTCCTTTACAGTGTTGGAAACCACAGTACTGTAGCATGCTTGTACAAGAGCCCATCAAGCAGCGGTGGGGGAGTCGTAGAGCTGAGCCACTTGCAGAGGGGCAGGAGCCTCACTGCAACACAAGCTAACAGAGCGTCACCAATTTAATTGACTGATGATTTAATAAAATGCCCTGGATATAGATTAACTTGCTTTGCTTAATGTAGCTCAGCTTCCTGGCAGCAGGAGCTGGCAGCACACTGTTCCTGGGCTGGGAGCTGGGCTGCCCAGGGGCTGCACCCACCACTTGCCTCACCCAAACCTTTCCCATTATCCTTCCCAAAATAATGATGTGTAACACAAAGCTAAGATACAGGCAAACAGATACACACACACACACACACATAAAAAATAAGCTTAAACCTTTATCCATGCTATACTAAGTCCCTAACTCAGCTTTGCCAGCCCTGTCTTACTCCAGAGCCAAACACCCTTAGTCTCAACATTAAGTTTCTTCTTTAGGACCATTTCAATCTCATAATTGTCAAAAAGATAATCACCTGGATTATTCAATTCCTGCCCAAAGCTTGGAAAGATATGAAGCAATGTTGGGTTAACAAAAGCAGTGCTTTCTCCATGTAGAAGAAGGCAGAGATCCCTCTCAAATGTATTTCCCTGCTCCATCCCTTCCCCTATTAGTAGGTACAAAAAACAAACCCACAAAACTCAAATCACAGCAGCTATCTCTTTACAGTTCATATGCCCAATTTCAAATAAAGAAAGATACTGTAAAAGTTGCAAAAACAGAGAGTAAAAAAGGATTATTAGCCAGCTCTAATTATACAAACTGATCTCATCCTCTTGTCATAAGCCTCTTTCCTGTTTCCGGAATCTATTTGTGCTACAGAAAGACCAGCCTTTTGTAAATGTCCATGGATCATCAACACAGGCTGATTAATTTCCCATTTTACAGTACACACATACTGTCAAGCAATTCACTTGTAATCCGATATAACCCTGCCCTCACTTGTAAATTTTTTCCTCTAATATATTACTAAAGGCAAACAGTACTTAAGATACCGATTTGTAAAATCCAAACAACGTTTCAAAAGGAGGCATCATGCTTCTATAATAAAATAAAAATCACAGACCACATCTTCAGTTCAAGTAGCTACATCCTAATAAAGTTAAGACCTAACAGTTGACTTGAATTAAAGAGCAGCATGTACGCAAGAGCACACATATGTTTATACTCAAATTAAGTCCTCCAACAGGTTCAGGGGCAGCTGTTTCACGTATGCATGAGACTTTTATCTCAGGCTCAAATATTAACTTCCAGAAATCCTTAGCAGACATTCTAGCTGCCTCCTCAAATGAGCAAAATCCAGTTTATACCTTCCTATACGCTCCCTTGTTTGAATACACGTTTTAGCAGTAAACTGTGGGGAAGCTCTCAGTGAGAACCAGCTCTTGTTTGCAGGGGTGATTCTTGACTTTGGGGGTTTAACCAGGAGCTTCATGAAAAACAGGTATCAAACTGGGCAGCTGAAGCATCATGCAAGTTACTGGCTATCTTTGAAAACAGAGATGCATTATATGGGACAAGGTGAAGAACGGAGGGAGGCAAGAACAGAGTTTGGGGAGTATTCCACCCCAGTGCATAAAAGGATAAACACAGTAGAGAGCTGTCAACAGAAAGGAGATGACTACAGCCTTACATGTGCACTGGGAGTGAGCAAAGCCTCTAACTATTTATTCCTACACTTCTTACTACAGCTCATGTCCTAAAACCTTCTCCACTTCACTATTCTCTGACTCTCCAGGCTGTGCTGTTTTAGGAACTATGCTGAGCAACGATGGTTCCAGTAAAAGAAACACCCCCAAGCCCTAGAGCTGAGCAGCAAAGCCCTGCTTCTTTCTGTGCTTCCCAAACCACAGCACTTGTACTGCATTCCCAAAAACACAAGCCTGCGGTAGAAAACAACCCATGATGCCCAAAACATCACACACTTTAAAGCTGACAAATACTAAATATTTCCTAGCATTTACAAACCAGGTAGTTACCCAATGCATATTTTAATGAAGTCATGCACCAATCTTAACTCTCGACAGCAGAGAGTTCTAGCCATAGGTCGAGTTAGAAAGAAATGGCATCAAGACCCAGATGCAAGACATGTTTCCACTTGCATTTTGGTCTAAGAAGCTCCAGTGCCCAACATTTTAATGTGCTTTTTTTCTCTGAAGAATACACCATACTCACCCTTCCCTTTAGGCTCCATTTTGCAAATGCTGCCACTGTGGCCCCAGGCATCACAGACTTACTCAGGAAAAGCCTGGCTAACACTTTGCTCCAGAAGAAGAAAATTTCATCAGAAACTTCAGGTTTCCTACAAGAGTACCTGTGCTAACCTCACTCCCTGTGCTACAGCATGACCACATCTGACACTGCAGAATTACAAATTATTTCTTCATAATTGCTCCTCTTCTTTCAACTCACAAAACTATGGGAAAATGTTCTTCTCTAAATAATACACTTTAGGCAATGAGAGAACATGCTCATTTTGCTGAAACATCCTTTCTGAGGCTCAAAAAATATCATCATTCACTCAGCAACTGCAATGATGGAGTCACTTGGTGTGGCATTCCCTGCAAAGAAAATGAGAGCTCTGCTCCCAGGGCTTTGTATTGCACTGGGAATATCCCACAGGAAGTAAAATCCCAAGCAACAGAAAATATTACATCCCTAGCCCATAGAAGAGAGAACACTCATTCAAGCCCCATTTCTAAATAAATTAAAGCATCAAACAATGAAAATTCAAGTAAGCACAGTTTGTACCCAGTTCCACTACCCCACCTTCTGCACCTGAGCCTTCCTGCAGCACGCTCATATGCAAAACCCCACATTTTGCAGACACTTACAACTGTTTCTTTCCACTGCCTTTACAAAGTGACCTTTCAGGCTGGTCCCTCAGGAAATGAATGGGTTAAGTGCCCACAGGTCCCAGCCTCCCCAGTAAATCATTTATTACCCCAGCTCAGGGACAAGGAGCTCTGCAGAAGCGAGAGCCCACGCTGTGCAGCTGTTCCCAGCCAGGCAACTCTCCACAATTATGTTATAACACAGGATTAAGCTCGGGGAGTGGAAGTCCGTCCCTTCATTGCTGATGGCTTTTTTCTTTTTTTCAAGTTATGCAGCTATTTTAAATGTTACAGAGCTCATTAACATGAAGTTCATTAAGCAGTAACCACTTTATGAATGAAAAGATTGTCTTTATAAACACAATTATGGAAATACGAGACCAGCAGGTAGAAAAAGGAAAAGGTATGAGAATGCTGCTCCTGAACTCCAAATTAGCCTTTCTTTTTTTCCCAGATCCTTCAGAGGAGGCACACCCAGAAATGTGAGGCAGAGGCTGGTTCCCAGGCAGGACTTCAGGTGAGAAGCTCTTGCTGCCTGTGCTGCGCCCTCACCAGAGATTTCACTGCTGTAGCTGAGTGTAAAAAGCCATCCCCCTTCGTCACCCCCAAAAAGGGTCTGGAATCTTCCTCAGCAGTGAGCACAGCTTGCTGCAACTCACCACGCTCCCCAAATTAGCAGAAAGTTAAGAAATACTATGACAAATCAAGCCACAAATTGCTTCTCTGCAGCTGGTGTGCATTCCTCCTTTAAACATGATGAACTTGGAGGACAGCTCTCAGCAAGCCACTTATTCATTCCTGATAAAGCAGGTTCCATTCATAATCATGCCAAGGACTTCATTTCTTTCTCAAGGTCTGAAAATAGGTATAATTCCACTGCTCAACCCCACTGAAAAAAGGAAAACCCAAATTATTACGATACATACTTGTCTCTCTACAAGTAACAACAGTTTCTGATTAATCCACCCAGCTGTTGCCACAGCTCAGTAACACCAAATGATTTGGACTCAGCCTTGTTAAATCACTGGTCTTGTAGGCAAGACCATGGAAAATACGAGGCACTGCAGAAGGTAAATAGGTTAGGGGACAGTGGGAGGAGAAAAAAAGGCAGCTTGCAGTGGTTTTCCTCCCTCCCTCCCTTGACAGAGCTCACACATGGCAAGCACCCATTTCCAGGCAAGACTCTGGCAGTTTCTTTGCTTCAGGCTAACAGTTTTTGCACATTCAACTCTTTTTGGAGAGAAAGGGTGTAACTCCATGAGTCAAAACAGCTCCTGTCAGCATTGCAGTAACCATATACTTGTTTTTAGGTCAGATCCATCCCGTGATCTGGTTCACCACACCAAGAAGCTGGTGTTAGCTGAACAACAAACCCAGAAGCCTCAACACCACGACTGCTCCGGGGCAGACAGACCGACAGCCGCTGTGCCGAGCAGGAGGCACCTCAGCTCTGATCCCAGCCAGCTCCCGTGGAAATCCTGGGGCTGTAACCATATGCCTGCCTGCCCCAGGGACATGAAAGCTCCATCTTAAAATATTAGGGAAAAACAGCTGATGTTTTAAGTGTTAAGTGCTATTTTATACCATGGCATCTGGTTGATACAGGAGGCAACACCGCATATCCCTTTTCTAACCCCACCACAAAGAGATTGTGTTTTATGGCAAAATAACTTGTTGAATTTGTTTATATCATTGTAATTGCTTTGATATCACCATTTCCTCCTCCTGTCAAGGCTAAGTTTGAGAATGGCAAACCCATTCTCCCAAACCCCTCATCTCAATCCTGCTGTATACCTACAAGAGCTGCCAAAACATTTAACCTTACTTTAACTGCATGAAGCAGTACAGGTGGCTCCAAGATCTTCCTCAGGTTGTTCCCACGCCGAGCAGGGAGAAGTAGGGCAGGTGACAACACTCAGCTCCTAGAAGGGGGAAAAAGAAGAAAGAGTCACCAGGTGCAAGGGTCAGCATGGCTGAGAGCAGTCGCAACACCCAAACTGGCACTGCAACACCTTCACCAAGGGGGATGGAAACCATCCTCTCCCCTGCTAGCCATGTGGGAGGCATGTGTTGCTTCCTGCAGCAGCCCCATGTGGTTCCACGAGCACGCACAGGACAATGGCCACATTATGGATAGGGCTATTTATAGATATGTAGGCATCTGGCACCACCTAAGAATAACTGCACTGCTGAGTTGTATTTGCTGCTGTCCTGCTATTTGGTTTATCCCCAAAGCTGTTGATCTGCTGTCCATCACCGTATCACAAACAACTAAGCTGCCCTTAAGTCCTTTGCATCCATCAACACAGATCTCCCAGACAGACTCCATTACACCAAGGTGTTTCAACAAGAACAAAGGTAGATGACGGCAGATGGTGACCAGCAGATAAAGCCCAAATTTACCAGGACATCTCTGCCAAACCCTTCTGGGTTGCCTGCAATTTTCCACAGGCTGATTCCCTGCTCTGGGGCAAAATCTACTCAGTAGATTCATCCATAGGGATGGTCTCCAAAGCATACCTAGAAAGAGCTGTTAAAGCGAATCAAATGTCAAAAGGTGAAAAAGCCAAGGTTGGGCTATAGTTTATTAAATGCTGTGTGGGAGATTTTATTAGCTACGTCAAAGTTATCAGGGTATCTCAGACCATCATTTGGTTACCACACCAGGAAAGGTTGTGGCTGCACACAAACACCACCTAACACAAGCACAACACACCAACTGCCTCCTCCTGTTCTACCAGAGAGACACTCTACCCCTGCACTCTCCCTGTTGGGAAAACATCCATCATCTGGGAATCTCACGGCCTGAGCCAACCTGCCAACCTCAAAGTGCAATTACAAGAAGTAACAATGGCAAAACTAGTTACCAGCTGGGAAATCAATTGTACTCTGTGAATTAGCTGGGGAAAGTACAGGACTGGAAGGCGAGACACTGCACAACAAATCTCACTCCATCTACACAAGACCTGCATCACCTGAACACCTCACTGTCAGCTTTACACAATGTTTTTTCTCAAGATTAACAGCTAAAACTTAATTTTATCCATTCTGCTGTGAACTGGGGAGAGTATTTTGCAAAGCACTACAGGGTACTGTGCTTTATACAAATGTTTATTTAGATATAGACCAAAGAGGAAAATCAGAAAAAAATTCATCCTCTTCAAGTATGAGGATTGTGCATGAATTCCTTCACCACCATGTCACACATTTCTGAATTACATTCTTATGCCAAACTACTGGAGCTGAAAGTGGAATTACCTGAACTCTTAAATCCCAGTTAAGAGCATACAAACACTCTTTGGATTCATTAACCAGTAAAAACCACCCTCACAGTCACAAACAAGCAGACTGGAACTTTCCTCTGGCATTTTTGCAGTGTTATTATCAGGACCTCAATTTAGAAGACGGTTACTGTTTGATAAAGCAATGATTAACTATTTGCCCTCCTGTGTTGATCTCCAAGGAACAGCTCTTTCCAAGGCACATACAACAACAACACAGTGGTTTCACTCGTTTCTGAGACACTGATAACTTGGCTTTTAAGAGTCTATTTGTATATTTTGGCAGAGAAAGCAGGGTTTGCTGCTATCCCTTTGAACCAACAAGGACTGTGGGTACGGCTAACGCTGCCAGGGTAGACAGTGAGCATGCTGTGAATCACTGCAGGTTTTTCCTCATCTCCACTAAGGAATGAGGGTGTGTGTATGGAAAGCTCACTTGGATGCTCAGGACCTGGAAAGTATTAGCAACTGGAGAAAATAAACTGGCCCAGCAATGAAAAACTAACATAGATCATAAAATTCTTCCTCACACTTTTTTGTCTGGTTTTATTCTGTGGGAGTTTTTAAATTGCTACAAGAAGAAGAAAGTAACATTAAAAAGTCATATATATTTTAGTTGTCTATGTAAAGAGCCTGCACAATCAATAAGGTTGTCCACATCAAAGTACTAATTCCCCAAAGAACTGATTTCTGCTTCCCATGAAATCATTTTGGGACAACTCCTGCATGCCTAAGCACACCCATTTCAGAAGGATTTCCCCATGGGGATTTCTTCTTCTCCTCCTCCTTTACTGGGAAATCATTACCAAGTGTTGACGAACAGGGACATAGCTCCTGTTTTCTGAATCTTAAAAAGATGGGTTTAAAATTTATGTTTCGTGTGTGAGCTCATACCGCTTTATAATGAAAAACTGCTCAGTATTATCACAAGAAAATGATGATATACAGTAGCTTTATAAAAAGCAATTTGGTTTCTACATGGGTCTGTAAATATTCTAAAAAACCTGTAACTCTGGATAATTTCTCCCCTAAAAGGGCCTACAGTCATGATATCCCACAGTGCTCACTAATGTAAACGAGAATGTAAAGGAGAGTCCTTTTGACACCTGCCTTTACACATCGTATTTTGCTTGAGTTTAATAAAAATAGGGGGAAAAACACATCTCTTTTGTCAGGACACAATTATTTGACAGACTGTTTATGGTCTTGCTCCCTCCCCTGTGAGACAGCTAAAGCAGAAATTACCCAGGCCACTGATTAATTACTGAAACAATTCTTTATGAAGAGAGAGGAAAAGAAAATTTAAGGACAGTGTTACAGCTACTTACAATTTTAAGAAGACAACATTAACTGACCCTTTGGATTATATGCAATTGCTATAAGAGATGAGCTGTTTTACCAAAAAAGCCCAATAGCATAGAGATGATCTGCACCTGATACATCCTCAAGAGGCAGAGGAGAAAAGCACTAAAAGGTAGTCTTGTTATATTTCTAAATTAAATGAACTTCAGTGAATAACACAGACAAAAAAGAAATTATTCTGTGTTGATAATCTGTTCGAGAGGAATCAGTTGGGACTATTAAGCATGCTTGGTAGAGTCCCAACATGTGGGCCTCAGGGTTTCTAGTTACTTAGCTGATTCCTCCCCAGCAAACTCCCATCCTTCCCAAACACTCCCCGGTGTCCAGCACAAAGGAAACCACTCCTCAAATTTGTTCTTTTCTTCCCTGCACCCAAACCTATTTTATTTTTCTGAGAAGTGTTCCATGTTTTGTTGCTCTGCCATCTGAGCACTTTGACACATCAAACAAGTTATCTCACCATCTG
The DNA here is from genome assembly GCA_039654755.1 of Calcarius lapponicus. NCBI lineage: Eukaryota > Metazoa > Chordata > Aves > Passeriformes > Fringillidae > Calcarius > Calcarius lapponicus. Next base: position 6,674,504 of record CM077473.1, on the reverse strand, counting down.
GTTGTAGTTGACATTGCAAACCTTTCAGCAAATTCAAAAAGCAGCACCAAGATGAGAAAACTAATGGTCTAGGAAATGGACAGCTGATTATTTGGGATTATTTGACACAGCTGGAACCTTTTCTTAGACAAGACACCCAAACAAATCTCTGGGATTTTCCTGACTTTTGGCTGTTGCCTGCTATAAAACCTCCTCACAATTTCATATCAAATGCTGTCAAGGAAAACATTGCTTTTCATCCTCATCTCCCACATTGCTGGGTGTACAACTGCGTGTGCTACAGCCTTTTGCTCTTAATACACAGCCTATACTTGCACACCATGATATTCTTGTTACAGGACATCCTTTTCCTGCTTCTACTGCATCTCCCAGGAGAGACTGGCTCACAAGAACTTTCCAGAAGTCAGAACTGTGTTTCCTAATTCCTTAGGGAAGGGAATCTGGACACACTCCTTGGACAACCAGAGGATCACACCCAGCCAGCATGGGTTTAGGAAAGGCAGGTCCTGCTTGACTAACCTGATCTCCTCCTATGACAAGGTGACCCGTTTAGTAGATGAAGGAAATGGTGCAGATGTTGTCTGCCTAGACTTTAGGAAAGCCTTTGACACCTTGTTTCACAGCATTCTCCTGGAGAAACTGGCTGCTCAGGGCTTGGATGGGTGTATGATTCTGCTGCTCACTGGGCTAAAAACTGTCTGGATTGCTGGGTGGTGAATGGAGGGAAATCCAGTTGGCAGCCAGTCACAAGTGGGTGTTCCCCAGGGCTCAGCACTGGGGCCAGTCCTGTTTAACACCTTTAACTGGATATGGGGACCGAGGACACTCTCAGTCAGTTTTTAGATAACACCAAGCTGGGCAGGAGTTCATCTGCTGGAGGGCAGGAAGGCTCAGCAGAGGGATCTGGAAAGGCTGGATCAAGGGGCCAGGTGGGGGTCAGCCTCTTCTCCAATGTAACAACTGACAGGACAAGAGGAAACTGCTTCAAGTTGTGCCAGGAGAGGTTTAGATTGCACATGGGGAAAAATTTCCTCACCAAAGGTTGGTCAAGCACTGGAACATCTACCCAAGGAACTGGTGCAGTCATCATCCCTTGAGGCATCTAAAAGATGTGCAGAAGTGGCACTTAGGGACATGGTTCAGTGGTGGCCTTGGCAGAGCTGGACAGTAGTTGGACTTGATGGCTTTAAAAGTATTTTCTAAGCCACAAAATTCTATATAAATGGAAGACAAAAATATTATTTGCCTAAAATCTGCATTGCTTTGGACCCGTGTAAATCCAGCATGATCCCCTAGCCATTGCATCAAGCTACATTTGTACCATAAAGAGTGGAGGGCAGATTGCAGCTCATCACATTCTGACATACGCACACAACATTCCATTGGGAGTAAATGATGGGTTTTGTTTAGACAGCAGCATCTGACTTGGCATACTGGATGAAGAAAAGCCAAGAATTTTAAAACAATAGAAAGTAAAACATATCCATATTTCACATGTCTCTACACATTGCAGAGCAAGCAATAATATTAAGATGTTAACTGCAGTCCCATCAATCCTGATTACCAAGAGATGGGAAACAAATATTCCTTCATATACACTAAGTTAACTTTTGAAACCCAAACTCTTTTGACAGTGTCGCCTTGAACTTGTAAACAGAAATAGCCCCATGGAGTAAAAGGACTAAAAGGGAAGCAAGGAAGCAACAAAGAGCACTTTTCTGCTCACTCTAGCCCTTGACAGACACAAATTTTCTCACTAGAACTTGGAGACCTGCACAAAACTGAAAGAAGTTTGAATTTTTGAAGAAGTCTGAAGTTTTTTAATTCCACCAGCAATCACAACAGAGCAGCAAAACAAACAAACCGGTGGTGCTTTATGCCTCTCTCCCTAGCCTCTGGACAGCCACCTGGGCTCACAGACACCTCTTGGGCAATCACACACAGCAACCTGTTTCCCCAGGAGAAGATGAGGTGCCACAAGGACTCTGCAAGCAGTCAAAACCCCCTCACCTCTAAGAGCATGGTCCTGCAAAGTGCTCTTCAACGGTACACAAGGTCTCAGCCTTCAAAATTGAACAAAAGAAAAATTGGAGAGAATATTGCTTTTGTTACCCAATAGTTCTTACTAATAAAAGCAGGACTTGGTCCTGAAATTTGTTCTTCTTTGCACTGCAGCCTGTCACCATGTTCACCCTAAATAGCAACTGCTTCTTTCCAGACAGCTTTGTTAAACCACATCAGGATTGAGATAAGGACTTCAAACTGTTTCCATAAGACCATCATGGCTCGCTGTCTGTGGGAGATACTAAAATTTAACTTGTGGACAGTTTAAAATCTGTGCAAGGGATCAGCACTTCACTGAACCACCACAGGAAGACCACTACTCTCCCTCCTACTGGGAACCAGTATCAGACTGATTAGCTAAAAAACAAAGCAAACAGCAGCAAGCTGCAATAACATCTCAAGCCCTCAGACACTTCCAGAAAAATCTTTTTTTAAAAAAATTTAATTCTGCAACAGATTCTTCTCCTTCCTCTCTCCTCTACCATGATATTCAGGTGCCAGTCTCAATGAGTTGTGCCTCTTGCTAGAATGGGGCAAAGCCCAAAACAAACCCCCTTCAGCATGAAATAGAGGAAGCACAAACAGTGAAGGCAAGGACTACTTCAGCATGGCCATCATCAAGAATACCAACACAATGCCCCAAAGGCACAGGAAAATGCCACTCAACCACAGCTCCCCACTTAAAAGAATGGGCCTATTTTCTTTGAAATATTGGGTGCAGGTTGTGACAGGACATGCCAGACATTTCCTGGGAAGATGACATGTCACCCCTGGAACAGGATATGGACCCTGAGAGAAGGCAGAGTGGTTGGAAACAAGATTCATGTGAAAATTTCAGTATGAAGGCTTGTCTGGTCCATCATCCTGCTCAAAGCTAGGCCATGATATCAAGGTAATGAAACTATCCCCCTGCTTTCATTGTTCAAAACTGTTAATGTGGCCTGTTTCCCAGTTCTTGTATGTAAAATTGCACTAAATAAGGTAATTGAGCTCCATCACCACAGAAGGAAATCAAACTCACCATCAGTGCAAGGCATTCCTGCTCCAGCCGTGAAGCCTACACAATTCACTTGTTTAATCTGACTTTTCCCATGTACAAAATTGATTTTCTTCTTCATTTCCACACAGTTTACAAAAATACTCAAATAAATAATTTTTGACTGTACTTAGAAGCCTTGTCACAAGGATGGGAACACATACACGCTGAAATCAAACACCAGCATATAACATACACTGATGCACTAATACAAGGTTTTTTCCTACATGTTAAGGAGGTATCTTGATATAAAATACAAAGAACAAATCTATATTCTTGTCTCCCACTGCAGCTCCTGCCGAACCCGAAGTCCCTCTGTGCCGAGCCCATGGATGCAGCAAGAATCCCTCTGTCATAATGTTAAACATAGAAATGCTGGAAGGGGACACAAAGGGACAGAAAATGACTTGTCCAAGTCTTTAGAGATGGCTGCCAGCACAGTCTGTAATCTGGATGGTATTACCTCTCCACCCAAGCAGCAGTGATGGTTCCCCCTTTCTTCAAAAGCTGTCTCCATCCCCGCCCGCTGCTGCCTGGCTCTGCCAAGCAACCATGACATTAAGTCACTTCACTGCTCGAATCAACATGTCACTGGAGCTGCCCAGCACTTAATTATATGAATTAGGAGATCTGTATAATGGTCCTAAACCAGTAATGAAAGAGAAGGTTTAATGATGCAACAAAAACCTGCAACACAGCACTCAGATTACGTGTGGATTACACAACAGCTCCAACAATTCAGCGTTCAGGCTGCAGACTTGCATAGTGCACATCCCATTTTCCCAGAGCCATCATCTGACTCCAAGCACATGAGATCCACTCAAACACACCCTTCCTGCCTCCCTTGCACCAAAAGCTCGAGGATGAAGGTGAAGCTCAGTTTTTGAGCAGCAGTCATGCACATCCAGGAGAAGAGATGCCCAAAGCAAAGTCAGGCCTTTTCCCAAACTCACATTCAAACTCAAAAAGATTCATCTGAAGCCTGTCCTAGCAACAACCACTTGTATCTCACAAGTAGTGCTTGCTCCTCCCAGCATTTCCACTCCATTGCACAGAGATGACATAACTCCAGTGAAACCTGTTCAGTTGACAGCTGGAGTGACTTTTGCATTGTGCCATGTAAGTTAACTCCCAGCTGCAGCCTCGTTTAAGGAAGCAATATGAGCATAGCTTTAACAGAGATATCACCCATGAACTGACAGCAAATAAGGTAATTTAGGTATCTGATGAGCACTCAGCATGAACTGTTCATATGGAAGAGAGTGCTCCTCCCTCAAGATTTCTGAATGGAGTTTATTACTAAATAAGCTCAAATACTTCCAGATAGTATTGATTTCTATTCATAGCACTTATATAGCTTGAGGGAGAAACCATTTGATTTGAAATATTCTTTTAGAATGTATTGACCTTTCATGTCAATAAACACAATACCAAATTGCAGCTTAGCAGGCTTATTTTACCTTTTTTTTTTTTTTTTGGTAAAGTGCTCAGATGAAAAGCACTATATCAGCATCAGGGCTGAGAAGTATTATTTAGATTTCAAAAAGCAGTTAAGTGCCATGGCCAATCCATATGTTCAATATCAAGGGGCTCGTAAGAAAATTGACAGGACCAAAACTGCAATGGGGAAGGAAGACTGATAGCATCAGCTGGGAAGCTGCTTGCCAATATTTGCACGTGCTTGTTCAAACAAAAGCCTCAAGAAGAGATGCAGTGCCTTATCTAGAAACCCTTTAAAATGTCACTAGTATGTCACTATTCTTAACAGAAAAATGCCATACTTGTACTCCTCTGTCACCTGTAACATACACCATTAATTCTATTAAAATCCACAATGGTAACTGTTCATCTCCATGTGTTAGCATTCCTGCTGACTTTTGCCAAGGCAGAAGGAAGCACAGGGTACTGTTACAAGCCCTTTGCAGCTGCAACAGATCTGCATTTACTACAGCAAGGCAGATGGCTGGAAACAACCAGCATGCAACCACAGAGCATCTTTTACCCTGCAAACCCTTCAGCAGGTTGCCAGATTTGCTTTCATATAGCTCAACTTCTCTTTTCCCTCCCTCTAAACAAAAGGACTGTTTTCATTCAGCTGCCGGTTTTCCCCCCTTTACAAATGCAGACACCTGCAACAAATTCCTCTTTAAAGAGGCAGATCACAGCAGGGCAGTGTATTATGAGTAGAAAAGCAAGGGACATTATCAAATAGCATTGGCACATGGCACAAATTTTCCCAGTACCCAAAGAGCCCAGGGCATGTAACTCCAAGTGCATGCCAGGGGAGGAAGCAAGCTTTTGCCACTAGCAAAAAAAATCCTGAAACAAATCAGAAAATGCTCATAGAACCTCTGTCTCAAAGTCTGACATCAAATACAACCTGAGATTACCTGAGCCTGTTACTGGCTCTGCATTCACAAAGCAAAGTGAAATCCTGGAGGTGCCTGCATCCTCCCCATGTGTTTCACACACAGGACGACCGACTCATTATTTTCTCTGCAAAGCACACTCCTCCCCGTTAATCAAGAGTTACAACCAGTGACCCAACTAGCACTGGGATGACTTCACTGCCAGCTGCTAGGCATCCTCAAAAAAACAAAAACAAATTACATGAGGCTACCATCACTTACCAAATCCTACTGCAGGTACACCAGGCTATTGGGCAACGTTGCTGACGTACCTGCCAGCACATCAGGGACTTCTTCCCCAACCATCCCCTGAAGCAAAGGATCTTTATTTACAGCAGTGACAACAGTTTTCACCCAACAGAACACCCTCCCCGTCCTCACCTACCCCAAGCAGGTACAGCTTTTTGCTCAGTGAAGGAAAAATAAGAAGTTAAAGCTAACTAATTGTCAGGACACACCCTTCTCCCAGTGCACCTGTAAATGACCACTTGTGCAACAGCACCTGAGTGTCAACAGGACTGTGGGCACTACCCAGGCACCAACACAGCAATCAAGCCAAGGCCCTACCCGCAGTTCCACGTGCAGGTAGGGTTTTCAAGTGCCTATCTACCTATCTACACCTATGCAGGTGGTGATTCACCTCTTGCAAACCCAGCCTCACGCTGCTGCTATCTCCTCTTTCCTGTACTCCTGCAATTGTGGCTAATCTCCCGGTCAGACTTTGCCTGCCTTCTTCAGGACTTGACTGTCATTCAGCAGAGCACTGAACAGGGTAAGCTGGTAACAAAACAAAAATAAAAACTTAATGAAAAGTAATCAAATCCCCCTGACAGGTTTTCCAATACACATTTCATTAATTACAATTAAAGGCACATGCACTTTTTTCACAGCATGTTTAGGATTAGAAAGAGATAAGCCATGGAAAGCAATGATGTGCTGCTACAAATTTAACTTTTGTGTGTTCTGTGCATAAATAATAAGAAATAATATGCTTTAGATAAATGAATAGATTCTGGCATTTCTACCAACAGAAAATAGAGACAGCAGAATTTAATGTCTGCCCAGAAATCTAAACAAAGGGGTTTAGATAAAGAAAAGTATTCTGGGAAATTCACCACACATTCCCTGATCCATTCAATTTTCTTCCTAGCAATTTCAAATAATCATTCTCACCTCCACCAAAACAAAAATACAAGGGGTGCAAGCCTACAGCACATGCATTTAGCACTAGAGGTTGCTAGAGATCACAGACAACCCACCATATCCCAAGTGGTCGGAACCACAGGTGAAAAAAAATGCTTCTTCACTGAAAGTCACAGCCTCACAGAAAATCTCAAACAGCCTTTTGATCTTAGATCACCCTGGGAAACCTGACACTGATCAGTGCTGGGAAGACACAGCTAAATTTTAGAGGTGCTCATCTACAGGTCACTGCCAAGCCTCCTCTAGTAAGGAATTTCATCTCTAGGAAGGTTACAACAATTGCTTTATGCCAGCTCCAAACAGTTGCCGCTAGGAGGTTTTGCTCACCCCTGAGTTGCCCACAGCCACACACCTGCTGCTTGCTGGACCAAGGGTCAGCCAGGTTGACACCCACATTTCTTTTGACACATCGTTTTTCTGCTGGAGTGGGTTCCCCAGTGTGGGAGAAGGAGCCTGAGCACTGGGACATCCCAAGGAACGCCCTGTGCCTGTCTCCTTCCAGCATCCCTGTGCACCTGGAGAGCAGCCAGCTGAGAAAGCTGGGGCTTTCCCCAGGGACTTACAGGAAGGGCCCTTCACTGAGCTCTAAATTCCTCAGGGCGAGGCTCTTTCTGACATCTGAATTCTTAGGGGTGACGCAAGAGGAAGAGATCACCTGAGAACTTCAGGTGGAGGAAGGACAGCCAGCAGAAGCCGATTAATTCCTAAGCAACAGAGATCTTCCCATGCAAACCTCCCAGGAGCTGGGGGTATGCATGTGATTAGGGAGGAATGGCAAAGGTGGGGACAATCACTGCAACAGAGAAAAACGAAGTTTTTCCAGTGTTTCCAGAGGAGATAAACATCTACCTACTGCATTTTATTTATTTGAGGGTGAGAGGTTGTTTCTTTCTTTTTTTTGAGATGACATTAGGGTCAAAAGCAAGCATTAGGATCATTCAAGTCCTATTGCTTCTGTTAAAGGCTGAAGAATTTCACCTTCACATTCTTCTCAAGCCCATGACTCCAGGATTAGGCCCATTTCTAAAACGCTTACAGGAGAAATTCAAAGTTGGAAACCAAGCCAAATAACCCCAAGGGATTTGCCTTCAGTAACTTTTCCACAGCTCGAACTACAGCTGTTTTCCTTTACAAATTCCACCTCTCAACTGCCAGAGCACCAGAAGAGGAAAGCAGCAAAGTGCTATGGTTGGAAACAAAAGCTCAACATGGACATGCAGCAAAAGATCAAATCCAGTTCTGCTGCAAGCAAAACTCTGACTGCTAACACACTGATTTGGTTCCAGCTGTGCAAGAACACTTGAGGTTGGACTTTCTTTTTTCATCCTCAAGGGTACAGAATGAAATTGTGAGCCAACCAGGACTAAAAGGTTTCTCTGCACCGCTGGAACAAGCAAATAACTTCTCTGACCTATTTTAAAATAAAATACGAGTCTCCACTGGAAGTAAAAACCAAGTTCTTTATTCAAATCTTACATGCCCCACCTGACCATGGTTTTAAAGCATCTCTGCCAGCCTCAACCATTCCTTAGGCAACCGGGGAAATGAAATACAAAACATTAAACAATGTGGAGGGTCAGATTTAAACCAACAAAGACAAGGAAATTGCAAGTTAAGCTTCTTGCTCTGCCCTTGATTCACCTTGTTTTGTTCAGCTACTGCTCTGTTCCCAAACCCTTCCTCCCTCCCAATGCCAAGAGCAACAGGACACAGAAAACAGCGTGGTCTAAACATAGGTGGCATTCCCTCCTATCCAGGTCTTGTTTGTCACCCAAAATCCCAATACAAGCACATCTGGTTTCTTACTTCAGGAGCCTTGCTGAAATAATTGCTGCAGCACCGCTTGGCTGGAGGTCCAGATGTGCCCCTTCCTTGTGGTGATGGGGACATTCTCTGGCCAACATCTCCAACACAAGGGGTTGCAGCAGCAGGACAAACCTCGTATTCCACTAGCATGCACAAAGAACAATAAAATGTGAACAATATTTATATTCCCAAGAAGAAAGATCACAATCTGCAAAGGGGGAAAAGAAGCAATGCTGAAACTCTGGCAAGCCAATGTCTTTCTAAAGTAGAACAAAACGCAGCCTTTAAAATAAAGGCCTCCAGGATGGTCATTTTTCTTCACCAATAGCATGTACTGTTTACTGCCATAGTCTGTGTTTGCAGCACTTCAGTAATGGATTAAAGAAGTTTCATAAGCTTGTAAAGAGAAGTACTTCAAAATTTGGGCAGTAAGAAAGCATATATATTACATAAAAGGCAAAACATGGGCTAAATATCAAGTGCTGTTACAAATTTGGGAAAGACTAAAAGCGTATTTTATTTTCCATACTCTATGGGAGGGATCCAACATAGGACACAACTGCTTAATTGGGAAAAAATGCACATGGCTCAAAGCCTACAGGCTGTCTTCTGATCAGATGCAAAGGATGAGTATCACAGGGCCACACTACCAACCCACCACTGTATTTTAAAGGGATTCACAATATTACTCCTTTTCTTCTTCACATTGTCTTTCAACAGGACAAATCTTTCTCATAGCATAGTGTAAAACTAAAACCTTAGATGAAAGACAAAAGCACCACTTTGGAGACTGAAGATGTGCAAAATATGCTGGTGAACTCCTTGGGAAGCATAACACAGGGAATAATGTCCACTTCAAGGATCCATCAGGTCTCTGGTTTGCTTTTGTCTTCTCAGTTGAATATATCTGCCAAAAGGATTTCTCAATGCTTTCCAGCTGCAATTCAAACCCTCTCCCCTACTACTGGACCTTGCTCTTCCAGGAATATCTCACAGTTCAGTCACTGGTAACAGGTTTTCCACCACAAACCAAGGAGATGTCCTTTATTAGAAGTGCTGTTTCCACAAGCACACAGGGTGTTAACAAGCACCACATGCATAGGGATGAGGAGATGGAGGAAGTTCATAAAAAGGTTTGCTCACTATGAAAATCACCTTCAACTTCCCACGAGTATGATTCCACAAACAATTGCAGTAAGGCAGGTTGTATTATTCTCTTCTCTTCTCTCTTGCCCAATAGCTGCTATTATTGGATCTGGCAAAGCAGCATGTGACTGAAAAATGCAGCTGCATTTTTGGCTCAGAAGCCTCTGCAAGAGCCTTTGAGTCATGAACCAAAAGGCCCACAAAAAAGCAAAAGAGAAGAATGCAGATTCAGTTTTCTTTTCATTGTAAGCATGTGTCTCTACTGCATAGTCCTGATGATGACAAAACCAGGAATCATTTTGAAGTCCCTTTACTCAGGTAAATTGGGCTCCCTCTGCCTGAGGCCACTTGACATAGAAACAGAATGGAAAGATTGTCACTGACCACAAGTGTCTGAGCCACACAACAGAGCAGGTGCCCAGATGTGCCTCTGAGCTATGCTTTTCTACAAGTCTAGAGAAATGGAGGGGTTTTTGTGGTCTGGGTTCTTTTTGTAGAATTTCTCCCAAGAAGCTCAGCCTCATTCCCAAAGCATAAGGCTGAGCTCTTCCACACCACTGCCTTGTAGTAAAACATCCCTGATCCAGCTGTTGCACTGCAAATGAAATGTATAATGCAACACTTTGTCTAAAATGTGTCAAATTGCTCTGAGTACCTAAATGACACCATTACCATGTTCATTACTCTCTCCTCTCATGTCTAATCAAATGTTTCAACCTTTTTCCTTTTTTCAAATGAAAGCAATCCAAAAGCACCCCCTTTCCCAGACTGCTGGGAGTGGGTATTATCACAGACACAAGGCAGAAGGGAGCGTGAGAGCAATCTGGACTGTGGACTGCAGAAGAATGTCTCAGGACTTCTCTTTATCACCAGCTCATGGATTCCGTCAGCAAGAAGCTATTCCCACACAACTTCATGTCTTCTGCCTGCAAGCAACAGCCCAGCTCTGAGCCAGCTCAACAAAAGCAGGCTGGAGGAGAGCAATGGAATGGGAAAACAAGGCACCAAGAATAACCCTTTAGTCAGGATAAACAGCACAGGTCCACTGAAGTTCCCATCCCCTGAAGAGGCTTTGGTATTGGGTGGATGGGACATGACAGGAATGAACACTAAAGGTGCACAGAGGCAAAACTGCACTATGCTGTTCATGCATCTACTAAAAATGCTGGTTCTCCTCAGTCCAGCTGCTGCATTAATATATAACCACCTTAGAAAATAGTCCTTTATGTCTTATATTCTTAAAAAAAAAAAAGTTGAAAGCTAGCAGCTTGTGTTTCTTCCTATTTAAACTGGGTCCCATCAGCACCCTAGCTCTCACACTAGCATGACTCCTCTTGAAAACCAGCTTTGATCATTGCTGTTGGCCTCACAAACTTAGTCCACATCAGCACCCACGATGATTAACCAGCAAAATAAGCACATCTTGCCTCTCAGGGACACTGTGTTCCTAGGAAAACATTGTTTTTACAAGACAATGCAAGGCAGAGGAAGGAAAGTTCCCTAAGGCAGACAAAAATTCCTTAAGTGACTTTTGATAGAGAATTTTCCAGCCCTTTCTGAACTGGAGTGGCAGAAGGAAAAAAACACTAAATATCATCCTTGCCCCTTCGGAGGGCAAGGAGTGGAACATGAGCAACAAGAGGAAAGTTTCTCAAAGGTCACCAAATGCATCATGGCTTAAATGGAAATGATGAGCATCCAGGTTGTTGGTGTTCAGATAACAGTCATGTGCAGCAGGATTGAGCAAGGTGTTCAACTCACGCAAAGAATTCAAAGAGTTTGCTCAAACACAGCAAAGAAATACAGGTATAACACAATATATACACAACCACAGCAGCTTAAGGAATGTACCTCAAAATAGCACAGGTGTTGTTAAGTTTGTTTTGTAACTTTTGCTCAGTTTGAGGACCCAACTCTGTCTGATCTCCATGAGAGCCACTCACTTTTGCTTCACGTGAAGAGATTCCCCTCTCCAACTCATCACTCTCCTAAAAGTACTGCTAGAGAAAGGTATGAAGGCTGATGTTGGATATTTGGGTCTGAGGTCTCTTTCAGGAGCAGAAACTCCCCATTCCCCCATGAAAAGGCAACTCCCAGCAAATTAATTCCAACTCCACCACCCTCCTGTATTACATTACAGAGCTTTGCTGCTCCTGTGCATTCCAAGTCATGGACAAAGTCAGGAGCCCTCACCAATGCTCAACCAGCCGTGCTTGGCTTGGTTAGATATTATAACACCACAATACCTAAAACTGCCCACTTAGGCAGCCTACAAACACCACTGAGAAACACTGCTGTGTCTTGAAACACATTACAATCTTTGCCAGTGTTCTTTACTGCTCCTCAGGAAATGACAGGCTCATTTCTCAGAGCAGTAAATTCCAATAAATTCTTCTTAAACTGGATGGAAATCTGAAAGTTTAACAGACCTAATAAATTGTATTATCTGTATTACCAAGCCAGCCTTACACAAACAAATACATCTAAATTAAGCCTTTGAATCTGCAAATCTTCCTCCATGTGAATAGGAGCTCTGACTTTAGTAGGGCTGCTCCGATCAAGGAAAGAGGGGTCTTCTCTTTTTACACTATGTAAACCATGGGAAGTTAATTCCTCCCACACAAAGCTCTCACACAATCCCTGCTGCATCTTGCTCCTGGCTCATAGGTTGAATATTCATTTCCACACAGCTTCAAAAGGTGCACACTCTTCAGCATCTGTCAGGCACTTTTTTCTTTCGTAAAATGAGAAATGTACTGTGAATTTAAAGAAGTTTGGGTGGGCTTTTTTGCATTCCCTTGTAACAACAAGATTTATGTCCTTTGCAATTAAAAAAAATTATAGTCCAAAAGCATTGCTAAAACCTTTAAAGGACTATATTTAGGGACCGACCTGGAAGATGACTCCTTACCACAATCTCCAACACTAATAATTCTTTCCAGCCTAGGGCTCTAGGTAATGATTGTGCATCAAGGTCATGTTCTTGCCTGGACAAGTTTATTTGCTGTATGTTTTTAGTAACATACAGACCACACATCTTAGAAAGTCACAGCAGCACAGAAGAATAAATGCTGACAGCGATCAGGAAAGAACACCAACTTTTCCAGTATTATGCATAAAAGTCTGCAAACATCATCCTGCACCACTATTAGTGCCATCTATATGTCTGCAAAAAGGACTTATCATGTGGCATCACTTATCACACACAAAAAAGGGGACAATGCACACAAGGGTCACATTTGCACACATCTTCCTTATCTACTCTATAGGACCTGAACTTTAAAGTTGCTCAAATGGCTCCAAGACTGTACATTAAAACAGAAAAGTCAGTAAGTAATATCAGTGACCTCCCAACCCACTATCCAACCTTGAGATTATGAACATCTTGTTTATTTCTTTCTCCAGGGCTTGGGAAGAAGATGGGGGTGACAAAAACCAGCAGCAGATTCAGAGCCCACACTCTTGTGATTTCACTGGAGAGGAGAGAGGTCACATCATTTATCAACTCTGTCTTAGGAGGCCACATTGATAAATGTCACTCCTGAGCCTCCAAGTGAGTGACACTTCAACTATTCCATGGTGCAAACTGAACATAAGTTCAGAAAAAACTACAGATGCAATTAATTCCCAAGACCACCAATAAGCGAGCTTTATGGTTCTTAGGTTCACCCCCTTTTCTTCCATCTTTATATATTTAATTTAAAGTATCAACCTATGCACAAGCTTTTCAACCTGTGCAGTATAGACACCAATGGCCAGGCTTCCTAGACACTTTGATTAATTGCCAGTAACTTATGCCTTCAAGTATCTCATGTTTAATTAAAAAACAAGGATTAAGCCAAATTGGTTTGTTAGTCAGACCAAGGTCAGCTGATGTAAAGGAACTACAATCTTAACAGATTTTCCTTATTGCATTGCAAGGCTTGAGTACTTTATTTCATTATGTGCAGAGGTCATGACAGAGCCAGCACTCAAATAAAAATTGTTCCAAGTCACTAAATGTATCCCAGGTTCTTGTAATTCCTCACGGAAATAAAGAGCAGCAAATGTTTATCCCTCTGTTTTCCCCAGCATTACTGGTTTACGTTCCTGTAGCTGAGGCAACCACACCAGGCCAAGCAGCTTTCAGCCTTTCAGAAAGATTAACTTCTTAAACAGGCACAAACAGCCAAGTTCAGCTCCAGCCAGCCAAGGTGAGTGGCAGACACACAGCTCACGGACCTGAGCACAGCACAGGAGTCCATGTGATGACCTCCTTGCTGAGATCATCCCCCCCTCTAAAACTCCACTCATGGCAAGGTCAGCTCTGAAGTTTTAGATTACCCCAGGTTTGATTTGTTTGCAAAATGTCATTCCTTGCTAAACAAAATTCTGGAAAAAATGAAGTAAGAAAGAAAGAAGGTGGTAATGACTGCCTGGAAAGAAGACGGAAAGGAGCACAGCAAAAAGTGCAAAAGGCATCCAGAAGAAAATTTTATTGCTGACAACGTTCATGACACCTCACAGCAATGCCAGGACCAAGGAATACTTTAAATTTGAAAAAAAAATGCCAACTTTCCAAATCCTGCTGCACAGTGAACACCACAATGACAACAGGAATTCAAGTCTAGATCTTCCAGTAGACTGCAACTCCAGAACTCCCAGGACTGTTGGGCACAACTGAGCATAAATAAAAGCAACTCTTAGCTTTGTAACATATACATCAGTTGAACAAGTGCTAACCAAGTCTAAAACTGTACTACCAACTTCCTCATTTCCTTTCTTCCTCTCCCATCCCTGGGAAAAGATGTGAAATACAAGTTATTGCTGCAGTAGGCAAACATTAATAGTGACTGAAACCACTTAACCATCTATTCTTCTTTCCCTTCCCCTCCTTTTTATTTTAAGAAAACCCAAGAATCCCTCTCTGCTCCCCAAGAAGGGCATCAGCATAACAGAATTTTTCACCCTTTGCTAGTTGGAGTATAGACCTAATTTAGGATTAAATGCAACTCAACACACACTTTATTTCAAGCCATAAATATCCAAGGTTAAGAGATGCTGAGAGAACTGGCTGACAGGACAAGACAAAAAGAAAAACTAAATTCTTCCATACCATCCATGCCACGAGTTCGCAGCACAGATGTAATGGCAAGGAGCTGAACCTGAGTACGTGGCAATTGATGGGGACTATTCATGCATATTTTTCATGGATCTGCCAAACACTTCAGATTTCACAAGAAAAAACCCTGTGTCCCACAGCTTAGCCCTACTCCTTTTCACTTAGCTCAAAGTGTGACCGACGGTAGGAGCCTGATCAAATTCCTTGCTTTATCCACGCTTGAATTAAAGCCTTGCCTCAGCAGACCAAGTTACATGAGCTTTCCCTTTTTCAGAGCATGCCAGCCATTAGTGCTGGTGCCAGCACTGCAGGTAACACTAGCAAGTCCCAGGGAGCCCTAGCTTGGTTCCAAAGAGATTTCATCTCTTGGTGAAGCAGTAGGGATTTTTGCATCTCTTTTTAGACACCCCAGTGCTCTGTTTTCATCTGCCAATAACACACTCCTGAAAATCCAGCCTAGTCTGATCTGAGAAGTGGGAATTTCTTCAAATAACTAATCAAATCATGTTCTCATGGGTGGGTTTCAGCTCTCTAGTACTGATGAATATCAAAGAAAAGTTTCAAAATGTTTATGGGTCAGATAGAGGCACAAAGGCAGCAGTTGCCATTACAGCATGACTGTGCAGAAGGAGCACTGCCCCTGGCCACAACAGGCACATCAGCTCCAAATGAACCGTCCCCCAGCTCTCCTGGAAAGGCACCTTCTCACTGTGTCCCTGCCACAGGGAGCACCTGCACACACATCCACTCGATCTGCAACCCCAGTCCAAGCCTGGCTGCTGCCCTTGAATTCCTCTTCAGCTCCAGGGATCCCCGTGACCACCACAGGGAGAACAGCAGCTAAGGTTCACCCAACTCCTCTCTGGGGAAGCAAATCAAAGTCCAAATGGTTTCCCTAAAGGGGACCTGCCAAACCTCTGTGCAGGGCCTGGCAGAGAGACAAGGAAGGAAAAAACAGAAGGAAGATTTTGTTTGCTGCCAGGAACCAGAGCCCAACCTCATGGGTGTGGGGAAAAGCATTCCTGGAACAAGCCATGGGGTGATAATAACCTTCAAAGGGGCATCTATGGAAGAGATCATAGAATGGTTTGGGTTGGAAGAGACCTTTAAAGAACACCTAGTTTAACTTCCCAGCCATGGGCAGGAACATCTATCCCTAGATCTGGTTGCTCCAAGCCCCCTCTACCTTGACTTTGAACACTTGCGGAGCAGAACTGCTTGCTTCTCAAGAGACAGACTCACTAATCTGTGACACGAAGGTGGGCAAGTAAAACCCATTTGGCTTGGGTCAAATGGGAGGAGTGAGCAAACAAGGAGAGAACTGGGTCAGGAGGAGCCTGTGTGACTCAGGCAAGCGCTCGCACAGCAGGAGTGTGGAAATGTGGAAATCTCTACGTTTAAGAGCGTGCACACGCAAACGCAGTATTTTACAATCCTGCAGCACTTTTAAAGTGCTCCAAGCGCTTCATAATTGCTAATTAAGCAACAGTACTCACAAATCAGAAGCATAAGATTGAGATATAACTATGTCACTTTTTAACAGTATGATAGTTATCATGGTTTCACCCCAGGCAGCAACTCAGACCCACACAGCCACTCATTCACTCTGCACCAGTGCAGTGGGGGAGAGAACTGGAAGGGTGAAAGTGAGAAAACTCTCACACTGAGTTTAAAAACAGGCTCATAGGTAAAGCACAAGCTGCACACAAGCTAAGCAATACAAGGAATTCATTCCCCAGTTCCCATGGGCAGGCAGGTGTTCAGCCATCTCCAGGAAAGCAGGCTCCATCACATGATGACAATATGGGAAGACAAACACCATCTCTCTGATCATCCTCCTCGTCACCTCCCAGCTCTATACATTGCCCATGGCTCCATATGATCTGGAATACCCCTTGGACCACCTGAGATCAGTTGTCCCACCTGCATCCTCTCCCAATTTCTTGTGCCCCAGTCCTGCTCACAGGTGGGATGGATGAGAAGCAGAAAAGGCCTTGGCTGTGCGTAAACTCTGCTCAGCAGTACCCAAAACATCCCTGACTTATCAACAGCTTCCACAGCAAATCAAAACCACAGCCCCATATTAGCTACTATACAAAAAATTACCTCTACTCCAGCCAAACCCCGTGCAGGCACTTAAGGAATAAAATCTGCTTTTAAGCACTCACATACCCCCAACTCCTCCTGCCTCGCAGAGCCCGGGCTGTGTCCCACAGCCAGGCAGCACAGCACTCTCTGAGAAAGGCTGGTGTTGAGGATTTGAAGCCAGACTCCTGTTTCATGAGGATTTGAAGCCAGACTCCTGTTTCAGAGCGTGCCCCGATGCCTCGCGCCCCGGCAACGATCGGATCCCTGAGCCCTGCCTTGATCGCCAGCCAAGCCCCTCGCAGAGGTAATCTTACCAAAGTAACACCACTGTGTGCCTGTAAATTGTGATTTTGTGCTTGACTTGTGTTATCTGCCTCCTCTTGCACTTTGGCTGCGCAAATTATCTTCAGCAATTTCATCTTAAAGCTCGTGTTTTACAGTACCGATTCCCTTTAAAAGTATATTTTTTTTAGATTTGCTTTTATTAGTTCAACCACGTTTGCCAAGTTTCAACAGATGACTTCTTTCTCAGCTGCCTAATTTCAAATTCACCTTTACATATAGCTTAAAAGGGGGCAAAAAGTCATCACAAGTAAGTGGGATGTGATGCTTAACATCAAGGCTTATGCAAATACACTTTAACAGTATCAGTTGAGGGTCAAGAATCATGAATTCACTCTACAACACAGGAGAATTAGAAAGAAAAAGGATGAATCCCAGCCAAAACTTGGAAATATGTATACTTCTGATTAATACAAGGCTACTAGGAAAAAGCAGATGTGAAGTCACACCTTGTTTTATTCAAGGGAAAAGCCAAAGTATACCAGAGCCAAAAAGAACTTATTCTACGCAGTGGCAGACTCTGAAATACAGCAATATCACTCCTTCAACATTAATAAAACATGTTGTATACAGAGCTTTTTTCTTTTCAGTCCTTGAAACCCTGCCAAGTCATAAGCTTTTTATGGGAACATTGAAATGAATGTTGATCAGAGCCATACCCATAAGAGTTTTAAATTTTACCACCACTTAGAGGCAAGGGCTTCCCCTCAGTCCCTCACGCATCTGCAAATCTGTACATTTTTGAAAAGCCTGATGAATTAAAAAAACTCATACACCCTCCATCTATGAAGATACTGAATTCCCTCTTGGATTACCAGGCCTTGAAAGGATTGTGAACTCCTCCACCCTCTAAAATGAAGTTCCTCAAAGGCAAAATTTTACATTTTATATACAAAAAGTAATAGCTACTTGGTAAGTGAAATTAGAGCACCAGAGGTCACCTCATTACCAGGAACACTATATTCTTTTCCCCATTCCTTCCCATATTCATCAGCATCTGTTTTTTTCCAAGGCCTAAGCTTTATTTTTCCAAAAGTTAACACTGGCTCATAAAAACACAATTAATTTGGAAGTACAAGGCTCCTGGCACCCAGACAAGTAGTTGATCATTCAGTTGTCGCATCTAATGTGATAGAGCTTCAACTGAGTTGGAAAACTTTATAAAATAAGGGACTTCTTCCTATCTAATTAACACAGCAATGAAATTTAACAGTCTGGCATGGCAATTTCTTTCCAGCATTATGTGTTTGAAATAACTCATCTACTCCCACAGTCTGCAAGACCTTTTACAACACACTAAACAGTAATTTACCCTTTACAGCTTAAAGGCTTCAATTTGGAATCCTCTGTATCAAACCAACCAGGGCAGCAAAGATGCTGCACCACAAGACTACACAAACATCTACTTACTCTGTATGCTTTTACACCTATTCTGTAATTGTAAAATCTGTGTCCATTGCAATATTTATCCATTTTATCACTAATATAAATTTAAAAAGGTATTAATTAGGTGCACAATGCTTAAATTTAACAGGGAAATGGACAGGCTACATCCAAGTAGGTCTGTCTTTCAGGTCCCTGGGCTGGGAACTTGTGTTGTTTGTATACTATCTTGATTTATGTTTATTTAAATAATGCCAAATATTAGTTTTAAATTTACAGTGATTGCTTTATAAAATGTCTCAAATCCTATCAGGATAAAGAGCTTACACTAAACAAAACAGTTTGTTTATACTAGTAATGCATCTCATAGGAAATACTTAAAATCCCACATGTACAAAGCAGGACAAAATTACAGCCTATCTTTCCACAGAGGGTTGCTATCTCCCGCTACCAAGAGCCAGAAGGACCACATGCAGATCACAACGCCTCAAAGTTCCAATCAGGAGAGGCTGGTCTGCAGAGCTTCAGTAAAGCTGAAATTGAGTTTTAATGCTACCTTAAAATAACCATTCACACATGCAAACCAATTACTGGTGCAGGTAATTCAGTGTGAAAGCAAAGGCAGAGCAACACCTCGTCCTTCTCTGAAGTACACTAAATATTTACACATTCCTTTAAAGATGCCTCTGCATATCCAAGTGCTCTATTTTTCACTCTGGAACTGTGCTTCTTGTACAAGGACCAGCAGAGCAAAGCCCTCCTCTACAGCTGATGCTCTTTTGTGCTGGGGTCACAAACTGAAAGTGGATGAGAGAAATACTTAAAATCATGGATCCTTAGTGAAACCTCCTCCACACACTTTACAGCCTCTCATGTCCAATGACTGCACAAATTTTCTCTTCTATCTATAGCCTGAAAAAATATTCCCCCAGTTTGTACACAAATGACAGCAGGTCAGTTTTGAAGGGCAAAGAACGAGAAAGGCAGCACTCAAAACTCTAAGGATTATTTACGAACAAGCTGAAGCCCTATAAACTTGGCTATTGAAGAAAGACAATCCTCTCTAGCTCATGCCAAGTGGGTCAGACAGAGGAAGAACCTCAGCAGTCTTCAAAGTCAAAGCAGATGGGGAAGTGAATAAGTGCCCATGTGAGCAAAGAGGAAACAAGATTCTATTCATTTTAGCTTGTTTCAGAGCTTCAGTTTTCTAGATACCATTGACTGACACAAGCAGAGGAGCTCACTTCTGTAACAAGTATTAGAATTGCAGAGTAATTACTTAAGACTGCTATAGATGCAAAAAAAAAAAAAAAAAAAAGTCCCAGTGTGTGCAGATTGAGAATGTTGTTTAGCTCAGTAGGAGGGAAGTAGGTGAAGTGGAAGAAAGGTTCTAAGAGGCAGAGAATGGGGGAAATCTTCCATGCTTTGTAGCTATGAAAAAACCTCTTGGGATTCTTTATCATTAGTGTTTCAGTATCAGAGATATAAATATTTATGTAGCTGTAAAGTAGGTTCTACTTTAGAGCTAATTGTACCTCTAATTAGTGTGTTTTTAAAAAAAAAACACATAAGCTTGCAAGTACATTTTTTACCCTTTTTGAAATAAAAAAGCAGCAGTCCACACATGCCACAGAATGACCATACATCCATAGATCACATTCCTTAAAAAGCTGAAGCTGACCTCTTGGTCCTTTCTCAGGCTTTACATTGCCAGACAAGATCTGGGCCAAGACCATTTCCATACACAGGGATGCATCTCTGTCTCAGGCTAACCTCATCATCCATGTGGTGAAACCCAAAACCAGCTCCTCTCCCCCAGGGTCATGATTGTGGAGCTGGGAATCCCTCCATCTGCCTCAGCAATATAAAAACATCACTGCCTGCAAAATAAACAGCACATGAACCACAGAACAATTGCCCCTCCAGTCAATGCTGTTCATGCCACCCACCAAGGGCTAATAATTTTTTAAGAAATCTCTCCCCCTAAAAAATACTTCATACTTTGAAGAAAGACCTTGTGCAAGTTGACAACACACAACTTCTTTTCAATCCATCCAAAGGAAGGACTCCCTCTCCAAATTCCTGGGAGTTTTGCAATCAGACAGAGCAGATCCTGAAGGACCACAGAAATACTTTGAATGAAGAAGTTTTAAACTGAGCTGGGAACAGTGGAAGAAGGAGTATTCAGTGCTGCAGCTTGCTAGGGAGACACAGAAGCCAAGGACATGCTGAGGAGATGCTCATCTTCCAAAGAAAATACTGCTAAAAGAAACAGGCATCCTTCCACCACTTATTTTAGGAGGTGGCTGCTGAGCTGCATCAGCTATTCCACTGGTGTCTCCATGAGTATTTTTTGTCCAAGACTTCTGCTGGAAGAGCCAGAGCTGCAAAACTTGTAAGAAAACTCAACAGAAAGAGGCACTGAGGGGTTGAACAACACCAACTCGCTTTGGATACACACATCTTCACTTATGCAAACTCAAGTGATCTGATATCCAGGGTGGGTCATGTGGAGCACAGTCAAGATAGAAATATGTGTGTTAAATCTTTGCTTGTTTTTCTGTGTGTGTAACTATACATAAAAAAAAATTGCTAATATGAGAGGTATGAAGGAGAGGAGAGAGGCTGTGTTATGAGTAACAGCAAGCAGGGGGAACTTCAAACTACAAGCTCTTTAGCTTTTTCTCCTATTACTATTTATCATACATGGTGAAAAATTAACTACCTTGCTTTAAGTAACTTTTTACCGTGACAACTCTTCCTTTCAGCAAATATATCATCATTCTCACAGCAACTTCAGATGCTTTAAGATGCAAAGTGAGGACTCCCCAAATCCCTCTCCCCACTAAAAAAGATCCAAACATGTTAACCCTAAAGGACCATGCAAAGCTGCATTTGCTGAAATCAAACCTTTCTCTGCATGCTGGTGTAGCTGGAGGAGAAAAAAAAAATGTATATACAAGGTAAACTCATGCTGGCTTTTTAACAGCATCTGCACAAAAAGGATTTTTTTTTCTATGTGCCATGTACAGTTGACCTGGGTTAACACTGCAGTGTGGGGAGTTGAAAAGGGATCACCTGATGAAACAGAAATACCTCCCTCCAAACTATATTGCAGGAATTCCAGCCAAGCACCCCAACCACAGCAAACAGTAAGAGCTTTCTGGAACAGCACACATTCTGTGTCAGCAAAGCAGCATTAATACAAAACTCAACTCAAATAAAGGAGCACTGACCCTTTGGAAAGGGTGGGGCTTCATCAGGCTCCCCCCACACCAAAGACCACCAAAGATACTCCAAACATTGCAAAAAAATTATTATATCAAAAGCAGGAAAACAATGTCAGCCTTGTACGTGTTTTGTTGCTGAATAATGACAATGTTTACCTTCCCAGCCTAACACATTACTGCTCTGGACCCAACTTTAAAACAGAGTACACGACAGAATTAATTATGCCCTTTCCTCTTAACTACCATTCCCTGGTTATTTATTAGCTCGCTCTGCATATATTCATAGATGTGTCTAATATGCAGTGTTAAAAGGACTTAAAACTGATGCCTAAATACTTCCCTCATTTGCAGAGTCCTCTCCATCCTCTGGACAGGCAGTGGCATCAACAAATACAGTCTCAGGCTGCAAATTAGTCACTGCTCAAGCAGTGGAAGGAGACACAGGGGAACCTCAAGCACGTGGCAATGGCATGTCTCAAGAGCAATGCAGTGCTGGATCCCAAGCAGCAATCTATCTCAGATGTCCTCAGAGGGTTCTGCTAAGGACTTTTCCACCTTTTTAGCTCACTCACAGTTTCAAGTCCATCAGCCCATCCCCATGTGTTTCTGAAAAGACAAAAGCTACGCCACACAAAATACCCTGGCAAAGGAATGGCAGATGGATAAACCCCGATGAGCTACCTAAAAGGAAAACTAAAGGGAACTCAAAAGCCTCTCTGCAACTGTCTGTCTTCACTCTCCTAAAGTCCTCCTTGAAGAGGGACAAATACCAGGGAAAAGCAGATTGGAGAAGACTTCTGGTTTAAGACAATCAATTTTATTTCACCAAAGTCCCTCATCTCAAGGAAAGAAGCTGCTGAGCTGACCATTCACTGGAAGGAGATCAAAAGAAAGAGAGGGTGGGTACTGCAGAAAGCAGAGACAGGAGAAAAAAGAAAAACCTTTTACAGACACTGCAATGAGCACCAGCACTTTTGTCAGGGTAGATGTCAGGATACTATATTCCTACCTGAACACTGCAGTTGCTTTTGGCCTCATCCAGGATCAACAAGCAACTCCAACTAACACATCAAATTAGCTGCATGTCTAGGGATTAACTTCCTGTCTTGCATCAGAGGTTAATTAAGTCTTCTCTCCACCACAAAGGAAAACAGTACATTTTGGTACAGCAGCACATTTAGCTCTTCCACCCATCATCCATGGCACCACAGCACTGGATTTGTGCTCAGAATGCCCCAAAGATAGACAAAATTTAGAAACAGAAAAGACCAGGTGCTTTCAATCAACACTCAGATCCTGTCAATGACCAATTATGTGGAAATCTGCATTTTAGAGGTGTAGATGGGGTTCAGAAGATCAAAGTGGGGTGTTAATTTTGTTCATGTTTTCCCTGTCTTTTGGGCTAAAAAAATATAAAACACTCGAGCTTTTTATGATTTTTCCATATCAGAAACTCCTGCCTAAGGGTAAGAGGGAAAAGAAAGGGATGGAGGAAGAGTAACTGTATCTAAAAGACTGGAACCATGAAGGTTGCATTTCATAACAAAACGATGTTAAGTGATAGCAACAAGTTTACCTTCCAGTGGAAAAAAAAATGCAGAGCATCTCTTAAAAAATTATAAATTGGTGAGATTATGCAGTAATATGCAGATTATATATTATAATATTATATATTACATAACCTGTATTTCATTATTCTGCACGACATCCATTTCATCTGATTAAATGAATAAATGAGGTCCTTATGTCATACTAGAGGCATTACCCCACTTTTGTTTATAACATCTTTCTAGCCTTTAACCACAGCACACGCAGCACAGCTGGCTGGCAGCTCAACATTTCAGCCCAACATGCAAAAGAAGTTAAGATAGGGGAAGTGATTCTAAAAAAATCCACAGGAAAAAAATCTTGCTTCACTTACCTAAGCAAAGCTGTCATTAGAGAGTTTTCCAGTAATAAAATCCAAGGGAAAAAGCCTGAAAAAAACAGACAAGGCAAAGTTTTAGTACATAGGATATTACTCTCACTCATATTTTTTTCTTAGGAATTGGAAAAGTCAGTGTTTTAAAGAAAAAGTAACTTCCCTCCATTAGTTGCCTTTCTGATAGTTATTTGTAACAAAAAGCTCTTCCTCAGACAGCGAATGTATGAGAAACAATAGGGCAGATTTTTCACTGCTGCTGCCAGCATTATACCAGCGCAATTCCCCAAATGTCAATCACGTTGGGCTGCAATAAAACCAGTGTTATCCAGCAGACAAGTCAGGCCTAAGGCAATTAGCTAAACTGCCCCATTTAGATTTTCAGTCATCTCTCCCTCCCACTGAGCTGGATTATCAGAAAGTTTGGACCAAGTTCTGAGGTGGGAATAAAGGAGTCACCCATGTTCACATACAGAGTAAGACTGAAAGTGGCCAGAAACAAAAATGCTGCTTATAAAAAAAAATACCCAAACCACCCCAAAGCTAATTGCAAAAGACTGAGGCAGAATAACACATACCAATATTAAGAAAGCTGGGAAATACAAGACCTCATTATAGGCATAAAAATCCAAAGCAAAGTACAAGTTACTGGCAAAAATGGCATGTGGCCATGACAGGTTTCACCACAATCACTGCTGCCAAAAAACCCAAAAGCTTGTTGAGACTCATGAATGCAGACTGGGGAAAAAAAAAAAGAAACCACACACCCAAACTAACTGAATATGGATGACTGCAAGCCTCCAAATCAAAGAGGGAGTTGACCACTGTTTAGGAGGAAGAAATCATTGCTTGTTCCAAGATTAAAAACTTATAATTCTGGCCCCAGCTGAAGCACTATCATTCACTAATCTGCTGCAATTTAGTCGGGCTGATCCCCCGCTCAGACAGACGGGGCATTATCAAAAGTTCCTCCATTCATTTCGCTTCCTGTTAGGCAGTGAAAGCCCCTTTCATACCCTCTTCCAGAGGCTGCTGAAGCCAGGGAAGACTTTCTGATAGAGAAGATAAGGTAGTTGGATTTATTCATGAGAGGAGGAAGGGAAGTTGTACAGGCTGATTACAGCTGCTCCAAAGCTGAAAACTAGAGGTTTGGAGAAGGGAGGTACAAGATGATGGATTTCTTATTAAATAAGCATTATACCACTACCATTATTGCTAGAAGTAGCATTAACTCTCCTGATGCTTAACTACAGAATTGAGATTTTACTCTGAACTTGGCATCATCAAATATGCAAACTCAAAAAGACATGGACGAGGCAGATTGCAATATTTTTTAGGAGATTTAGTAAATAATTTTTAAAAAAATAGAATACCTAAGAGCAAAGGATAAACTCGCCAGAGTCAGAGGGAAGACACTAGAAATGGTCTCCAGATTGAGACTGTTCACATATCATTTCAGGGTCAGATCTTGTTCTCATTGTCGACATGAGCACTCTCAGACTTCAATGGGGCAGGATGGTGATTTCCACATTACTTAACATGTGTCAGCAATTTTGAACAGTTGCTTTGCAGATTCTTAGAGCAAACCAAGCAAAACCTCAGCAGCGAGAGCCCAGTACAGCACTTGGTGGATGAAAAGCTGCCTGGAAACTCTATCAAGTCTCTGAAAAACATTCCCCCATTAATGCTCAAACAATCTGGTATAGTTAGAAGAGTTTTTAAATGCAACAAGATGGAAATGCAAACAAAAACACATTTCTCAAGTTTAAAGGGGTCGAACCAAAGCAGCAAAGCTCTACCAGAAGTTAGGGCTAACAATGATGGTTACAGGGGTAAACCCTCCCTCTTCCTTCCCCTCTCCCAGACTATTCTTCTCCAAATGAAGGAGTAAAATAAACAAGAATCAAAATATCCACAGCAGAAAATCACAAGCAGCTTTAAAAGAAAGAAAATAACTCAGCTATACCTCATCATTATTCCATCCAATCCAAATACACATCAAGTCTTTAACTGTTTTCCCCTCTGACAATGCTAAACGAGATAAAAACAAGCAAAAATTATATTTTTTTTTAATACACTATTATGTGAGTGGGAAAACTTAAAGGCACCACTTTGAATTAGACCAGGATGGAGCATAAACCTCTGTTGGGCAGAAAGAGGGAAAAACCGCATCTAGAATGGCATGAAGATCCAACAGAGATGGCTCACAGGTCACCACAGGGAGGGTGAAGTATCGATGGTACTTATGTAAATGGGGATAAGGCTGACAAATTAACTCCTGCCTAGCAGAATACTCATATGCAATCAAACAGCATCAACCTACAAAAAAAAATCCAGAGTTTACTTTGATCCACCTCCTCCTTTAGGTTATTTTATATATACTAGACAAAACTTGAGCACAAACTGTACAGATCAGTTTGCGCAGTGGTCACATAATTTCTTGTCAGTGATCAAAGAATCAGGGAATGAGGAGACAGCAGCCTCTTTTCTATTCTCACCCCAGCCTGCATCTCTGCAGACACATCTGCAAACAGGCAAAGCTCAGCTGGCACCCCCTCTCCCCACTTTGTGCTGCAGTGGGACCTTGCCTGTTGTAACCACCAACTTCAATCATTAAACTACAGCAAATTCTGCAAACACTCAGATTTAATGGGTACCTCAGAAAAAGCTGCCAAGTCTCAGCTTCCCCCATAATAAATAAGGTAATATTGCTCCCCTATCTGCACAGACATGTTACAACACAAATCTGAAGGGACAAACTGTTATAAATCTCCAACACATAAAAACAATTTTACATGTTAATTTGCAGTTTTACAGTATGAATAAGGACAAATTATCAAAGCACAAAGGGTGTTTCCTACAGTGGGAATGTCATAATGGGATGACAAGAGAGCCTGCTTGTTCTGCATGTTTGGTAAGATTGTTGGGTCTTTCCCATCACAAAACAACTCTTGTTACACCAATAATCAATTAAAAACAAGCAGAAGTCCACCCAAAATTTCCCACTTGTTTTCAGGTCCAAAGAGCCCACAGTGGCAAGTTAGAGCTGATACTGCATCACAAGGAAATGAAGAGGCATGAAGGAGATTTTCTTTGGTCTTTTCAGCTTAATAAAGCCCCAACTGCAGCAATGTTACAGCTGATGCAAGGGAGTCAGATCCAGTCTGAACACTCCTCCTACTCAAGCTGACAGACTACAGAACACCACAACCAGAGGCCCAGGCCCACTGGTACAGTGCTGGACACAACTCATTTGTTGAGTGAAAATGTAACTCTACACATATGACAATTTCAGGAAAGCCAAAAAAAGAACAGGTTTACTTGGCTCCTTCTGCAAAGTCAAAGCTGGTTGTTGTGATGATGCCAGGGTTTGGAGGTCAGTTTGGGTTTTTTTAATAACTCCAAAACCTAAAAGTCCCTACTTCTAAAGACCACCTTGTGTTTCTCATAGCCTGGGTATGGGTATACAGAAGCCCAGTTTCTAGCATCTGTACTGTCAGTAGTTACACTTGGACTAGCTGTGACTGAAGGCAATGAAAGATTTCAATAATAGTTTTACTGTCACACAAGCCTGCAATTCCAGATT
Source organism: Calcarius lapponicus (assembly GCA_039654755.1). Lineage (NCBI taxonomy): Eukaryota > Metazoa > Chordata > Aves > Passeriformes > Fringillidae > Calcarius > Calcarius lapponicus. Next base: position 6,647,190 of record CM077473.1, on the reverse strand, counting down.
CCTGTACAAACTGCAAGGGGCACGTGGCATTACCAGTGACTGTTAAAGGTGGCTGCAGCAGAGTTCAGAAAGAAAATTCAGCAAAGAAATCCAAAATTCAGAGAGCAAAACCTGCACATGCAAATCAGGCCTTGCAAACTCATGACGCACTGCAAGAGGAAGGATTTTCCATCTCATCTCCAAGCACACACTGCAGTGCCAGGAAGGTCAGAGCACTGCCAGAGCACTGCCAGAGCATGCACAGGAGGAGGTTTGTCTGCAAACAGAATAAACAGCCTTGACTAAATTCTTGTAACCAATTAAGCAACAATTCTCCACTGAGAAAACAGCATCTCCCAGCTCCCTGCTTAATCCTCAACTCCTGCTTCTTGAGCTGGCTTTAGATTTTTTAAGTCTTCCATTTTTCTTCAGAAGCAGAAGACAAATGGATGCCAGTTCTGCAGACATCCTGGTTGCAAGGCTTTCATTTGCCTTTTAAAGACCATCAGTACTCAGAAGTGACTTAACACTAATGAGCTTTCACCAGCAAGTCTGCAAACATTAATACATGTGAGTAGGCATGCTAAATCCACTCAAATTACTTATCTGCAAGGCTCTCCTCCAGCCTGGACTGGACTTCAAGCCAAGGAATGATGAAACCTGGAAGGTAACTATGGATTTTCTCTCATCTGCATCCCTTTGTTAAGCTACTCAGTGATGCTAAGCAGATGCATTTTGAATGTGCTGGTTCATCTCATGTAAAGGGGTGAGAAAAGGAAAAAGAATCAAAATAGTACTTATCTGGAAAAAAAGCAAATATTTTAAACTAAGTACTGCTACTGTTTGTAGAATGGCCTGTAAGAAGAGATATAGCTGAAATTCCTTTAAATACATGTGTTCAGTTTTTGAACTGCAAACAAGTCAATCTGACAAACCAGCTCAGTTAGGATTGCTCCAACAAAGCCAAGGGTCTCGCCCCCCACCCTTTTCCTAAGCAAGCCAGCACAAGTTTCTGGCATAGGCATTGGTGTGTGAGATTTTAACATTCCCCTTTCCATAAACAGTCATACATCAAGCTCTAAAAATTTGCTTCACAGAAACATTTGCACTAGTAAAACTCAATTATTCTAATATTTGTATGACACATGCAGGAGGGGTACATAGAAAGGTTATGGTGAGCTCATTTAAGAATTTAAACAAGAACTTGATAAAAAGGTTTTGAATTATTCACTCAGCTCAACTATTAAATCAGGCTTCCAAAGGAGTCTTTAAACAACAGCCCAGAAGACGCTGTATTTATAACAAAGAGGCAGCACTGAAGCCATCACACTGTCTCACAGCACAAACCATTCATAATTACACTGTAAATGCACACAGGCACAGTATCGTGCCTTGGTCACAATCCTGCCAGATTAACTGGACACTTTAAACATTTATACAAATATTCCTGTCTGGAGAGGCAGCACCGCTTCTGTCTAAATATCTTAAGTGCTGCCTTTTGGGCTAAGAAAGAGCAATTTCTTCAAGAACATCCAAAGCTGAAACACTCAGGAACAGTACTCAACAAGACAGAGACAATCTTTTACAAGTATTTATTTACTTTTATACCAGTCCATTTGGGCTGGCACCAAGTATTCTGCTATGCCCCCCAAAGCTTCAGAGCCAAAATCAAGTGAAGACATCACCATGTATCTCAGTTACAAACTTCCATGCTAGGTTTACACACAGCACAGCAATTTTCTCAATATTTGCTGCTCACACACCAAATCTTTTTTCCAAACCTCAGGGCCCACTTGAAATAATGGCCATCTCTAGAGGGAGGAAAAACAGAGGGCTTGGAAGAGATAACATGAGTGCTGCTTCACTTCTCTGGTATACACATCCTCTCACCACCTGCTTCCTTTCTCCCCATCCCTTTTTTCCCACCTCGCAGGCTGCTCTTAGTAGTTCAGCTCCATGAACACGAGCCAAGATTTCCTCTCAAAATAACTACTCCAAGACCATTTCAACTATGAGCATCACCCTCAGAAACATTCCCTTTTGCATATCATCATCTCTCCTTCATCAGTCTGTTCCCACATGAATGCATGGGCTGGTAATACAAGGTCATGAAGTTGTGGAAAAAAAAGCAGGATACCCTCCCACTGCATCCAGCAGAGCAAGGGCAGATGAGTCAGTCTCCCAATATAGTTGGTTTCAGGCATTTCTGGCAGCATTATTTTAATGACTATTTAATTTCCTTCAGCCATCTCATTGAGACAGCTCAAGTAAAGTATTAATGAAGTGCTTGAACACTCTCACTGTCTGGAGGAGACATGGGGTGTCACCTAACCAGCTGCTCAAGATTCACACTTAGCTGCTCTGGTCACCAAACAGAGCCAAAAAAAGGATTTTGGCATCAAATGAGCTAAGGAAAGATTTGGGTGTGAGAAGCATGAGGCAAAACTACCACAGTAACAAATACCTCTGAGCCCTGAGCAGAACCAGCAGCACATCAATCTAAGAAAACCATAATCCACTAAAAACAAATAAAAACCTAAGAGTGTCTTGCAGTTTCTGAAGAAAGGGGGATTTGGATGGGTTTGTTTTGCTGTTACGAAGCCAAGCCATTGTAGCAATGCCATCAGCAACACATCTCCTGAAACTTTTTTATGTTTTTCAAACCTTTAAATGCAAATCTGCTGATGTACTTTCCTTCAAACCTCCATCCCATCTCCTCACCCACATGTTCTTACAAATATATCTATCTATCTGAGGCACTGGTTTTCCTGGCTATGGGTAAGGCTCAACACCTGCACCACTGCAAATGTAATTATGGCAAAATACCATGCTATTTGCAGACTTCCTGTTCATCAAATAATATTAGTGTACCTTTGCCTTGAGCAATTATTTACAGAGCTGGAAATCCTGAAGCAACACTAGAGATCACAGAAGCATTCTGCTGTCCACCCCTCCATTATGCAATGATGCTTTGTGTTAGTTTTTGGAAGTGCTCAGAAGGGAAAATAAAATCATCAAAATAATTCTTTATGAATCTATCCAATGAAAATGAGAGGAAAAAAAACATAATTCAGTTAAAACTCTGCATTAGCTTACTCCAGTTGAGACTGGGAGGCATTTTACACTTCAGCTGGATTGGCAGCTCAAATTCAACTTCAGGCTCCAATGCAAGCTTTAAGTCAAATTCCTCAGCAGAGTAAAACCCTTATTAGCCTGTCTTCACTGTAATTTTAATCTTACTTAATTCTGAGTATGTAATTTATGTTAAGAATAACCCACATTTTTTCAGAACGGGATATACTGCATGCAGAATTAGTCCCTGGCTAGCACAGTTCAGGTTTCCCTTAAAGAAATTTTTTTTTACGTATTGATAGCAAAGGAAAAAAACACTGAAAGCTTAAAAAAAAACAGTTTTCATAAATGCATCACAGATGGCTGTATTAATTCACCTAATATATCCCTAAACCATCAAAACCTGGCCATGCAGCCTCACCTCAAACCAATGTTATGTGCTAGAAAGATGTTTGATCTATTTAAAAACTGACACTTCTTTTTCACCACTCACACAAGGGTGAGAGAGGGGAGAAAAAAAATTGGTATCCATAGATTTTAAAAGGAATAAAAGCATCCCTTTTCTTCTCCCATCCATCCTTCTCAATTTATGATTACAAAATAAAAATTTTAAAAATCACCATGCAAACAACTTTGTAAGGACAACATCTCAATTTCATGTTTCACCAACAGGACAAAATTAGTAACAACTTCTCTAGCTGGAATGAAAACAAATTCAAAGCAGTGTCTGGAATTTACAAAGTAAGTTTTTGAGTCCAAAGTGTCAATGAACCTGATCCACAGCACCCACCCATACCATCACAAGCAGTATTTACATCCTGTAGCCAACCTAAAGCTCCGAAGCCCCAGTTACTATCTCTCCCAATCACAAAACATTCACTACGTATTTCCTGCATTATCTGCACGGTTACTTAGGTTTTGGGGTTTTGCTTGCATTTTTTTATGGCCACAAAGTAAAAACCTGGTAAGATCTCCCACCCAAGCTCAGAGGAAACCCCGAGTGAATTACCAGAGTGGTTTCCCATCCTCCTCCTGCACTTGCTGCTGCAGTTTTGTGTTGTCCCTTTGCCTCCCACTCCTCTTTTTAAGAGGTTAAAAAGTAGTTCAGTCCCTATCACCCATCCCCATGCCTGCAAACCAATAAATCCTTTTTACTGAACCTTACACCCTGCCACAGCCTACTTGTATAATCAGACTAGGAGAGACACGGAATAGTTAAGCATTTGCCAAGTGAGTGATTTGAGAGTGAAATGCAAGAGATGCACACACCAGAGGAGCTGGACTGTGCCAAGAGCACGAGCTCAGCTCTGTCCCATGTCACAGACTGGCATCAGAACAGCAGAAATATGAATGACCTGCATTAAAATACCCACTAGGGGAAAAAAAAATCCTCACTCCCTTTACCCTCTAGATTTTCCTCCATTTTGTGTGGTGCAGAGTGAAGGAGAGGGTTTGCAGGACTTTGCAGCACGTTCTGCAGCACTGCGCTGGAAGCAGGAGCTGTGTGAGGGAAGGGAACCAGAGGCCCTGGACAGATGTTTCCATTCACCCACGCTGCCAAGGAGCAGGGAATGCTGAGTTCACTACCTTGGTGTTATTTACATTTCACAACATCCAGCAATAACCATGCCACAAGCAGTTTAGGAAAGGAAAAAAAAACCACGCAGCCAAGGAGTTTTTATCATCGTCTTCATTAAAAGGGCAAAAATTAAACTTTTTTATTCCAGTTCTGAAACTTTACCTGCTTTCATTTTGCCAATTAAACAGGACACAAGTATCCCAAGCCTCATCCACTTTGAGATATTTACCAGCCATTGCCCTTTTGCACACATGATTGCTTCTGGGGTATCAGAGATGGTTAACTGTGCCACCCCTGAACTACCTGGACATTTTCCTTCCATTTTCCAAAATAAAGCAATTTTTGATCTAGCAGAGAGGACAGTTTCTCCTTCAGCAACTGTGCCACAAACCAAATGCTCCAAAGACCAAACCTGAAAATATCCTTGATGGAAAGGTGCATTTCAGAGGCATTCATCCAAACCTCAATCCTGAGACCCAACATGTTTGATAATGAGCTGCCAGATCCAGTCTGGCAACCAGAACAGCTACTCCAAGTGCTGGCCCATCCACCTGAACACACAGGAGTGCTAGACATGGACCACATACAGCAATGTGCTCTGCATGGCCCAGGGTGCTCCCTGCAGCAAATGATAGGAAGGGTGATGAGGGAAACATCAGTATTTTTCACACAGTATTATGATCCTCCAAGTCGTCTCTGAGCCGACAGCAGAGGGACAGAGAAAATAAAAAGGCCAGTATTACCCATTTCTATAAATGTCAGTACTTTCTGGAGCTTTCAAAGGGGTTCTGTATCTCAGCAGAGACACTGTATCATGTTTCTCAGAGTTTCGTGCTGGTGAACACTGCCCAGACAGGGCAACTTTACTGGGAGTGAGTGCAAGGCTCCCCCCTGCCACTGCCACAACGGGACACCTTCCTTCCCAAAGTAAACCAGACACTAATGCTATTTATGGATCCTGCTGCAGAACCAGACAGGCTTCCCAGCCACTATTCATCGACGTGCAAATAGGTTTTATCCATGGCAGGCAGAAGAGATTTGAAAGAAAAAGTTCTGAAGTTCTCTCTTATTTTTTGGAAGAAATAAATATCTGAAGAGTAGCTGGAAATTCAACACAGAACAGTAACACCTGCAAATAAAGGCTGATCACAGATTCCATGGAAAACACTATTTTTTAAAAAAAGTTGGCAATTTAAAATTAACTCCTAAAGGATTACTAAAGGAAAGCAAACATCCATGAAAAAGGCAGTCAGTTGACATACCAAGGGACAGACCCCCTAAAGAACATCAGCTCTATCAGTCCTCCATATCCAGAAGAAAGGCAGGGAATATAACTGTGAAATCTTCCTTACTTTGCAGAAAAAAGCCCTACATCAGTTTCCAGAGACACAGATGAACAACACTCACCAGCACTACTTTTAAACATTAACACAGCAGACTCCACCAGCTTGTCTTCCTATGTCTTTGGGGTTTCAGTGGGAACTACAGCTTTGTTCTTACAAGCATTTTTCATGGAAGCACCTTTGCATTTAAAATGTCAACTGTAAATGCATCTGCTATTCAGATAAAGCACCCACAAGCACTTAATTTCACATGCAACAAGTTTTACAAAGTTCTCAAAGAGCCCAAGGACATTTGGAAGGATAGATGCAAGTTTAGAATGAATCTTAGCATATCATCAACCCAAAAAAAAAATCTATTCTTAGATATCTCCCTTTGGTGATTCCTATAATCTTCCTTTTTTTTCCTCCTACTCTTTTGAGAAAGTAAGTTGTTTGGTTATTCGAAAAAAAAAATGGAAGAACCTGTTTTGCAAGGCATGCAAACAAAGCAGTATCTTCCAAAAAAAGAAAAGCTCATTCAAAAGTATGTAAATATTAGGGCTGGTAACACAAACAATAAAACCACAGGAAACACAAGAAATTAAGAATAGATCAGGATTCATTCAATTTCCTGGCTGCTGGATATATAAGCGCTTTCCTGGGTTGGATGTATGAGACAAAATTTATTTTCTAAATAACAGACATCAGGGAGTTAACAGAGATAATTTAAGAAGCAAAGAGAAATGAGTGTGTGTTCTGATCCTGCCTCTGCTCCTTGGCAGGACAAGGACACTGACCAAGGCAGCTACACCCAGAACGTGGCACGTCAAGCACCAGGGGTTCAGCATCCTGCACCAAGCAATGAATTCAAATTTGCTTAAGTCACAGAGAAGGCAAAAAGCAGGATTGCTCCTGTCTCATCGCAGGATGCTGCTGAGTGCCCCGTGCACACCCAAAAGGCTGCTCTCCACCAAGGGACAGCTCGAAGCTGAGCACGAAGCAGAGGTGACAACTGGTTCCCAACGTGCAGGGTGGTCCCTGCCATTGCCACCCTGCAACTCTCCCTGGCTGGGAGGCACACTCAGAGCCTGACCCTGCATTCCAGCTGGGGTGTATTCCCAAATTGCTCATTGCTGCTAGGCTTTCATCTAGCAGCATCCCAACAGTTCTTTCTCTCCTCTCCATCGTGGGCATATTTTTTTTCCCCCAACCAGCCAGAAGCAACAAGGTCTCAAGCAGACAGAGCTGTACATCTCTTGTGTGGGAATTTAAAATGCTGCTTTGCCAACAATCACGGCCACAATAACACAACCACACTGCAACAGCTCCTGCTTCTCAGTCAATTTCCACCAAATGTTAAATCAAGTCTCCACCCCCAAGGTATCCAGTGGCTCAGACTCAGACTTTTCTAAGAATCAAAAAAAACCCTGCAAGGAAACAATTTATTTCTTTCACTGCAAACACCAAGTGATTAACCTTTCCAAAGAAAAACTTCAACAAGACTTAGAAAAACTTTGGACTTAGAGCTCATTTCCTTCAAAATGGCCTAGGTTTCTCTTAGCACCAAGATATGACAAGCCCAAGGCATTAATACACACAGGTATTTATGAAAACAGTGTTATTCTTTCTTAATTAATATCACTAGCACTGATCAGACTAGATTTTTAGTAAAAATTGGCAAAGATTTTACAAATTAGTTCTGGGGAGGGAGAGAGCTGGGAAAATCAGGACTCCTCCAAGCAAAGTATTAAAAAGCTTGATAAGTTTATACTGACTTGATACATTTTATCACAATGCTTAATTATTTTATATAATGCAATTGTACAGTAACTGACTGCCATTTATCTGCCATCTCATAGTATTAACTGAAACCACAGAAGGGATGAGACCTACAAATAATACAGGAAAGAAAGGGTAAAAAGCAAATTCATGTTTTGTACCTTCAGGAAGATGTATACATTTCCAAGCACCTTCCTTGCCACAGGTCCTCCATCTTCCTCAAGGAGTTTTGAATTTTCATTTCAAAACTTGCTCTCCACATACTCAAGTGTTTTCTCTGCCTGCTGTAAGGTGCTGCTGGGATAGGATCTCTTATTGGTCTCAAAGAACCCGATGACTTCTGAACTTTGAGATTATAAAGCAAGAAAGTTACTGAACACTCACATGGAAGTCGATTGGCTAAGAAAAAGCAGCACAAAGTCCTGCCAAAATCCCAGCTAATCTGATAAAGGAAAAACCAGGGAGGTCTAAGCACTAAACCCTGCAGTTTAAGTAGATCCAATTCCAGCTGCAGAAGGAAGCACATCACATTCAGCAGAGCACCTCTCCTTCTGAAATGCCATCTGAAAATACATTTTACCACCTTACTGCCCATAGGTAAATTGCAAAATTCTCAGAACAGAGAAAAAAATGTATGGGACTGACAGGTAAATTTCATATCAATAACAAACACAACTTGAAACTTACCCATAACAAACACAACTGGAAACTGACTGGAAGGAGGGGAAAAAAAATTTACAACACCTACAAGACACAAAGCCAGTTAGCACTTAAGTACTTCTTTAATTCTCCCATTTTCAATGTACTTCACAAAAAATTAATCCTCTTAACATCCATGCAAACATATTTATTATCCACAGTAGTAACTTGTAAGCTCTTCACGCAATGGTCTACTTCTTTTTCTAGCTTAATACACTGCCCATGAAAACAAGGATCAAAGCCCTGTTTTAACTGTGGGAGAGCTCTCAAGAAACCTGTTCCTATCATCCCATTCCCACCAGTATCTTTCACAGGGACAAGAAAGGCACCTACTCAAGAAAATACATTTACAAGCTAGTTAAAAGCATTTTATGCTAGTTAAGTGCTCAGATCTCAGCCTCCATGCTACACACAAACTCTTCTTCAGGCTACATAACCAAAAGACTCTTCCAAAATTCATTAGTAGCTCTGGCCAGGGGGGAAAAGCAGCTCCAAATTTTGGAGACTTCCCACTGCACAAATGGATTCACACTCCTGTGCCCAACTCAGCAGGAACCGCCAGCACTCAAATGCAGCCACACAGTGGGTACCAACACAACCCCCAGCATCCTCCTACAATGGGTGGAGGACGAAATGTGTATTTTCCTGTTGGCATCTGCACCACAATAGAGAAAAACCTGCAGTTAGCAAACATGTGCAGCAACCTTTTGCCTTGAATCAAACAAAAGTGTAAAGAGACACCTGGACCTTGTGAAATGAATGTTTATTACACAAGGCCTTCTTTTATGACAGTACATATAAAAAGGGTTTAGTCTTTATTTCTATACCCAGCTGAGACAACCTACTTTCTCTGCAGCTGCTAGGAGAAGAGAAACTATAAACATTTACATTTAATGTAACAAAAGGTTTGCTCACCGCCTCTTGTGTTCCACTGTGCTCTTCGAGGATGATCACTCACCATAAAAATGGGTGGAGTGGCTGCAAAGCACTCAGTGATGGAAAAACTGACTCCCATGTTCAAGAGAGGTTCCCGCACAGGCTGAAAACCCCACTGCAATGGAGTGTTGTCATTACTCCCAGGATGGGAAATCTTTGGGCTATGGATGCAAACACATCTGCTACACAGCACGTGAAGCAGCCTGTTTTACTTTATCTCAGAAACACCCTCTTCACCAACTCAAAGACCTTCAGATCACACTACAGAAACTGTTTTAATCTAGGCCACACGTAAACTCAATCAGCTCCAGTTTGGTTTTAAACAATTAAAAAACCAGCACTCCCAAGTACAAAGTGCAGACTTGAAGATGTCCAGTGCCATCAGCACTGCAGCCTTGCTGCTGCAGTGAAAGATTTATGGTAACAGGGAACAAAACAACAGAACTCATCACGTAACACCAGAGGTACATCACGTAAACCTCACTCCTTGGCTGACTCACTAAGTGATATTAACTCAAAAAAAAAAAAGCAAGTCCCAGTTTTGCTGCCATCTTACTTGCGGGTTCAGCAATTAGGAAGCTGTGCACAAGCTCATGAGCCAAAAGAAATTAGTCTGTATAAGAGGCAAATATGGTCATCCTGTCCTCCCCTTCCCCCCAAAATAAATCACTTCCCCCCTTCCTTTAACACCTGCTTCCTCCATCCAAGCATTCATTGTCCCACTGCTATTATGGGACCAAAGGCTTAAGCATCCCAGAGGAAACTCAGGAGGGAAAACAGCATGTGTAAAGTGACCAAGACTCATTCCCTTCAACAATCTCACTCCAACCATCCCTTATTTTCCTATTGACAGCAAGTTTCAAGAGTTGGCAGGGTGTTGATAGCTACAGGTGCTGGGAAACAGAATGTGCCACACATCCTGGTATTGAACCCCACTGTGCCCAGTCACTGGTGTGGACTTTCCTTGCTCTCACACCTTCCCAAGAACCCACAACCAACACCACGGGGCAGGAAACCAGACAACCCATGGCCTGACCCAGCACAGCTTTTTGTATTGCTGCCCTGAAGGGAGAGACTTCACACAAGCAGCCACTCTGTGCATCCCTAAAAAGTGGCAGAAGCAGAGCAACACCAGGCACATGGCAAAAGGAGCCTTTGGGCAAACCCATCCTCAGCATCAACCTCCAACCAGACGGTTTTTAACTGCAGGAGGTCACTGTGCACACTCCCACCCCCACTTTAATCTTCCCTCCACTGGAAACAGGGATACCTGCAAGAACAGGATGACTGGGCCAGCATCCATGCGTGACACATGCCAGGTGTGTTAATCCATGGAACAAGAATGGGTGAGTCACCAGTTTGAGCCTGAAGACAGTCCGGTTTAGAACAACTGCTGCGTGCCAAAATCTTTGTTTGTAATGGTTTTACTAAGTGCAGCATTCAGATTTACGGAACAGTTACACCACTGAGGGCAGAGACACACTGGGAAAAAGACTGAATTTCCCAAGTAACTTTGCCAGAAACCTCAGATACGGTTTAGATGAAGATACAAATATGTCACAGATTTTAGCGTAACTTGCTGCTCCAGTTTGCATTAGTCATGGGTGATAAAAAGCACAGAAGACTCAAAGATGACACATGGAGCACTTTCTCTCCACACAAAGTTTTGATCATCATCATCAAATGACCTTTAAGATGACCACCTTAAATCATACTCACAGAGGAAAAAGTCTCACCAAAATTCAGCCTCATTTTTAAATTAATAATTCATCGCTTATTTCCTTTTCCCTTGCTCTCAGAAATAAAACCTGAAAGAGCTGCTACAGAGGAAAATCCTTAAATCCTTCCTTTTACAGTGGATCAGGCTAATCTCAGCGGTGCTGCCACACTGTAACATCTCACATTAAAAAACAATTTGCGGAGATCTCTCATTGTGTATTTTGCAAATGCAACATTAAAGTAAAAACAGTTCAGCAACAAGACTAACGGGAAAGTTAGATCAGCCACCTGAAAGTAGTCAAAAAATACAAAAAGAGACTAGAAGCAGTCAGAAGTTGCGACAAATTTTGCATAGTCTATTAGAAAATTTCACAAGTGCTTGAAACAAAGACACAATGGACCAGTTGCTACCTGTACTCATACATTTTAAATATTATCTCAGAAGAGCAGCTCCACAGGATCCAATGAGCAATCAGTCTCCACTCCATGATTTTCAAGGAAATCAAAAGGTGATCACAAGAAAGGATCAAACCTACAAGAAAAATGTGACAGTTCAGTTTCCTGAACTGTCTGAACAAAATACTATGACCAGTTTTGGAAAGACAAGAGCAGCCAAACAGGAAAATTATCATGAACAATTTATGGAATCACAAAAATTAAAAAAAAAAAAAAAAGAAAAAGAAAAATTTGACTGAAGAGATTGGATCGTTTTGAATATAAAAGCAAATTCACAGTCTTTATAAGGGGAAAGAGATTCAAGAAAAATCCAGGTGATCCAGGAGAATTAACTTTGTCAAGAAAACCTGCAGAATTACGAGTTCACTCTGGATTCTGCAGCCAAGGCCACAGTCAAGGTCCTCCACCAACCATGGAAGCCCCTAAGGCCACACCACCAGCAGACCTTGCCCAGAGGCATCAAACCCAACCTCACACCCAAAACATGCTTGGAATATACTGTTCTTCAAGCCCTCAGCACAAGTGCTGTAGAAGGTGATTATATTAGTTTCAGGGGTAATTTTTCTTTATGTTTTTCTCCAGTCCTAGATTAAATATTTGCGCATTTGGACTGTGAGAACTTCATTGCTATGCCAACAAAGAATTCACCTTTTTCTCACGCATATTACAAACCACTCAATAAACTCTTCAGCATCAGATTTGTAAGTTTCTTCTCAATATATATAAAAGAGTCTTGTTAGACTGGCTGACCATGTCACAACATGTGATCCATTACAGCTACAACAGAACTAAAGCTTAATTCTTCCAAGGTATCACACTTTGTACTTTTTAAGGACTGTTGGCTACTTAAAAATATTTGTGATTGCACTTTCTTCCCCTGTTCCTCAACAACCTATCTAAAAAGGTTATAAAGAAAATTTTAAAAAACGTTATTAAAATGGCAGAACTTATTTTGCAGAGATTTCTCTTTGCTCTTGAACTGCTATCTTACAGAACTTAAAAATTAAACACTTTGACTTTTAGCACACTGGCTTATCTCAGAAAAATCTATCTCTCATGTCATCTTCACATGCTATAAAAAAGGGATGGGCACCACAGTCAAATGCCTTCTTTGCAAATGGAAAAGCTTCCACTTCCAAGAGTTTAGGTTTCTCCTGGTGGAAGCATCCAACCCTCTGCCACAGCAGCTGCTTGTGTTAACACAAAGGAACATGAGTCAGGTAACTGATGCAGGTGCAAAATGAACTTATTTTCTTAACTGACACAAGTTATGAATTGTATACACAAAAACCAATAAGGTATTCTTATCTGGTATCCATTTCCCAGTCTGGTTTGCTGAACAGACCCAAAAAAACCCAGTATGGCCCAGCTGGGGAACTGGAAGAGGCTGCTTATGCTACGCCAACACACAAAAGAGATGAGATGACAAAACTGCAGTTCAAGTTTAGCACGATACTGAAACTTTTACCTACTGCATGTCTCCACCAGCCGTCTGGAGAAGGACAATAAACTCTTTACAGGATTTGTGGCGTCACAGCTTATTTGTCATGCAGACATTATGAGAGGAGTCACCCCGTTCCCCTGACAAAGCACTATAAATATACAGAGGTATATCATTCTGAAAAAGATCTGTATAGCTTCACTGCAGCAACAAGTTCCCAGCATAGCTGCTTTTCCTGGAGCACTGCCATCATATTTTCTTATCAGTAACTGAAGTAACTAACCAGCTAACTCCCAGTGATGGGCTTTGCCTTCTAGATCTGCATAAAGGTCATTTGCAAAGGGGGAAAGGCAGGCTTGATAAATAAATAAATAAAAAGAAGCCATTGTGCCACATCCACGGCTTTGTTTCCAAAAGCCACTAAGAAGTGCAATGCCAGGCTGAAGTGCCTGACTATTCAGTAAGTACAAGGAGTGGCCCATTCCCTCCCCACAGTGAGACTGTTGACAGCTGTTTTAGAAGAGGGAAAAAAAATGAAGCATGACTAAGCTATTCATAAAAATCACATTATATCCAACACCCTAAAAACAAGTTTTGTTTTAGAAAAGGTGCAGAGCTTCCTGGACGTGACTGACCAGGTGGGACATGCCAGCCCTAACCAGGCTCCCAGCTGGATTATATCCCCTGTGGCAAACCCCAGGGCAGCAAAGAAGGACTCTACACCAGAGCTATCAGCTGCTTCAGAACGTCACTCATTACCTTTATCTGTCCTACAGGTGATCAATGCAAGCAGGCACATGAGCACTTGGCACCAAACAGCACTCAGTAATCACAAGGTGCAGGCTGCAAGGTGTTTTCCTCCCCAGCTTTCCACATCCAGCCTCTCATGTGCCTGCAAATAGGAGTTACCCTCCAGCTGGAAACCACACCAACTGCCAACTCCCTATGCAGGAGACTGGTAAAACATGGGGCCACAATCACACAGGGAGGCCATATCATGCCTTTATGGCCTCCTGGACTACCCAGCCTTCTCCTCAAGGTTTTAACTTCTTAGCAGTGCCTTCCACCAGTAAAGGCAAGACAAAACCAAACAGTTCCTCCCTACCCATCAGCTGTGTGGTTTAGCTGACTTCAGGTTATTTGTTGCCTGTGTGGAGAACACCTATAGAAATAGCATTTAATAGCACTCAAGTAGATTGCAGAGTTAACCAGCTACAGTAATAAGCAGAAAAGCTTCCAAGCTGCTTCAAGGTCGGTTTTATTGGCAAGTGGATCACCACCAAATACCAGGCAGAGAAAACTGATACGTTGGTGTCCTGGAAACAGTGGAAAAGAAATAGGTACAGCAGGCACTGCGGCTTCTACTGATAATTTTTTTGTTAAGTAGCTATTTATTAAAACTTAATATTCCAGCAGAAAATTATATGAAAGAACCCCACTGCTTTTGTAACGCGGGAGCATGTGAACACCACCAATAAACCTACCAATGTTTTTTTCCTCTAGGATAATTTATTGACTGCTGTTCTTAATTCATGCTTTGGATAGAATAACCAGATTCCTTTAACAGTACTTAATCCTCCTCTTAGCACAGGAGTGTACCCTAGACCAGAACACGGCTTACTCACAAGTATATCCTGCTGAGAGATTAGTGAGTTCTGCATATGCCTGAGTCTCAAAGCTGCGCTACGCAGACTGTGTTTAAAAACATCCATCATCGCATAGTACCTGGCAGAGCTCTGTTCCTTTGAGAAGCTTTGAGCTCTTAAATGTGTTTCCCTCCTTTGATGCAGCGAAGCTGTAAATCAGGAACATCAAGCTCCTGCCTTTCTCTCTGGCTGCAGTCCCCGGCTGGACTCTCTCACTTCGGACACGTCGTGTCCTCACCTCTCGGGCTATGCCGGCCATCCGCGGCCACCGGAGCCGGGCAGGAAATCCAGGCTGGAACGCTGTCACACAGCACAGCTCATCCACACTACCTGCAGGGGACTCGTCATTCAGGCTACCTACAAAACCTGTCTGCCTGGCAGAACTCAACACCCGTGCCCTTCTAGCAACAGCCCCAGGCTAGCCCGTCTGTCCAGCACCGGGCAGCGCTGCAAGGACAGATGGGCGACAGAGAGGCTCGACCCATGAAATGGACAGCAGGTACACACTTGAACTCGAGCCAAGGGAAAACACACGACCAGATGATCCCCACCTTGTCTACTGCACCCTTACTCTGCTACCAGGCTTGTAAAAAAAGCAACCAAAACAAAAAAACCCAAACAAACTCAATTTCAACTGAATGAACAAGACACTGTCACCATATCCCGAAGCACAGCAAATGCCCCTCTACTACAGACAGCAGTTTCTATCCACAGGCAGGGATGTTATGAGGTTAAACATCAATCTGCTCCCACTGCTAAGGTATCTATGTATAGAAATACACCACAATAAATGATATCTTACCTTCAAGGACCCATGTGGAACTTGGTTCACCCTTACAATTCCACAACAGCTCAGCAAGGGCGTGCAAAACGTGAGAAACACACCCAACAAGGGACTCCAGGAGAGTCACCACAAACAGAACTAATGTCGCTTGGCCCTTTAAAACCGATCAGATTCCATTGGCCAAAACTCCCAGTACACGAGACATCCATAGATCTCAGACCAACTGTCTAAACTCAGCTCTGAAGCTACATGCTTTACATATTTCTACTGCATCGCATATCTCCATGAGCACCTAAAGTTTTACGGCTGACGGAGATTACAGAGAGTCACAGTGACCAACTGTCCTACAGCAGTGCAGGATTTCTAATCCCTTTATCAAATCTCTCTATCTGGTCATCCACATCAGAATTGGTACAGCGCACTCTTAAAAAAAAAACTTTTTATAAATCCCTTTTTTCCCTCACTTCCAATCTCCAGCTAACATGAAGCCCTGTAAAGGACACTGGAGCAGAACCAATTCCAGAGGTCAGCAAAATCAGATTCTGCAAATACCCGCTCCTCTATATGGCTTGTGGTTACAACACAGTCACAGAAGGTGGATTAATAAACCCCAATAGTTTACAGGTTCAGAAAAACTACTGTTTCGCAATCCTCGTCCAGAAACTCCTGCATTTGCTTCAGAAGAAGGGGTTGCACTCGAGAAAGAACAAAAACAATTCTATTTTCAAGCAACAGAGTGAACGCATGAAACAGACCCCACGGCAGTGACACCAAAGGCCACTGAGACCCGAAGGTGACACACACCAACACCAGCGCGCTGCGGGGGGCTCTCGGTAAGAACCCGCGGTGACTTTCCGCGCAATAAACTGAGATACAAAGTTGTGTCTGAGAGCCTGGAAGGGGGGTTCCGAGCGGGATATCAGCGTTCCAGAGCGGAGGGAGGCTGGGGGCCAGGCGGGTGCGTGTCCCCGGCACACCCCCGGGCACAGCGGGGCTCGTCCCCCGGCAGCGGGGCCGCCACCCCCGCCCGGCTGCGGGGGGACCGCGCCCGGCCCCGGCCCGCAGACAATAGCGGCGGGGAGCAGCCGCGCGAGAAAGCGCTCCAAATAAATGAAAAACCACCGAGAGCCCTAAAATGAAAAAGAATAAAGCCACGCGGAGGAGAGGAGCCGCCCGGAGCGGCTCCACGCGAAGTTGCGCGGAGAAACCCCCCCCTCGAGGACGAGGAAGGGCGGGGGAAGCGTGCGAGGGAGCGGGAAGGGGCGGGGGGCTCCCGCACACCCCCGGCCCCGGGGAGCGCCCACCCCTCCGCCCCCGCCGGCGGCCTCCCCAAACTTTCCCCCACCCCTTCGCCCAACTCCGGCGGGGCAAACTCACCGCGGGGCCCGGCGGGCGGCTTCGCCCCTGGCAGCGGGGCCGGGAGGGAAGGGAGAGGGACGGGGACGGGGAGGGGGCGGAGGAGGCGGCCGGGCCGGTGCTCTCCGCCCGGGGAGGCGGGCAGGAAGGAGAGGAGGAGGGCCGGGGGCTGCCGCCTCGCAACCTGAGCCGCCGCCGCCGCCGCGCCCGGCCCGGCCACCCCGCATGCGCCGCCCCGGTGGGGCCGAGCGGGGCCGGGCCGTGCGGGGCCGAGCGGGGCCGGACGGGGCCGCCCTGGGCCGGGCAGTGCGGGGCTGAGCGGGGCCGGACGGGGCCGCCCTGGGCCGGGCAGTGCGGGGCCGGGCCGTGCGGGGCCGCCCTGGGCCGGGCAGTGCGGGGCTGAGCGGGGCCGGACGGGGCCGCCCTGGGCCGGGCAGTGCGGGGCCGAGCCGTGCGGGGCCGGCGGCACTCGCTGGGGCTGAGATCCGGCCCTGAGCAGCACTGGGGAAAGCCCCGCTCCCTGCCCCGGGGGGCTTCTCCCTCGCCTGTGCCCCTTGCCGGTTCTCGGCAGCGGCGTGTGCGGAACGTGGTAGTGCGGGTGAGGAAGAGCGCAGGCAGCTGCTCGGGCTGCGGGTTTGTTTTTATCGAAGGGGCGCATGGGGATTGCTTCATGCCTGGGAGAGTTCAAGGCCAGGCTGGATGGGGCTTTGAACAGCCTGCGCTAGTGGGAGGTGTCCCTGCCGATGGCGGGGAGGTTGGAGCTGGATGATGTTGGAGGTCCCTTCCAACCAAACCATTACGGGATTTTAGGATCCTGCCTTCCCACGTGCTGAGCTTCATCTATAGGGCCTGTTCTGGTGGGTATTGGAGTTCTGGCATCCCCACTTCCAGCAGTTAAAGCCTCTGCTGTTGCCCAGACCACGAGCTGTCCAGCTGTGAGCAGAATCTGCTGCACATCTGTACATGTCACAAACCCAGCGGCTCTGCTTGAGTCCTGCCAGCCCAGCCCAGCCTGTGGCCTCATCCTCCTCCTCCTCCTCACCCTCTTTCTGGTTCTCCTATGGATGTGTAGGTTTGATGGAGGAACATCTCCAGTACCATTCCCACGCCTTTCCCCGGAAAAGCAGTGGAAAGGGCACCCCACCATTAGCAAATGAGCTCATGAGGTCTGTGGTCTGTGTGCGGCTGGGCTGGACGAGGCCCTGCACAGTGAAGATGCCTGATCTCTTGTGGTGGTGACTTGCCTTCAGTTACTGTTTTTGTTGGAAGCTCTTTGGAAATGTGTGCATGTGGTGGCCCTGCATTTCCACTTGGCTTTTTCTACAGTGTCCCGCTAGCCCTGGCAGTGGCTGGATGATGATGTGCACAAAGGCAGTATCAGCACTGAGCTTAACATGTGTCACTTCATGACAACCAGCCCAAAAGCACTCCACAACACTTTCCAGAGATTTTGCTGCTGATCAGAGCGCTGGGCAAAGGCTGCAGGTAAATCCTGTGCATCATGTTCTCTTCAAGTAGAACAGAAAAACCAACCCTGTGTATGGTGCAGAAAATTATCTCCTGAAAACCCTGCACGTGAACTTGATATTGGCTTCCAAAATATGCACCGCTGATTCAGCTGAAAGCAACTGAAACAATAAAAATGGGTCCAATGCTTGTGCATTTTGGTCGTTTCAGGGACTGGAATGTACCAGCATTGTACACCCTTAACAACCAGATATAAAGCAGTAGTTTTTTCTTATATGGCTCCAATAAAATAAGGCCCATGAGAGCAGAGACTCTGGAAAAATATCTTCCTTTGCCTTGGTGCCATCTGTACAAGGAGGGCTTATGGGGCAGATCACTTGGAAGTTCCCCGATGCAAGAGGGGTCAGACAGAGCAATGGCTCGGCAAAGAGCACCATCTAGTGAAAGGCCACGTCTTGACAAAACTGTCCCCTACAGGGCTCCAACCAAACAATGACTGATGCAGCCCAGCCCAACCAACCTCATCGCACCTGAAGCAACCAGGAGCGAGATAGCGTGGTAACAAATAACACCTGCCTAAAATTTTCCATAACAAGAGCACCGGGATCTTTAGCTCTACCCTCTTGGTTGCCCATCAATGGAATATTCTTTGCTTGTCAGCTCCATCCTGGAAAATCAGTCTCTGTCTTCTGCTGCCTCACCTGGAGCTGACAAAGCCCTGGTGTTGCTGTAGGTGCATTGAAAAGAACAGGATGGGGTGTCATGTAGTGGGGGTCAGAAGTCCCAAAGCAGGGATTCCCTGAGTCTGTACCAGCTGTGTACATGCATGTGCAGATGGGCTCGTATGCACTGCTCTTGCAAAGAGTTTGGAAATGCTTTTGGGAAAGAGAGTGTGAAAATCATCTGTCATCAGGGCTGCCCAGGAGCATTTAGCGTAGTCATAATATTCCAGAGAGGGAAATTAGCATGGAAAATATTGAGAAAAGACAGTGCAGCAGCTTAGCACCAAACCAGGAGGATCAGCTGGTTAGCCCCATTCATGGAAGATATTCTGGCCCATGCAGTCACAGAAGGTGAATCAAAACACAGGCAGAGATGGTGTAATTTTCCCTAAGAGAAATACTCCTTGCCAAAGTGGGCTTCTCCAGCCTCCCACGTATCCATGGAGTGCCAGGGGCTGGTGGTAACTCCAGAGGGGAATTAGCAAAGGAAGCCAGCGCTGTGGGATGGGTAGGCAGCTCCCCAGACTGCCAAGGGATTGGACAGGATCTCAGTTTAGGTTTGATCTCATGTCCCCCTGGTTTGTGGGTGGGCTCCTGATGCCCCAGGAGCAGAGGCCACCAAGCATGTGCCACAAAAAAGCTGTATTTGCCTCTGCAGATGCCCAGGCCCTGCTCTCAGCAGCAGTTAACACATCGTTTTACCTTGCATTTCCCCAAGATTAGTCTGCAGTCCACTTTAGTCTTTAAATTATCCACCCCCAAATTCTCTATATCAAAATATCCTGTCTGCAAACACATATCACCACAAACCAAAACAGGGAGGCAGTAGATTAAGGGAAATTTGTGCAGCACTCTGTGTCTGCCAACCTCCTGACAAATCATTTGCCTTCAAATAATTTCTGACACTAGTTCCCCTGGGTTCCATCCTCTCCTATATGTCCAGGCCTGCTTTTCAAACCTTATGAAAACATAATAAAATATATCAGATGTTCTTTCATTGCCTCTTTCAGGTTTTATTTTGTCACGAGCTTTGCTGCAGGGCTCCCTGCTTCTTGCTAGGGAACTGGATTGAAGTGCGAGTTGCACTCATGAATGAGACTGGAATTTGGTTCTGCACAACATAATCTGAACATTTGTGTGTGGTGGCATGAATTAGCAATATGAGCACATTGTTCCTGTGTGCTGGAAATGAGCTGTCCTTGCAACTGAATAGAAAACAGAGTGCAGTGCAATGATGGAAGCAGCAGCTATTAAAGATTTGTTTTCATCATATCCAAGCAGCTACAAAACTGAGAGACTGAGCATTAGTGTGTGGTGGTTTCTTTGTGTCCCTGCTTGCTTGAAGCCAGTGCCTGGTAGCTGAGAATAGCAGCAGCTACACCTGAAGAGATTTTAATATAATTTTCCTTCTTGAAACTCTACTCATTGTAATCTCTACAGTCCTGTAAGAGGTGCAATCTTTGCTGCAAAATTATGGACTGTGGCTGAAAGCAGCCTTCAGGAGAAGTTAACCTGTTCCTGTGTACTATATAGATATCCCAGTTAAAATGAAAAATGGATGGTAGATAGAGCAGAAGGAGGGATGAAAGGGGACTTGCAGGCTGCAAAAACTGTCTTTAATCCTCCTGGGACAGTTTTCTCTTTCACTTGGGCTTCATACTTCTTGCTTTGTCAAAGCACACTGTTTACAACCATCTGCTCTGGCCATCCTGTTCTTTTCAATGCACCTTTTAATTTAATACAGTTCTGTTTCTGTCTTCAGCAAGAGTTGTCCAGGTACGTGCAGAGCAAGGGATAGGCAAATCTGTGCAAAAAGGTTTTATTGAAGTATCAGAAAACATCCATCAAATCAGTTTATGAAACTGAATTATGTGGGACCCCAGGAGTAAAAAATTACAAACACAGAGAGTGAAGTTGATAGCAGACTAGGATAAAAGCTTTTATCAACACAGGCTATAAAATTAATCAAATGCAGTATACTCCCAAAAAATTAGACCAGTTTCCTCATCCCCTACGCTCTAGTCAATTTCAGATCTAAATAGCATACAAAGTAGATTAAAATTAATCAGTACAGCAGATCCCACAGTAAAGCAACTATTCAAGAAAGTAACACGAGCATTTACAAACAATTGTTTATTGCCATCACCACGTGTGGCCAGGATGTGAACGCATGTGGCACCCCTGGCTTCTCTTGAATCCATGCCAGAGCTGATGGGTGTATTTGTTTTTTTTGTGTGAGGCACCAAGAGAAACTGTCAACATCTAGGTCATTTGACAATATTTGCTTGAGTCTTGTAAATATTACCAAGGGTGAAACAGGATGAAATTGAATGTACATTGTGGATGTACCACAGTATCTTTTCCTCTGTCTGGGACCTTAATGCTCCATCCTTGACTGGTACTATTCAGATTTTCTCTGCATCTGTATATGGACTGGATGAGACCTCCCAAACTACAGAGTGTGAGAGAGGAGAGTCCTCCAGCTGCTGGGAACCATGGGTGATGGCAAAGATTTCCAGCTTATCCCAACATGCAAGCACTTTGTCCCATTCATATCCTTGCATGAAATACCTGCCCAAACTTTTCCTATGGATCTTCTCAAACCTGCCAAATGAAAAATAAGTACCGAGAGAGGTACTTGTGCTTCCTCAGGAAGGCAAAGTGGGATGGTGTGTGATTCACAGAGATCCAAGTGCAGGGTGGAAACTGCCACAGCAGACATCCACTTCAGGCACATGAACAAAACCTATGGGTTGAACATGAACTGCTTTAAAAACTGCTCTGAATTTCCATCATCAGCCGCCCACCAACTGTTTTGCCAACACCTGTGTGTTACAACATGTACCTGTAGCAGACTGTTGTGGTTGGCTTCATATCTTGAGAAAAAAATAGACTCCTTTTATAGATATTTCCAGTGCTAGACAGCCAGAAAGTTCCTCAGCTCATCTCATGAAGCCTCATTTTCTCACACACAAGTCCTGTACCCATTGCCAGTCAGCCCAGCTCTGCAAGCTGACATGCTCCCACCAGATGGTCCTCGTACTTCTGCACCAGAACTGCTGATGTGCACAAGGGTCAGCAAAAATGCACCGTGGTTTTCTTCAGCTTAACACATTTCCAAGTCACAGAAAAGCACAAAAGGACATTGGGCATCTCTGTTCAGCAGCATGAACAGTTGGCCTGTCAACAAGTGCAGATCTCTTGTAGCAGTAGGTTGAAATAACCTCAGCTCTCAAGAGGGGAAAAGGAAGCTGCTTTGTCATGTGCTGTGTAAAAATGCTGTGTGGGTCCTAGGAAACCAAAGGTATGCTGGCACAAATCCTAATGCCAGGAAGGACAACAGAGATTTGGACATTCACTGGAGGCTCTGTGTGTGTGTGTGTATTGATGGAATATGGTCCAGCATAGCGAGCTCTGAAGAGTTAATTCTGAATATGCACATGGCTTTGGTAGGGTGGTGGTCCTTAGTGCCAAAGGAGGTTCTCAAGGAGACATCAAGCTCAGAGATACTCATCTCTCCACATTCCCCAGACCAGGAGAGCCAACATAAAAAGATCATTTCCCCATTCCCCTCTCTGCCTCCAGCTGCAATGGCTCTGGCTGCTGAGACAGCTTGGGCTTGGCTGGCTATTTGCAGCAGCAAGCCTGTGGGACATGCTGTGAGATGGACACACTGCAGGGTTGGCATTCTGGCCTGTCAGGGTCTCCCCTCACTCTGTAACACTAGATTGCCTCTCAGTTATTTCTCAGGAGCTAAGAAGCCCATGTCAAGCATGGGGTATGGCATCTCTGGCATGCCAGGCTGAGCAAGCTGTGTTTTGCAGCACTGATGTGCTTTTGTGTGGAAGCGATCTCTTTCCCACCAAGCAGCCGTCACACGGTATTTTTGATCACCACCTGTAAGCAAATCCAAGCACAGCTCATTCCAAGGTCAGCTGGGTATTTCTGCAGACTTATCTCCAGCCTTGCAGGCTGCACAACAGGCCACTGCACTGGTCATTTAAACCTCTGATAGATCAAACAGAGACAGAGCTGATCCAGACTGGCAAGAAAGAGATTAGGATCAAACAGCCTCCTCCATCTCTGCAGCTCTTCATTGACAGGTGTCCAGGATGTCATTACAGTCAGCAGACAACTTCAGCTAATGAGGTCTTTGTCTTCACAACTATTTTATAATTTTTTTTTGTCAACACAGAGCAGTTAAGCCATCCTCAGACATATCTGAGTTTGTTCTTAGTGAAGTTGATGCAGTGTACCATGGCATACCTGCCCTGGGTGGCAGGGTGGGCTGTGGCTGCCTTGGGTAACCTGCCAGCCCAGTGAATTCATTCGTGACTGATTAAATGGCCATGACATCTGAGAACTTCAGCAAAAGCTGTGTTTCCCTTTTTATTAACTTCTCCCTCCTCCCACTGCCTGCCTGGGTTAGCAGAAAGTCACTTGTGCTTACAGTAACAGATCAGAAAGTTGAGAGGCACCTCATCAAGCAAGATCACTTAACAAAACAGGAGATTAAATGCCTCACATAATTAAGGTCTCAAATATAAAAAAACTACCCTTTGATGCTACACAGATAGACATAAGATTTGGTTCTCGTCCATAACTATGTCCTTCAAAATCCTTTGCTTTGATTTTGACTCTCTCTTTTGCACTAAGTTTTCAAATGTTGGCATCCATTTTCTCATGTTTGTCACAAGCCAAAGCATTGGTGCATGCATATATTCAACTCCAAACCACATCTGAGGGATTAGTGTTACATGGGCAGAGAGTCAAGTTAACGTCCCTGAAAATAGCCTCTATTTATTGTACCAACTTGGGAATAAAGGTGCCCATGGCAAACTTTGTCCTGTAAAGCATTAATTGTCTTGGAACGATGTTAACATGACTGTTTCTCATTGAAGATAGTGAAATTAAACTTTTTAAAAATCGAGAACAGTTTATTTTATTGGCTTATGAAGAATTGTTGAAAGCCTATATGAACATAGACAAACAGATCTCTCCCTCTATCATTACCACTAATCCAAATATCAATAAAACTATTTGCAATTCCTTTACAACTGTGTAATTATTAAAACCACAGACACTCCTGCCACACAAAGTGTCTCATTTCGAAAATGAAACAGGAGGCTCATCCCTCTGTGCCAATGTAAGGCCCCATCAGGTTACTCCTGTAATCACATTCAGTTCCTTTTCCGAGCATCTCTAAAATAAAAAAAAGGAACTGGCTTACTCTTTCAGCTGTTGTAGTGGGCAGAAGAATAAAGCAAATATTGCAGCTTATGCTGAAATCACTGGGCAAAGAAAATAGCCTGGGGTCAGAAGTTTACAGCTGTGTATGAAGACATCTTGCTGTGCACATATGAGGCTATTTGGAAAAAAACCCTGTAGTTTTAAAGCTAAGAATTCATGGGCAGAATTTGCCTGCTCATTAACTGTGACTGTATACGCCATCTGATAATTACGTCTGCAAATGTTTGTTTAAATATGTTTATTCCCACACAAAATTTAGTTGTGCAAGATGTGACAGCTGACGAAGAGCAATTGCTTTAAAATATCAGGGCCTTAGCTGATATCTACATCTTTGCAGGGTGCCAGTTTTTCCCATCCCTCCTTGCTTTCAGATGAATCGAGGTGATCTCCTCTTCTCATCTGTAGCCATTGCATCCTCTCAGCTACTGACATCAGTCAGCATCAGTCTGGAGAATAACCTGTGGTGTTCCCTGCTCCTCAGAGCTGAGCACGCTGCTCTCAGCACCCATCTCTTCCAGCACTGGCAGCAAGAGCCTGAAAACTCAATGCCCTGCAGGCCCCTGAGGGGTTTTCCTACCAGCAGCAAACATTAACTACTCACCCTGATATAATTTATCAGGAGTCTAGAAGAGAGAAGGAGAGGCAGAAGCTTAATGGACTGTGGAGGGTTTCATTCTTTGTGTAAAATGCTTTGCTGTGCTTTGGAACAGAGCACTGGGATGGTTGTAATAGAAGTGAAAATGAAGATGTAGGCAATCACCTTCCCTTATCTAGAAAGGGTGTTGGTTGTTTTATTGGTGGTTTATTATAGGTATGGTTTGTGCAATATGGCAGATGGAGAGTGTGCTGAGAGGCTGAGTGAGGAAGGGAGCTGGTTGTGTTGGACGGGGAGAGGCGCATGATGTGTCTCATTACTATGGCTTTGTAGGATCACACAAGTTAACAACCATTAGATCACATATCAGGCTTTCCCACACCCTCACACTACTTCTACTTGGGTTAGTTCCCCAGCATCTATTTTTAGTGTTTTATCAGTTGAACTTGGAGTATCTCAAGCAATGAAGATTCCGTTCTCTTTTCCCCTTGGAGATTTCTGCCATCTAACACCTTGCAGAGCTGTGTCTGACTCTCCTGCCTGAAACCCTTTTCTTTGACAGCCATTTGTGTGTGACCCACCCTCACTAGATGGAGGGCAGCACTTTATTTCCTTTGCAGCCATTACTGGGCTCTTGTTTGGCTCTCAGCCCCCCAGGGCCAGTCACGATAAAGCCATTACCTCCACACACGTGCACACCACATGCCTTCCCTGGGCAATTTCCACTCTAACTCTGCATCAGCTGCTTAACTCAATGGTTGAAACAAGTGCAAGGAATTAAAAAAGAAGTGTTATTAGTCCCCAGGGGGTTTGCTGCCTCCTGAAGCACTAATTCCTAAAGCTTTTAGAGCACATCTTGCTGCTGTTGCTTTTTTCTCCTTCTGCTATCATAAGGATCCCATCATCTTCTGCACTTTTTCCATCAATTACTTCTTGACCCCTGGACTTCTGTCCAACCAGCCATTGTCTCTCCTTGCCCTAGAAGATTCTCTAAACCAAGCTTACACCCCACATTTGTGCCATCTTTTAGCCGTGTAGGTCAGAGGGGTCCTCACAATAAGCTCTGGTTGAGTGTGCAGAGGCAGAAGGATTATCACCTCTGGTTCATTGATGGAACAGAAGCAAAAGTCAGATCCAGTTCCATTTTATGGGTTAGAAGTAGCATTTTAAGGTTGTCTGAGCATTTCAGGCACAGCACAGAGGGTGTAGCATCAGTGATTAATGTTAATTCTTCACCCGATACACCCACACCACTTCTTGTCTCAAACTGGAAAAGCAAAGACTGCAAATACACAAATATTCACAAGGAGAAAAGTGTTGATAGTTCTCTCTGGACCTAATTTCCTGTGGCAGGGGACTGAAAGTTTGGACTTATTTGCAACACAGCATGCTGGGGATAAACGAGCTAGAGATCTCTTCCAGAAATGAGCTGCTTACACAAAACAATTGAGCAGATAATGCCTGTGCTGCTGCTCATGTCCTTTCTATTTAGGGATGGAAGGAAAAGTGATAATTGAGGATGGTTAGCTTCTGTGCTTGGCAGCACCTTGGCAGCAGGTTGTGAAGTCACACGTTCAGTTGTCAAAGTGGGAATGAGACTCTGCAGAGTCATAGATGGGAAATGAACAGTGACCCATCTATATTAACAGCAGTTAATTAATACTTGCATTCAGAAATGTTGGAAGAGCTAATCAAAGAGGCCAGAATTACTGAAAAGATTGGTAAACTTGTACAGAAAGTTGTAAACCTTATCCTCATTTAGGTTGTGGCTCTATGTGTCCTACAAGTTTGGTCACAGAACCAAGACTACTCCAGGCTGGGCTGAATCTACACCCACATCTAACAGCTCCTTCGTTAGGCAACACTGCTAATTCCATGTCTGGATCCCAAAGGGCCCCTTGTGAAGGCATCTCCCCCACACATACACACCCTGTGATGATTACATTTCCACTTGGAGAGCAAAAAAGAGGTGTAACATCAGCTGGAACAAAGCTGAATGTGCTCAGCCACATTTCATTATGACCAAGACAGTCTGGGGCACAACATTTCCACCCGAGTACACTATGAGAGAGCACACTGTTCCCCCTGGTACTGGGAGTAACGAGATGATAAAACACAGGCACAAGGAGCAAGTTTGTCTTCATAAATCTGAAAGGCACACATTGAAAAAATGCTGGATTTCTGAAAAATTAACACCCTCTTTCATCCTCTAATGAAAAAGGCCCTCTGTCTCATAAAAAAACCCTGCTTCTTAAACCATTCTAAAATTTATTGAAAGCTCTTTAAAGAAATTAAGCTATTTTAGAAAGAACTGTTGACTTTACTGATGGTGCCCTACTTATTTTTCCACATTGCTGCCTTGTTTAAGAGTAGTTACTGGCATTTATAGTCACCTCTCTGTTCATTTCACTAAAGGCACAGCTCAGCTTTCTTTTCACAGATCCGAACCATTTCAAGCATCAAAGGCACCTCACATATTGCTCCATCATCGCTGGGTATGTACAAACAGACCTGAGCTGGGGAACTGCAGAAAGGCAGCACTACTTTTATGGATTTCATTGTTCAACCCAATTTGTATCATTTTTACATCACCTAGAGTAAACACACACATGGAAAGTTGAAAGCTTTGACAAGGGTCAGCCCAGAGCAACATCATCCCAGCTGGAAGGGCAGTTGCCAGGTACTCAGGAAGGAGAGCAGACCATGCCCTGATGGAAAGTGGCCATGGTTTTGAGGTTACCATGTCTGAGAGGCTCCAGATTTCATTTTGCTTTCTTTCTCATTAAAAAAAAAAAAAAAAAAAAGAAAAAAGAAAAGAAAAAATAATTTTAAAAAATAAATCTTTCTATCACACTGCCCTAAAGATATCTGATTTGGCATGCAGTAGCTCCTTGGGGAGCTGCGTTTCCTAGCAGTGGTTTCTGATCGTCTGTCTGGTGACGATGGTGAGTTTGGGGGCGAGGAAGGGAGGGACACAGACACTGACATCACCCCTTTGCAGAGAGCAGAAAGCATGGCTCTGACCCAGAGCTTTGCAACACGCCTGGGGACCCTGGAGCCAAGACATGACACCATAGAGAGGAGAAAAACACGCTCTGGAGTGAGGAGCATGCCTGGGAGTGAAGGCCACATCAGAGATCTCAGCCTGGAGTTATTTTTAAGCTTACAGCAGTGGCCTCTGCTGGCTCCAGTCAGGACATCAGCTCTGCTTCCTTTTCCTGCTTCTCTCCCTGCTCTGATAGGGATGCCTCAGCAGTGACCAGGGCACAGATACCCATTTCCCAAGGGAAAAGCAAGACCCTGAGAAGAGTCAGTTTGCAGGATGCACAGTAGCACTCATCAGGATCCCAAAACTGGACTGAGAAGGGGTTTGGTGGAACTTGGTCCAAGTTCATGAGCAGAACCTGTGATGTGCTGCCTTTTGGGGCTACGCAGCCAGAGCTGTGGCTGTACAGTTTTCCTGTGTCTGAATGCAGCCTGAGCTCTGCTCTGAGCCTTGCCAGGCAGGCCAGGATCAGCACTGTGCCTCAAGGCAGGGATTAGGGTGCCAGCCCTGCTTCTTTCTTATTGCTCCCCCAGCCCATCGTTGGTAGGAGAGAAGCTCAAGTGGAGTGGAGTACCAGGGCTGTCCTCCTTCCACCACTGATGGATGGGGCTTTCAGGACCATGTCTCTGCTGAGCTGCCCATGGGCAGAGTGGCAGGCCTGCCTGCTTTCACAGGGCAATGGGATGTGCAGGCAGATGCTTTCACACACACATCTTCGATTTCAACATCCACTTGTACCCAGAATTATCACTCTGATTCACAGGTCCTTTGGCCACTGAATTTCAGATGGCTTTCAAAGCTGCTGTCACTGACCCTCCTGGCCTCTTTCTGTGGTCCTCACGGGGAGCACCCCGCACTGTGCTGTGTTTTGAGGAGAGGTACAGACAGGCAAATGCCAGCTGCATCATCCAGGTTGGGTGGAAACAGCACCCAAAGCTCCCAGATCCCCTTTAGCGCCTTGGCTGCTCCTGCCACCATCCACTGTCACTGCTGTCACCCTCTCAGAAGCACAGACCAGGCACCTTCAGACTGCAGCTACTCTTTTAAGCCCAGGTTTCTGTTGCATTTATGTGTTTATGATCAGCAGCCCAAATGCAAGGGCTGTTGCAGAGAGGCCATCCCGTGTGGAAGGCTGCCTGCATCTGCTGCCCAGCTGCTCCCTCCCACAGGCCAGCCAGGAGGATATTGGCTAATGTGGCTAAAGGCTTGTGGGAGAGCTGCAGCAAAGCTCCCCCCTGTATTAAACAGCCTTTAATTTGGCCCTGGCTGGGAGGAAGTGACAAGGACAATGCAGAGATCAGACACTGAAAATTTTTGCGCTCACTGTGAATATTTTACATGCTTGTCAAGCTGTGCAGTAAAGGATGAAGGGCTGTAGCCAGCTGTAATTTAACACAGTGGGATCAATCCAATATGAAGAGCAACAGACTGTATCTTTTCTCCATATGGACATCTAAACAAATGTTTTATTGATTTAAACATTTATCATCATTTATGGGAACAATTTTCACCGTGGTCTATTAAAGCATCCCACTTTACACTTAAAGCTATAGATGTGTTCAAGGATCATACAAGCTTTTTCAACTTAAAATTATTAAAAATTGCAGCAAAAGAGTAGATGGCCCCATTCTGAGGACATCTGAGTAATTATTGTTCTTAACTAGTTGCTTCACACTGAAGTTGCTTTTGGCATTTGATAGGACAAAATTTGATGCAGCTCCAGATCCAAATAAGTTGCAATAGAAGCAGAAGAGCCAGGGCAGATCACCTGTGTGGATCTGGGGGCTGCAACCACTGGGGACATCTGTCCATCCCTCTGACAGTTTTGTAGGACTGTAACACATGGAGCAAGTTCTGCAAAAGGGAAGATGCTGATCCCTCTCCTCCTTCTTCTAGAGCACTGATACATCAATACCATCCACCAGTCTCACCTTGGGACAAAGCTTATCTACTGGGCTTAATTCCCTTTCTAAGGAGGCTCAGTCTTCACATTTTGAAATTTAATGTTGGCTTCCTTACAGAAAATGTGCTTTGCCTTAGCTACTGAACCCACATGTTCCCCCTTTGCTGATCTTTCTTCCAGGATAAAGAAATGAAAACCCAAGTCTACTTTCCCCCTGCAGCATCTTCTCAACAGAGACTAATATTTTAGCTCCTTAAGGACTCCTTTAGTTGCTGACAAGTTCTGCCCTCCAAAATATTAAAAACTCTTTCTCCAAATAAAATTTGTTTTAAAAAATACCAGATTTTAAGCAGATACTCTTATTTATTGTTTCTGTAGGTTTGAACCTGTCCAGCTCAAAAGCTTTTCTTCTTAACAGTGAGGGATAAAAGCTGCTATTAAAATCAAAAGCTGAGTTGCCTGCTTAATCCCATGACTCCAGGAGTTGGGGCTTTAAGAAAGGAAAGCAAACTCTGTGGTGCTTGTGATAAGATTGCAGGAGTTGGCAGCAGCAGTGGTGCTTAACCGTGGGTGTTGCTGGGAACACTGGCTGCCATTCGGCTTTGTGTCTCGGCAGGGGATGGAAAATCCAGCAAAGCTCCTTTTTAAAAAAAAAATTTATGCCTCTGTCTGTTGTTGCAGAAACAAAAGCATAAATCACAAGTCCTTGGCACCAAGTGGGATTTTGTGCTGCACTGGGTCCTGGTGCTAAGTTACATTCCCTCAGATCATTTGGTTCCTTGCTCGTCAGCCAGCAAGAAACATGAGGCTGTGGAGGGTGTCTACACATTGGAGTGTGTGTCTGAGTGTGGCTGTGTTTGTCTTTGGTCCCACTCCCAACATGGTCAGGTCCAAAACATGTCAGAGAAGTGTTTAAAAATGGTATTGATCACTCCTTTACAATAACAGCAGTGTGAGGGGATGACAGCCTGCCAGTGCAGCCAAGAGTTAAAATATGATGCTGGGTTGTGCTGAAATTTGGAGAGAGGCAGCTGTGATCAGAGCTGGGACCCTCAGTGCTTTGTAGCTGGGCTGAACTACATCCACACTCAACACAGATCACAGAATGATAGAATGGCTTGGGTTAGAAGGGACCCCAAAGATCATCTTAGTCCAACCCCACACCATGGGCAGGGACATCTTTCACTAGATCAGGTTGCTCAAAGCTCCATCCAACCTGGCCTTGCACACTCTCTGTGATGTTCAAAGAGTGTCTGTGGTGTCCAACTGGTTTCTGTGCCAATTTTTAAGAATTACACTATCTCAAAAAATCACACTTGATGATTCTCCTACTACAGCCTGCTTCCCCCAGGCAGCCTGAGGTCCCCTTGCAGCATCCATGTGACATTTCTGTGGGCAAGCATCCCCCCTGACAGGGACAGGCAGCTCCACGCCTGCAGCTCAGCCCTGTCTGGGGAGTGACCAAGCTACAGCTCTGACCCAGCCCCACTTTAACCCTGTTATTCACTGTGCCCTTTTTGCCACTTTTGTGTTTGAGCTGTGCTTTGGTCCCTCTCAACATCTGACCACCAGCCAGAGAAGCTGAAATCTAAAATGGCTCTGCAAGAACCAACCCCAAACTGGAAGTCACAGGGTCCCCATGCTTGAACCAGCTCTGTGCAAGGTTTTGAAATAGCCACATTTCTTAGCCAAATGCTACTGAGGACCTGAAAGCTGAGGAAGGAGCTGAGTCCCCATTGTGCATCACCTCTCAGTGCCAGCAGCAGCAGAGCAGCAGGGCAGGGTGAGCAGTGTGCAGCAGCACTGAGAGAGCCCCCCAAATATCAGTGCTGGCTGGGATGAGCCAGATAATGCTCATCTGCTGACCTTGGCTGTCATTTTGCTGTTCTTTCAGCTCACAGCCCAGCAGTGCCAGGCATGTACCATGGTGCAGGAGCACTCCCAGCAGGGAGCAGAACAGGAGCTTCCCCATGAACAGGGAACAGGCAGGCTCAGGGATAGCTGGGTGAGCAGAGAGCAGCCCCCTGCACCTGCATTCTGTGCCTCCAGGAAGAGGCTTTTCCAAACAAGAAAGGCTTGCCTAGTGCCATTTGAGCAAAATGAGGGATGAATCCCACGTGTTTGACATCTCTGCTTGTTGTACCCTTCAGACACCAGCAAGTTTCAGGAGTTTTGGAGTTTAGGTAGCACAGACACAGCTTGTTGGGAGCTCATTCCAAAGTGATATCATTTAGCAACAATTCCTGAGAAATAGGTCCCAACTAGCAGCGAGAAGTTGTGCCTGCAGGCAAACAGATGCTGGTTCAAGGCTGTTATCAGGTAAAATGAGTGGGTGAAAAACCTCTGAAGCTTGTCTGTTGCCATGAGAAGAAGCAAACAAAGCAGGGACAAGGCTGGACTCAGACAAATGAGGCTGCTGACTGGCTGGCACCTCATCCCTGCTGGAGATGACGATGAGATGCTTCCTTCTGGTGAGAGCTGGGGCTGTGTGGCATTGGAGAGTCTCAGCTCTCAGCAGGCAGCTGCTGCAGCAAGAGGAGCAGATCCAGGGAGGTAACTGCTCACAGAGGGAGTGAAAAGAGAAAAGAAGTTGAGTTTACATTTGCTTCATGTCTGTGTTCTCACACTGTGCACCTGGAGCAGCAGCAGGAGCATTGTGGTGGACAGACAGTGTCCCCCATCTCCTCTGTGTCCCTGCTCTGCTCTGCAGCACCATTCCCACCTCTCTGAGCATTCATGCACTGGATTGCTTGAAGCTCAAAAGAAAGCCAGAAATTGAATCAGGAGTGCCCTGGCAATCCCTCCACACTCAGGTGGTACTCAGGCATATCTTAGCTACTCAGTTTAGGTTTCTGCATGTTGCTTAACAATTCCAGCTCTGTGTTTTCCACTGAACACAGATCTTGGCTGTTGTCCTACAGTGGTGCTGCACAGCTGTGTTTAGAGAAGCCATCTATGTGAGCTTGGGCCAGGAGCAATGAGCCACTGGATGCCTCAGGAGCTCAGACTAGGACTGGGCTCTGTCTCTAATGTGATTTCAGATTACGGGATATGAAAAAAGCAACCTGGAAATCACATGAGAGCCAGTTTTCTCGTGGGGCATTCACTCACTCCTGCTTCCAGCTGGACAACACAAAAGCATCTTTATTAGCATCAAGCAAGCCTGTGTGCCCATCCCTGCTGAGGATAGCTGACCCTATGTGTCTTGCCAGGGGTGTTTGAGGTCACATGCTGCCCTGTCACACAGCCTGGTGAGACTCTGACACTGTGGTTTTACATGTAGCTGCAGAGGGCACAAACACGAGTCATTGCAACTCCCAAAGTGTGTGTTTTCACCATGAACTCCAATAAAGAGCCATCACACACTTTGCAAAGATAAAAGCTTGAGGGTTTCCTTGTTGTTTTACTCTGGGGGCTGTATGAAAGGGGGGTCCATCTAATCTCTTCTAGAGAAATTCCTGTTAGGAGGCACACATGCTTGGGCAACTGGCATTCAGCTGGATCCTGAGGAGAGAGGAAAAAATGGGAGAAGGCCAGTAAATTGTGGGGCTTTGGAAATCAGCAAATGCAGAATTGCATCTCTGACTTCCTGAAGGACCTGCAGGTTACAGGAATGCAGACACAGATACAGATGTATCATCATTATATTTGTTTGTATGTATATAACATTGATCTTATAAAGCATGGATATTATACCAAAACAGGCTGAAAGTAGGAAAGCAAATCTCCATTTTCTTCTTCGAAGTAGTTCATCTGCTGACCCACACTTGCAGATGATCTCTAGACAGCTCTGTGAAGGCAAATGCGGCTCCTCAGGGGTGAGCCCAGGGGACTGGGACAGAACAACCTAAATAACTACAGAATAAAATAACTACTAAAATGAAAAATAGCCACTTGTGCCTCTCTGCTGCCTCAGTGGTGTGATGCTGCCAGCACATCAGCCAGCTGCCATCTCACCTCTTTACACCAAGTGCTCTGTAGATTTTGTGACTTATTTACTCCCTGCATTCTTTTTTAAACTTCTTTTCCTGGTAGACAGGAGTAGTTAGGAGGCTGCCGAATTTCCCGAGCTCTGTGTGGAGTTCTGGATGCCCTGGCCATGGCAGGGGCTGTCTGACCGTCCGCCTGTCTGTCTGTCTGTCCGTCCATCTCTCCATCCATCTGTCCGCCCGTCCGTCCGTCCGTCTGTCCGTCCATCTGTCCGTCTGTCCATCCATCCGTCCGTCCGTCCTTCCGTCCGTCTGTCCATCCGTCCATCCATCCATCCATCTGTCTGTCAGTCTGTCAAAACTGCAAAAACGGCCGTAAAAAAAAGGAAAAAAAAAAAAAAGGCAAAACTGCCGTAAAGCGCGACTGTCGTAAAAGGTGCCGTAAAGCGCGACTGTCGTAAAACTACCGTAAAGCGCGACTGCCGCAAAACTGCCGTAAAGCGCGACTGTCGTAAAAGGCGCCGTAAAGCGCGACTGTCGTAAAAGGTGCCGTAAAGCGCGACTGTCGTAAAAGGCGCCGTAAAGTGCGACTGTCGCAAAACTGCCGTAAAGCGCGACTGTCGTAAAAGGTGCCGTAAAGCGCGACTGTCGCAAAAGGTGCCGTAAAGCGCGACTGTCGTAAAAGGTGCCGTAAAGCGCGACTGTCGTAAAAGGTGCCGTAAAGCGCGACTGTCGTAAAATGTGCCGTAAAGCGCGACTGTCGTAAAAGGCGCCGTAAAGCGCGACTGTCGTAAAAGGCGCCGTAAAGTGCGACTGTCGCAAAACTGCCGTAAAGCGCGACTGTCGTAAAAGGTGCCGTAAAGCGCGACTGTCGCAAAACTGCCGTAGAGCGCGACTGTCGTAAAATGTGCCGTAAAGCGCGACTGTCGCAAAACTGCCGTAAAGCGCGACTGTCGTAAAATGTGCCGTAAAGCGCGACTGTCGTAAAAGTGCCGTAAAGCGCGACTGTCGTAAAAGGCGTCGTAAAGCGCGACTGTCGCAAAAGGCGCCGTAAAGCGCGACTGTCGTAAAAGGTGCCGTAAAGCGCGACTGTCGTAAAACTACCGTAAAGCGCGACTGTCGTAAAACTACCGTAAAGCGCGACTGTCGTAAAATGTGCCGTAAAGCGCGACTGTCGCAAAACTGCCGTAAAGCGCGACTGTCGTAAAATGTGCCGTAAAGCGCGACTGTCGTAAAAGGTGCCGTAAAGCGCGACTGTCGTAAAAGGTGCCGTAAAGTGCGACTGTCGCAAAACTGCCGTAAAGCGCGACTGTCGTAAAAGGCGCCGTAAAGCGCGACTGTCGCAAAACTGCCGTAAAGTGCGACTGTCGCAAAGGGCGCCGTAAAGCGCGACTGTCGTAAAAGGTGCCGTAAAGCGCGACTGTCGCAAAAGGCGCCGTAAAGCGCCACTGTCGTAAAAGGTGTCGTAAAGCGCGACTGTCGTAAAAGGCGTCGTAAAGCGCGACTGTCGCAAAAGGTGTCGTAAAGCGCGACTGTCGTAAAAGATGCCGTAAAGCGCGACTGTCGTAAAAGGTGCCGTAAAGCGCGACTGTCGTAAAAGATGCCGTAAAGCGCGACTGTCGTAAAAGGCGCCGTAAAGCGCGACTGTCGTAAAAGATGCCGTAAAGCGCGACTGTCGCAAAACTGCCGTAAAGTGCGACTGTCGCAAAAGGCGCCGTAAAGCGCGACTGTCGCAAAAGGTGCCGTAAAGCGCGAGTGTCGCAAAAGGTGCCGTAAAGTGCGACTGTCGCAAAAGGCGCCGTAAAGCGCGACTGTCGCAAAAGGTGCCGTAAAGCGCGGCTGTCGCAAAAGGTGCCGTAAAGCGCGACTGTCGTAAAAGGTGCCGTAAAGCGCGACTGTCGCAAAACTGCCGTAAAGTGCGACTGTCGCAAAAGGCGCCGTAAAGCGCGACTGTCGTAAAAGGTGTCGTAAAGCGCGACTGTCGTAAAAGGCGCCGTAAAGCGCGACTGCCGTAAAAGGTGCCGTAAAGCGCGCCTGTCGTAAAGCTGCCGTAAAGCAGAACTGTCGTAAAACTGTCGTAAAGCGCGACTGTCGTAAAACTGCCATAAAGCGCGACTGTCGTAAAAGGCGCCGTAAAGCGTGACTGTCGTAAAAGGAGCCGTAAAGCGCGACTGCCGTAAAACTGCCATAAAGCGTCCATCCGTCTGTCCGTCCATCCGTCCGTCTGTCTGTCCATCCATCCGTCCGTCAGTCCGTCCGTCTGTCCATCCATCCATCCATCCTTCCGGCCGTCCCTCTGTCCATCCATCCATCCGTCCACCCGTCTGTCCGTCCGTCCGTCCATCCGCCCAGCTCCCTGCCGCCCCCTGCTGCAGGCGGCTCCACAGTGCAGTGCGGCCGCTGGCAGGCGCTGGCTCCTCGCTCTCTCTCCCTGCGCTCTCAGAGCGATGCTTCTCTCCGCTTCCCCTCCTCCTCCTCCTCCTCTTCCCTTCTGCTCAGGGCAATGTTCCCCTTCCTCTCCATTTTTACACCTGGTTTCTGCCCCTTGACCCGTTCACATCGAGCCTCATCGAGCCTGATTATACCACAAGGTATCATCACCACCACCCAGCAGCGCAAATACCTGAGATGTTTCTAGGATCATCGGCAATTCTTTATTTTCCCACACGATTTCCAGTTGCATTCTATGAAAACATCTCCCCATCCCTTTCCCCCTGCAGATGCATTGCTGGAAAGCAGCCTGGCTGTGGTGCCTTCTGTCCTGTGCACATTAAACTCACTACAGTCCCTTCTGATCCGGCTTCCAGCAGCCTTGTGCATAGGATGAACAGCAAAGACAGTGAACAGCTAAGGTGACTTTGTTTGAAAATACCAAAGCTTCTTTTTTCTCTGCCTTTTATTGAAGGAGGGAGAGGCCCCTCTGCTTCCCTCAAGGAAATTCCCCAGAAAGCACAGCTTCAAGAATAAAGGCTCTTCCAGAGGAGTAAGAAAAAAGCTGAAACCTGAGCCTTTGCATCTGAAATTACAGCTTCGTATTTAATTTCTCTGTAATGCAATATAGCACATTTTCTTATCCCTCATGCCCACATCTATCAGAGTGTTCCGAAAAATCACTCAGATCATATGAGTATTGTACACCAGGCTAAGGCCATTTGCTATAGTTACAGACTAATCATGGAAATATGGAAAGGTTTTGCTAGTGGAGCATTTATGGGCAATTTAAATTGAAGAACAGGCATAGCTCTGCTATCTGGAAAAACCCTGCTGATACCTGTTCTGTACAGGGGAGCAGGATGGAACCATCTGTAACTGGCAGCTCTATCACAGTGGTACAGAGGAAGAACAGATTTAAGATTAATATTTGTTTAATATTATGTATAGACAATAAATTTGTCTGTGTATATAAAAGAGAAGTGCTAATCATGAAGGATTCACATCTTTATTTTACTTTGTTGTCTGACTTGCAGGAAATCTAGATAAAAGATGGGAGATAGACTGTGCTATGGATGTGCAAGGTTAATAAACCTAACAATTAATACCTAGACATTAAAGAAATCAGGTAATGCAAAAAGCCACAGAGTTCCATTGCAGCAATTCTTTGCTTGTATTATGCACTATCCAGAAATGCAGTTTCCTGACAATTGGGCTGCCACACATAAAAACAACATCTTTTCTACTTTCCATTTTCCACTCAGAGAAATCCCACAAATAATGCTTATTCAATTCCCAGCAGTTTCTGCTCTCCTGACTCAGCCCTCTCTGAATAACAGCCAGGCATGTACATAACAAAGGACATTAAATATTAATGCTGAGGGGTTTGCTGATGATTGTGCTATTAACATGTAGGGAACCATTCATCCTTTCCACATAAATAAACTCTGACTGACTCATTAGAGCCCTGCAAAGTCAGAGTTAACCTGACAATATATTCCTTCATTTTGAAAGATGAAAACAGGGGAAGAAAAGAGACGTGTGAGCTGCTCTTTAATGGTTCACTGTGCTTGTACTTGGGATTTTCAGCCTAGAAGAGAACCATTAGAGAAAGAGAGGGGGAAAGGGGGACAAAAAAAAAAAAAAAAAAGTGTAGGGTGAACCTGGAGGATGCAGCTCTTAGGTAATGAATTTAGTCCAGTGCTGTCAGCATGGGTCCTGCTGTGCTCATTAGCCCTCACACCTAGACCTGCCAAAGTCACACTGCTTTCTCACTCAGGACTGTCCTACAAAATGGTTTCTGCTGGATTAGAGACACTGAACCACTCACAGGCCACGATGCTGCTGATGGATGGCAGCTGACATCACATCCCCTGGCCTGGCACCTTTTAAGAGGAGTGGCACTTTGGAAAACTGGAGGTTTTATGCCAAAAATAGTTTCCAGTGAAGTGTTTACCATGGTGTTAATTTCTTATTTTTCTGGTGTGGTGCAGCCTCTCCAGCTCAGCTTTGTGGCTCAGGTAAGTTGATATGACTGCACTTTTGCCCTGAAATCTCAGCATCAGTGGTGTCATGTGGGTTTTAGATAGTTCAGGAGCCCCTTTGGCTTGGAGGGCACAAATGCAGGTTGTGTTTTGCAGCCTGAACCACCCCTCTGAGAAGGCAATGGGGGGCAGTGTTCAGAAGCACAGTTAGTGCTGGGATTTCCTGGTCTTCCAGGAACTGTGCAGCCCTTTGGGTTGCCATGATGATCAGGAGCTCCTGTCAAGCAGAAAGTAACAAGCTAATTTAAGGAAAAAGGTATTATTATGCTTTGTAGAAACAGAGCTTTAATTAGAAAAGCTCAGAATTTTGGAGGAAAATATGGAATGCATTGAGGTGTTTGCCCCCATTTCTCTATGTTCAGTAATTGATCTCTCCTTTTATGCAGCTCATTGGTGACAAGGTGGGTGGCAGGGCTGGAGTGAGAGCAGCCAGGGGCTGTGCTCCTGAGCAGCACTGAGCAGCAGGGCCCAGCCAGTGTGTGAATATCCACACACCCCACCTGAACTGAGGGCATGGAGACCTTCACAGACCCAAACCCTGACCTCTGCACATTTCACATTGCAGTGTGTTCAGTGTCAAACCCTTCTTCCCCCTCTTCAAGCTGACTTTTTCCCCAGACCAGGCAGCAGCCATGTCCCTTTCTGGCAATGTGGCATGTTGTGTCTCTGGCCCTTTGCCCTGTGCTCTCTCCTCCTAATTTGTTTTTGGGTCTTGCCAACACAATCCCTTCACAGCAAACCCACAGCACAGAGGACTGACAGCTATTTTTTTGATATCCAGATTGATTCCATATGCATTTTACCTATATCTGCCAGCAATCAGGCAGCAACACCAATAATTACACTTAATACCTGTATGGCTCTTTACATTGTATTTGTTATCTGCATTACTAATCCTGCTTATCAGCTGTACTTGAAGGTGCAATCAAATATTGCCGGGGACTTTCCCTTCTATTAAGTCCAGATTCTGGCTTTTGTAAGCAAATTTCATTAGCAGAAGTGCTGGAGGGAGGGGAGGTGAGGGCTGCTTCTGGCTGGCCAGCTGTCACCAGTGGGGAGCAGCAGCCACCAGCCTGCTGTCACTGCACACCTAGAGAGGTGGCACCGCCCAGCCAGCCTCAAATCCTCGCCCCTCAGACGTGATTAACCCCTGACAGACGTGAAAGCTGCTCCCTCCTTGCTCCTGCTAGGACATGGACACCTCCAAGGACAGGTCAGCTGGGGCTCCTCATGCCCAGGAGGTGCAGGAGGGCTCAGGGGACTCTCGAGTGTGTGTGTGAGTGTCTGTGTGTGGAGGGAACCCTGAAACCACCCTAAAAGCTCTGAGTGACCCTCTCCTGGTCCCACAGCACTCCGTGGTACCGAGTGCCTCTCACAGTAAGTGCCAGGCGTGTAAGCCTGGCTCTGGCAGAGCCATGAAATATGCATTGTTTGTGTATTTTTAGAGTCCTGCTTTCCCTCTAATTACCTTCCTTTCACTCCAAAGCCTGTGAGCCATCCCAGAGGCTGCTCCTTCACCGCTTAACTTCTTGTTTTGCTTTGTACACCTTCCCCACAGCATCTGAGCACTGCTGAAGGAGAGTACCCTGCTTTGGCCAGCTCTGCACCTCAGCACAAGGGTCCCTGGTGTCTGGTTCATGCAAGGAGGCAAAAGAGAAACTGCTGAGGTGGGATAAAAGAGGAAAATGGCTTGGTTTTGCCTCTGAGGCTCTGCTCCATTCACATGGATTGGCTAGATCTCCCATCCCACCCTGCTTCACAGTAGATCTTCCCACTGTGCTCAGTGAGTTTATGGGGTTAGATCAAGCTCTCTTTGCCTGTGTAGTCCTGTTGGTTAACACACCTTCACGATCAGCCTTTGCACAGTCCCCTATTTCCCTGGGATATAAGAGCTTATATAATTCTCTCCATTTCCATGCCAGGCACTTATTCATTGCAGCTCTGCTTTGTTTTCCATTTGCTGCTTGCGGCTCTGAGACAGTCGGATTGCTGCAGATTTCATTAATGTGCTCTCTTGAACAGAAAGATGTGAGGCCTTCCCATCCTGCTGCCTTGGATGTCAGGCAGCCCACGAGGGTCCCTGCTGGCACCATATGGCACCACGGAAAATGCCTCAGTCTGGCTGAGGTACCTGGGTACGGGCAGCAGTGATTAACAGAGAGAGCACAGGAGGGTGCAGAGGTAATTAGAAACTCTGATAATCACAATGCATTAGCAAAGAACACCTCCCAGCTTTATTGCCTCCCTCTCTGTTCATTCTGCAGTGAGGTTTAATACAAGTTTACCTGAATTAGATCTCTGCTGCAGACATCTTTTATGAAAAATCTTTTTCTTAGGATTTTTCTTCCTGAAAAGCTGAGAAGCTTCAAGAACAAAATGTAAACACTGATTACCTGCTGCTGTGGAATGCAACAGGTAGATCTTTGATTAACTCATGTTAGTTGTTTCTAATTAATGGCCAATCACAGCCCAGATGGCTCGGACAGAGAGCCCAAACCACAAACCTTTATTATTCATTCCTTCCTATTCTATTCTTAGCTAGCTTTCTGATGAAATCCTTTCTTCTATTCTTTTAGTATAGTTTTAATGTAATATATATCATAAAATAATAAATCAAGCCTTCTGAAACATGGAGTCAGATCCTCATCTCTTCCCTCATCCTGAGCCCCCTGTGAACACGGTCGCAGATCTCTGCTGCATGAGAAACAGTAGGAAGATGCAGGGATTTTTCTGGGAATGGAAACAAGCCCCCAGTGTCCCTGTCGTGTCTCTCCTCTCTTCCAATCCCTCCTGCAAGTGGAAGGGGACATGAGGCAGAGCAGTCTCCCTCCCACAGCACCTGGGATGGAGCTGGGACTGCCCCAAGCCCTTTCCAGGACTGCCCCAGCCCTTTCCTTCCTGAACATGACCCAGGCATGGATCTGACACCTGCAAACAGAGCTCCTGTGATTAGAGGAATTTGAACTATTAATGAGCTGCAGGACTCAGAGAAGCAGTGACAGGCAAGCAAGCAGTGCTCAGTGGCATGGTGATAGACTGGCTCTTTTTAGCTTTGCCAAGGCCTTGATACTTGGCCTGTAATGTGCAGGAGTTCTGGTAATAATTTGACTTCTGAAGTGCTCCCACATCAAAGTGATTGGTGTGCTGTACCAAACACAAAATGCAATTAAGCTAATGTACTGTGCAAGGGAGAATAAAGCTGAACCTCAGATTCGAGTTCCAATTTTTATGAGTGGGTGTAAAAAAAAAAAGGTCTGAATTAATCACCTACTGCTTTTTCCTTATGGAAGTGATGCCACCAGTGCAGTCACAGGAACTGTATCAGCAAGCCATCAGATAAACAGAGAATTTACAGGCCCCATTTGGAATGCTGTCAATTAGTACAAGCACAGCTGAGCTGGGGATCCAGATCAGGTGGGCTGAGGGGGTGCAGTAGCCTACAGGCCAGGGGGGAAAGGTGGGATATGTGTCTGGAGGAACCCTGGAAACAGGCAAAGGAGTGACAGTCTCTAGTGATTATACAGCCTGGAGGGGCCAGTGGTGTCAGTGCTGGCTTACAGGTGGGGAAACTGAGGCACAGAGTGGGAAAGTGGCTTTCCAGGTGTCACCTGCTGACAGAGGCAGGGTGGCTGGCTGGGGTTTCACTTGCACTTCTTTGCTCAAATACAAGGAATTCATGCTGCCCTGTAAATCTGCCCCTGTTTTGTTTCTGAAAAGCCTGTGGATCCATGCTGCTCTTTAGTTTTAGGTTAGGAGAAGCAGCAATGAAAATCTGTCAGTGGAAATATTTCTCTCATGATCTGGACTAATTTGGGCACCTCTGCACGGAGCGATCTTGCTGGGTGTGGACATGCCCCCCATGTGCACTGGGAAGGTTTTCTTAGGAGCTGCATGCTTTGCTCCTCAGTAAGACATCTCCTCATGTTACTGCTTATCTCTTTTAATAACACAGAATGGTGGGGATGGATTTCCAGGGCAGACTGTGTTCCATGCTGCTGTGTCCACATGGTCTCTTTCCAGCACCAAATTGCATGGACAGTTGGATATTTCCTGCTACTCTTCTGGCAATGAGCTCGCAAATTATAAACACAAGGGAATTTTAAACAGAACAGGCTTTTCCCAGGATTTTGTCTGAAACATGCCCCTTCCCTAGCCATCCTGGGAAGAGGGGTCTCAAATGTAGCAATGGTCTAATGATATATGAAGTGGAGAGATGAAGGATGCTCAGTCATGCTGGGATTCCCCTCTGCTTCCAGCTAGAAACATTCCTGCGTGTCAGCAATTACACAAAAAAAAAAAAAAAAAAAAAAAAAAAAAAAAAAAAAAAAAAAAAAAAAGAAAATCCCTCGTGTAATGAAGAACTCTGCTAGAGAGCTGCAACACTTAGACTCTGGGTTGGATTTTATTACCGTGATGAAATTACACAAGCATTGCCTCTCTCTCCCTGCCTGCTGTGCAGCTCCTCGCTCTCTCCGCTGCCTCCGCTCGCTCCGCAGCCGGGCTGGGGACCGCAGGGAAGCAGGTAGGACACGCTGGGCTCCCTCCCTCCCATCGCTGGGGCTCCTGGGCTGGGATCCCCGGGGCTGCATCATTGGCATGCGGCGCCTGGCGGGACTGCATCAGTGCTAGAGGAGATGCGAGCGCAGAGCCGCGCTGCGCCGCACCCCGCACCGCCCGCACCGCCCCGGGGCCGCGCCAGGTAAGGACCGGCCGCTCCCTCTGCCCCACGGAACGCGGGGACAGCTGGCAGCCAGGGGCAGGGAAAAGAAACTACAACAAAAGGTGAAAAAGATGCGCAAGGGCGCGGAGTGGGTGGCTGAGTTGGGATGGATCGGTGGGAGCTGCAGGGGCTGAGCTGGGATGGATCGGTGGGAGCTGCAGGGGCTGAGTTGGGATGGATCAGTGGGAGCTGCAGGGGCTGGGTCGGTGTTATGGGA
Organism: Calcarius lapponicus; assembly: GCA_039654755.1. NCBI lineage: Eukaryota > Metazoa > Chordata > Aves > Passeriformes > Fringillidae > Calcarius > Calcarius lapponicus. Next base: position 6,604,098 of record CM077473.1, on the reverse strand, counting down.
TCGGAGGGAGCTGCAAGGGCTGAGTTGGGATGGATCGGTGGGAGCTGCAGGGGCTGAGCTGGGATGGATCGGTGGGAGATGTAGAGGCTGAGTTGGGATGGATCGGAGGGAGCTGCAGCGACTGAGTTGGGTGGGATTGATCGGAGGGAGCTGCAGGGGCTGAGTTGGGATGGATTGGTGGGAGCTGCAGGGGCTGAGTTGGGATGGATCGGTGGGAGATGCAGGGGCTGAGTTGGGATGGATCGGTGGGAGATGCAGGGGCTGAGCTGGGATGGATCGGTGGGAGCTGCAGGGGCTGAGTTGGGATGGATCGGTGGGAGATGCAGGGTCTGGGTCAGTGCGATGGGATCGGAGAGAGCTGCAGGGGCTGAGTTGGGATGGATCGGTGGGAGATGTAGAGGCTGAGTTGGGATGGATTGGTGGGAGCTGCAGGGGCTGAGTTGGGATGGATCGGTGGGAGCTGCAGGGGCTGAGTTGGGATGGATCGGTGGGAGCTGCAGGAGCGGGGTCGGTGTTATGGGATCGGAGAGAGCTGCAGGGGCTGAGCTGGGATGGATCGGTGGGAGCTGCAGGGACTGAGTTGGGATGGATCGGTGGGAGATGTAGAGGCTGAGTTGGGATGGATCGGAGGGAGCTGCAGGGGCTGAGCTGGGTGGGATGGATCGGAGGGAGCTGCAGGGGCTGGGTCAGTGCGATGGGATCGGAGGGGTCGGGGCACTTGGGAATGATTGAAACCGGCCCCGTTTTGCTGCCTTCGCTCTCTGCCGGGAGCTGCTGCGCTGTGGAGTTTGAAGTTGGGCAGTTCGGACCCGAGCGCTCCTGGTGCGTGCTCTGTCCGGGATGGACTGGCAGCGACAGGGAGGAGCTGTTTGCCTGGGCACCGGGGCTGTGCTGTCCCCATGGAGCCGTGCGGGGCTGTGGCGGCGGTGGCACGCCGGGCTGTGTGAGTGTGCCACGCCAACCGAGCTGTCCTGCGCCCGCTGCCATCGTCCTCCCTTCACCCTCCTCTCCACCAGAGCCCAGCTGCAGCTAAAGATAAAAACTGCAGTTAGTCTCCCCTCCTGGGAAGGGTTAAATGGAGCCACAGGGAGAAAGCAGGGCTGGCTGTCTGCGCAGTGGCTGTGGCGGGATGCAGGCGCTGTGGGGACAAGTTCCCGTGCGTGTCCATGTGTGCGTGCCCACAGCACGTCCTGTAGCACATCCAGGCACACATCTCTGCAGGGATTATTTTCCTTTTGGAGGACAAGTGTTGCTCAAGGGAAAATTTTATTACACGTGTCAAACTGCAGCAATATGATCCGAGACACCAAGATCCCATTAAAATAATGGGCAAAAAGTGGCCCTGCAAGGATATTACTTGTCAGGGATGACCTCATCTTGAGAAAAAAAGGAAAAGAGAACAGCCTGATGGTGATAATGTTCAGGGGAGGAGCATGCAGTGCTCTGTGTGTGCTGAAGGGGATCCCTGACTGTGGTCAGGTTGGAAACTTGTAAGCACCCACTAGAGCTTATGGGGGACTCCTGCCATGAGGAGTCAGAGTAGAAGCTTCTGGTAGGCTGAGAGAAAGTCAAGTGTCTGACGTGGCATAAAAAAACTGCTGCTTCATGTCTCCTCTGTGTCCCTGCTGTTATCACTTGGGGGAAGGGAGAGGAAAAGGGTGAATTCTCTGGTTTACTTAGCCAGATACTGAGCATACAACAGTTCTGCACTGATCATCCCAGGCACTGAGCCAAGCTCTGCTGCTTATTTGGGAATACACCTTAGTGCCTCTGCCCTAAATGACACAGGGCCCCAGCACTTCATGCCGTGGGAAGTCTACGGTCAGACTAGAGGACAGCCTGGAGGAAGGAGTGGGAGCAAAGTCAGCATCCATGGCTTCTTCTGATCCATAATAGAAAAGCCTTCTTCCATTCAGAAAGAGGAGGGGAACTCTCTCTTCACTGTAAGAGAGCTATTGCAGGTAGCAGCACCCACACTGGGGCCCTGGGTCTCAAGAGCTCCAAGAGGTCCTAAATGACTCCTATTGCTGCTGCTTCTCATGGCCCTGCTGTCAAAAGCATGTCCACCACTGTCAGATGGACTCAGCTGGAGATCAGATCTGCAAGGACACCTTGGGGTTTCCTAACACAACTTTGCAGTTGTGTAATGTGGGTGCTGGGGAACCCTTTGGGAGCATCAAAGCCAGGACCAGAAAGCAGCTGACAGGAGACAGCCTTCCACTTCAGCTTGCCAAATTCTGAGAGGTCTGTCCCATGCAGCAGCTTTTTGCACCTATTTGTGTTCTGGAACATCTTTAAATGAAAGTCTCTTGTACCTGACAACTTCTGATTGAAGGATCTGAGCTGAGCTGGAGGTGGAAGCCCACTCAGGTTCTGAGGCAGCCCCCAGCCTGCAAGCACAGAGCTGGATGCTTCCCTAAAGTCAGCCTTGCACCTGCAGAAGGTTTCTGCCAACCTGGCTGTATGCCTGCAGGCAGGGTGTGGGCCCCAGCTTCTGTCAGCACAGTCAAAGTGGGAAAAATTCCATGAGGAGAGGAAGAGCACATGGGCAGGTACCTGGTACAGGAGGTGCCAGAGTCTAGTTCAGCCTGTAACTGCAGGGAAAAGGCAGAATGCTTAAAATGCATCCCTTTCATGCTCTGAGCTGGGAGCACTGCTTTGGTGAAATGAAGTATGAGAGATGAAAAAGGCAGGAAAATTCCCCACGACCCACGGTGATGCTGTCCCACCTGTACAGCACAATGTTGGGCAAAACCTGCTGAGACAGGTCTGGTTTTGAGGCTCATCCTGCAACTGCCACAGCTCCCTTCCTTCTCTGAGCCAAATGACAGCCCCAGGTCCTGCCACCTCCCCTCAGAGCTGCTGTGGGTGGCCTCTTCCTGGCCACCAAGCCCCAGGGTTGATAACAGTCCTGCTGGGGAAGCCAAAGCCAGCCTTGAAAATCCTCTTCCTGCATCGTCAAGCTGGCCAAATTGATTTTCCAGCTGAACCTCTGAAATTGTTCTCTTCTGAAGAGATTATGGAATTACTCCTGTGCTAATGAATGCTTTAATGTTACGGTGACTAAAGTCCCATAAGGACTTTAACTGCCAAAAAAGAAAAAAAAAAAAAAAGGCATTCTAGGAAAGGGGAGCCTGTGGTGGCTGGGTCAGACCTCATTTCACCATCTGGGGGAGAGGAGAGGAGGAAAAGAGGCAGGTGAGGAGGCAGGTGAGGAGACATGCTCAGGAAAATAAGGAGAGAGAAAATGAGGAGGGAGGTGAGGCTTGCTGTGGTCTCCCAGGAAGCTGCTGAATCCATCAGGAATCCCTCCTGCATCAGTTTATCCCTCCATCTCTGCATGCAGGAAAGGTAACATGTTCAGTGTTCCCTTTTCACCATCTCTCTGGCTGTACCCTCTGGCAGCAGGGATTACCCAGCTCCTGGTGAGCCAGAGCCCAGCTCCTGGGGCAGGACCTCACAAAGGATTTTGCCATTTATTAGGGAGAGGATGTGCTTCTGGGGATGAGTCTGCGCTGATTCTGCTGCTGTTCACAGAACACACTCTCACCTCTGCTTTACAAAACCCAGTTTTGTTTCACTGTAGCTCCATGGGTTAGAACCAGGTTGTCCCAGATTTGAGCAAGAGCAGAGTTAACCCCTAAGATGGGACGGGGAAGCGGCGCAGGGAAAACACTTCCATGCCACAGGAGCTGCAATGCAAGGGGAAGGCTGGTTTCTATTTAGGTTAAGGGCTGTGCACAGAATGGGTAATCCTCTTTTCATGAATTATCCAGGGGATTAGACAGCTTTAAGCTCCCCCAGGCCTCCCCGGCTGCAGCCAGACTCGGTGGGAGCCATGGCTGGAGGGAGGGAGGGAGATGCCAGCAGGTTGCTGATGACTCATTTGGCTGCTGCCAGCCTTGCCAAGCGCTCCAAGAGGTCACCAGGGACCCAGACACGGAGTGACACGGGAGTGACGTGCAAGGGGAAAGGGAACATCCCAATTAGGAAAGAACACGGGGCTTTATACATAATTGCAGAGACAGGGAGCGTGGCAGCAGGCAGGAGGAGGGACAAGAGACCCGAGGCAGCAGTTCTCCAAAGTGTAATATCCTTGCTAGACTTTTCCAAGCTGTTCCCCTAACCAGAAAAAGGGATGTTTTTGGAGCTGCAGCTGATCCATCCGAGGAGATGCTCCAAACCCTCCTGCTTGGGCTGGCTCAGCAAATGGGGATCTGGGGATGCAAGTCAGGTTTATCTGTTTGGAGTGCGAATGGATCACTGTCAATACTCCATTAAAATGTTGAAGGGAGGCCAACAGCACAGCTCAGGGACAGTGAGGGGGTGGGGAAGAATGGCTTGCAAAAAAGGGAGGCAGGCTAGATTGCACCAAAACCTGAATGTTTCACTCCATTATGGAGCAAGTGCCCACAGCAGATTTCTGTTCTCTACCTAATGTACAGCTGCTAGAATAAAAAGGAGTCCTGTCACTAATCTCACCCTGAGAGCCCATTCATGCCACAGAAGAGATATTCTTGACCCTCTACGTGTGGGTCTAGGGACAAAGTTTTGGTGGGGAGATGAAGGAAAAAGGTTCAGCTGTGCAGGCTGGGCTGTGGCTGACACCCAGCTCCGCAGGGATGACAAGGGGGCTCTTCCTCCTTACGCCAAAGGCAGTGGAAAAAGCCAGCAGGGAGGAGCAGTTAATGAAACAGGAACAGAGTCCTTGTGTCCTAGCTGATTTTCTGTCCATGGGTTTGTGGTGGGGCCACTCTCTTCCTCCCCTAACCTCTAGAAGCTGGGGTCTAGCTCTAAGCCAGAGTGGTTTGCCTTCCTGCACTCAATTTTCCAGGCTGTAACTAAGAAATCAGTGGGCTTTTTTCCCCAGTTCTCTTAACATTTTACTCCTGCCTAGACATGTAGCACCTTGCCCAGGAGTTACTATGGACCCTCACAGTACAGCTCTTGTCCCCCAGACCCAGCCTGGTCACCCTTGTCTGGACTGTGGAAAAAAACAGGTTTATTCATGGGGAAGTTGAGTGCACCAAGACACTTTATTTCCCCTGCATTTAAATCAATTTATTCCACTCTCTGCTGCTTATCCTACATAAGCTAAATCAGGACTTTGACCCTGTGTTTTCCCCTGCCCAGAACTGGGACACCTTGAAAGCCTTGTTCTCCTGCTCAGCATTCTCTCTTTTACTCATATCATCTAGAGGATGCTGTTTAAATAATGTCAGGGGAGCCTGAGTTGAGGAGGGAATAAAAGAACAGTCTCCCAACTCACTGCTAGGATGGGGAATTCTGTGTCAACTCCTGCCTTGCCCAGACACACAGGCAGAGTCAGCATCAACCATGGCTTGTTTCTGCCTGGAAAGGCAGAGCTAGGAATCGCTGGAGAAAGCCTGGGTGAAAGAGAGAAAGCAGAGAAGTGAAAGACGATGGAAAGTCTTTTGCCTTTAACGTGAGCTAATGTCTTTCCTCCTGCGTCGTCGAACATCCTCAATTTCCTGTTTAACTTAAAAGTCAACACATCTGTCACGTTAGCATCGCCCGCTGCCTGGTTTCCCCGAGCCACCCCCTCCCATCTGCTCTCCTCCTCCCTCCCTGCCTGCCTCCCATTGCTGCTCAGTGCCTGGGGGTGTGTGTGTGCCTGCGCTGGTGTTTGCTGCTGGCTGAGGGGCTTTTCCATCGCTCCTGCCTCAGTACCTGGCTCTGCTGGCAGCGGGATGATCGGCTTGGCTTGCAGAGCATTTGCTTCTAATCTCCGGCTTGTGGCATCCCAGCAGAGAGGGGCGAACCTTGCAGGAGCAGCTCTGCGGGCTGGGAAGGGGGGAAATGGCTGGTGAATGGATGTGCTGAGGTATTTCCTAGTTCTGGTAAGCAATGATGCTTTTCTCTCTTTGGTCCTGTTCTGGTAAGCAATGATGCTTTTCTCTCTTTGGTCCTGTTCTGGGCAATCAGTGCAGATGCAAAAGAAATAGGGCTTAAAGGGGTGGAAAAGCAAAAGGAGGGGGCTGGAAAGAGACAGGAAAAAAACCAGTGGAGCTCATTTGGTTTGTAGGGAAGCTTTTCCAGGGGTCAGTGCTCATCAAAGCAAATTAATTACTGTTAAGTGAGAGGCTGGGAAACAAGCAGATCAATGTGTGAGCCTGGGCAGTCCAGCTCTCACTCACAGGCAGATCCATTGCCCACCCTGTATCTTTTTTCTTTTGTGATTTCCAGCTTGGTCTGATATTTTCCATGTAGCCCTATGTGAGCTCCTACCTGAATGCTGCTTTTTTCTGCCCTGTGCTTGTTATTGCAGGAGTTGTGGGATGTCATTCATAAATTCCTACCCCTGAGCTGATACATAAAGCCTCTCAACTTTCCTAGCTGATGAACTATCTCCATCCTAAAGTCTAACTGCATTTTTCACTGAAGCCAGTCCCCTAAGTTCTTCCAGCAGCTGATATAGAGAGGGGTGCAGATAAAGATGTTTGGAAGGAAGAGGGTCTCACTGGACACTCTGTTGTGACCATGAGCTGTCTGATGTCCTGGACATGGGATTATTCCAAATGAGAGGTTTGCAAGTCAGTGTCTCACAGGATTCTCAAAATAGGTGTCCTGCATCTCAGTTGAGTGACAGCAGAGCTCTTATACCAGGGATGAATTTAGGGCCCTTGTTTAAAGAGGATCAGGGAATAATAAACCTAAGAGCAGCCTTTGCAATCTGGCTGTATTGAATC